>JAZHEH010002806.1:600000-1198031 GCA_036589455.1 Ateles fusciceps | reverse complement strand
GTGCACACATAAGCTCCCCAGGATGGAGTACCATGGTGAGTGAAGCTTGTTGTGGTTGATATGTTTTTAGTAGTGATTATGTTAGGAATTGCTATATCTTCACGTTCTGGTCTAGTAGAGGGAGGGCTATGAGGCCAGGTACCAGTTTTCCGAAGATCTTAAGGTTCTTTGTTGCATTGTTTCTGTATGATTATGTGAGTTTAAAGTATACTAAACTCTTCTGATCTGCACAGTTATGGAGTCTTATTGAAGGAATAAGTTACTTGCTAGTCACATGAATTAGTTTTTCAGTATTTTAGTTATAGCCCTCTCCTTAATCAATACTTTCACATGACTTAAAAGGTTATTCTAAGTTCTGCTGACATTATGCTCTTGGCTTGGTAATTGTGTTGCAGCAACTTCTGAAATAAAACACAATAAAGCTCTGTCCTATGGGTTGATCAAATCTCTAAGGAAATACAATGTCTCACAGTGAAGAATTTCTGCAGTTGCCTGTTGTCCTTTCCGGGATAGCCTGGCCTAAAGAAAGGAGAGCATGAAAACGACACGAAGGACAATAGGCGGAAGGACTAAGGGACATGTAGTTCAGACAGGATGAACGCGAGAAATGAATGGAAAAACTGCCATAGGACGTATAGTTGTGCCAATAATGTAGCAACACAACATTCTTATGAACACTTAATAAATACAAAACAAGCACTATATATCATTTAAATACACAGGAATTGTTACAAGTGCTTGACACATAACCACTCATTTAATCCTGGCTTAAACCCTAGGAGGTAGCTATGATTATCAATTGTTTGACAATTGGAGGAGAGCACGAAGCAAGGGTCTGCAACTTGCTAGATATCAAAATAGCTAAGCTGAGTGGAGAGATGGGGTCTTGAACCCTGCTGGCTCCACTATGCGCAGTGCCTGGATTGTGGTGGAGTAGAGCAGAAGAAATCCACCTGTGAGGGGGAGAGCTGGCATGGAAGAGATGTTTGAATGTATGTCTTATTGTATCAGGCTATCAACTCTTGACTCTGTGCTTCTCTTGCTTTTATACCATTATGGTGGAGCCCTCAAATTTAATGTTCATTTGGATAACAATTACATGTCCTGAACACAATTAATTTTTTTTTTTGAGATGAATGTTCTGTACCAGCTGGCTGCAGTGGTGCAATGTCATCCACTGCCGGGTCCTCTCTGCCTCCTGGGCTTGGGCCCGGTCCCTGCCTCAGGCCTACCTGAGTAGGGCTGGGGCTAGGGTAGGTGCAAGGCCACAGCATTAGCTAGTTTCTGTATTTTAGTAGAGATGGGGTTTGCACCATCTTCCTGTAATCTCTATTCTTGGCTAGAATGGGCTAGGTGTGGCCAGATGGTCTTGATCTTCCTGACCTAACTGATAGGCCGCCTCAGCCTCCCGAAGTGTACAACCTCAGGTGTGGCCACTGCGCTGGTAGCTCATCTTATGACAACAACGACTGTCAAACACACCATCCTGACATAGACAAACAGTGAAATCATCTGTACTCCGTTTTAACCATTACAACTTTTTTTTTTTTTTTTTGATGGAAACTCGCTCTGTCCCAGCTCTGAGGTGGTGCAATCTCAGTACACTTAGACCTCTTCCTCCCAGGTCTGGAGCGGTTCTCCTGCTTCAGCCTCTAAAATAGCTGGGATTACAGGCATACACCACCACACCCAAATTTTTTGTTTTTTTAGTAGAGATGAGGTTTCACCATGATGGCCCAAGCTTGGTCTTGAACTCCTGACCTCAAGTGATCTGCCCACCTTGGTCTCAAAGTGCTGGGATTACAGGCATGAACCACCGTGGTGGCCCCAGAAGCAACTTTCTATACGTTGCAGGAGATACATGCTTAATGACAGAAGCGTAAAAGAGGAAAGGGAAAGCTTCTCGTGGCGGGGTGTGCAGGTAGCCCCTGACATCTGTTCTCCCCTTCTTTCACAGGAATTAGAATGTAGCTGGGCCTTTACATTCACTGGCCTCGCTGCGTTCTCTCAGCCAGTGGAATATGAGCAGAGAGTGATATTTGCCGGCTTTAGGCCAGCCTTGGGGGCAAGCGGCAGATCTCCTCTATTTTCTCCTTCCCTACTTCCTACTGGACTCCACAGTCGAGATCCATCATTAACCAGGCAGGTGACAACAATGCCCAGGAGATGCCAAGGAAAAAGTTAAACATGTTCCCTGATGACTATGCCAGGGTTCAGAGTAGAAGTAAGCCCATCTCACCTCCAGAATTATTAAGCGTAGGGGAGTGCATACATCTATATTCAGCTTCTTGCTTTGTTCTTATCTACTAGTCCAAATAGGGTATTTCTATTGGTGGCTCTCCTTTGGTGTATTATTCTAGGGAGCTTATGTTCCCTAGGAATTTGTAAAGCACAGCACTGTACACTTCATATTGATACTTAGACTAACGCACTTTTGCGCCAGAAGGGGCGCGTCCTGAGAAAAGGTTCAGTCTTAATATTTTCATGTAGACATCTTCCCACTCCAAATGTGATGTGTATATTCCTAGGAATTCTAATAGTAGACTACTTAGAAAATTCCATCTGAAGAGAGAGAACAAAATCTCCTCCTCTGACTATATGCCGAAATTCAATTAATTTCTTTTTAAATATTTTGTTGCATGTTGAGCTTAGCAGGAGGTGAAGAATAAGTGTGCTGGTTATCAATGTTTTCCTCTCGCAGTTCCAAATTCGCCCTCCTTGCCTGCTCAACAAAACCTGATCTGGCCCCATTTGCCCTGATGTGATTATTACACATCGTATGCCTGTATCAAAAATATCCATGCAGGCTGGGTGCAGTGGCTCATGCCTATGATCTAGCGCTTTTGGGAGGCAGGATGGATTGGGAGTCACTTGAGGCCAGGAGTTGAGACATGGCGAAACCCTGTTGTCTAGTAGAGGATTGCAAAGAACTCACTCAGGTGTGGTGGCATGCACCTGTAATCCCAGCACTTTGGGAGGCGGAGGTGGGTGGATCACCTGAGGTCAGGAGTTCGAGACCAGCCTGGCCAACATGGCGAAATCACCGTCTCTACTAAAAATACAAAACTTAGCCAGCCATGGTGGTGGCGCCCTGCTCCTACAGCTACTTGGAGAAGCTGAGAGCAGGAAGATCGCTTGAACCTGGGAGGCGGAGGTGCAGTGAGCCACGAGGTGGGCGCCACTGCACTACAGCCTGGGTGAGGCAGAGTTACTCTCAAAAACAAAACAAAAATACACGAATATCCCGTGTACCCATGATCTATATCTTATGTACCCATAAAATTAAAACTTAAAAAGTCTGGGATCTCAATCTCTTAAATGTTGTTTTTTCTGCCAGCTAGCATAATAAACTCTGGAGTGAGGTGAAGGTATGCAGAGGAGTGCTTCCTGATTATGGGGTTTCATTCCACAGGCTCATATAGCAGGGACACCTGTCAAGAACCAGGCTCATTAGTGGCATCTTTAGACATGGGCTCCTGGGCATCATGTCCATACCATCTGATCTTGTTAGAGTTAAGCTGGTATTCACTTCCCAACACCCATTCCTGCAGGCTCCACAGAGCTGTACAGTCAGCAGCACCAACACACCCAGGTTTACTCTCAGATGATTTTGCAGTGGAATAGCTCCAGTGAGTCACCTCTGCATGAACAGCTTCTAGAATCTGGAGGCTTCCAGCAACTTCCTTGGCACAGCACAGCAAGTCACTGCCTTTGAGCCATGGTTGTGCCTTCCCTAGAGGTCTCATTCTCATCCCCGGGAAGTGGGAGCCTCTTCCTTGGGTGTTTGCTCACAACCCTAGTGCTTTGTCTGTATATTCCTTTATTCTTAAAGTTCCTACTTTTCTAGTTGTAAATCTCTCGGTGTTCCATCCCATGGCACTGCGTCTCCACCTCCCAATTATCTGCTTGAGCCACCTAACCCTGTGGATGCACAGTATAGCTCCACACAGGCTAATTTTTTTATATTTTTAGTGGGGTGAACCTGGGTGTGTTGGCACCACTAGCTGAAGATCTGAGCCTCAGGTGATACCACCTGCCTTGGCCTCCCAAAGTGCTGGGATTCATGTGAGGCCACCAGATCTGAGTTCAAGGGTTCTGTTATAACTCTCTCTATTCAGATTGGCCTGTGGTTTTTCCCTCTGTAGACCCTGAATTATGTACTTAAGAGATGGACCTCATATCTGAGTCTTTAGGAAAACATCATGTTGTACATGATAAATACATTCAATTCTTATTGTCATTTAATAAGAGCTTTTCTATAGGAAGAGATGAGCTTGTTTTTTTTCTTAAAAATTTTTTTTTTTTGAAATAGAGATGGCATCTTGCTGTGTTGCCCAAGCTCATCGCGAGCTCCTGGCCTCAAGTGATCCTCCCGCCTCAGCCTCTCCCAAAGTTCTGGGTTTACAAGCATGAGCTACCACACTCAGCCTGAAAGCAGTTCTCTTATTTCTGCGGACTTTTCGAAAGCATAGAGGCAAAGCCTAGTATAGGATTTTAGAATTTTTGTGTGTAGAGGTAAAGATGAGAAAAAGGAAACAGCCATATAAGGTGGAATGACGAGGCTATTTTATGAGACAAGGAGGAACTCGGTCACGCGCGTCAGAGTGCTCATCTGAATGGACAGAACACAGAGCAACAAGGGATTTAGGGAGGGCTATTAGGACATGGTTGACGTTAAGAAAAGACTTAAAAATGGAGTTAGACAGGAAGAGGTTATGGAAAATATACAGGATATTGACTTGAACTGGAAATATATGACCATGTTGTTTGTCTCCTTGAAGAGAAGAGTTTAATTGTCACATACTAGGTAATGGAGAACAATTGTAGGTTTGTTTAGTAATTATTATCTTAGAAGAAACAGAACGTTTTAGATAAGGATATCTGTCATTAACATTAATATGAACTAGTAAAAAGAGAAGGAATGAGCAAGTGGAATTAGAGAATAGAATAATTATAATTCAGGCAAGAAAATCCGTAGCTGGCTGGGCACAGTGGGTCACTAGCTATAGTCCCAGCACTTTGGGAGGCCGAGCAGGCAGATCACTTGAGGTCAGGAGATCGAGACCAGCCTGACAAACATGGTGAAACCCTGTATCCTACTAAATCTATAAGAATTAGTAAGGCTGGTGGTACAGGCATACCTGTAATCTCAGCTACTCAGGAGGCTGAAGCAGGAGAATCGCTTGAACCCAGGAGGCGGGTGGGCTGAAGTGAGCCGAGCTCTCTCCACTGCACTCCAGCCTAAGTGGCAGAGCAAGACTCTTCTCAAAAAAAAAAAAAGAAAAGCTAAAAACAGGAGAGAGGTCCCTCAGGAGAACCTCGCTTATGGGGAAGTAGATGGGGGTGAGAAGGCTCGAAAAGAGGCAGATGATAAAATAAGATGGGGATCGAGTAAGAGAATAGACGATTGAGGAGGCACAAGTTGAAACCAGGGGAAACATTATGAACCAGGCAATTCATAGGAGGGGAAACTCGAAAGAGATATCAGGTAAATCATGAAATGTTAAAATTAAAAATGAGATACCTTACTGTTGTATATGAGGTAAAAAAAATATGAGATATTCCTTTATACTCACTGTTGACCAAAGAATGAGAACCTCTGGTACTGCTAATCGTTGGCAAAAAATCAATGGGAAAGCAGGAACACTTGTACAGTGCAGCTGACTGTAAGAAATGATCTTGGTGGTGTATAAGCTCAATTCTGGATGAGATGCTAGATTGATCCCTTGGGAAACTCTTCTTCTTGTGGTGCCTGAGAAATTCTTAGTTCCCTGCTAAGGGGGACACTTTATGTAGAAGTTGATTGCAGGCCGGAGCTCTATTATTAGATGGGACTTGGACACAGATGCTCATGCCATTAGCTAGGTGAGTGGTTAAGTGTACGTGATGTGGTGTTATGAGGGACATTGTAAAATGTTATTTAGCAATTTGAAGAGCAAAGCCAGATGAACACACCTGAATTGTGGAGGGGCCATAGTAGATGAGTGAATAGAAAGGAACAGAACTAGTAGAAGCATAGGTACAATATGTTATGCATACTCTTAAAACACATATTCATAAGCCATCTTTTGGCTTAAGAGAATTCGCACAAATTAGAAGTTTAAACACATTTCGACTCCTATTGCCCCCCCAGGAGGCATAAACCCCGGATATGGAGGAATTTGGAATAAAAGAAAAGACCTGTAATCACCCGCGCTCTTGCGAGGCCCGAAGGTCAGGGCAGATCAGTTGAGCCCCAGGAGTTCGAGACCAGCCTGGCCAACATGGAGGTGTGGCCGTCTTACTAAAAATACAAAAATTAGCTTGGCGCATGGTGGTATGTGCTTGTAGTCCCTACTACTTGAGAGGCTGAGGTGGAGTAGCGCTTGACCCTGGGAGGTGGAGGTTACATTGAGCCGATATGGTGTCACTGCACTCCAGCCTGGGGCAAAACACCTGGATGTGCAAGAAAAGACTAAGGTGGGGGGGACGGGCAGGGTGGAAGAATAAAAGGTGCCTAGATAAGACCAGGGGGTGGTGTGTGATCCAAGTTGTGCCAAGGACTTGAGACAGCTCTCTTGCCAAAAGGCCAACACAAGAGAACAATAATGTGGCAAGGGGCATGCATGGAGATGGCAGTTTATGGTAATGCCAGCTTCTGTCGACTATCTTTAATTGACTTGTAAAAGTTTAGAACCTTCAAGACGGGTTGTGTTGGCCGTGTTTCAGAGGCATCAGGGGTTATCTGTCTCCGGAGAAGTCGAGTTGTCGGCTTCCCATCTGCACGTCTTCCTGGGTCATGCTCACTCACCTCGGCACAGCTTTGATGTGGGGCTTCCCCCTCCAGTGTCCATGGCCCCTCTCCCTTGCTCCCTTCCAACTGAGAGGTGGCCTCTTGACTTGGGAACTCGGGTACCCTGCAGCACAGGACATGATACAGGATTTCTAGGGTCTAGCTTAATTGAGTTGCAGGGCTCTTTCAGTGACACTTTTCCTTTGTTGTTCAGAAAGTCAACACATTTCACTGGGAACAGAGTAATCATCACAGAGGTGAAAAGGAACTGAATCCCAGACAAGTCCGGGCTGACACCATCACATAGTTAAGTGTCGGGCAGCACTACTGGGCAGCCGAGGGGACTGGAAATATCCTCACTCACCGGGGGCCCCTTACAGGTTCATAGGGTCACTATGCTTCCCCCTGAGAGCAGGTGGCTATAGTTCTCGTGTCACATCCAGTACACGCGTATCTATGAGCAGGGGCCACCTGCTGCCCACTCCTCCTTGCTGTAAAGTCCACAGTCACGTCCTTCAAATGACACTGAAATCTAGCAACAATCCTGTTCAAGGCAGCATGGTAGAGGCACCGGGGGGATGGAGAAAGATCATCATTCAAGCTCTTTAATGCTTTGCGTAAACGGTGGTGTATAATCTGGGTTTTAACTAACTACATCAGGATCTCTTGTACTTTGTGAGAGGAAGAAAACTTATTAAAAATCAATGGGAACACAGCATAAAGACTTCGACTGACCAACAGAAGAGCACTCAAGGAAGCTTAGGAATTTGGAAGAAAGTCTTGACTTTAAAGACCGTCCACGAAGGCTTCTCTTGAAAGGGAAAACTAAGAGCAAAACTAGATAAAGAAAACAAAAAATCCACTGATCATTATGGGAACTCCAAGTATGGTCTAGGTATAAAGAAAAGGAATATATATCATGTGTTCAGGAGGTATGGCTATAAGGAAGATATCCAGTAGAGGTGTGACTCAAGATCGGGGAGCAACTTCTCTAATCAACTAATGGACTTGCCATTTATGTAGGAGCACAATTGTTGATCTTGTTCTGGGGATTTTGCGATCAGATTCTTGCATCCAACTGGGCGTCTTCTTCTGGTGCCGCCTTTAAAGTGAAGAGATCGTCTAACCAGTCCGGAGCCCACTTGGACTCGTGTGGTGGGGGCTGCCTGCTTGAACCGAGGCCTTGGGCCTGGCTGTGCTGGTCCCTGCACTCAGCTGGCGTAGTGAGTAAACTATTAAAAAAAAGGTGGTGCAGTGGAGTGGACCTTCCAGTTGAGCTGGAGGTGTGGCCCAACATCCGAGAATTGGACAGGTGGTGTAACTCCTAGGCGACTAAAAGAACACCAGGGCAAGGTGTGTAAGCTGGGGCTGCAGCACTCCGGAGGTGCGCCACCAAATCACTGAGGGTACAACAAACCAGCCTAAGTCAACATCCGGAGGCACATCTTCTTCAAAATCCAAAAATCACCAAGGCCATCACGGCTCCCTGTATTTCCCAGCTACTCGGGAGGCTGAGACGGAGCTTGCTCAACTCAGATCCAAGAGGCTGCAGTGAGCCAAGATTCCGTCACTATTGCTTCCAGCCTCCGTAATGAGTAAAGTCCGGTACAAAACAATAGCAAACAAAAGAATATCTTGATCTACTTTGAGAAAGACGGTTATCCAACAAAGTAAAGGGTAGGAGGCGTACTAGACTCTGCTTCCACGACCATGAGGATCGTGTATACCATTCTGGAAGAGGTGGTCGTCCGAGGAATGACCAGGGGAAGGAAATCGGTCGCAATGCTTACATTTTGCATGTCGGTCCCGGTAGTGACTAGCACAGGAGTTGGATAGGCGTTCTGGACTTCCGTCGAGGTGGGGCTTCAGAGTTGTGGCATCGGCTCAAGTCGTGGGATGACCCGAAAGAGCCACACCAATAAGAAGATACAAAACCATATCTACAACCATCTCTAAAACAAATATTCAACACGAATGATAGGGAATAAGAAAAATTTTCAGATCAAGTCTGATCTTAAAGTTTAAAACTTCCACCAAATAACAATCACTAACCAGATGCACTGGATCTGATGTGATCAACTCTCAACATCGGCTGCTAACAGATTGAACGGACATCAAATCCGAAATTAAGTCAGATGGGTGCATCTACAAAAGGACTAAAGTTTAAAGATTTCATGCATCTAACATAAAATAAAGACATTATAAAAATAAAATGGAAGCGGGCATCTGGCTGGCGCCTGTGATCCCAACCACTTGGGTGAGCCGAGGTAGGTGGAGTGACTGCATTGAGACATTGTATGGCCGCCATACTGGATGTAATGAGCTACCGTCTTCTGTCCGAAAAATCAAAAATGGGCTTGGATGGCCCTGTGCTGGTAAGCCGCTGCTACTCCAGGCTTGAGGCGCCAGTGCTTCGACTAGCCGGTACAGTTGCACAGTGGGCTAAATTCACTCACTTCCAGCCTCCATGACAAGCAAAGACTCTGTCTCCAAAAATAAATAGATCAAATCAATAAAAATCAAAGGACTTATTAAAAAGAAGAAATAAATAGACTCCGTCCATCCCGATTCGAAATCCGACACCGATTTAATAGCTTGACAAAACCAATTCTAAAATTTTCTGGAAGTGGTGCAGTGACGCGGATAGCAAGTACATTTTTATTAAAAATTATTTTTATATATTTGTTTTCGGATCATCATATCACTTTATTAAACCCAGCTAGGGTAATGGCGTGATCGCAAGCTAACTGCGCCTTCAGACCACAGGCATATGCCACATACTAACTAGATTTTTTTTTAATTTGTAGAGTCGAAGGGGTCTCCCTATGTTGCCTATCAGCTAGTATTGACTCCTGACCTAGAGTCGTCCTCCACTACGCCTGCTGACGTGCCTGGATGGGTGGTGAGGCTGTGCCTTGTGGCTGCCGAGAAATGGATTGAATAGTAAAAGCAATGTGGGAGGACGTGCTTTACAAGATCTTGAGCCAAAGCAATGGAAATTTGACGACATTGTTGTGCTGCTGTAGCAACACAAATAATCCCAACTTAACAAATTGGGACAGGCTCGGTGGTGGCTCATGCCTGTGATCCAGCCACTTTGGAGCCAGGCGCTGTGGGGTAGGTCGGGTAGGAGTTCATGGCCCACCTAGCGCTGCTGGCGGGGTAGTCCGTCTACTAAAAATACAAAAATCCTTGTCCGTGGTGGCACGTGACTGTAGTCCCAGCTACTTGGGAGGCTGGGGGCAGGAGGATAGCTCAACACCAGGAGGCAAGGTTAGGTGAGCTAAAGCAACACACTATGCACTGCCACTTGATAAAGTAAAACTCCATATACAAAAAAACAAAACCAAAACAGTAGAGAGTACAACACAACCACATATACAAGTATCTGATTTTTGTGCGAAGGTATCCGGCGGTGAGGAAAGATCTTTTTAACAAATGTTGCCAGGGCCCAGCATTTTGGGAGGCTGAGGTGGGTGGATCGCTTTAGCTCAGGAATGTGAGACCAGCCTGTACAACATGGCAAAAGCCCATCTCTATAAAACACACAAAAATTTAGCCAGAGTGCGGTAGCATGTGCCTGTAGTCCCAGCTAAGGGGAGGCTGAGGTGGGGAGAATCACTTGAGCCCAGGAGGCTGAGGCTGTAGGTCAAGCCGTGGGGGCTGCCAGTGCACTCCACCCTGGGTGAGGGGGCAAGACCCTGTTTAAAAAAAAAAAAAAAAAAGAAGAAAGAGAAGGGTTTTAGGGCAGTTGTGTGCTAAGAAAGATCACACTATTGCACTAGCCAGGCCTGGGCAACAGGAGTCTGGAGTGTCCATCTCAAAAAGAAAAATAAATTGCAAGGCCAGGTGTGGTGGCTCATGTCTGTAATCCCAGCACTTTAGGTGGAGGATGAGGCAGAGGGATTGCTAAGTTTAGTTTGAAGCAGCCGGGGCAACATGGTGAGACCCTGTCTCTACAAAAATAAAACATATAGCACACATATAAAAATTAGTGAGTGGGGTGGCATCCGACTATGGTCTCAGATACTCAGGAGGCTGAGGTGGGGAAGGGTGTGTTGAGCTTGGAAGGTGGAGCTAAGTCAACTAGTCTTATGCCACTGTTGTTCCAGTATGGGGCAGCACAGTAATCCCATCCTCAAGTCAATTGATATGAATTGCAGCTGTGTTGTGCAGACTTAAATATGAAAAAGAAAAAACTCTAAAGCCTTGAGAAGATAATACAGAATGGCTATATTCATACATGACCTTAGATTAGGAAAATCAATTCTAAAACATGTGAAGACCATGAAGGGTGATATGCAGTGTGTAACAAGCTTAAAGTTACTATTATTTAAAAGATAGCATTAAAGAAGAACAAAGGGAAAGCCACAGAGTAGAGGAGAGATGTCCAACTAACCTACCAAGAAAGGACTCAGAGCTAGTAGATGTAAAGAACTAGTAAAATGGACAAGAAAAAAAACGCCCACTTAGTTAAAATGGGCACAGCATTCTAATTTTGCAAAAGAGGGAAATCCAAGGCTTTAATAAACATATTTCAAAAAAAAGTTTGTAGCCTCATAAGCCTCCAGAAAATCAAATGAAAGCGACAATGGATACTACTCACAACCCTTGACGAAATTCTTCCAGTGAAAAGACTGATAATGCAAGTGTTTGAAGGAGGATTTGGTTAGGGAGAACTCTCGTATTGTTGATGGAGGAGGTGGGGAATTGCTCAACCACAGTGGAAAGTATTTGGCCCTAACTGATAATGTTGAAGACATGCCAGAGAACAATATGACACAGTGAGTCCACTCAGTGGGAATGTATGTACCACAATGAGAGGATGTGCACACATGTAGGACAGGAGGTGCATTGACAGATATTACAGCAGCATTTTGCGAAATTTGTATAATACTTCATGACACAAGGGTTTAAAAACAGTTGATACATAAAACATCAGTATTCAATAAAGGTACAGTATCTACTGTCTTTATTAAAGAATAAGGATATTTTCTTTCTTTTTTTTTTTTTTTTCTGAGACAGGGTCTTACTCTGTTGCCCAGGCTGGAGTGCAGTGGCACGATCTTGGCTGGCTGCGTTATCTCTCCACCTTTCCTAGACTGGGGTGATTCTCCTGCCTAGGCTCCCCAGGTGGCTGGGATTACAGGTGCCTGCCACCACACCCAGCTAATTTTTGTATTTTTAGTGAGATGGATTGATCGTGTTGGCCAGGCTGGTCTTGGTTCCTGGCCTGCAGGTGATCCATCCGCTTTGGCCTCCCAAAGTGCTGAGATTACAGGCTTGAGCCACAAGATGCCTGGCCAGGTATTTTTTTTCTTTTTTTTTTTTAAGACAGAGTCTCACTGTCGCCCAGGCTTGAATGGGGCTGGCACGAGCTGGCTCACTGCTGCAACCTCTGCCTCCCAAGTAGCGATCTCGTGCCTCAGCCTCCTGAGTAGCTGGGATCTCTGGTGCCTGCCATCATGCCTGGCTAATTTTGTATTTTTAGTGAGATGGGATTCCATGTTGGTCAGGCTAATTGTAGAACTCCTGGCCTAGGGTGATATCCCTAGGCCTCCCACAAAGTTCTAGGAGTAGGTGTGTCACTGTGTATTGACCTACTTATTTGGGGTCAGGTTGTGCTTTGTTGCCTGGCTGGAGTGGTGGTGCAGTGGCCAGCTTCCTGCCAGCCTCAACTCCTGGCTCAACCTCCACCTCAGCCTCCTGGTGGCTCCGGATTACAGGTGCACCACCATGCCTAGCTAATTGTTAAATTTTATTTTTACTTTTTTGTGAGATGGGAGATGGGCAGTGTGGCGGTGTCCAGCTAGCCTCAACCTCCTAGGCTCAAGCGAGGATCCTTCTTGCCTCTTTGGCAGTTGGGATTACAGGAATGAGCCACAGCACCTGGCTGTAAAGCTTTATTCTGTGTAGGGAGCTAGTGAACAAGAGCCACTGGCTAGCCCTGGAAGTGGCAAAGGTGGCAATCCCACATGCACAAAGACTATGCAGGCATTACAAGCATTGTCATGGGATCCAGGACACAAGGTACACTATTTTGCAGGAGATCCTGTTGTTTAGTATCCCCTCCAAATGAAGACTGATTCCACAGTGGCTGGGAAGGAATGTGCAGGGTGGTGAAAGAGCTATGGAGAGATTTGGTCAAAGCTGATAACGCGAGCACGCCCAGATTCCAGGCCTCACCTGCCACATATGAAAAGGTGTCATTTTCTGGGCAGTTTCCACCATTATGGAGGATGGCATGTGTCCTGCCACCACAAGGACTTCCTCATGGTGCCTGAGGACCTCATACGCCAGTACCTCATGGCTCTCCAGCTAGTTGGCACAGCAATGTCTCTATTTAGGGTCATCTCAGCCCAGCACATTCTGCACCCTGCTCACCCCTGGGGGTCACTGTGCTGCCAGACTGGCTCCAACTGCCCATTATGTCCCTGAAACCTTGGCCTTGTGGCCTGTCCTGGCTTGGGGGCTCAGCATCCTGCTTAGGGCTGTTCTCACTACCTGCCTAGGAACACTCTCACCTCCTTAGT
Source organism: Ateles fusciceps (assembly GCA_036589455.1). Taxonomy (NCBI): domain Eukaryota; kingdom Metazoa; phylum Chordata; class Mammalia; order Primates; family Atelidae; genus Ateles; species Ateles fusciceps. The sequence continues at coordinate 1,184,726 of JAZHEH010002806.1, read as the reverse complement.
GTCCTCCACTCTGCCACTGACAAAGGGCTTGCAGCGCGCTGTGGAGCGTGGACTGGGGGAGCGAGGCCTGGGGCCAGGGACCCAGCTGCTCTGTAGGCTTGCCCTGGGCTGGGGGTGCCTAGTGTTCCACTGGTGATGTTCTCAATGGTCTATGGACAAGGCTCATCTCCCCTCTTTCTTGCTTGCAGTTGTAGGAATAACTGTAGAATGTGCTGGAAATGGAACATGCTGCACCTGAGCTGTGGAGGGCTGCAACAGGAGAGACAGCTGGGGGCTCTACTGGAAGCTGCGGTGTCCAGTGCTTTAGCCCACGTTGGGTGCACGTTGGGTTGTCGTAGGGTATGACGGGCACACCCAAGGTGGCTGCTTGCTGGGATTCCTGGGCTGTGGTGGAGTCTGGCATCACAGTAGGTTGTGTCACCAAGCCCTTTTCCTCAGCCTTTGGGGGCTTCAGTAAACACCTAGGCTTCTGCTGCCCTGCCTGCCTCGGTAAGTGATCACCTGCTGTGCAGGTGTGACTTGTGTGCGGTGGGTATTTATGTCTCATGAACTTTATCCTGCTTTGAATTCTGAAGAATATTTTCTTTTTTTACTTTTTTGTTTGCCCAGGCTGGAGTGCACAGTGGTGATAGCCTTCACTGCAGCCTAAAACACAAGCTAAATGAACCTTCCTCCACCTCCAATCACTAGAGACTGCCAAGTCTACCCACCATGTCCAGCTAAAGTTTTGCATTTTTAATTGTTCTTCCTCCTGTGTCCATGGAGTGTTTCCTGTTCCCAGGACTGTATTTGCTCTATAACTTTATGCAACTGCTCTTCTGTCCCTGGCTTTCCCAGCTCCCCTGGCTGTTCCCTTGTACAGCTGTTTTCTGCCTGCCAGTGATCTGTCCCTGCTCCCTATTGCTGGTCCTTGTTCCTCTCACTTTTCCCATGGTCCCTCTGTTCCTATTCCCTCTAAATGTCTCTTGTAGTTCTAAGTGTCCCCCTTTCTTTATTGCTTTCTTTGACTCTACCTGGATCCCTAACTATTGGTGCCTGTTTCCTGTTCTGTCCTGTTGCTCCCTTTGTTGTCCTCCAGCTGATCCTCTCGGTGGCACATTATCGTGCGCTAGTCCATCTGACTGTTCCCTGGTCCCTAAGGGCCTTTCTTCTTCCTTCCAGCTGTTCCTGGCTAACAACTTGACTCTATGAGTACTAGGTAATCTCTTAGTCTATAATTCCCTATTAAACCACTTGTTTGAATATGTTTCTTTCTTCCAGCCTCTGTCTCTTTCCTCCCTTCCTCTTTCTTTCTTTGAGACAGGGCATGGCTGCTGGCCAGGCTGGAGTGGTGGCATGACACAGCTTGAGCCTCAGCCTACCTCCTGGCTCAGATCACCTCCCACCTACTGGGTCTCACCCTCCACCTGCTGGCTAATTTTTTTTTTTTTTTTTTTTTTTGTAGACATGGGATTCGCCATGTTAGGCTGTCGTTGCTGGCCTCCAGCAATTTCCCGCTTCAGCCTCCCAAAGTGTTGAGGATTATGGTGCGAGCCACCATGCCTTGCCGTTGAATAACCACATTTATTGGTCTCCTTGTGATGACTAGTGCATCTGGTCCATGGAGCACCCTTTTGAGTGGCTGCCTGAGCTAGCTGGCTCCTTACGCTTTTATTTTTACCCACTAAAGTACGCACTGGTGTGGCTTGTTTTGTGCCACGGCTGGGGTCTACTTGTTGAAGCTCCCCTAGTTCAAATTACGTCTGACCTATTGGCTGGTTCCACTGGTTGCTTCCTGGGGTAGGGTGACCAAGTACACTGACATTTGCCAGGGATGTTCCTTGTTTTTAGCAAGCTTTGGGCATAATCGTCCTTAGTAGCATGGCAAAGCCAGGATGGTCCTGGGAGTTGGCTGTTTTGCAGCCTCTCCAAGTGCACCTTCACCCAAGTAACTACTACACCGCAGCCCTCGGGGCTACCGCTTATTACACTATTTCTGGCTCTCCCCCTAGGCTCTGGGAGCCTGGTCAATGAGGCTGCTTACCCCCCACTGGATATAAGTTAATGCTCACTATGACCTCTCCCCTAGTTGCCTATGGTTACCCGCTGGGGGGCCGGTAGGACCCTAGGGCCCTTAATCATTTATTTTAACTGTCTCCCTCTGGCTGACCCCAGCGCTAGTGAGCCATTCCTATCTCCAGGTGTTCCCCAGTACTCTAGGCCATTCCGCCAGCCTCAGAGGCTCTTCTCTCATCTTTCCACCTGTTCCCATCCGGCTCTGTCCTTTCCAAGATGCCCCCCTTTACCATCTACAGCCTCAGCAATTGTCTCCTGGTCCCTCTGGCTGCAATCCATTGTCTAGGGTCATATTTCCATTTCTTGTTCCCTGGTATCTCCGTCTTACCTTCCTAAGTTCTTCTCTAAACCAAGGATCTTGCTTTTCTGGTTCCTTGGAGATTTGCTTATCCCTAGCTCATGCCTAGTTCCTTGTGGATATGTTTGCCTTTCCATTTATATTGATTCTTCTGCTTTTCCTCACCCCTCTGGATACTGGCTGCTTAATCTGGCTGCTCTCTGGTACCTCTGTCCTGGTACCTCCTCCTATTTTAGTAATATTACTTGTTGGGCCTGGCTCCTAAGACTAGTGCTGAGGGTCACTTCTCTTCCAGCCTAGGTAACTATTTCTGGTCGCTGCTACCCATCCTGGCTCCATGTCCTGTTTTATTTTATATCTTTCTCCACCTGTACCTAAACCCTATATGTCCCATCTTGCTGGTGCACCCGGTCTTCCTTCTTCCCATGGCTTCCCTAAGCCCTTGCCCTATAAATTCTGTCTTCTTCTCCCATCTTGAGCCACTGTTTCTGGTACAGGTTGACTGTAGTAGACCCCTGGGGGATATTGTTATTCATTCCTTGGTATCTCTCCTATACCTCTCTCCCTAGATGTTAATAAATGTACCAAGGGTCTTGGTGCCATATCCATCTCTTGAGATGGGTGGATTGATAGTGGAAGGAGAAGAGATGAAAATGGAGAAATGTGCCTTGCAGAGCCCAGGAGTGTGACACCTAGAAATCCCACTATTGGCTGGGCAAGGGCCACCACAGGAGTGGGGGAGGACCACACTGTCATGGCCCTGACCTCTGGGGTCCATGAGTGATATGACTGAGCAGAGCTTGAGCAAGGTGAATGTACTATTTGGAGCACTGATTCATTTGATTAATGCCCCTATACCTTTGACTCGAAAATTAAGTTTGAATAACTTGGCAGAAATATTTATTTATTTATTTCTTTACTTATTTGAGATGGGTATTTTTTGCCTCAGGCTGGAGTGCGGTGGTCTCGGCTGGTGGCCTCAGCCTCCTGGCTGAGACAATCCTCCACCTAGCCTCCTGAGTAGGTGACTGCAGGTGCACACCACCACACCCGGCTAATTTTTGTATTTTTGAGATGGGGTAGCTGGCTATGTTGCCCAGGCTGGTCTGGCGGTTGTTGCTGAGCTGGCGATCCCCGGCCTTGGCCTCCCAAAGTGCTGGGATTACCGGCATGAGCCATCATGCTCGGCTGGCAGAAGATTTGATCTCAGAATTTTGGTAACCATGGTGCAATGAAACCTGAAATAGGCTAGGACACCGCTGCAGTGGCTTGGTGCCTCTTGGTCCAGCACTTTGGGAGAGCTGGCAGGGAGTGTGAAACTGGGAGTTTGAACTTAGCCTGACCAACATGGAAAACACGGATCTACTAAAATGCAAAATTCACAGGCATGGTGGTGCCTGTAATCCCAGCTACTTGGGAGGCTGAGGCAGGAGAATTGCTTGAACCCGGGAGGTGGAGGTGTAGTAGCCAAGATCTCATGCTCACTGTCTGGGCAACAGAGTGAGACTCTGTCTACTAATTTAAAAAACAAAAACAAAAACAGGCCGGGTGTAGTGGCTCATGCCTGTAATACACTAGCACTTTGGGAGGCTGAGGTGGGCAGGCGGATTGCCTGAGCTCAGGAGCTTGAGTGCCAAGGCTTGAGGTGAGTCTGTCTCAAAATAAAAAAATTAGCCAGGGCGTAGTGGCAGCGTGGCCTTGTAGTCCAGCTCGGAGAGGCTGAGGCAGGGGACACAACGGCTTAAAGTTCTGGGAGGCATTACAGTGAGCCAAGATCCATGCCACTGCCATGCCCAGCCTAGGCAACAGAGAGACTCTGTTAAAAAAAAAAAAAAAAGAAAAACCTGAAATACCTGAATGCATTTATTAAGTGGACTGGTTGTGGAGATGGGAGCAAGATAATCTCAAGTCTAAAGTTTTTGTCAAGGGAATAAGTTTGAGATCTATTGCAATTTGGTGACTATAGTTTAATGATGATGCAATGTTATCAAAAATTAACGAGTAAATTTCAAATGCTTCACATATCCAAGAAATGAGAAGTATATGAGGTAATGGATATGTTGACTCGGTTTAATTTAAATCTTTGATGCTTCAATATCAAAACATTACATTGTACCCCAGTAAATGTATAGCTTTGTCGCTCAAAATAAAACACGAGGGGGCATGGGTGACTCCACTGTAATCCCAACAGTTTGGAGACAAGCAGGACTATCACTCGGGACCAGGTTGATGAGCCGGGCGTGGTGGCGTGTGGTTGAGTTGGGAGGCTGAGGTGGGAGGGTTACTACCTGACCCAGGAGGTTGAGGCCGCAGTGGCCGAGTGCATCACTGCACTATTAGCTTATCCATAGGAGCATTGCAGGAGCATAAAATAAATACATAAAGAATATCTAAAAATAGGTGAACTGGCTAAATTGTGGACATCATGAGTGCTGAAGCAAACTACTTGCTGCCTAGCAGAATTATGTAAACTACCAGTTAAAGTCGGGGTAACCAAATAAGAGTCTCTGTGATTCTGTTTAAAACTTGAGGCTGTGTGTATGTGTAGGTTATGGGTGATTCACATCTGGGCACACATGCACACAGCGCATACCAAAGGAAAGACAACTGAAAGGGAATGCAGCTGGAGATGCATCACTGGTTAACTTTGGTAATGTTGGAGCTGCAGGTGATTTTCATCTCTATTTGTTAACCTATACGTTGTTATTATTTTGTTGTGAAGTCATAAAATGACAAACAAAGCTCATATACATTTATAATAACCGCACGTGACCCTGAGCCCCTGAGATAATAAAGCCCTTCCGAGCCACGCATGCACACCAGGTCATGAAGGGAGGGCGCTGTAAGCCAGGGCCTGGCTCGGCTCATGAACCTCCAGGCTTACAGAACTTCAACGGGAACTATCGTCTCAATGGGAGACTCTGACAGGAAGAGTTGATCTAAGCTGTGGTGTGCGGTGGGGTGAAGACACAGTGGGCAGGGAGCTGGCTTGCATCGGTACTGTGCACGCCAAGCTGGGGAGGCCTGGGCAGACCACATGGCTTCTCGGGTCTCATATTTAGCTATCAACTTTGTTTTTTTTTTATTGGGGGTGGAGTCTCAGCTATGTCGCCCAGGCTGGAGTGCAGTGGCATGATCTCGGCTCACTGCAAGACTCCCACTGGGTAGCAAGCGGTTTGCTCCTCCTCAGCCTACCGAGTGGGCAGCTGGGACTATAGGCATGTGCCACCATGCTCGAGGCTAAGTCTTTGTATTTTTAGTTGAGGCAGGGCTTGCCATGGTGGTAAGGCTAGTCATGAGACTCCTGACCTCAAGCAATCCAGCCTGCCTCAGGCCTCCCAGAAAGCGTGCTGGAGATTACAGGTGTGAGCCACCACGGCCGGCCATTTTATTTCATCTTTGGAGAGGAGGAGGGAGAAGATGAGAGCTTGTAGTGGGCCCTACTCCTAGCCCGCAATCTATAAGTTCCAGAGGGGAGAGGATTTTTCTCTACCTAACAATGAGATGGTGAAGGGAGGAGTCGCAGATACCCCGAGAGACCTGGGGGAAGGGGGCACTAGTGGGGATTGGCTCGACGTCTGTCTAAGAAGAGACAGAGAGGGAGAGGAAGGGTTCCTACTAGGGGTGGGGATCAAGTGTAACTGGCTATGGATGGTGTGCCAAGCTCTACTATCTGCACTGGACCTGGCCCTAGGATCCCCTGCAGGAGCTGTCCTCTCACTCCCCAGGCTGTGAGTCACCTTCCACATCCTCCTCTCTCCTACAGTGTAGTGAGCCCACATTACCCTGTCCACGGAGACATGCAGGACTCTGGATGTGGCCGGAGATGAGCCAGAGGTGCTTACATTGCACAGCGGGGGGCCCTATATCTCCAGGGGCAGACAGGTCCGGCATCTGCCGCTTCCTCTGACTCACCTGCTGCCCTGCCCTTAGGCCAGCTTGACAGTCAGGTTGAGGGTTATGTCCTGGCTGGATGAAGTCTTGCCTCTGGGTTATTGGGTCCTCACCCTGGCACATGAGCTGCCACGTCCCTCTGTAGCCAAGGCACCAGGGACCATGGGGCCGAGCATCCCATTAGCTGCCAGTGTTTTAGCGCTTGGCCTGGCCTAAGGCTCTATTTTTATAAAAGCCCAACTCTTCCCAAGCTGGAAGCCAGAGCTGGGGCAACTGGTCCTCTGAGCTCAACCAGAGCTGCTAGGCGAGGCGGCTAGGAGTAAGAGGATGTCCTGTGAGTCTTCCAGCTGAGGAGCCTGGCCTGCCAGACTCTGTGAGAGGCTCCAGGAAACCTATGGAAGAGACAAGCACGTGCACATGGTCGTCACTCCACATTCACCCACAAATGAGTTTCTAGGGGGTTACCAGGCGGGCCGCTCACTGTGCTGGAATGCCTGCAGAGAGGAAGCAGGTAAAGCATCCACACCACAGTACTTGGCAGTCAATATGAGAGCACAAAATTCATCTGGTATAATAAATGGAGTGAGGGTTTGTATTCTCTAGCTCTTCTACAACTCTGTATCCTAGAGTGTGGGGAAGTCACTTTTAGGTAAATTTCTTCATTTTCTAAAGCAGATGGAGAATTCCCTACGTACATAGGGTTGTTCAGAATTAAGTGAAGTAATACCTACTACGCGCGCCTTACCTGGTACTTAAGAACATTCTAACTCATATTAAATACATTGCTATTATTACAAGGTGGAAGGCATGTTTTATTAGGTACCTCATTTAATCTCAGCACTCATCCTGTGGACTAGACATTACTATTATTACTAATCCCATTTGCCATCAGATAGAGCTATTCAGATGTTCAGATTTGCCAAGTAGCTAGGATTCTAGGGGAGAGCAGTCAAACCACTGTGGCTTATCATCCTCTAACTCTGAGCCATATTGGTATCTATAGTAGCAAGATCACAACGAACACTGTGACCGCTACCTTTAAAGCGCCCTTGGCTAGGGGTATAATCCACTTTGAGCATGAGAGTCTGAGCTCTGTGTGATTCAGTGTAAGCTCTGTGCAAAGCCGTAGGCCCACCCTTTCTGTCGAAGATGAAAACTGATTTGTCCTTCTCCTTTGCAATTCCCATAGGGCCCTAAAAACCAAAGGTCTGCACTTATGGGTGGCTATAATCCCTATGAGCACTGGCCTCTCATCGGGTATACACGAATGGTGTCATCAATGGCTTTCACAGGCTCTGGGACTGTTGGCCAACCCAGCAAGTCTCACCGTCCAATAAATCAATAGTCACATAAAACCTTCAGTAACAGAAGTTCCAGTCCATCCGCAGCAACTCATATAGTATTGCAATGACCGTGTCCACAGGCCCAATCCAGAGGACTGTTGCAGGCACCCCCAAAACTGACCTGTAATTCCTTGTGAATCCCAGACTTGCCAATCATTCATCACCTCAGCACCCAATTCGATAAACTCTCATGAGTTGGTCGATGCTAGATGCCTACATTTCAACACTCCAGGAAGAACCAACGGTTTATTTACAAGATAAAGGGTGATAATGGCACTAGATTTATTTGCAACAACAGCGAAGAGCTATTTAAAAGAACTTCACCAAACTCTGTTGAGAGAAAGATGAGATAGGAAAAACTAAACCCACTACATCGTGATTTTGAGCAAGAGCAAAAAGAAAGAGCAATTTAGATATAAAAGCATTTCTCTCCTAGCTTTTTGCCAATATTCCGTGTGGGAACACTAAGGGAATAGTCGACAATGGTGATGCGAACAACACAAAAACCTCAAAATGAGGAAAGCAGTTTTGAGGGGGTGGCCATATTGCAATTGACATATAACTGTCATCAAGAAAACAATGTAATTGGTAATTGTTCATGATCATATCTCTGCTATGTGAATTAAAAAATTTTGGCCACGGTGGCCTCAGCCTATAATTCCAGCACTTTGGGAGGCTGGCGGTAGATCATGGAGTAGGAGTGAGACCATCCTGGCTAATACAGTAAAACTGATCTCTGCTAAACCAAAAAATAGCTGGGCGTTTGGCACGCCTGTAGTCCCAGCTACTCGGAGGAGGCTGAGGCAGGAGAATCGCCACTCCGAGGTGAAGGCGGAGATTGTGCAGTGAGCCAAGATTGCGCCTCTGCACTCCAGGCCTGGGCGACAAGAGCGAGACTCCCTCTCAGAAAAAAAAAAAAAAAAAAAAAATTCCCCAGGGAAAATTTACTGAGTGAAGTGAGAAGGCAAAATTATAAATCTCCTCAGTGGGCAGAATGACTGCTACAATATTATTTGGATTTAGTAATACAGAAATTAAACAATCATACTTGTAAGGAAGGAAAGGAACGACTAGCTAGCAATTGATTAAAACATAATCAAAATTCCAAACAATAAAAATTCAAAAATAATATAAAACCTAAAAGGGGATTAAGAGAAACATGGCTGGCCAGGCGCAGTGGCTCACACCCGTAATCCCACCACTTTGGGAGGCTGAGGCAGGCGGATCACCTGAGGTCAGGAGTTTGACACCAGCCTGGTCAACATGGTGAAACCCTATCTCTACCAAAAATATAAAAATTGGAGGCCAGGCGTGGTGGCAGACGCCTGTAATCCCAGCTACTCAGGAGGCTAATGCATGAGAATCGCTTGAACCTGGGAAGCGGCTGCAGTGAGCTGAGATCTCGCCTGCACTCCAGCCTGGGGGCCCAGAGTGAGACTCTGTCTCAAAAAGAAAAAGAAAAGAAAAAGAAAAGAAACATGACCATGCAGCCAAAAATAGAAAAGGGAAAGAGAAGAAATATTAATCAACTAAAATAAAGAGCAAACAAAAAATATAGGGAGAAAAAGGGGAAATAATAGGAGGCATAAATCAAGTATGTTATAATGCAAAGAAATTGAAATGAGTTGAATTCTGCTATAAAAGACAAAGATTATGGGACTGGGCTAAAAACAAAACACAGTTGCCACCCATCTACAACAAAATGATGAAGAGGTGAAATGAACCACCTGCATAAGAAAACACACCATATCATTGATCATTCTTTCCTTTATGGTTGGCATACATTATGTCTTGTAGGAAGGATCTTCGCCTACCTCAAGGTCATGTAAAAGTTTTACTGTTTTAGCTTTCACGTTTAGAAACACAGTCCATTCTAGGAAGGATTTCAGCATGTAATATGTGTTGGAGTCAAGATTCATTTCTTTCATATGGAAGCAAGATTATCCAGCACCATTTATTGAAAAGGCTACCATGGCTGGGACCAGTGGCTCACGTCCGTAATCCCAGCACTTTGGGGAGACGAGGTGGGTGGATGACCTGAGCTTAGGAGTTCAAGACCAGCCTGGCTAACATGACAAAACCCTATCTCTACTAAAAATACAAAAATTAGCTGGGTGTGGTGGCAGGCGCCTGTAATCCCAGCTACTCAGGAGGCTGAGGCAGGAGAATTGCTTGAACCCAGGAGGTGGAGGTTGCAGTGAGCTGAGATGTTGCCACTGTACTCTAGCCTGGGAGGCAGAGTGAGACTTTGTCTCCAAAAAGGAAAAAAGAAAAGACTATCCTTTCTTCACTGCTCTGCAGTGTCTCCTTGTGACTACATATGTGGGGGTCCATTCCTGAACTCTGTATTTCCATAGGTTTATTTGTCTATTCTTGGACCAGTGTTATAGTCTTAATTAATGTGCTTCATATTAAGTCCTGATATCTGGTAGAGTAAAGGATACCTAAATTGGACTACATTAAAATTAAGGACTTGTGTTTATCAGAAGATAAAATTAAAAATATAAAGGCAAATCCTACAGTGGGAGAAGGTAACTGTAATACCCTATATTTGACAAATGATTGATATCTCAAGATATCAAGAATGTCTAGAAATCAATAGAGCAATAAAAAAAGAGCAAAAGGAGCAGGCATTTCACAAAGAAAATATCCAAGATAACAAATAAGCTTATAAAAAGATGCTTGACTTCACCAGTTAGCAAGGAAATAGAAGTTAAACTACAATAAGATAATCCTCAACATAATCCTCCATATCTATAATAGATAATCCCACCAGAAATGGCCAAATGAAAAAGATAGGAAATAAACAAGAGTGGGCAAGGATATGGAGCAGCTGAAAACTCATAGATTGCTTGTTAGGAGCATAAACTAGTACATACACTTTGGAAAACTGTTTGGTAGTACCCATTAATGGTGAATATATGCAATATACTATGACCTGCTATTTGACTCCAGTCTCTCACTCAAGATAAATATGAATATATGTTTGCTAAAAGATATGATAGAGGCCAGGCATGGTGGCTCACATGTATAATCCCAGCACTTTGGGAGGACGGAGGTGGGCAGATCACATGGTCAAGAGTTCGAGACCAGCCTGACCAACATAGTGAAACCCCATCTCAACTAAAAATACAAAAATTAACCAGGCATGGTGGCATGCACCTGTAGTCCCAGCTACTTGGGAAGCTGAGGCAGGAGAATCACTTGAACCCAGGAGGCAGAGGTTATGGTGAGCCGAGATCACGCCTCTGCACTCCAGCCTGGGCAACAGAGCGAGACTTCTCAAAAAAAAAAAGATAGCATGGTAACTTTATTCAAAACTAAAAATTATGTTAATGCCCCTATGAACATCAGAATGGATAGACAAGTTGTGCTTGTTAGGGTCACAGCAAGGCAAGCCCATAGACCCCCTCCTGCTCTCCCCTGCTAAGCCAAGCTCATAACAAAAACAGCCTCAAGCCTTGTAAATAGGGCACCTAGGTTCCAGGATGTCGTCGCACCTGGCTCTCGAACCCAGGATGCTGTCCCAATTAAGCAGCAATGCTAGCCCCTGAGAACCAAGATGTGGTTTTTCTTAGAATAGTACCCAGCTACCTGCAAATCCCCTATATATCCCCCATAGTCTGTAAGCCAGGCTGCTGTTTTCACTGCCTGTGGTGAGGCAGCCAGCCTGGCAGGTTAAAATAAACTTGCTAAACCTGCACCCGGCATCTTGCCTCTCCATCCTTTTGGTCGACCTCACATTTTGGTGCTGAAACCCGGGATGGGAGTAGATGCTTGCTGCTCTTTCTCTTTCTCTCTTCTCTTTCCCTGCCTCTGCAGCTAGCTCCCCTGTCCAGACCCAGGAGGGGAAACACCCAAACGTCCATTGCCAACTGTGGTTATCTCCATCCAAATCATCACCTCCTTGGTCAGTAAGTTTGAGAGGTTTGCCCTCCGTCCGGGTCCTCTCGACCATCTGTTTTCTGTCTCAAAGTCCCAGCGCTAGACTAGGACACCCGTTGGGCCCCAGGGGCCTCAGTTGTTGTCTTGGGGACACCTAAACAGCGACTTGTTCCAAAATCTCACTCTCTTAGGTGAAGGAAATAGGGGCAGAGGACGTTGTTGTCTCCTGCTCCTTCTCCTTAGCTCCTTAGCATCCTCATCCGGCCTTTACCACTGGGTCCGGCCAGCCGTTCCATCTAAGACGTCCTTTAGGATGTCTCCTCCAGAATCGACACCCCTGGCCTTTAGTCTGAAATCAGGCCCCAAGAACTAATCTCTATTGCAATACAGCCTGGCCCCACTAGTAAATTAGACAATGGTTCTCAATGGCCTGAGAATAGTACTTTCAATTTCAACATTCTCCAGGAGGGACCTTACAATTTCTGCCACCACAGTGGTAAATGGTCTGAGGTTCCCATGTTCAGGCTTTCTTTACCCTCTGCAACCGCCCCCTCTCTGTCAGTCCTGCTCCACTTTCCAAATCCTCCTCGCCCGCTCAAAACCCAACTCAATCCCTCCCACAGCCCTGGCAGATGATGCATCCTCTTTCGACCTGGCTAGCTTTGCTCCTCTCCGCCACACCCCCCCGAGCCTCCACCAGGACACCCTAACCTCCACCTTAGGCCCCAGCTCCAGCTCTCCCCTTGTCCCCCTCCCCTCTCCATTCCCCCTCACTTCCAACTCTGACTCCTCTCCATCTCCACCCTACAGCTTTTCTCGGACCTGGCACCCCCCACAGCCAGCTCCCTTACTCTCCTTTCAAGAGGTGGTGGGGGGTGGAAGGCATTGTCCATGTTCATGTCCCCTTCTTTTTCTCTGATCTCTGCCAAATCGAAAAGTGCCTTTTGCCCTTCTCCTCCAATCTCAGACACTTAAATCAAATAATTTAAATATCTTACCCAGTCTTATGAACTTACCTGGCATAATCTCTATATTATCCTCTCCTCTACTCTCCTCCCCAAAGAGAAGGAAAGAGTGTGGCTTGCGGGTGGCTGCTGTCACCTGAAAGTAACTGATCTGGAAATATCAGCCTACAGATCCGGGCCAGGCATTTCGTAACCACATAATTACTTGCCTCATGGCCAGGCCTTAACAAAGCTGCCCCATACAGCTGTAAATTTTTAAAAACTCAAGAAAATTTTCTCAAAAGGCAAACAAAAATCCTGCCCAGTTTCTTTCCTGCCTTACAGAGGCCCTCCAAAAGTATGCCCATGTTAACCCTGCCCTCAAGAAGGTACAAATCTTAACACTCATTTTATCTCCCAGTCTGCTCCAACATCTGACACAAACTTAAAAAGGCCAAAAATGGCCCTCAAACCCCACAACAAAACCTGCCTAACCTGGCCTTCAAGGTCTTCAATAACAGGGATGAAACAAAGTAAAATAGACAAGGCCCAAAGAGATAGTGTTAAATACCAGCTTCTAGCAGCAGCCATTCGCCAACCTAAACAGACTGGCTATGGCACCCAGGGGGCACAAAAGACCTGATAGCAGTGCACCTCTGGGGGCATGTTTCAAGTGCAGCAAGGAAGGCCATTGGGTGAGGGCATGTCCCAATCCATGGGGGCGCCAAAAAGCCCTTGCCCCATCTGCCAGCAGACAGGCCACTGGAAGCTGACTGTCCTCTCAAGACAGGCAGACAGAAAGCCTGTATCTCCAACCCGCAACCCCTTCACCAAGACAAAAGGTAAAGAATCGCTTGCACTCCCCACAGCTCCTTGGCTTAGCCGCTGAAGACTCACAGGGCCCCAGTCCCTGGCCCCATTTGCCATCACTGTATCAGAGCCCAGGGTAACTCTGTTAGTAGCAGGTAAGCCAATCTTTTTGTAATCAATACCAAGGCCACCTACTCGGCTTTACCTGGATTTCAGGACCAACTCATCCCCTCAGAGGTCTCAGTTGTGAAGGTTGACAGGCTCATCTCATGTCCATAGGCCACCAGACCCCTTACTTGTTCCTTATTTAATACCATTTTCTCACACTTTTTCCTTCTCATGCCTCGCTCTCCTGCTCCCGTTTAGGTAGGAACCCCCATCACTAAAAGTTCCCTTATTTACCAACTCCTCCAAGCTGCACACCTCCCAGCTAAGGCGGGAGTTAGTACACTGTGGAGGATGCCAAACACGGATCCAATAAAATCTCAAAAAGGAACAGAAAGGCTGCCAAGGCAGCAAAATAGCCTCCCTTTCCTCCTGCCCCTGCCCCTCTCCTCCTCATCACCCCGCAATCCAACCCCAGTATTCTTACCAACAATCTTCATTGTTACAACAAAAAGCCTCCTTCCAGGGAAACTGAATAGTCAAATATAAAAAAACTCATCCTCCCTCAAGAACAAACCAAAAAAATTCTAACATCTTCACCAGTCCTTCCATATCGGTGCATACCCTGTACCTTCTCCTTCGCCCTTATTCTATTCTCCCCACCTATTTACCACACTAAAAACATAACCTCAAACTGTCATGTATGCTCTCTATCGCTTCCTCTCAAGGGGCCTCCACTCTCCTACTATCCCTACACATCAGCTAGAGAAACAGCCTCTCCCCATAGCACACCACATATTAAAAGTCCTCTCCTCTCCCTCATTGACCCCCACACAAAAAAGTCTTAACTCACCTATTTCTTCTCATCTGCAAAAAAAGTTTAATTATCCACAGGACTCTATCAGCCACCTCATAAACCCTCTAAAGAGGCCACCTCCCCATACAACCCCTATCAACTACTTCCCCCAAATACAGACTCCAATTCTTCCTCAAAGTCCTAACTCTTTTAACAGTCAGCCCCACTGCCTCTACTCTCTCAAAGTCCCTTCTCACTTCTACAAGACTCAAACAATCTCTCACTCTGTCTCACTCCTTGTTATGCACTCCATTGCTACACTTGCTTCCCGTTGCTGGACCTGTTTTTCCTTTCCTCTAGTGCCTACTCAGCTATCCCAGTTTCTCAGCCCTGGGACCATATTCCCATTCACTTCTCACATACCATCCAAAAACACTCTGCCTTTGTAGGCAAAGCCCTCACCCTCACTCAGAAACTATCCCACTGCCCTCACTAACAGAGCTACCAAACTTCTCTCCACATATACTGCCAATTACAATCGCCCTCACCCTGCCATCCAAAATCCCATAACCCTCCACACCACAAAACTTGGCCAAGCCCCCTTATGTGTCACCTCTTCCAATGGACACATACATGTAGGCACCATCCCCTCCCTCTGCCTGTGGCTCAACTCAACCCATCTCCCATCTCCCTTCCCATATTTCACTCCAAGTAAATTATTCTGTCTCCCCTGAAGCTAACCACCCCTTTACCCAGCCCCTCTGCATTATCTCCCCTCCTGCCTCTCAAACATGGAAACCTCTTCCTCAGACAAAATTTCTGAAAGGGGTCTCTCTCTCTCTCTCTCTCCTCCTCACTCTAGGTTACTAAAGCTGGACCAAGTCCCTCCAAACAAGAAACCTACACACTCCAACACCTACTTTCAATCCACTTGTCTGTTTGCATTAACACCACAAGCATCTTCTTCCTCTGTGGATTCACAACCTACTTCTGTCTCCCTACCAACGAGACAGGTACCTGCACCCTAGTCTGCCTGACTCCCAACATCCTGTCACTCCAAACCAAAAAATCCCTGTCCCTGCTACACTACACGCCTCCCCCTAAAAAAACTAATACAGTTCATTCCCTTATTAGTAGCCCTTAAAGTCACAACTAGTGTCAACTTAGAAGCAGGAAGTGTAAAAACCTCATTATCATATTTCCAGTCGCTCTCCCAAAACTTCCAATCACTAAAAAAAAAAAAAAAAAAAGAAAAAAAAAATAGCAAACTCTGTCACTCACCTCCAAAACCAACTACACTCTTTAACAGCAGTTCCCCTACAACAATCAACCACAGAGGCCTAGACCTCCTCACTGCTGAAAACAAGGAAGTCTGTGCCTCTTTTTAAATAAACAATGCTGTTTCTTACCTCAATAAATCTAGGTTCGTTCAAAAGGCTGTCAAAAGGCTCAAAACCAAACGCCAAAAATAAAAGAAAACAATTTTTGTGCCTGGGCCCCTGGCCCGCTAGGTCTCTCAGCTCCTGGGCCCCTTGGCTGCTTCCCCCTCCTCGGCCCTGCTGTAACTCCTCCTCCTCTTGGTCTTTGGCCCTTGCCTCTTGCACCTTCAGCCGGTTTTTGTAGAATTCAATACAAGCTTTTACCTCCGGCACAATACAAGACATGATGGTATTCCAGGACTACCAACCTGCAAGCCATCCCCACCCCAAACCAGCGTCCCTACTCAGCATGAAGCAGCAGGAATGCCCCTTTTCTCTTTCTTATATATATAAAACAAAAGGCTGGAATGTTAGGGTCACAGCAAGGCAAGCCCATACACCCCTCCCCCACTTCTCCCCTGCTAAGCCAAGCTCATAACAAAAAACAGCCTCGAGCCTCGTAAACAGGGTACCTAGGTTCCAGGATGTGGTCGCACCCAGGATGCTAACCCAATGAAGCAGAATGTCAGCCCCTCAGAACCAAGATGCGGTTTTCTCAGAATAGAACCCAGCTACCTGCAACCCCCCTATATAACCCCCATAGTCTGTAAGCCAGGTTGCTGTCTTCACTGTCTGTGGTGAGGTAGCCAGCCTGGCAGGTTAAAATAAACTTGCTACACCTGACCCGGCATCTGCCTCTCCATCCTTTTGGTCAACCCTCACAGTGCTATATTTTATACAAGAATATACTATACAGGAATGAGAAAGAATAAATTGTATACTCGACATTATGAGGCTCATCCCGTGAACACTCTGTGTAACTAAAGAGGCCATCCCAAAAGAGTAATCCAAGCAATGCCATATGATTATGTTTAGATACATTTAAGAAATTGTGGCTGCTTTAAAAAAGATTTTTTTTAAAGCAGGCGTGGTCTCTGTCACCCAGCCAGCAATACAGTGGCAAGATCATAGCTCACTTGTAACCTCAACTCCTGAGCTCAATTAATCCTTTGCCTCAGCCTCATGAATCGCTGTAACTAGCAGGTGCATGCCACCACACCCAGCTAAAAACATTTCTTCAACTAGGTGGTGGCTATGCAGGTTTGTCTGGTCTGTTAGAAAATCATCAAGCGCAGTAGCTCACGCCTGTAATCCCAGCACTTTGGGAGGCCAAGGCAGGGGGCTAATCATGAGGTCTAGGAGTTTGAGACCAGCCTGGCCAACACCAGCGAAGTCCCGTAATCTACTAAAAATACCAAACTTAGCTGGGCATGGTGGTGGGGGCCTGTAGTCCCAGCTGCTCAGGAGGTTGAGGCAGGACAATTGCTTGAACTAAGGAAGCGGAGGTTGTGGTGAGAAGAGACTGTGCCACTGCACTCCAGCCTGGGCAACACAGTCGAGACTCTGTCTCAAAAAAAGAAATCATCAAGCTAAATATGCACAATGTGTGCACTTTTTGTATTATGTTATATTTCAATGAGGATTTAAAAAGCTATACCATTTACTAGGCAAATGCCAAGAAAATGAAAGGAGATTGAAATACAATTATCGCAGTAGAAATTAAGGTCCAAATCATCAACATATTAAATAAAAAAGGGGAGTATCAAGGGGAGGAACTTTTTTTTGAGATGAAGTCTTGCTCTTGTCCTCCAGGCTGACATGTGCAATGGTGCAATCTTGGCTCAGTGCAACCTCCGCCTCCTGGATTCAAGTGACTCTCCTGCCTCAGCCTCTTGAGTAGCTGGGATATAAAGGTGCCTGCCACCATGCCTGGCTAATTTTTGTAGTTTTTTTAGTAGAGACAGGGTTTCACCATGTTGGCCAGGCTGGTCTCGAACTCCTGACCTCAGGTGATCTGCCTGCCTCGGCCTCCCCAAAGTGCTGGGATTACAGGCATGAGCCACTGTGCCCAGCCAGGAGTTATCTTTTAATAAATAGAAGAGAAACAAAGAAGTAACTAACTGGCATACACCTTCAGGATCATTAATGCATACAAATAAAAACCAGCACAAATGCATTAAACCACATGAAGTCTTAAAAATCATAATTGTCAAATTAGAACTCAGAATTAAGAAATTAACTCAGAACCACACAACTTCACTGGAAAGCTGAACAACTGGCTCTTGAATGTTGACTCGATAAACAATGAAATGAAGGCAGAGATAAAGATGTTCTTTGAAACCAACGAGAACGAAGACACAACATACCAAGAATCTCTGTACATAAGGTTTAAAGCAGTGTCTAGAGGGAAATTTATAGCAATAAATGCCCACCAGAGAAGTGAGGAAAGATCTAAAATCGGACACCCTATCATCAAAATGAAACAGCTAGAGGAGCAAGATCAAAAAAAACTCAAAACCTAGCAAAGACAAGAAATAACTAGATCAGAGCAGAACTGAAGGAGATAGAGACACAAAAAATCCTTCAAAAAATCAATAAATCCAGGAGCTGGTTTTTTAAAAAGATCAACAAAATAGACTAGCTAGCCAGAATAATAAAAAAGAAAAGGGAGAAGAATCAAATAGATGCAATAAAAAATGATAAAGGGGATATCACCACTGACTCCACAGAAATACAAACTACAATCAGAGAGTACTACAAACAACTCTATGCACATAAACCACTAAAAATGGAAGAAATGGATAAATTCCTGGACACTTGCACCCTCCCAAGCCTAAACCAGGAACAAGTTGAAACCTTGAACAGACCAGTAACAAGGGCTGAAGTTGAGGCAGCAATTAAGAACCTACCAAACCAAAAAAAGTCCAGGTCCAGACAGGTTCACAGCTGAATGCTACCAGACGTACAAGAGGAGCTGGTACTATTTCTTCTGAAACTATTCCAAACAATACAAGAAGAGGGAATCCTTCCCAAATCATTTTATGAGACCAACATCATCCTGATACCAAAACCTGGCAGACACTCAACAAAAAAAGAAAACTTCAGGCCAATATCCATGCTGAACATCTCGATGCAAAAATCTTCAATAAAATACTGGCAAACCGATTGGAACAGCACATCAAAAAGCTTATCCATCACGATCAGTAGGCTTCATCCCGGGGATGCAAGGCTGGTTCAATATACGCAAGTCTATAAACGTAATCCACCACATAAACAGAACTAAAGACAAAAACCACATGATTATCTCAATAGGATGCAGAGAAGGCCTTTGACAAATTCAATAGCCCTTTATGCTAAAAACTCTCAATAAACTAGGTATCAAAGGAACATATCCCAAATAATAAAAGCTATTTACAACAAACCTACAGCCAATATTATACTGAATGGGCAAAAACTGGAAGTACTTCCCTTTGAAATCGGGCACTAAACAAGGATGTCCTCTTGTCACCACTCCTATTCAATACGGTGTTGGAAGTTCTAGCCAGAGCAATGAGGCAAGAAAAAAAAAAGAATAGAAATTCAATTAGGAAAAGAGGAAGTCAAATTGTCTCTATTTGCAGGACGACACTTATTATATATTTTAGAAAAGTCTATCATCTCAGCCCAAAATCTTCCTAAACTTGATAAGCAACTTCGGCAAAGTTTTAGGATACAAAATCAATGCGCAGAAATCACAAGCATTTCTATACACCAATAACACGACGACAGAGAGCCAGATCATGAGCGGACTCCCCATTCACAATTGCTACAAAAGAGAACAAAATACCTAGGAATACAACTAACAAAGGATGTGAAGGACCTCTTCAAGGAGAACTACAAACTACTGCTCAAGGAAATGAGAGGACACAAACAGATGGAAGAGCATTCCATGCTCATGGTTAGGGAAGAATCAATATCGTGAAAATGGCCATACTGCCCAAAGTAATTTAAAGATTCAATGCTATCCCCCATCAAGCTACCAATGACCTTCTTCACAGAACTGGAACAAACCACCTTAAACTTCCAGTATGGTAAGCAAAGAGAGCCCGCATAGCCAAGTCAATTCTAAGCAAAAAGAACAAAGATGGAGGCATCACGCTACATGACTTTAGAAACTATACTACAAGGCTACAGTAATCGAAACAGCATGGTACTAGTACCAAAACAGAGATATAGACGAATGGAACAGAACAGAGGCCTTGGAGGCAATGCCACACATCTACAACCATCTATTTTTGACAAACATGACAAAAACAAGCAATGGGAAAGGATTCCCCTGTTTAATAAATGGTGTTGGGAAAACTTGCTAGCAAGTGTGCACAAGCAGAAACTGGACCCCTTCCTGACACCTTACACTAAAGTTAACTCCCAGATGGATTAAAGACTTAAACATAAGACCTAACACCATAAAAAACCTAGAAGAAAACCTAGGCAAAATCATTCAGGACATAGGCAAGGACTTCATGACTATAACACTAGAAGCATTGGCAACAAAAAGCCAAAGTAGACAAATGGACCTAATTAAATTCCAGAGCTTCTGTGCACAGCAAAAGAGACAGATCATTAGAGTGAAACCGGCAAGTCAACAGAATGGGAAAGATATTTACAATCTACCCATCTCACAAACAAGCTACTATTCAGAATCTACAAAGAACTAAAACAGATTTACAAGAAAAAAACAAACAAACCCATCCAGAAGTGGGAGAAGGATATGAACAGACACTTTTCAAAAGAAGACATATATGAGGCCAACAAACATATAAAAAAAATGCTCATCATCACTGATTATTAGAGAAATGCAAATCAAAACCACACTGAGAAACCACCTCACGCCAGTTAGAATGGCGATCATTAAAAAATCCGGAGACAACAAGATGTTGGAGAGGATGTGGAGAAATAGGAACACTTTTACACTGTTGGTGGGAGTGTAAACTAGTTCAACCATTGTGGAAGACAGTGTGGTGCTTCCTCAAGGATCTAGAAATAGAAATTCCCATTTGACCCAGCAATCCCATTACTGGGTATATACCCAAAGGATTATAAATTGTTCTATTATAAAGACACATGCACACGTATGTTCATAGCGGCACTGTTTACAATAGCAAAGACCTGGAACCAACCCAAATGCCCATCGACGATAGATTGGACAAGGAAAATGTGGCACATATACACCATGGAATACTATGCAGCCATAAAAAATGATGAGTTCGTGTCCTTTGTAGGGACATGGATGAATCTGGAAACCATCATTCTCAGCAAACTGATACAAGAACAGAAAATCAAACACCGCATGTTCTCACTCATAGCCGGGTGTTGAACAATGAGAACACATGGACACAGGGAGGGAGCATCACACACTGGGGTCTGTTGGGGGGGGGCTAAGGGAGGGACAGCGAGCGGGGTGGGGAGGTCGAGGAGGAATAACATGGGGAGGAAATGCCAGATGTAGGTGATGGAGGGATGGAGGCTCTAAACCACATTGCCATGTGTGTACCTATGCGACAATCCTGCATGATCTGCACATGTACCCGAGAACCTAAAGTACAATAAAAAAAAATCATAATTGTTGTATTATATTTAACAAATGTTGCTATTAAGGTTATGCCAGTTTTTAAAAGGAACTCAGGAAATTTCTTTTTATGTGTTAAAATGGCATAGATATTATCTTCTTTAAAGTTCAGCTATAAACACATTTAGAACTGGTGCCTTTTAAAAATGGTACATTTTAACTCTTTTCCTTTCTTTGAATTTTGGTCTTTACCAAATGTTGGGGGTGGATGCAGAGAAGTCTGGATCTCAACACATTGCCAGCAGGAGATGTAAAGTGGTACAGCCACTCTGGAAAATAGTTTGGCAGCTTCTTTAAAAACTAAAATACTTATCACATGATCCAGCAACTACACTTCTGGGCATTCATCCCAGAGAAAGGAAATTTATGTATACACAAAAACCTGTACAAGATTATTCACTGCAGTTTGATATGTAAATAGCCTCAGACTGCAAACAAGCAAAATGGCCCTCAAATGAATGGCTAAACAAACTGTAGTAAATCTAGAATATGGAATATGATGACAACAAAAAAGAAATGAATTATCATTGCTAGCAACAGTTTGGATGGTTTTCAAGGACATTATGCTGAGGGAGAAGACCAACCTGAAAAGATAACACACTGGGCCAGGCGCGGTGGCTGGTGCCTGTAATCCCAGCACTTTGGGAGGCCAGAGGCAGGCAGATCACCTGAGGTCAGAGGTTGTAGAGCCAGCCTGGGCAACATGGTGAGACCCCCACCTCCACAAAAAATTTAGAAAGCTAGCCATGGCATGCATCCGTAGTCTCAGCTACTCAGGAAGGCCAGGGCGGTGGTGGAGCGCTTGGCGACCTAAGAGTTCGAGGCTGGAGTGAGTGATGATGGCGCTACTGTACTACAGCCTGGGCAACACGTGAGAACCTATCTAAAAAAAAAAAGAGTATAAAGGGGTAGTAGTTGTATCTTTGATTGTGGTAGCTGTTACATGAAATCTATGCACATGACAAATTGACTAAGAACTATGCGCACACACTAGGCTGGGTACGGTGGCTCATGCCTGTAATCCCAAGTACTTTGGAGAGGCTGATGTGGGTGGATCACGCGGCCAGGAGTGCAGGCCCAGCCTGGGCAACATGGTGAAACTCCATCTCTCTAAAAATACAAAATTAGCCAGGTGTGGTGACACACACCTGTAGTCCCAGCTACTCGAGAGGCTGAGGCAGGAGAATTGCTTGTACTCAGGGAGGTGGAGGTGCAGTGAGGCCAGATGAGTGCCACTGCATTGCGGCCTGGGTGACAGAGCGAGACTCTGTCCAAAAAAAAAAAAAAAAAAATAGCCAAGTGTGGTGGTGCATGCCTGTAATTCCCAGCTACTTGGGAGGCTGAGGCAGGAATCACTGAAACTCGAGAGGCAGAGGTTGCAGTGAGCGGAGATCGCACGCACCACTGCACTCCAGCCTGGGTGACAGAGCAAGACTCCGTGTGAGTAAAGAGACACAAAGAACAAAAAAGAACTATGTACACACCTTGTACCAATGTCAAATTCTATATTTTTATATTGTATTATGATTTTGTAAGATGTAATCATTAGGAGAAAACTGGGTGAGGGTATGTGGCATCATGTGCTATGTTTGTAACTTCCTATGAATATATTGTTATTTCAAAATAAAAAGTTAAGAAAATCGATAATAGATCCCAGGGATTTTATTATATCTTCTATGATATGATGGATAAGTAAACAAAAAAAAAAAAAACAAAAACTAGCAAAGCAAGTTGAGAGATGTAATAAACAAGCTAGATTTAAGACATATCACTTTACTTACCCAATGAATATACTCTCTTCTTTAGACCCATGGCATAGTTGACAAAAATTTTTTAAATTATGTAACTTGGACTTGAAGAAAATATCTTGATACATTTAAAAATTAGAGTTTTGGCAGGCTATACTGAGTGTGATCTTGGAAAACCATAAGTAGATAATAAAAAGATAAACTACCCAAATGCAGATTTGAGTCTAAGAAATACTCTCTAGGTCGGAAGCGGTGGCTCACACCTGTAATCCCAGCACTTTGGGAGGCTGAGGTGGGCAGATCACAAGGTCAGGAGATTCAAGACCGTCCTGGCCAACATGGTGAAACCCTGTCTCTACTCTAGAAACATAAAAATTAGCTGGGCGTGGTGGCAGACACCTGTAATCCCAGCTATTTGGGAGGCTGAGGCAAGAGAATTACTTGTACCCAGGAGGCAGAGGTTACAGTGAGCTGAGATCGTGCCACTGCACTCCACCCTGGCAACAAACTGAGACTCTGTCTCAAAAAAAAAAAAAAAAAAAGAGAAAGAAATATTCTCTAACATGTCAGGATTGAAGATGGATTTGATAACAAAATTTTAGACTTCATAACAAATTTTGAGACACAGCTAAAGCTACATTTAAAGAATATTTTGTCTTTGTCTACAGTCACAGAGGGAAAAAGAATGTTTTGGCCTAATTATTTTAATGTTTAAAAATAAAAAGCTAAAGGTAAATGAACTAAGTGTTTTAATCTAAGAAAATATTTTTTAAAAGGCCAGGTGCAGTGGCTCACGCCTGTAATCCCAGCACTTTGGGAGGCCAAGGTGGATGGATCACTTGAGGTCAGGAGTTCCAGACCAGCCTTGCCAACATGGTGAAACCCCATCTCTACTAAAAAATAAATATCAGCCAGGCATGGTGGCACATGCCTGTAATCCCAGCTACTCGGGAGGCTGAGGTGGAAGAATCACTTGAACCTGGGAGGAGAGTTGCAGTGAGCTGAGATTGCGCCACTGCACTCCAGCCTGGGCAACAGAGAGCGAGACTCCATCTCAAAAAACAAACAGACAACAACAACAACAACAACAAAAAATTAGCCGGATTGCTTGAGCCCGGGAGGTACAGGCTGCAGTGAGCCGAGATGGCACCACTGCACTCCAGCCTGGATGACAGAGGGAGACCTTGTCTCAAAAAAAAGAAAAAAAAAAAAAAAGAAAGAAAGAAATTAAAAAGAAGACAACAAAATATTCATGAGAAAAACTGATCAAGGAAAAGAGAAGAGGAAAAATATATATACATATGTACACACACACACACACACACACACACACACACACACACATATCACAAACATGCACACAGTCTTAGACCCCAGCAAACATAAACTACCAAAATTAATCCTCCCACCAGAAATCTGTAGAGCAATAATCAGAGAAAATAATATACCTAAAATTTGCCATTTAAAAAAAGGCATCAGTTATAAGTGTGTATATAGTTGAATTTAAGAGAATGTCTATGCTATTTTAACACATTAAAAAATGGGGCAGGGCACGGTGGCTCACGCTTGTAATCCCAGACTTTGGGAGGCTGAGGCGCGTGGATCGCAAGGTCAAGAGATGGAGACCATCCTGACCAACATGGTAAAACACCATCTCTACTAAAAATACAAAAATTAGTTGGGCATGGTACGTGCCTGTAATACCAGCTACTCAGGAGGCGGAGGCTGCAGGGAGCTAAGATTGCATCACTGCACTCTAGCCTAGCGACACAGTGAGACTCTGTCTCAAAAAAAAAAAAAAAGAAAAAAAGAAGGATCCTCCTGATTTCCTTTTAAAACTGGTATAACCCTAACACCAACGCTTGTTAAATAAGAAAAACAAGAAAACTATAAGCAAACTTTTTATAGTGGCAAAAATTCTAAATAAAATATTACTAACTCAGGCTTCCTGATGCTTACCACAGGCTGTGTGCTTACACTGACTGTATAGAAAAGAAGTGGGCCTGCCTTCTCTGTCTTACACTGATTGTATAGAAAGAGAAGAGAACCCACCTTACATACACCTCTGCCCAGGCCCTATGCCTGGTCTGAACTGTGAATGGGAGAACACAGAGTTGAGGAAAAAGAAACAAATACATTAGAAACTCAAATCTGACTATGACTCATAAAGAAAAACTGCCTTTGACCAACAGAATTATCCCAGGAAGGCAAGGATGGATCTGCATTATATATCAATATCATTCATTACAACAACCAATTTAGAAAAGTAACACCATTAGGCTATTCCATCAAAAAGGCATCTGACATGATTCAAGAACCATTCCTAAGAAAAATACAAATCAAGATAGGAACATGTGAAAACTATAAGGACACTATCAGGAAAGTGAAAAGACACAGAGGCTGGGCACAGTGGCTCATGCCTGTAATCCCAGCACTTTGGGAGGTCGAGGCAGGTGGATCACTTGAGGCCAGAAGTTCACACAGTCTGGCTGAAATGGCAAAACCCTGTCTCTACTAAAAATACAAAAATTAGCTGGATGTGGTGGTGAGTGCCTATAAAACCAGCTACTTGGGAGGCTGAGGCAGAAGAATCGCTTGAACCCGGGAGTCGGAGGTTGCAGTGAGCCGAAATGACACCACTGCACCGCAGCCTGGGCAACAGAGTGAGACGCCATCTCAGGAAACAAAAACAAAAACACCTGCACAGAATGAGGGGAATACATACAAATCACATTTGTGACAAGGGACTTGTATCCAGATTATCTATACAACTTGATAATACAAAGACAATTCAATTTAAAAATACGCCAAGGATTTGAGTAGATATTTCTTCAAAGATATATAAATGGTCAATAAGTATAGGAAAAGATGCTCAACATCAGTGGCCACTAGAGAAATAGAAATCAAAACCACGAGATACCACTTCATACTTACTAGGAAGGCTAGAATTAAAAAGACAATAAGCGTTAGCAAGGATGTGATAAATTGGAACCCTCATACATTGCTGTTGGGATAGAAAGTGATGCAGCCGTTTTGGAAAACGGTTTGGCAATTCTTCAAAATGTTAAACATAGAAGGCTGGGCACGGTGGCTCACGCCTGTAATCCCAGCACTTTGGGAGGCTGAAGCGGGTGGATAACTTGAGGTCAGGAGTTCAAGACCAGCCTGGCCAACATGGTGAAACCCCGTCTCTACTAAAAATACAAAAATTAGCTGGGTGTGGTGGTGGATGCCTGTAATCCCAGCTACTTGGGAGGCTGAGGCAGGAGAATCGCTTGAACCTGGGAGGTGGAGCTTGCAGTGAGTGGAGTTAGTGCCACTGCACTTCAGCCTGATGACAGAGCGAGACTCTGTCTCAAAAATAAAAATTAAAGGCTGGGTGTGGTAGCTCACGCCTGTAATCCAAGCACTTTGGGAGGCCAAGGCGGGTGGATCACCTGAGGTCAGGAGTTCAAGACCAGCCTGACCAACATGGTGAAACCCTGTCTTTAAAAAAAAAAAAAAAAAAAAAAGAAAAAAAATTAAAATTAAAATAAATAAATAAATAAATAAATAAATAAAGGTGCTGGGTCTCATAGGAAAACTATCAAATAGTATAGTTTTAATGGTTATTTGTGAAACTAGATAAAATAGTTTTAATATTCATATGGAAGAATAAACACACAAGAAAATTAATGAAAGCAACCAAAAAGAAAGTGAGGGGGGACTAGTACTATTTGATATTAAAACTATTTCTAAAGTCAATATGATTTTTTAAAAAGGAGTAGATACATATATCGGAATAACTAAACAGAGTTCAGAAATAAAACAATACACATTTGGGAACTTATGTGACAAAAGTGACATTTAATTGAATTAGAAAGGGTATTCATTTAATGACTGGTGCTGGCAAATTAGCTATCCAAATGGAATATACGAACTGACTCCATCTCATACCACACACCAACATAAATTCCAGTTAGAATAAAATTTCACTTAAAAAATTGAAAAAATAAATATATTAAAAATAAACTTAAGGCATATTTGTTTGAACACGAAATGGGGAGAAGTCACTAGGCAAGACAAGACACTCAGAACCTGTAAAGGAAAAAGGAAGATATATCTTAATAGATAATTTTAAAAAAATCAAATGTAAAGACAACTTTCAAAAGTCAAAATAAAGAGATAGAGGAACTATAGTTACAATACAGGTTAATATTCACAACTTAGTAAGAAAGACAAATGACCTAAGGGGAAAAAGAGCAAAGAATATGAAAAAGTTTAAATATATATTTCAATGGCCAATATGCATGAAATAATGTCCAACCACTAGTTGTCAGGAAAATGCACATCAAGGTAAACAAGATACCCTTGTGTTTGGCCCTCAGAATGGGGAAAATTAAAAAAAAATCTCACAAGGTCAAGACATCGAGGCCATCCTGGCCAACATGGTGAAACCCGTCATTACTAAAAAATACAAAAAAATTAGCTGAGTGTGGTGGTGCACGCCTGTAGTCCCAGCTACTCAGAAGGCTGAGGCAGGAGAATCACTTGAACCCAGGAGGCTGAGGTTGCAGAGAGCTGAAATAGAGCCACTGCACTCCAGCCTGGTGACAGACCTAGACACCATCTCAAAAAAAAAAAAAGGCCGGGCGCGGTGGCTCACACCTGTAATCCCAGCACTTTGGGAGGCCGAGGTGTGCGGATCACGAGGTCAAGAGATCCAGATCATCCTGGCCAACATGGTGAGACCCCGTCTCTACTAAAAAACACAAAAAAATTAGCTGGGCATGGTGGCGCGCGCCTGTAGTCCCAGCTACTCGGGAGGCTGAGGCAGGAGAATTGCTTGAATTCAGGAGGCGGAGATTGCAGTGAGCCAAGATTGCACCACTGCACTCCAGCCTGGCGCCTGGCGACAGGGCAAGACTCTGTCTCAAAAAAAAAAAAGAAAAAAAAAAAATTCAGTGTGGAAGAGAATTTTGGAAGAAGCCTTTTTATATGTTGCTGGTGGGAGTTCCAAAGTTTTGAAAAGTAATTTGGAGATATGTATTGAACTTAAAAAGCATCATTCCGCCATGTAATGAGGTGACAGCCTCTGACCACAATTTAGAAATCAAAAGCAAAAATGCTCAACGTTTTGGGAAATAAAAATCTCATATCTAAATAACCCGAGAGGTAAGAGTGAACACTGCAACTCCAATTAGAAAACATTAGAAGGAAACTATAGTGGAGATGCTACATATCAAAACTTGTGGGTTGGACACAGTGGCTCTCACCTGTAGTTACAGCACTTTGGGAGGATGAGGTGGGAGGACTACTTGAGTATTGCTTGAGGCCAGGAATTCAAGACCAGCCTGGGCAACAGAGCAAGACCCCAATCTCTACCAAAAAATTTAAAAATTAGCTGGGCAA
This sequence comes from Ateles fusciceps, assembly GCA_036589455.1. Lineage (NCBI taxonomy): Eukaryota > Metazoa > Chordata > Mammalia > Primates > Atelidae > Ateles > Ateles fusciceps. The sequence continues at coordinate 1,156,590 of JAZHEH010002806.1, read as the reverse complement.
GCTTGCCTGTAGTCCCAGCAACTTGGGAGGCTGAGGTTGGAGGGTCACTTGAGCCTAGGAGGTTGAGGCTGCAGTGAGCCATGATGGCTCCACTGCACTCCAGCTTGGGCGACAGAGAGATTCTTGTATCTTAAAAAAAAAAAAATCAGCCTGGGCAATACAGTGAGACCCCGTGTTTACACAAAATAAAAAATTAGTGGGTGTGGCAGCACAGGACTGTAGTTCCAGCTACTTGGGAGGCTGAGTTGGGAGGATCGACTGAGCACAGGTTGAGGCTGCAGTGAGCTGTGATCACGCCACTGTACTCCATCTCTGGGGGGACAGAGTGAGACCCGGTCTCAAAACAAAACAAAACAAAACAAAACAAAACAGCAGCAGCAGCAACAACAAAACCCGTGGCATGGAGCTAAAGAGTTCTTAGAGAAAAATTTATAAACTGAATGGTTATATTATAAAATAAAATGGATAGTAACAGATAAGCATTCAATTCTAGGACTTTAAAAATGAGAACAAAAGAAAAAAAGAAAAGAAATAACAAAGTTAGGGGCAGAAATTAATGACAGAGAAAACAAAGATACAGGAGGATCGACGAAGTCAAAAGTAGGCTTTTGAAAGAACGTCATCCCAGACCTAAAGACCATCTATCACTGATCCCAGAAGCTGCATATCTGATTCCACAAGACCCCGCCCCATTACTAGTCCCAAATAAACACATCACTCACCCGGCAGAAACCTTGAGCAATCACCCAATAGACGCCATCCCTCACCTTACACCTCCAGTATTCACCCCGCACAGCCCCTTCTCACCCCACTGATTTCTCATCACTCATCTGACATATACCCTATCACTCACCCTAGAGACCCTGTATCACTCACCCCCACAGACACCCTTATCATTCACTCCAGTGCTCCCATCACTCAGCCCACAGGCTACCCATCAACTTTCCCTAGTGAGCCCATCACTCACCCACAAACCCCAATCACTCACTCTCCGCACCTCCCTATAAATGACCCAGAGTAGTCTCCTCACCCTACTGAGCATCATCATTGAGCACGAAATTCATGTCATAACATCCCCATAATTATCTCAATGCTTAAGTGGCCCTAGTCCGTCTGTTAACTCACTCCCAGAGCCTTAAGTCCTGAAAACTGCTTCTGAGGGACCCTGGCGCTTCACAACTTGATTTGCACATGCTCAGTGTCAGCTCCGAAGCGGCCGCTCGCCCACAATTACACCTGGTGCCCTGTAACACCGCGTCGGTGCGTGCGCGTGTGCGTCGAAGGAGAAGCGGCCTTTCCAATTTCCTTCAGTGACTGTCAGGCAAGAACATGGCTGTCCCCTTGGGAGTGTCTTGCTACGGGAGCCGCCATCTTGGGAGGGTGGTCATTCTGCCGTGAAGCCCGCGGTCCCCTACCCGATATACCCCTGTGGGATTTCCAGTGGCCGAGCACTGGGCCGTGGAATGTACCACCAGGCTTCTCCCCTCCGCCGCAGCCTCTAGGAGTCAGTCACCTCCAGGCCCCAGCGGGCGGGGCGCTTTGCCTCTCCCGCCCTTAAGATGCCCCTCGGCCTCAGGCCGTCCCCCACTGGGGGCCTCCGCCTCTTTAAGTATCACCCAGCCCCCACCCCCAGGAGCGGGTTGCGGCCGCCCCCGGCCCCCGCCGCCGCCCCGCCGCCGCACTGCTCTGTAGCAAGCGGGCGACCCCCTCTTCTGCGGGCGGCGGACCACGCCCGCCCCGTCCCGAGCCACCTGGCCGCCCGCTGGCGACAGCTCCACCCTGGCCCCGGCCGGCTGTGGGAAATGCCCGGTGTTTTGGCTATCACCAACCTGTGCGTTGCCGCCGTGGCGGGGGGGAAGGGGGGGGCGAGTCGTGCGTATCAGATTTAGGCCAGGAAGCGGAAATGGTTGAGCAGGAGTTTAACCTGTGTGGGCGCGGAGGGTTGCGGGATCCAGCGCCCGGGACTGTCGATCTGTGAGGGAGATGATGGTGTGTGTGACATCAGTGGTAGAGCATCTTGGTTCATTTTCACAATTCAGTCATTAGCCTTTCTGCTTTCCTCGTGGAACTTTAGGTTCGAAAGTTTTCTTCTAAATATCAAGTTTTTGATTTGTTATATCAGTTGGATTTGTTGGATTATTTTCGTAGGTTCTGGTTTTAAGTGCTGATTTTGGAACTCTCCCCCCACCACACACACCTTTCTACCCCTCAATTATTTCAAAAGCTCATTGTAAGTCCGGGTGGAGCCCTCCAGACTCAAAGGGCAAGGCCATGGGCCTTTGATCCGGCTGTGCTTCAGGGAGAACACACACAACGCAGTGTCTCCAGGAATGTGGAGAGGAGTGGAGTCTTATTCTAGGGGAAGGCAACAAGGCGGCCGAGTGCCAACTGCACGTTTGGTAGGCTTTGGTCAGAGGGGGTGGACACGCTGCCCAACGGAGCTGTGCGGCAATTTAACCCAGCTCGGCTCTATACCCGTACTCGTCTAAGGATCGATCAAAGAAGGAATTAGAGGGAATGCAGAAAATATTACAGGTTCTCAACACCGATTTTACACTTCCAACAACGAAGAAGAAGTTAATCGTGGGAGTGATTTCCTCAAGTTGCTTTGTGGCCCAAAGAACGTCGAGCTTGAAATTTGTTGAAATCTGCCTTAAGGCTAGGGTACGAGACCAGCTTTCAAAAATGGTTTTGTGTCTTGATTCGAAAGACGGTGTATCTTCGAGTTGTCGCGGTTTATCGTACTTACGGCTCTATTGGTTCAAGCTTTTGCGTTGGGCCCTTTCAAAAATGTATTTCCTGCATGATACCTTCAGCTTGTGTTTCGATCGGGTAGAGGGAGTAGGAGAAGAGAGAGACTGTTTTGTCAGGTTTTCCTTGTGCTATTAAGTTTTTTGCTTCCTATATTTTGAAATTTTGTTATTAACTGCAGATAACGGTGTACTGAATAGATATAGCCAAATTCCTCTCCCACAAAAGATTGCAAGGTTTCTTAGTCCCAGCGGCAAAATCTTTATTAAGTTCATTAAGGCAAGTCCCCTCCAGGCGCTGGATGTGATGCTGTCTTTAATGTTGTGTTTTTTGACAAGTTGTGCAGTTGAAAATTGTTTTGGTCTGTTGGCCATTTAGGTTTTCTCTTTGCAAATTTTCATATCCTTTGTCCAGTTTTCTTTGGGGTGATTTTCTTTTCAATTTGTAAACAGTGTACAAATTACATTGTATGTTAGGGGATATTAACAGTCTGTCAGTTACACTGTACATTAGGGATATTACGTTAGAGATATTAATATCTTTGTACATTGAATATTAATCATCTGTCAGTTACATTGTAGTATATTTCCCTGAACTCTTTTTGTCTTTTGCATTTATATTTTTTTAATGTGCAATGAGAAAAATTTTATGTGGGCTGAGTGCAGTGGCTCATGCCTGTAATCCCAGCACTTTGGAAAGCCTAGGCTGCTGGATCACCTGAGACCTGGAGTTTGAGACCAGCCTGACCAACATGGTGAAAAAAAAATAAGCTGGGCGTGGTGGTGGGCACTTGTAATCTCAGCTACTCAGGAGGTTGAGGCAACAGAATCGCTTGAACCCGGGAGGTGGAGATTGCAGTGAGCTGAGCTGGCACCACTGCACTGTAGCCTGTGACAGAGCGAGACTTCATCTCAAAAAAAAAGAAAAATTTTATGTGTTCTTTTAATATGTAATTAGTGAAATGTAGCTCTTGATAGGAGATATGTCTAAACTTTCTTTTATGGCTTTTGTATATCCATCTTGCCTAGTTCTTCCCTTCCCTATTCTCAGATAGAAAGATAATCTTAACATTTATACATTTATTTCAGTGTCCTTCCTTCCTCCCTCCCTCCCTCCTTGCTCCCCTCCCTCCCTCCCTCTCTCTCTCTTTCTCTCTCTCTCTCTTTCTTTCTTTCTTCTTCTTCCTCCTTTCCTCCCTTCCCTCCCTCCCCCTCCTCCTTCCCTCCCTCCCTCCCTCCCTTCCTTCCTTCCTTCCTCCCGAAGAGCCTTGCTGAATGCAGTGATGCAATCTTGGCTCACTGCAACCTCTACCTCCCAGGTTCAAAAGATTCTCTGCCTCAGCCTTTCTGAGTAGCTGGACTAAGCGGCACGCCACCTGGCTAATTTTTGTGTTTTTAGTGGAGATGGGGGTTTCACCATGTTTGGCCAGGATGGTCTTGATCTCCTGACCTCGTGATCCGCCCACCCTCAGCCTCCCAAAGTGTTGGGATCACAGGTGTGAGCCACCGTGCCAGGCCTATTGCTTTTTTTACTTAATCTAGTTGGAATTTACTCGTGTATGGTATGAAATCGAAATTAAGCTTGAACAAGAAAAGAAGCCTGTGTCACGCTTTTTCTTGTGTCAAATAAAAGCAGAGACTTTCATTAGACAGACTATTGCAAAAGGGAGAATGCTCCCCATCTCAGAAACCTAGAAGCATCTTGAAACCAAACAGAAAAAAAGCTTTTTCTTATAAGAGTGTAAGGAGGCAGGCAGAGATAAACAGAATCTGTGGAGTGGAGAGGAAGCTGCACAAACAAGGGGAAATGGCCAGTGGAGTCTGCCAGGAAAGTGTGCCACTGTGGTCGGCCCATTCTCAGGAGAAGCTGAGAAGCAGGGGTCTGTTGCAGGGGTTGGGGGAGTTTCTACTTTTTTGATGCTTGCGCAGGCTTGGGAGCAAGCAAGATTAGCTTGTAGGAAAGAACCCTGGTTCAAGTTTGGGCTAAAGAGGCATTTTGTTTTGATTGATCAGTGGGAACAAGCAGGCTTATCATTTATGAGGACAAAAGAATGAGAATTTGGAGGGTGGAATGTCTCGCCTTCTCATAGGTAAACAGGGAGCATCTGTGATTTCTAAGTCATATGGGGAGAGTGGTTCTTTCAGTAAGCCATTTTCAGAAAGACCATTTTCCCCTTTAGAGCAAGGGGTTACTTGACCTGCACTGTCACCAGGATGAGGTGTCAGTATTGTCAGCTGGCACTATTTATGGAACACATCACCCTGTACCTGCCAAATTAAGTATCATTTGTGTCATGTAAGGTACAAATATATTAGCTTAACCTGAACTCCATTTGTGTCATAATCTATTTTAATTTCAAGGGATTTTGTTCTTACAAATTTATTTTTTAGGATTATTCTCTCAAGTTTAAAATCATTTAATCAAATTTCAAAATCAGATGACTACAGCTGCCCCCACCCCCTCAAAAAAACACCCACAACAAAACTAAACTGTTGTGGCTGGCGCTGGTGCCTCACACCTGTAATCCCAGATTTTGGGAGGCCAAGGCGGGCAGATCACTTGAGGCCAGGAGTTTGAGACCAGCATGGCCAACATGGTCAAACCCAGTCTCTACTAAAAAAAATAGTAAAAATTAGCCATGCCTGGTGGCGTGCACCTGCAACCCCAGCTACTTGGAAGGCTGAGGCAGGAGAATTGCTTGCAACCCAGGAGGTGGAGGTTGCAATCCGAGTGAAGATCACACCACTGCACTCCAGCCTGGGTGACAGGAGTGAGACTCTGTCTCAAGAGAAAAACCCTAAACTATTGCTGGACAAGGTGGCTCACACCTGTAATCCTAGCACTTTGGGAGGTAGAGGCCAGTGGATCACTTGGAGGTCAGGAGTTCAAGGCCAGCCTGGCCAACAAGGTGAAGCTCCGTCTCTACTAAAAATACAAAAATTAGCTAGCCACAGTGACGCACACCTGTAATCCCAGCTACTTGGGAGACTGAGGCAGGAGAATTGCTTGAACCCGGGAGGCAGAAGTTGCAGTGAGCTGAGATCATGCCACTGCCCTCCAGCCTCGAGTGACAGAGCAATACTGTCTCAAAAAAAAAAAACCTCATTATGATTTTGATGATTAAATTATCATTTACATTAATATAATAGTTGGGGGAGATTTAATGTTTTTATTACATTAAGCCTTTGTATCTAGGGGATTTGATGTGTCTGATTATGTCTTATAAAAATTATAAATAGCACTGCAGTGCTATTTATAATTTTTCTTCTTATAAATCCATCATCTTTTTATCTTTTTTTTTGGTTAAATTTATTTTTACGTATTTATATTTTTGTTGTCGCTATTTTTACTAGTCCCATCTGCTTACTGCTAGTATAGGAAGAACCTATTTTTATAATTTTCTCTCTTATTTATTTATTTTTTTGAGACAGGGTCCTGCCTTGAAGTTCACTGACATGATCACAGCTCACTGCAGCCTCAACTTCCCATGCTCAAATGATCCTCCCTCCTCAGCCTCCCAAGTAGCTGGGGCTATAGGTGTGCACCACCAGACCCAGCTATTTTTTGAGACAGAGTCTCCGCTCCTTACCCAGGCTGGAGTGCAGTGGCGAGATCTTGGCTCACTGCAACCTCTGCCTCCCAGGTTCAAGCGATTCTCCTGCCTCAGCCTCCTGAGTAGCTGGGACTACAGGCACGTGCTACTACACCCAGCTAATTTTTGTATTTTTAGTGGAGATGGAGTTTCATCATGTTGACCAGGCTGGTCTTGAACTCCTTACCTCGTGATCTACTGCCTTAGCCTCCCAAAGTGCTGGGATTACAGGTGTGAGCCACTGTGCCTGACCAGACCCAGCTAATTTTTGAAATTTTTGAGAGACAGGTTCTCCCTATGTTGCCCAGGTTGGTATCAAACTCCTGGACTCAAGTGATTCTCCCACCTCAGCCTCCCCAAATGGCTGGGACTACAGGTGATAATTTTATCTTGTATCCAGCTCCCCTGTCAAAACTCATCTACCTATTCTGGTAGCTTCTTAATATAGTTTTTTTGTAGGTTTTCTAATTGTACAATCATATCAGATATAGATAATATTCTCTATCTGACATTTGATATGATTATTTTTCTCCTTTTTTCACTGTTTCAGCTGTCTAATAAGGGAGCCACTAAACTCACTGACTGTTTATTTTATCTTTTTATTATTATTTTTTTGAGACAGGGTCTCACTTTGTCACCTAGGCTGGAGTGGAGTGTCACGATCTCTACTCACTGCAGCCTCTCCCTCCCAGGCTCAGGTGATGCCCTCACCTCAGCCTCCCCAAGTAGCTGGGACTACAGGTGCCCACCACCACCCCCAGCTAATTTTTGTATTTTTAGTAGAGACAGGGTTTCACCATGTTGGCCAGGCTGGTCTCGAACTCCTGCCCCTCAGGTGATCCACCTGCCTTTTCCTCTCAAAGTGCTGAGGTTACAGGTGTGAGCCACTGTGCCTGGCCTGTTTCTAGTTATTTTGCAAGCAGCATATTTCAGTTTTGGTATTAAAGTTATTCTTTCATAAGATAAACTGGGAAATTTCTGTCTGTCTTTATGAACTGTAATAATTTATATAATATAGACCCACGTAGTTCTGATCTATTTAGGAAAGTGTTTCTTAATTTCCAACTAGTTAAAACATTTTGGTAAGCCTGGCACAGTGGCTCACGCCTGTACTCACAGCACTTTGGGAGGCTGAGGCGGGTGGATCACGAGTTCAGGTGATCGAGACCATCCTGGCTAACACGGCGAAACCCTCTTAAAAATAAAAAACAACAAAATTTTGGTAATATTTTAATTTATTTCTGATTTTACTGGATCTTAAAGAATATTATCTGTCCAAGCCCTTCTTTAAAAATCATTTATCTCAGGTGAAGTTAGACAATTGAATGTTTTTAATGTTGCAAGGGCACAGGAGTAGAGATTATATAGTTTGCTTGTAAGATAGAGTTTTTTTTCATTAATTAGATTATAATTTTCTTTTTTTTTTTTTTTTTTTTGTAGTTCATCTTCTCCGTACTTCAATGAATGAAGATTATAATTTTCATATTTTTTTACCTTGGATTCTTTTTATTTATTCATTTGATTGATTGATTGATTGACAGGATCTCACTCTGTCACCCAGGCTGGAGTACAGTGCTGCCATCATGACTCACTGTAGCCTCAACCTCCTGGGCTCAATTGATCCTCCCACTTCAGCCTCTAAAGTGGCTGGGACTACAGGTGTGCACCACCATACCTGGCAAATTTTTTGTATTTTTTGTTTACAGGAGACATGCCCCTGTAATTGCAGAACTTTGGGAGGCCAAGGCAGAGGATTCCTTGAGCCCCAGAGTTTGAGACCAGCATGGGCAACGAAGTGAGACCCGATCTCTACCAAAATAAAAATTAGCTGGGCATGGTGGTGGTATGTGCCTGTAGTTCCAGCTACTCGGGAGGCTGAGGTGGAAAGATGGCTTGAGCTCAGGAGTCCCAGAGCTCTCTAACTTTTTTAGAGATGGGGTCTCACTCTGGGGTGATCATAACTCACTGCAGCGTTCAACTCCTCCAGTTAGATTTTTAAGTTTTTTTTTAAACACAGGGTCTTACTATGTTGCCCAGGCTAATCTCAAACTCCTGGCGTGAAGTGACCCTCCTGCCTCAGCCCCCCAAAATGCTGGGATTACAGATATGAGCCACTTTATCCAGCTTTTGTCTCTTTGTTTTATTTGTTATTTTAATTTAATTTAATTTTGGTAGAGACAGGGTCTCACTCTCACCCTGGCACAATTATAGCTTACTGTAGCATTGAACTGCTGGGCTTAAGTGATCCTCTCACCGCAGCCTCTTGAGTAGCTGGGACTACAGAGGTGCATTGCTGTGCCGGGCTAATTTTTATTTTTATAGAGATGAGGTCTCAATCTGGTCTCAACTCCTGACCTCAAGTGATCCTCCCACCTTGGCCTCTCAAAGTGCTGGGATTACAGACATGAGCCACCCTGCCCATACAGTCTCTTTATTTTAAATGTGCTTCTAGGCCAGGTGCAGTGGCTCACACCTGTAATCCCAGCACTTTGGGAGGCTGAGGTGGGTGGGTCAACTGAGATTGGGAGTTCGAGACCAGCCTGACCAACATGGAGAAACCCTGTCTCTACTAAAAATACAAAATTAGCTGGGTATGGTGATGCATGCCTGTAATCCCAGCTACTTGGGAGGCTGAGGCAGGAGAATCCTTTGAATGCAGGAGGTGGAGGTTGCAGTGAGCCGAGATCATGCCACTGCACTCCAGCCTGGGCAAGAGAGTGAAATTCCATCTCAAAAAAAATAAAAAGTGCTTCTAGTAAACAACACATAACTTTTGTTTTTTAACCCAATTTCAAAGTCCCTCTCTTTTATAGGAGAACCTAGTCCATTCAGTTTATCAGTGGTATGCCTGATTTTGTATGTTGCTTTGGACTTTGTTTCCTTTTTTCGATTTTTGTTCTTGTTTCCACCTTTTCAATTTCCTTACATTTGTTGGAAATTGTCTGTCAAGCTTCTGTTTATTCCCCTTCTCCCTCCCTTAGTAATTTGGAAGTCCTACTCTGCTTATCAATTCTCCTGGTGATTATCTTTCCATTCCTTATAAGCATAATTCACATTTTGTCTATTGGTAGATTAAACACACACATGGGTGCACATAACACACACACAGATGTGTTACTGGCCTTTACTCCTAATTTCTCAGGAGAATGAACCATTTAGAATGTTTTTACCTCTTCATTCTACCTCCACCCAAAATTTCTGTTCTTTTCTGAGATAGTTTTGTGTTTTTTTTTAATTAGAAGAGACGCTGGAAGCATGATGGCAGCAGTGTAGTTTTCACTCTCTTGTCATGCCAGCATACAGACAGAGCAACCAGATGGCAAAATCAAAACCCATGGACAACATTTACAGTGAGGCCAGTGGACACAGTGTCCCCAGTGTGGCAGATTATCTGCAGATAGGGCTGCCAGCCGTATTTCCAACCCTGTATGTGTTTGCCACCCTCCCATCAAGACATGGAGCCTATTTTTTCATCCTTTGTGTGTCTGGGCTGGCCTTGTGTTCCATTTGACCAATAAGTTATGGTAGAAATGGGCATTCTCCGATTTCTGGAGCCCACCCTTAAAAGACATTGAACTTATGCTTTAGTGAGAGGGGGAACCTAGATACCCTGTAAAGAAGTCTGTGCTGTCCTTCTGAAGACAGAGGTCCTGGAGGATGAGACATCATTTAAAAATAGGTCATGCAGCACTGTGGTGGCCACCCAGCTAGCTCAGTCAGTAGAGCATGAGACTCTTAAATATAGGCTGTGTACATAACTGAGGCCCCAGCTGGCAACTAGCACTGAGGTCCCAGTCATGTGATGAAATTATCTTGCATCCTCCAGTACCATTCCAGCTTCCCCAGGCATCACATGGAGAAGAAACAAGTCTCAGCATGGTGGTTCACACCTTTAACCCCAGCACTTTGGTAGACTGAGGTGGGTAGATCATCTGAAGCAATGAAACAAGAAGTTTGAGACCAGCCTGTGTAGAAAAGCAAAACCTCATCTCCACTAAAAAATATTAACCAGGCACAGTGGCACATACTGGTAGTCTCAGCTACTCGGGAGGCTGAGGCAGGAGGATTGCTTGTGCCCAGGATTTTTAGGCTGCAGTGAGCTATGATCGCACCACTGCACTCCAATTGTTGACAGAGTGAGATCCCACCTCTTGGAAAAAAAAAAAGAAGAAGGAGCCATCCCCAGTGAGCCATGCCCAGATTCATGAGCAAAAAAAATACTTATTAAACCACTAAGTTTTGGTGTGGTTTATTTATATAGCAATAGATAGCTGAAATATCCATGAATATCAAAATGCACATGAGTAAGAACAAGTCACCAACAGCCACAAGAACTTCATGGTACAATTATCTGTAAAGAAAAAAGCAGGGGAAGTAAGCAGTATTTGCCAGACCTGAGAACACAATACCAAAACAGCCAATGGGCATGGCAGGTCAACTTCAATTCAGCAGCTACAACAGAAGAATTTTACAAAATTCAGGAACAAGCGAGGGTGAGAGGTCTGCAGGAAGGTTGGAAGGGGTTGGAGCAGACTATAATAATTCCTATGAACCTTTCTTTTTTTTGAGACTGGGTCTTGCTCTGTCACTCAGGCTGGAGTGCAGTGCCATGATCTTGGCTCACCTAAGCCTCAAATCTCCCAGGCTCAAGCAATCCTCCCCCATCAGTCTCCTGAATAGCTGGGAGTACAGGCACATGACACCACACTGAGCTAATTTCTTAAATTTTTAGTAGAGACAAGGTCTTGCTATGTTGTCTAGGCTGGTCTTGAACTCCTGAGCTCAAGTGATCCTCCTGCCTTGGCCTCCCAAAATGCTAGATTAAAAGGCATGAGCCACCACGCCCAGCCTCCTATGAACTCTTAAGACCGACTGTGCTGGGGTTCCCAGGACCAACCTAGGTTCACTGATCCATTATGAAGGACTCAAAATTCAGCAAAGCTGCTGTACTGATGGTTACAGTTTATTAGAGCAAAAGGATAGAGACTTAATTCAGCAATGGAAAAAGGGCACATAGTCCAGGGGGAAACAAGGATCCAGCTTTGGGTTATCCCTTCTCAGTGGAGTTATACAGCCAGTGCTTAATTCTCCCAGCAAGATGTGGGTAACATGCATGAAGTATTGCCAACCATGAACGTTCACTTGGGCCTTGGTGTTTGTGGTTTTTATTTGAAGTCAGTCTCAGGCATGGCCAACTACCTATGTGGTTGACCTTACTTAGTCCTTCCAAGGTTCACGCTGATACTGCACAGCCCAAGACCCTCACCAAAATCACAGCTATGTGGCATGGCTCATGCATTCAAGTAAACAAAGGTTTCTTAACAGGCAAGTATATTCCAAGGGTTTAGAGCAGTGGTCCCCAACCTTTTTGGCACCAGGGACCAGTTTTGTGGAAGACAGTCTTTCCATGGACGCAGGGCAGAGGGGGATGGTTTTGGGATGAAACTTCCATTTCAGATCACCAGGCATTAGATTCTCATAAAGAGTGTGCAACCTAGATCCCTTGCTTGCACAGTTCACAAGAGTTCGTGCTCCTATGAGAATCTAATGCTGCCACTTGATCTACAGGAGGCAGAGCTCAGGCAGTATTGCTCCCTTGCCTGCCGCTCACCTCCTGCTGTGTGGCCCAGTTCCTAACAGGCCACAGACTCATACTGGTCTGTGGCCTGGCAGTTGGGGACCCCTGGCTTAGAGGTTATATCCCAGGAGCTGGGAAGGGCCAAACCTTTCCTTGGAATGTGCAAAGTTTAAACAACCCAGACTTCCTAAGTTAATTCTTTACTGTATGATGATATACCAGGGTTGTCTTAAAGGACAACAAACTGCACTAAGGAGAAACTGCTGGGAGTGAAACAAAAATTGAGCAGGATAGGGCAATAGTAAATGTAATTTTTTTTTTTCTGAGATGGTCTCACTCTGTTGCCCAGGTTGGAGTGCAGTAGTATGATCACAGCTTACTGCAGCCTCATCCTCCCCTGGGCTCAAGTGATACTCCCACCTCAGCCTCCTGAGTAGCTGGGACTACAGGTGCATGCCATCACACCTGGCTAATTTTTTGTATTTTTTTGTAGAGATGGGGTGTCACTGTGTCACCCAGGCTGGTCTCAAACTCCTGGGCTCAAGGAATCCACCTGCCTTGGCCTCCCAAATTGCTGGGATTATAGGCATTACCACTGCACCCAGCCTCTCATGTTTGTTTTGTTTTTATTATTATTTAATTGACAAAGAAAATTTGTATATATTTATGTATTAACAGAGGTAGAGGGGAAAAAACAGTGTCTTCTCTTACTCTAACACAGCTAACACAACACTTCTGACGTCAGATTCTCCAGTGGATATCACCTGGGTGTCCTCCAATTCAATCCGATGCTACCTGGAAATACTCACTATTAGAGGGCTCGGTACCACAAGACTGCCCTCACTTCAGATGCCAAGTCGTAAGTCCCAGATTGTGACCTACACTTCTGACAAGCCAGCTATAAATCAGTGACCCCCTCCCTTGGGTTCAATTAATTTGCTAGAGCTGCTCCTAGAATTTAGGGAAACACTACTTACATTTACCCATTTATTATCAAGGATATTACAAAGCATACAGATGAATAGCAGATGGAAGAGATGCATAGAGTGAGGTATGGGGGAAGGGATGCAGAGCTTCCATGCCCTCTCTAGGCATGCTACCCTCTAGGAATCTCCCTGTGTTCGACTATCTGGAAGCTCATCCAAAGCCAGTTCTTTTGGGCTTTTATGGAAACTTCATTATGTAGGCAGATTGGTTATATAATTGGCCATTGGTGATCAAGTCAGCCTTTTGCCCCTTCTCCCTCCCCAGAATTTATGGTGGGTCTGCAATTCTCAATCCTCTAATCATGCTTTGGTCTTTCTGGGTGACCAGCCCCCATCCTGAGGCTATCTAGGGGCCACCAGTCATCATCACCTCATTAGTGTAAAAAGTCACTCATCACTCTGGAGATTTCAGGCTCTTAGGAACTCTGTGCTAGGAAATGGGAATGTATTAGACTGTTCTTGTAAAGAAATACCTGAGACTGGGTAATTTATAAAGAAAAGAGATTTAATTGACTCACAGTTCCACAGGCTATACAGGAAGCATAGCAGCTTCTGCTTCTGGGGAGGCCTCAGCAAACTTACAACCATGGCAGAAAGTAAAGGGAAAGCAGGCACATCTTACATGGCCAGTGCACGAGGGAGAGTGGGTGGAGGAGGTTCCACAGAGTTTTAAAAAACCAAATCTTTGAGAACTTAGCACCAAGGGGATGGTGCTAAGCCATTCATAACAAAATGTCCCCGTGATATAGTCACCTTCCACCAGGCTCCACCTCCAACATTAGGGATTACAATTCGAAATGAGATTTGAGCAGGGACACAGATACAAACCATATCAGGTGGTGAAGACCAAATATATATCTTTTTTTTTTTTTTTTGAGATGGAGTTTCTTGTTGCCTGGGCAACAAGAATGGCACGATCTTGGTTCACCACAACCTCCGCCTCCCAGGTTCAAGAGATTCTCCTGCCTCAGCCTCCCAAGTAGCTGGGATTACAGGCATGCGCCACCACGCCCAGCTAATTTTGTATTTTTAGTAGAGATAGGGTTTCTCCATGTTGGTCAGACTGGTCTCAAACTCCTAACCTCAGGTGATCCACCCGCCTCAGACTCCCAAAGTGGTGGGATTACAAGCATGAGCCACTGTGCCTGGCCCAAATATATATCTCTTATTGTAAATCACAATATCATAGGTGTACAATATGATGTTATGAAATATGTATACATTGTGGAATGGCCAAATCAAGCTAATTAACATATACATAATCTCAAATACTTATTTGTGGTGAGAACATGTAAAATCTACTTTCAGCAGTTTTCATGTATACAATACATTGTATATTAGTCTGTTTTTATACTGCTATGAAGAACTGCCTGAGACTGGATAATTTATAAAGGTAATATATAAATTAATAAGGTAATTTACAAAAGAAATTCAGTTTCACATGGCTGGGGAGGCCTTAGGAAACTTACAATCAGGCAGAAGATGAAGGGGAAGCAAGGCACCTTCTTCACAAGGCAATAGTAGAAGTGCGGAGCGAAGGGGAAGAACCCGTAATAAACCATGAGATCTTGTGAGAACAAACTCACTGTCATGAGAACAGCATGGAGGTAACTGCCCCTCTGATTCAATTACTTCCACCTGGTCTCTCCCTTGACACGTAGAGATTATGGGGATTACAATTCAAGAGGAGATTTAGGTCGGGGCACAAAGCCTAATCATATCAATTGTTATTAACCGTAGTCACCATGTTGTACAATAGATCTCTTGAACTTGTGTATTCATTTCCTGTGGCTAGTGTAACAAAATACCTTAAACTTGGTGGCTTGAAACAACAGAAATTTATTTTCTCACAGTTATACAGGCCAGAAGTCTGAAATCAATATTGCTGGGCCAAAATCAAGTATCAGCAGGGCCCTGCTCCACCAGAGGCTGCCAGGATTCCTTGGCTTATGGCCACATCACTCCAGCCTCCATCTTTGTAGTAACATTATCTTATCTTTTGTGCCATCTCGTCTACCTCTCTCTTATAACGTCATCTATGATTGCATTTAGGGCTTATTTAGATAATTCAGGTGATCTCCTCATGGCAAGTTCCTTAACTTAATCACATCTGCAAAGTCCTTTCTTTGGCCAAATAATATAGCATTCACAGGTTCCAGGAATTAACACATAGATATCTTTCAAGGAGTCATTAATCAACCTATACAATCCATCCTGTGGTTCTCAAACACCGATGTTCATCCCACATACAAAATACATTCACCCTATCCCAACACATTCAAAAGTGTCAATTCATTACAGCATCAACTCAAGTTCAAAATCTTAGTTGAATATCATCAGCTTAGAAGTCGCAAATCTCATCATGTAAATCAGGTTTTGGTGAAACTCTAAGTATGGCAACCCAGGGTACAATTCCCCTTTATCTATGAACCTTGTGAAATAAGAAAATGAGTTGTCTATTCCCAAAATACAAGGGTGGGACAGGCATAGGATAACAGTTATAGACATTCTCATTCTAAAAGTGAGAAAAACTGAAGGAATTAAGAAGTCGTAGTTACCAAGCCACTTTGAAACCCAGCAGGGAGATTCCGTTAGGGTTCAAGGCCTGGAAATAATCCTCTGTAGTCCAAGAATTGACACTATGGGCCCCAAACACCATCCTTGGAGTCGTTCTTCCTTTTTATTGAAGGGTAGCTTGGGTTTGAAGCTTAGTAGTTTTATCACCCTGTTTCTTGCCTGAAGAATCTTTGGAATCTGTAAGCCTTCTTTCATTTCATTCCATCTCTGTCTCTCAGTATAAGTTGGCAATGTTTCTGCTGGCATAACATTCTTTGAAAACCTTGCGGATATCCTGTATATGTTGCAGAGATTCACACCATCAGGCAAGAAGGTCTTCCGCAGGCTTTCCCTTGTTAATCCCCATCTCTACTCCTGGCTTCTGCTGTAAAGATTGAGGGGATCCATGAATTACATGCCTAATCTCTTTTGTAGTAGCAAATGGTTGCCCAGCCATACCTTTATCCTTCTCTCCAGAGCATGCTTTCCTAAAAACAAATATCCTAATTTTAGTAGCTTTGGCAACCTGGATAGGCTAAGAATTTCTCACATTATCAAGTCCTGATTCTTTTTATTTATTTATTGAGACGGAGTCTCGCCCTGTCACCCAGACTGGAGTGCAGTGGTGCAATCTCGGCTCACTGCAGCCTCTGCCTCCCAGGTTCATGCAATTCTCGTGTCTCAGCCTCTGGAGTAACTGGAATTACAGGTGCATGCCACCACACCCAGCAAGTTTTTCTATCTGTAGTAGAGATAGGGTTTTGCCATGTTGGTCAGGCTAGTCTTGAACTCCTGACCTCAAGTGATTCTCCCTCCTTGGCCTCCCAAAGTGTTGGGATTACAGGCGTGAGCCACTGTGGCTGGCCCTGATTCATTTTTGCTTAGCAGTTTTTCCCCTCAGTTTATCACTTCCCTCTCACATCTACCATAAGCAGCAAGAAAAAATCAGGCTGCACGTCAACACTTTGCTTGGAAATCCCCTTAGCTAAATATGCAAGTTCACTGCTTATAAGTCTGCTTTAATCGTAACTGTAGGATTAACAACTTAATTGCTAAATTTTCTGTCACTTTATAATGAGGATCACCTTTCCTATAAGTTTCCAGTAAGATTTCCTTCTAGCCCTCACCAGCTGCATGTTTAATGGTCATATTTATATTAACATGCTTATGATGATACATGTATTCTCTAAGATGATATAGACTTTCTCTACCGTTGTCTTTACTTCTTGAGTCCTCATCAGCAGTGCCTTCGACATCCATATTTCTACCAATAGGTGTTTTAGGTAATCTAGGAGTTTTCTATAATGTTTCTCAACAATCTTCCAACCTCTACCTATTAACTAATTACTCTATTCCAAAGCCACTTTCACATTTTTGGGTATTTTTTTACAGCAACACCCCACTTTTGCGACCAAACCAGTTTCCTATTGCTACTGTAACAAATTACCACAAACTTGGTGACTTGAAACAACAGAATTTTATTTGTTCACAATTCTAGAGGCCAGAAATCTAAAATCAGTATGGCTGGGCCAAGATCAAGGTGTTAGCAAGGCAACACCTTGTTCCTTGGCTCTTCCAGCTGCCGGTGGCCGCCGGCATTCCTTGGCTTGTGACCACAACACTTGAATCTATGCCTCTGTATTCATATTTTCTTCTGCTATTTGTGTCATCTTCCTCCGCCCTCCCTCTTATAAAGACACTTGTGATTGTATTTAGGGCCTATGTTGATAATCTAGAATAATCTCTCCATCTCAAAGTCTTCAATTTAATCACACCCAAAAAGTCCTTTTATCATATGGTAACATACACAGGTTCCAGGGATTTATCTTGGGGAGTCATTATTCGGCCTTCCTCAATAAGTGAAGAGACTGTTTAGATAAAAGTGGGGGAACAGAGCCAAGAATCTCAGAACAAGCTTCCATAATTTTTAGCACTATGCAAAAACAACAGAAGAGGGAGCTCTGACACTTGAAAAGCTATCCTGAACCCCACCTCCTCCTGAAAGTTCAGGAAAACTAATTTGATATAAAGAAGAGCAACAGAAACATACAGAGGACAAATTCCATACAATATTGCTGTAAGAATAAAACAATAAGGGGTAGAATACCATTCTTGGACACAATGGAAGAATACCAAAAACACATGCTCACAGAACACATCAAAATTATAGCCAACTATTTTGAACAAGCTAAACAACATTAAGAAAATGATGCAAGACAATGAAATAATAACGTAAATAAGAAACTAGAAAAACTCATGATAGATCTCAGAAAATATTTGGAAGTAAAGAGAAAATCTTTCAGAATAGAAAATTAAACTGCAAGGAACACAGAGCAAATAAACACAACACATGATGGCTTAAAAGAAATAGAGGGTGGAAAGGAGGAACATATTTTTTACAAAGAGAAAGAATAGTATTTGAGGACAAATGACAAATATCAAAGTTAGAAAAAGATCCAATTCATATATGCTAGGAGTCCTTGAAGAAAACAAGGACAAAAGGATGAAAACAAATACTAAAAACTATAATTCAAGAAAACTTCCCGAATTAAAAAAAAAAAATGGAAACTACATATTGGAAGAGCACATCAGACTTCCTTTTGCTTCTGGCCAAGATGGAGTTACAGGGAACCAGATTTACTCTTCCACTTGAAACAACTGCAAAAATGATGAAATATGTGAAACAATGAGGCCGGCCCTGGTGGCGCACGCCTGTAATCCCAGCACTTTGGGAGGCCATGTCGGGCAGATCACTTGAGGCCAGGAGTTGGAGATCAGCCTGGCACATGGCAAAACCCTGTCTCTACTGAAAATACAAAAATTAGCCAAGCAAGGTGGTACACACCTGTAGTCCCAGCTACTCGGGAGGCTGAGGCATGAGAACTCCTTGAAAACCCGGGAGGTGGAGGTTGCAGTAAGCCAAGATCACACCACTGCATTCCAGCCTGGGTGACAGAGTGAGAGTCTGTCTTGAAAAAAAGAATTAAAAAAAAAGAATGCAGATCTTAAAAATATCTCAAGCACCAATCTTAGGTTTTACAGTAGTGATGTTATCAAAAGGAGCAATTGGGGAGGTTAGGAATCTTGTGGCCTCTGGCTGCGTGACTTCTAAACCAGATTTTCTCATCTTGTGGCTAATCTGTTAGTTTTATAAAGGCTGTCTGATCCCCAGGCAAGAAGGGGGTTTGTTTTGGGAAAGGGCTATCACCATCTTTGTTTCAAAGTTGAACTATAAACTAAGGCCTCATGGTGGCTCACTGCTGGTAATCACAGCACTTTGAGGGGTTGGGATGGGTGGATCGCTTGAGGTCAAGGGTTCAAGGACAGCCTGGCCAACATGGTGAAACCCTGTCTCTACCAGGAAAAAAAAAATTAGCTGGGCATGTTGGCACACACCTGTAATCTCAACAACTTGGGAGGCTGAGGCAGGAGAATCACTTGAACCCGAGAGGCAGAGGTTGCAGTGAGCCAAGATCGCGCCATTGCACTCCAGCCTGGGTGACAGAGTGAGAGCCTGTCTCAAAAAAACAAAAAAAGAAGAAAAAAAAACCTATAAACTAAATTTTTCCTGTATTTGGCTTGGCCTATTCCTGGGAATGAATAAGGGCAGTTTAGAGGTTAAGGGCAAGATGGGGTCAGTTAGGTCAGATCTCTTTCACTGTCATAATTTTTTTCACTGTTATAATTTTTTGAAAGTCATTTCAGTATTGTTATATTGAGACTGGATAATATGGGTGCCTAGAAAGGGATTAACAGAGCAGGCCTGAGACTGTTATGCTGAGAAAAACTTGCTCTCAAGGTTTGCCCTTGGCTGGTGTCTGGGAACTTGGATTTCTGGAGGTTCCACCCCTCCCTAACTGATAAGGGTGGCTCACTGTGTCTACGTTGTGCTGACAGTCTGGTTTATGCTGGCCATCAGCCTCCCTTCCGGAAGTTGGAATATTAGTGCGTGCTAGGCAGAGAGCACGTAAACTCCCAATAAAAACCTTTGACACTGAGTCTCTAACGGGCTTCTCTGGGCAGAAACATTAGCACACTTGTTGCTGCATTTTTGATGCTCGGGGAGAGTGCAATATGTGGGAGCCTTCCTGGGAGGGAAGTAGAGGGAAGGGGGGATGAGAAAATCATTCCTGGGTGGCTATGGAGTTACCTATTACATAAAACAGCAGCTGAGCTGCTTGCTATCTCTTATAAGAGGTAGAAGTTACTCGTGGCATTTGAAAATGATAAGTTCATCCATACACAGTTGGCTTGCTGGATCTCCTGGCTGCTTTTGACCATACTGGCTAAAGATAGGAAGAAATGTAGCTCAGAGGATGGCTTTGGTTTTTGTTCTCTCCTCCAATTGGGAGGAAAAAGGGGCCCAAACATCCCCCCCCCAGTGAGCTTCTCTACGTATTAAAGACCAGCCAGGCGCAGTGGCTTACGCCTGTAATCCTAGCACTTTGGGAGGCCGAAGTGGGCAGATTGCTTGAGGTCAGGAGTTTGAGACCAGCCTGGCCAACATGGTGAAACCCCATCTTTACTAAAAATACAAAAATAATCTGAGTGTGGTGGCAGGCACCTGTAGTCTCAGCTACTCAGGAGGCTGAGGCAGGAGAATGGCTTGAACCTGGGAGGTGGAGGTTGCAGTGAGCCAAGATCGTGCCACTGCACTCCAGCCTGGGCGACAGAGAGAGACTCTGTCTCAAACAAAACAAAACCAGACCAATGAAAAGACAAGAATGTTCTAAGTTTGCATTGCTCACACCTCCAAGTAGAAGAAAAATAGTTAAATCCATTCCCAGTGCTGGAGCAAGGCTTTGAGATAAACCAGAGGGGAAGAAAGGGTAAAAAACATTCCCCCCCCAAACAAGAAAACCACTCCATCCTTTTCTATAGCTTAGTAGCTGCCTCTGCAACACAAAGCCCTCCTTACACTGCAACCTTCATCTCCCGCAGCTGCAATGCTAACTTTGTAAATGCTGTGTGGAGACTAAAGCAACTCTATCTTGGATGCTAATCCACCATGTTGACTTCAAATTAACTCCAGTTCCAGGAGGGCCTCTAAGATTTCCAGTATAACTATCTTTCCTTGTGTAAGAGCACATACTTACCGTAAATCCTCCTCTTAGGTGAAAATAACCTCGATGTGATTGTTCTTCAATTCTACACATCACTTCTTTTTTTTTTCTTTTTTCTGAGATGGAGTCTCATTCTTGTTGCCCAGGCTGGAGTGCAGTGGCACGATCTTGGCTCACTGCAACCTCCACCTCCCGGGTTCAAGTGATTCTCCTGCCTCAGCCTCCTGAGTAGCTGGGATTACAGTACAGGCGCCTGCCACCACGCCCGGCTAATTTTTGTGCTTTTAGTAGAGACGGGGTTTTGCCTTGTTGGCCAGGCTGGTCTCGAACTCCTGACCGCAGATGATCCTCCTGCCTCAGCCTCCCAAAGTGCTGGCATGAGTCACCACACCTGGCTTTTTTTTTTTTTTTTTTTTTTTTTTGAGACGGAGTTTCACTTTTTGTCGCCCAGGCTGGAGTACAGTGGCACAATCTCATCTCGCTGCAGCCTCCACCTTTCAGTTTGAAGCAATTCTCCTGCCTCAGCCTCCAGAGCAGCTAGGATTACAGGTGCCTGCCACCACGCCTGGCTTTTTTTGTGTGTGTATTTTCAGTAGAGACAGGTTTCACCATGTTGGCCAGGCTGGTCTTGAACTCCTGACCTCGTGATCTGCCCACCTCGGCCTCCCAAAGTGTTGGTATTACAGCAGTGAACCACCGCACCCGGCCTACACATACTTCTGAATCACCCCTTCCCTATGGTATATAAGCCCTGAGTCTGGGGGGCGATGGCAAGGGGGATCCACTTTCTCCTCTCACCACTGCCTGAGACACAAATATGTCTTCTGTTCACAAGTCCCTATTAAATGTTTTCCTTCTGAAAAACTGGATATGTGAGCCTCTTTCTTGGCCTCTCAGCTTCCTTGGACTTTGAGGGTAGGTTTGTATAGACCTGCTCACTATGGAACATGCTGATTTTATAGCTAGGGGTTTGGGAAAAACAGGGGAATGTTTTTAAAAGGCTTTGTATTTTGTGGCTATTGCATCTGAGTGTATGATAAAAACTGATGTAAAATGGTATATGCTTCATTTCATTGACGTTAGACAGATCATCCTGATAGGGAAAGCTGCAAAGAGAAAAAAACAGTGTTAGTGGATCAAAAGTTCCCTTGCTTTTTGCTGCCTGTGGGTGGATTGCAATTTAAACTCTTTGAGGATTGGAAACAGAACCATAACCACTGATTTTTGCCCATTGGAGCCTCTGGAAGAAGGGAGAGAACATAAAAAGGGAGGCAGTGTCCAGGTAGAAACATACTTCTGGGAGTTTTCAAAAACAGCTTTTAGTTTGCTAGTGTGCTCTTGCTGCCATGAACTGCCTGACCTGTAGAGGCTGATGTTTTTCAGCCTGCTGTGCATATATTTGAGTGGGTCTATTTGGCCTCTAAAATGAACAAGATAAAAGGGACTTTTAGAAAAGCCTTGTCACTTGGTCTTGCAACACAGCTGTCTGGCTCTTCCTTGTATTGGCTTTGCTGCTACTGAAGGAAAAATCTCGGATTCATAGATCTTAATTGCCTGTGCTTGCCTCTGAGCTGAAACTTGATGCTGTCTTCCCAGCTGTTTCAGCCTTGCCATGAGCTGTGCGGAACTGAAGGCTCATGCCAAACAACAGACTCAGATTCTGAACCATTGCCCATTTAAGACAGCCTCTGTGGGGCTATAAACGACAAAAATACGGACGCTGACGGGACTGTCTGGGGTCGCTAAAAATGCCCACAGGAAAGGGTGTGTTCTCATGAGACCATCTAAAATTGGGTGGCTGAATGGCTCTAGATTTCTGATACAGAGACGAATTGCATTCCTAACTTGTGAGTTCTCATGAAATCTTCAGGTCGGGGGAGGACACATCACAGGGAATCTGACCCTTTCATCCACTCCACACAGATCAGACCAG
Source organism: Ateles fusciceps (assembly GCA_036589455.1). Lineage (NCBI taxonomy): Eukaryota > Metazoa > Chordata > Mammalia > Primates > Atelidae > Ateles > Ateles fusciceps. Next base: position 1,134,131 of record JAZHEH010002806.1, on the reverse strand, counting down.
CCCCTTCTTTGAGATGTCTCATTGCTGTTGACTTGTTGCATTCAGCTTTCAGGATTAGATGCAGTTAGTGCCAATGGACTGATAGCCTGACTCTATTTCCCTCACCTTTTTTTTTTTTTTTTTTTGAGACAAGGTCTCACTCTGTCACCCAGGATGGAGTGCAGTGGCACAGTCATGGCTCACTGCAGCCTCGACCTCCTGGGCTCAGGTGATCCTCCTACCTCAGCCTCCCGAGTAGCTGGGACTACAGGCTTGTGCCACCCAGCTAATATATATACTTATTTATATTATTTTTAGAGGTGGGGTTTTGCCATGTTTCCCAGGTTGGTCTTGAACTCCTGAGCTCAAGCAATCTGCCCCGCTCTGCCTCCCAAAGTGCTGGGGATTACATGCATGAGCCACCAAGCCAGACCTACTTCCCTTTCTCCTGGTGCACACATCTTCATATCTCAGTAAAACAGTTTGATTATTCAATGCAGCTGTCCCCAGCGGGAGACTGATTTTTTTTCCCCAGGCTGCTCACTGGGTAAATGATGAGGAAGAAAGGAATGGGAGGTTAATGAAAACCCATTTTGAAAACATTTGCAAGTTCATGATTCTTCCTGACCAATTGCTGGACATGATGTGTCTTTCTGGTTAAACTGCATAAAAATATTTTCCTGGGAAAATATTTATTTCCTTCTAGCATATAACCCTTCCAGACAAACGGTCTGGATAAGAGTAAAATGATTGGGAAATAATGAAGCCATGATTACTGGATGAGACACACTGATTTGGTAACAATGGAGAAAAGAGAAAAACCCGGGGAAGTGCAGGGGTGTAGAGAGAGTATTCATGATCTTTGTTTTTACAGAACTGCTCCTGGCAGCTTCTCCCTCTTCCTGTAGATTAATGCCCCATGTTTCATTTCCAGTCTGCTGTGAGTGCTTTGAATGTAAATTGGCTGCTGAACCTCTGATCACCCCTGACAGCACTGACTGTGACACAGCAGGGTGGCACCTGCTCCTATGCTTTGCCAGCAGAACACCTGCAGATGCCATCCACATGCATGAACTAATGTCATGGATAAGCAAAACTGAGGGAACCTGACCACCTCTGGGTAGTCCCTTGAAACCAAGGACTAAACTGAATTATTTGGATTAGACTCAGTGGGAGTTTCCCTCATGGGAGCTACACTCAGAAGCCTGTTAACCTGCCCTGGCTGACTAATGTATGCCCTGCTCGGGGTACCTAAACAATCGTAACTCTTGGTTTCCAGGGCTATCACACGTTTCCTCTGGGATTGTACTTGCGTGTGCACTCTACCTGTCCCCGACACTGCTTCAGCCCGAAAGACGTTGACATCAGCTTCAGTTTACTGGCCAGAGTGGTGCTGAGCCTGAATTGATGTGGCAGGCTGAGCAAAAAGGGGTTAATACAGACATTTGAGGAAGAAGCCACCTGACTTTAGAAGATGAAATTTTGTGGTTAATGGAATTGGGGGTGTGTGTGTGTGTGTGTATGTGTTGAGACAGTGTCTCACTCTGTTGTCCAGGCTGTAGTGCAGTGGCATGATCTTGGCTCACTGCAACCTCTGTCTCCTGGGTTCAAGCAATTCTCCTACCTCAGCCTCCCAAGTAGCTGGGATTATAGGCGCCCACCACCATGCCCAATTAATTTTTGCATTTTTAGTAGAGACAGGATTTCACCACGTTAGCCAGGCTGGTCTCAAACTCCTGACCTCAGGTGATCTACCCGCCTCAGCCCCAAAGTGCTGAGATTACCGTGCCCGGCGCCCAGCTAAATTTTTTCTTAATGTTTTTGTAGAGATGGAGGCTGTATTAGGGTTCTCTTAGAGGGACAGAACTAATAGGATATATATATGTGTGTGTGTATACACACACACATATATGCTGTCTGCGAAACTGAGGAGCAAGGAAAGCCAGTCCAAGTCCCAAAACTAAGAACTTGGAGTCCAGTGTTTGAGGGAAGGAAGCATCCAGCACTGGAGAAAGATGGAGGGTAGGAGGCTAGGCCCGTCTCACTGTTTTCTCGGTTTTCTGCCTGCTTTATATTTGAAGGAAGCTGATTAGATTGTGCTTACCAGATTAAGGGTGGATCTGCCTTCTCCAGCCCACTGACTCAAATGTTCATCTGTTTTGGGCAACACCCACACAGAACACCCAGGATTAGTACTTTGTATCCATCAATCTACTCAATCCAATCAAGTTGACACTCAGTATTAACCATCACAGGAGGTCTCGCTATGTTGTCCAGGGTGGTCGCCTGGGCTCAAGCAGTCCTGCTGCTATGGCTTCCCAAAGTGCTGGGATTACAGGTGTGAACCATTGTGCCTCACTGGAACTTGTTTTAACTGGCTAAATCCAGGACCCCTGGAGGGTATAAGTGAGGTTAAATTTGCAGAGTGGTCTCACCCAACTGCATGGGGTCCTACTGATAATTTTGCTGTGAAGATGCCAGGGCCAAGGGGTGGACTAAGCAGAAGGGGGTTAACATAGCAATCCTGGAACTAGTATTTTTTGGAAGTCATGCTTACAAGGTTGGCCCTTGGCTGGCAGCTGGGGACTTGGATTTGGAGTATTCCCAGCATTCCTGAACTGATAAGGCTGGATTGCTGTTCCTAACCTGTTATGCAGACAGTAGTTTCTGCTGATCACTGGCTTTCATTCTGGGAGCCTGGAATTTTGGCAAGCACTAGGTAGAGGGTGCCTAATCATCAGCCCCAATGAAACCCTTGGGCACCAAACCTCTAATGGGCTTCCCTGGGCAGAAGCATCACACGTGTTGCTGGGCTTTCGTTGCTAGAAGGATGGCTCCGTGCAAGCCTCCTGGGAGTGGGAGACAGCATCCGTGTACAGCATCCTTCACACTCTGCCTGTCTTTTTACCTTGATGATTCTGTCACATATCCTTTTGCTGTCATAAACCTTCGCTGTGAGGACAATTATATGCTATGCTTAGTGTTGTGAGTTCTTCCAGCAAGTCACTGTACGTGGGGGGGTGGTTCTGGACCCCCCAACAGAATGGGATAAATAAGTGAATAATTATGAGACATTCCAATTCTATCATCCCTGCATCTTTGAGAACATACAGTTTTGTTGTGAAAGAAATGAAATACAGGCCGGGTGTGGTGGCTTATGCCTGTAATCCCTGCACTTTCAGAGGCCGAGGTGGGTGGATCACCTGAGGTCAGGAGTTTGAGACCATCCTGGCCACACGATGAAACCCCATCTCTACTAAAAATATAAAAAAGTAGCTGGGTGTGGTGGTGGGCACCTGTAATCCCAGCTACTCATCAGGCTGAGGCAGGAGAATCACTTGAGCCCAGTAGGCAGAGGTTGCAGTGAGCCGAGATTGAGCCACTGCACTCCGGCTAGGCAACAGAGGGAGACTCTGTCTCAGAAAATGTAAATGGATACAATATAGAAGAGCTTAGGAAAAAAACCCTATATTCCTGAATTTGAGTTGGAGATATCAATATGATCTCACAAGAGTTTATTTTTTAAAAGAATGCATGTGCATGCGTGCGCGCACGCACGCACACACACACACACACACACACACACACACTTTATAGCTCTGTCTGTTGAAGAGGCCTACAAACAATGACCAATACAGTAGTAATGAGCAACCCTGGCACCCAAATTGTGACCTTGACATTCCATTTCCCATGAAAAGGAATCAGTACCAGCTCTGGTACTGGAAATGTACAAGATGATCCTGGAATCTTGTCATAAGAGCAGATAGTGAGAAAGCTGTTAATATCTACTACGGTCAAGTCAAAAGGATGTGGGCACCAACTCCAGGAGTCTCTCACAGGCCACAGATGAGACAATTTGAGCTTCAAGAAGATAATAATTGCAACTTGACTCAAACCTCCCTAAGATGTTTAAATTCTTTAGTTTACAATGTTCTTTTTTAAAAATAGTTACCTTTGGAGAATGATACGGAACCAAATCATTTTCTTGAAAACCGATAAAGGGACAAAGAATAAAGCATTTATGTTGCCTTTCCTAAATAAACTGTATCATCAGTAACCAAACGACAAATGAACAAAAGCATCTCTATATTATGTTGCAATTAATGAAAAGGATTATTGAAATGTGTATATCATCATTTTGTAACCAGTAATGAATTTCATGGATCTCTAGGCATTGGAGCATCTCAGCTGCTAACATCACAAGAATGACAGCCAGACATTCTGTGCCCCCTGATGAGAGCACATGCCACCACCTGTAGTCTTGCTAAAGGAATTAAGCCTGAACCAGATCTGGCCCCTGCATTCACCTGCCAATTTGCAGGAAACATGGGGTACAGAGAAATATATTGCCATGCACCGTGCAACCACCCAAATCCAGGTTGTGAAAAATCCAGATTTGAGTGAGGACCTTAAAAGTAAAAGAGATTTAAAAATATAATCTTTTTTTTCATGAGCAAGACTAACCTATAATGTTTGAGGATGTACACTTGGGTGATATAATTATAAAGAAATGCGAGGAAGTAATGACTATAAAGTCAAGGTCATGGTTGGTGAGTTGAAATTGGATGGGGCTTCTGGGGTGGCTGGCAAAGTTCTTTCTTGAAATGGGTGGTTGTTACAAAGGTATGTGCCTTGTAAGAACCGGTTAAGCTATACCTTGGTGTTATACGGTTTTATGTAGCTATATTTTATTTTAGTTTAATGGGACAAAGTCCTGAGCTATTATTGGTTTCTTCCTTGTAGTAGAAAATATTTATTTCAAATGCCCAGTCATGGCTGTGTGCAGTGGCTCACACCTGTAATCCCAGCACTTTGGGAGGCTGAGGCAAGTGGATTGCCTGAGCTCAGGAGTTCGAGACCAGCCTGGGCAACATGGTGAAACCCTGTCTCTACTAAAAATACAAAAAATTAGCCAAGCGTGGTGGTGTGCGCCTGTAGTCCCAGCTACTTGGGAGGCTGAGGCAGAATTGCTTGAACCGGGAACGGAGATTGCAGTGAGCTGAGATTGTGCCACTGCACTCCAGCCTGGGCAACAGAGTGAGACTCCATCTCAAAAACAACAGCAACGACCAACCCAAATGCCCAGTCATCATCCATTTAGATTTAATTTTATGCGTATGTTGCAAGAGTCACTGCCTGATATTGTTTTATTCCTAGTTTGAGATTTCTGTTTCTAAAGTGAGAGAACTTCATTGATTATTTGCCTTTAGTCTAGAACATTGCTGGTAAATTCTCTACACAGTATTCTTTGTTGAAAAATATCTTTGCATTGACTGATAAGAATTTTCATAATTATTTTTAAGATGAAGTAAGTGAAAATGAAACAACTTTTCAATATTCTCATGTCTAAAAAGAGGAAGAGCTGGAATTGAAACTGTCATTAATTCTACCCAGAATGTCATTGGTATTTCCAGTATTTCATCATGACTAAAATCCAGAGTTAATTCTCACTGAACTTTGTATACCGTATAGTATGTAGCACAGTGGCCTATATCAAATTTGCCGGGCAAATATATCTTAGACAGGTTTCAGTCAAGTTGCAATTATTATCTTCTTGAAGCTCAAATTGTCTCATCTGTGGCCTGTGAGAGACTCCTGGAGTTGGCTCCTACATCTTTTTGACTTGACCCTAATAGGTTTAAATTTTAAACATTTTAAATGTGGTAAAATATACACAACATAAAATTTACTATCTTAACCATTTTTAAGTATACAGTTCAGTAGTATTAAGTATGTTCACATTGTTGTGCAACCAATCTCGAGAACTTTTTCATCTTGCAAAACTGAAACTCTGTACCCCTTACACAACAACTCTTCATTTCCCCTCCCCAGCTGCTGGCACCACTGTTCTACTTTCTGTCTCCATAAGTTTGACTACTTTAGGTACTTCATATAAGCAAAACCATACAGTAGTTGTCTTTCTGTGACTTGCTTATTTCTTTTAGTGTAATGTCCTAAAGGTTCATCCCAGTACAATTTAAATTTTTTTTTTTTTTTTTTTGAGACGGAGTCTTGCTCTATTGCCCAGGCTGGAGTGCAATGGTGGGATCTTGGCTCACTGCAACCTCTGCCTCCCTGGTTCAAGCCACTCTGCCTCAGTCTCCCGAGTAGCTGGGACTACAGGCATCCACCACCACGCTCAGCTAATTTTTGTATTTTTAGTAGAGATGGGGTTTCACCATGTTGGCCATGCTGGTCTCGAATTCTTGACCTCAGGTGATCCACCTGCCTCCTCCTCCCAAAGTGCTGGGATTACAGGCATGAGCCACCTCGACTGGCCTCAGTTTTCTTTCTTTTCTTTTTTTTTTTTTTGAGACACAGTCTTGCTCTTGTTGCCCAGGCTGGAGTGCAATGGCTCGATCTCAGCTCACTGCAACCTCCATCTTCCGGGTTCAAGTGATTCTCCTGCTTCAGCCTCCTGAGTAGCTGGGATTACAGATGCCTGCCACCATGCCTGGTTAATTTTTTGTATTTTTAGTAGAGACGGAGTTTCACTATGTTGGTCAGGCTAGTCTCGAACTCCTAACCTCAGGCGATCCACCTGCCTCGGCCTCCCCAAGTGCTGGGATTACAGGCGTGAGCCACTGTGCTGGGCCTGGACTCAATTTTCTTTCTTTTTTTTTTTTTTTTTAGAGGTAGTCTCATTATGTTTCCCAGGCTAGTTCCCCAACTCCTGGCCTCAAGTGATCCTCCTGCCTCAGCCTCAGAAGTCATTGAAATTATATGCATGAGCTACCATGCCTGGCCACAAACAATTTTATGGTGTCACTTTACCAAGTTCTTCCCTTTTGGGAAGAAAAGAGGCCCTACCTTTCTGGAACCACAGTTCCACAGACGGCAGAGGAGGGTTCCCCTCCTTCAGAGTTGTGGCTCCTGTAAGGTGCCATTTGGCCACTGCCACTGCTACCATGAGATTGCTTAGGGGCAGGGACACAGGAGACAAGAGAAAATAAAATAGTGGGGGATTTTCATACTCTCTCTGAGCCCCAGGAGTTCTCTTTCCTATTTCTCAAGCCAGAACTAGAGGGCTTCCCTAGATCTCTGCCTGCATGACAGTGCTCACTTCCTGGACTTCAATCTGCCTTAAGTTCAGGCTGGAGAATACTAGAGGTGGAAAAAAGGTGAATACTACATTTCAGTGCTACTGCAAATGTTGGTCTTCTTCCTCAGTCCTCCTGCTATTTACTTTTCAAAGCCCTAAAATAGCTGCTTCTGGTAGTCTGTCCAGATTCTACACCTGAATGAAATCTGTGAAGTTGGCCGGGCACAGAGGCTCACACCTGTAATCCCAGCACTTTGGGAGGCTGAGGCGGGTGATCAAAAGGTCAGGAGTTCAAGACCAGTCTGACCAACATGGTGAAACCCCATCTCTACTAAAAAATAAGAAAGAAGAAAGAAAGGAAGAGAGAAAGAGAGAGAGAGAGAGAAAGAGAGAAAGAAAGAAAGAGAAAGAAAGAAAGGGAAAGAAAAGAAAGGAGAAAGAAAAGAAAGAGAAAGAAAGAAAGAGAGAGAGAGAAAAAGAGAAAGAAAGAAGAAAGAAAGAAATCTGTCAAGTCTGTCTCCCCTGCAAGGTTTGGCCAATGATGTCTCTGCTCAGATATTTTCTCTTGTTTTGTATCCTTAAGGCTGGCTTTCTAGGGGTCATCTCCTGTCTGTACAGCTTGGTGTTCAACCAAAGACTTATCAGAGGTTGTGTTCAATCATGTTAAGCCATCTTTGACTTGCTTTATTCCTAAGGAGCACATTCAAACCTCAGGCCTTTTACAAGCCCAAACTGGCTTTTACTTTCGACCAGGCTTGCTTGTGTCTCCTCTGTGCATCCACTGGCTCAGTAGGTCACGGATATGGAAGTGGTTTGGGTCTGCTCTGATCTCTGCTACCCATGTCTCCAGTCTGCTGAAGACAGAGGGAGACTTTGTCAAGTCCCTTGTGGAATAGCTTACCTTCCAGATCCCCATGTTCAATTCCCAACAGATCAGTCCATCGCTTGCCCCAAGAAGGCTTTAAGGTGAAGCTAAGGGTGCTGCTGGCCCTCTCCATTTGCTCGCTGTGGAGATAGTCACTTAAAGTGACCATGCTCCAAATCCTGTTAGCTATCTCCAGCAGTGGCAGTGAAGCCTGTTGTTTTCATGGCCTCCCTTGCCCTGGGTGAACCATGGCACCAACAGAACTGGAGGAAGAGGATAGGAGCCACACTGGGAGAAATCCACCATAGACAGCACTGTCTGAGCCAAAGTTGAGTTGTTTTGATGAATAAAACACCTCTCAGTTTGTACTTATGCATTCAGTTGAATCCAGAATACTGAAAGGGTTGCTTTTAACACTTTTCGCCAGCTTTTGGAGTTGCTTTCCAGGGAGAGGACTTGCCAACCTCCTTACTCCTTCATGCCAGGAGCACAATCTGCCTTATGTTTTTTCTTTTCTTTTTATTAAAAAAAAGTTTTTTTTAGAGGCGGGGTCTCACTATGTTGCCCAGGCTGGTCTGGAACTCCTGGGCTCAAGCAATCCACCTGCCTCAGCCTCCCAAAATGCTGGGATTATAGGCATGAGCCACCGCACCCAGCCATGTCTTCTATTTTATACAAGCAAAAAGAACAGAAGAAAGCAGCTTACCTGCCACCAGCCCCAAACCTCACTTTAAGATCAAGTCAGTCCACATGGCCAAGGATGCTGGTCTCTTCAGAGACATCCTCGAAAATGAAACATCTGCTGCCTGCTAGCAGCATGATGAGGACTCAAAACTTTCCCGTCAACCACACGCTCTCCCAGAATACAACTACACTCCACAATTATCTTCCTTTCTATCTCCAGAGCTGAATTCTCATGACCTTTAACCTCCAGTCACTTCCCCCAGATTGGAATGTGTATGGCAACAGTGATCTATATAACCAGACCTAACATGCTTACAAAACATCTCCCACTTTTTCATTTTCAACCCCTCCATTGCAAGTATTCCATCCTAAAGCTTGGATATGGCTTTATTTTATTCGTATATTCAATATGAGATCCTCTTTCATTACTAGGTGAGTTAAATCATTTATATTCAGTTTGAGTTTTTGGTCTTATCTCTAGAGCAGTGAGTCTTTTTTTTTTTTTTTTTTTAATGAGGCAGAGTCTCACTCTGTCGCTGAGGCTACAGTGCAGTGGCACGGTGTTTGCTCACTGCAACCTCCGCCTCCTGGCTTCAAGCAATTCTCCTGCATCAGCCTCCGGAGTAGCTGGGATCACAGGCACATGCCACCACGACCGGCTAATTTTTGTATTTGTAATAGAGATGGGGTTTCACCATGTTGGCCAGGCTAGTCTCGAACTCCTGATCTCAGGTGATCTGTCCGCCTTGGACTCCAAAAGTACTGGAATTACAGGTGTGAGCCACCATGCCAGGCCGAGCAGTGAGTCTAGCAGTGGGTCTTAACAGGGGGCAGTTTTGCCCCCCAAGGGACATTCAGCAATGTCTGCAGACGTTTGTTTTGATTTTCACAGTGAGGGAGTGGTGGTGATACCAGCATCTAGTTCGTAGAGGCTAGAGATGCTGCTAAACATCTTACAATGCAGTCTGCTCCCCCACCACAAAGGAGTTGTTATAGATGTTTGAGAGTCATATATTTATTTCTCAGTCATTATCTCCTAGAGGTGCAATCGTTGACATTGCTAGACTGTGAATCACTGGCCCGCTACACATACTATAAATCACCTCCATAGAACACTCCATTTTCTGACTTCCAAAGGCTCCTAATCACTGCTTCACGTGCCCAGCAACACTCACCCCAGGATCTGGTGTTGATTAACAAACACTAATCCATAATCACTTCTATCTACCGTCCCCCAGAAACCCACTTGCTTCATCCCCAAACCCCTTAATTACAGATGCTTAATCACTAACAGGCATAGATTTCATCAGACTAAGGCCCCACCCAGACTACATGGAACAAAAGCTACCCCCACAGGCAGTAGTCATGTGGCCCCTAACCACTGACCCCTAGAGCACCCACATCCCAGAAGCCCGCCAGCCACTATCTTGTAGCCTGGAAGTTGTCACTCCCATCCTCACAAGAAAAAGAGCTGAACAAACTGAAACACAACAACTCTTCCCAGATTTATCAGAGAACCGAGGGCACAGGGCAAACTGACACCCTGAAAAAGTGGAAAGACAGAGCAAAACAGAGAATCACAGCTTACCAGGAGCAGGAATGAGAAGGAAAAGTTAATGAATGAACTTTGTTGGAGTCTGAGCTGCTCTCAGCTGCTGGACATCAAGTTTCTGTGTCCTCTCATCCCTGCCAAACTTGCCATAATCCAGCTTTTATGGCAGGTGTAATCTGGCAGGTGTAAGTAAGTTGAAACATCTCTTCAGGTTTCCTTTTTTTTTGAGATGGAGTCTTGCTCTGTTGCCCAGGCTGGAGTGCAGTGGCGTGATCTCGGCTCATTGCAACCTCCGCCTCCCAGGTTCAAGCGATTCTCCTGCCTCAGCCTCCCGAGTAGCTGGGACTACAGGCACCTGCCACCATGCCTGGCTAATTTTTATATTTTTAGTAGAGACAGAGTTTCACCATGTTGGCCAGGCTGGTCTCGAACTCCCGACCTCAGGTGATCCACCCACCTCAGCCTCCCAAAGTGCTGGGATTACAGGCATGAGCCACTGTTCCTGGCTGCTAAGATATTTCTTAGCATCTCTCTTGTGAACCGCATGTCATATGCTTTGTCTATTTTTCTTTTGAAGTTCCTAGCTTTTTGCTGTGGCAGCTGATTTGCAGGAGTTCCTTGTATATACTAGATATTGTTCTTGGTTGGTGTTAGACACTTAAAAGATCTCCAATTTTTGGTGTATCAATTAACTTTGTCATTTCCTTAACTGAGTAGAAATCCTTCTGTAATGTAATGATATGTATCAAATTTTTGCCATATACATTGCGTATTTGTAGTTTTCTTAAGAAGTCCTTCTTCACCATACCTAAGCAGGGTTTTTAAAAATATACATTTGGTTTGAATGTGTACAGTATACAGTAAAGACATATATAGAGACTCACCACCCTATAGCACAACCCTATAGGGTGACCCAATAAAGTCACTTTCACTTGATGACAACAGTAAACTCCTCCCCTGTAGAGAGAGTGTTAGGCTTGTAGCATGCAATATGTTCACAGTAGAGGCACCGTGGAGGTTGGTTCTGAAGTGAGAAAGAGACACCATCACTCCTCTAGGCTCGTCCTCAGGTTGGATGACACACTGAGGAATGGGGGTGCATCTAGGAGCTACTCAGTTCCCCAGATCCTTACCTAAGTTGCAATGAGTCTGATTTCCTGTGGCCCTGAGAGACAGGACCAGAGCAACTTCTCTGTACTGACCTCCCCAAACCTAAGACCACACCATTCCCTGCCCCCAAACACCAGCAGTCTTTGCCCAGCCTGCTGTAGGGCTGTCTTCTCCACCTGATATCATGCTCACACTTGATAACGATTCCTTTAAAAACCCTATATAGGGTCGGGCGCGGTGGCTCACACCTGTAATCCTAGAACTTTGGGAGGCCGAGGCAGGCAGATCACCTGAGGTCGAGAGTTTGAGACCAACCTGACCAACATGGAGAAACCACGTCTCTACTAAAAATACAAAAATTGGCTGGGCATGGTGGCACATGCCTGTAATCCCAGCTACTCAGGAGGCTGAGGCAGGAGAATTGCTTGAACCCGGGAGTCAGAGATTGTGGTGAGCCAAGATCGTGCCATTGCACTCCAGCCTGGGCAACAAGAGCCAGACACAGTCTTAAAAAAAAAATCCCATATAGAAGAAGAAAGTGTATTTTTTTCCCATTAGGAGAGATCAATATTATACAACATTGACAAGGGTGTCAGAAAATAGTTCCTCTCACTCTTGCAAGAAATGAGACTGGTAAAAATATGTAGGAGGAAATGTATCAGGATCCATCCTCTATCATTTTTTTTTTTTTTTTTTACGGAAAGCAGCTGGTCTCGAACTCTTGGACTCAAGCCTTCTAAAGTGCTGGGATTACAGGCATGAGCCACTGCTCCCAGCCAAGACCCACCCATTTAAATAGCTGCACCATAATTCACTGAATCATTCCTCTATTGAATTTTCCCCCCATTTACTATTTCAAAGAGCTGCACTAAATATCCTTGGACATATATTTTCATTTACTTTCTCCGATACTTCTAATGATAAAATGTAATATCCAGTCATTGCAAAGAATTTAGAATACAAAAGATAATTTATAATTTGACCTCCCAGACTTCATCACTGTTAATGTTTCTGTGTGTATCTTTCCAGCAAGGTCTAAACTTGCCAACATTATTCTAAAATCTCTGGTATTATTTTGAAACCTACCTTAAAAAGTGTTTATTATTTTTATTATAAATATTTTCAAACTTATATAAAAGGAGAACTATTAGTAAAATTGGCCTTCATGTATTTATCACTTAGCTTCAATAATTATCTATATATCTAAAATAGTGGGGGTTTTTTGAGATGGAGTTTTGCTCTGTCACCCAGGCTGGAGTGCAGTGGCGCGATTTCAGCTTACTGCAACCTCTGCTTCCTGGGTTCAAGTGATCCTCCTGCCTCAGCCTCCCAAGTAGCTGGGGTTACAGGCATGTACCAGCATGACCCAGCTAATTTCCATATTTTTTGTAGAGACAGGATTTTGCATGTTGTCCAGGCTGGTCTCGAAGGCCTGAGCTCAAGCAATCTGCCAGCCTTGGTCTCCCAAAGTGCTGGGATTACAGGTGTGAGCCACTGCCACCCAGTTTAAACTTATTTTCTTTGTAAATCGCCCAGTCTCAGGTGTTTCTTTATAGCAATGCAAGAATGGCCTAACATACACACTCATGGGAGTGGTCTCTTTCTTTTTCTTTTCTTTTTTTTTTTTTTTTGAGACGGAATTTTGCTCTTGTTGCCCAGGTTGGAGTGCAATGGCGTGATCTCAGTTCACTGCAACCTCCGCCTCCCGGGTTCAAGCAATTCTTCTGCCTCAGCCTCCCAAGTAGCTGATTACAGGTATGCGCCACCATGCCCAGCTAATTTTTTGTATTTTTAGTAGAGACAGAGTTTCGCCATGTTGGCCAGGCTGGTCTTGAACTCCTGACCTCAGGTGATCTGCCCGCCTTGGCCTCCCAAAGTGCTGTGATTACAGGCGTGAGCCACGGTGCCCCCCCTAAAATAGTTTTATCTGTACTTCAGTACCACCAATGAAATATTCAAAAGAAAGACCCAGATGCTGTGTAATTTTTTTTCTTACTGTGCTTAAAACTACATAAGATAAAATTTACTATCTTAGCCATTTTTAAGTATACAGTGCAGTAATGTTTATTGTATTCACACTATTGTGTGACAGATCTGTATTTTTTTTCATCTTGCAAATTTCAAACTCTACACCCCTTAAACAACTCCTCTTCCCTTCCCCCTCAACCCGTGGTAATCACCATTCTACTTTCTGTTTCTATGAATTTGACTACTTTAGGTACCTTATATAAGTGAAATCATAATCATACAGTGTTTCAGTGTTTATCTTTTTTTTTTTTTTTTTGAGATGGAATTTTGCTCTGTCACTCACGCTGGAGTGTAATGGTGTGATCCTGGCTCACTGCAAGTTTCGCCTCCTGGGTTGAGCAATTCTCCTGCCTCAGCCTCCAAAGTAGCAGGGACTACAGGCACAGGCCACCATCCCTGGCTAATTTTTGTATTTTTGGTAGAGATGGGGTTTCATCATGTTGGCCAGGCTGGTCTCGAACTCCTGATCTTAGGTGATCCACCCGCCTCGGCCTCCCAAAGTGCTGGGATTACAGGCGTGAGCCACCTAGCCGGGCCCAGTGTTGATCTTTTTGTGACTGGTTTATTTCACTTAGCATAATGTCCTCAAGGTTCATCCATGTTGTAGCATACATCAGAATAGCTTCCTTTTTAAGGCTGAAAAATATTCCATTGTATGGATAAAGCATTTTTTAATTTATCTATTCATCCATTGATGGACATTGCTTCCATTTCATGGCTATTGTGGATAATGCTGCTATAAGGCTGGGTGCAGTGGCTCCCAAACTGTAATCCTAGCAGTTTGGGAGACCAAGACAGGATGACTGTTTGAGGCCAGGAGTTCGAGACCCGCCTGGGCAACATAGCGAGACTCGGTCTCTGTGAAAAATTAAAAAATTAGTCAAGTACAGTGGTGCATGCCTCTGGTCCCAGCTACCAGGGAAGCTGAGGTTGGAGGATTGCTTGAGCTGCAGTGAGCCATGATCATATCGTTGTACTTCAGCCTGGGAAAAAAAATACTGCAGCTATGAACATGGGTGTGCAAATATCTCTTCAAGACTCTGCTTTTAATTCTTTTTAATATATGCTCAAAAGTGAAACTGATGAATTATATGGTAGTTCTATTTTTATTTTTTTGAGGAACCTCCAAACTATTTCCTATCAATTGGACAATTTTACAGTCCCAGCAAAAGCGCACCAGAGTTCCAGTTTCTCCACCTTCTCACCAACATGTGTTATTTTCTGTGCCTTGTCTCCTGCCCCTCTGCCAGTAACAGGAAGTACTAGAGACAGAGGCCTAGCCATTGACTAGCACCTTAGTCAATGCCAGGCCCTGACTCATCCCCTCCATTTATTCTTGTCTCAGTGACAAGATGAAAGAGAAAGGAAACATCAGGTGTGGAGAACACAGGAAGAGAGGTCCTGACTGGGGGAGAACAGTGAGGGGGAATTGAATCGGGGGAGTTTCCATTTCTCACTTCTACTCTTTCAGTGTCACTGTGAGACAGAGTAAAACCCTGTCTTAAAAACAAAAAAAAACAACCAAAAAACAGGTGGGGGGCAGGCATGATGGCTCATCCCTGTAATCCCAGAACATTGGGAGGCTAGCTGGGAGGATCACTTGAGCCTAGGAGTTCAAAGCCAGCTTGGGCAACATAGTGAGCCTCTGTCTCTACAAAAAATTTAAAAATTCTCCTGGTGTGGTAGTGTGCACCTGCGGTCCCAGCTACTCAGGAGGCTGAGGTCGGGGGATCGCTTGAGCCCAGGAGGTTGAGGCTGCAGTGAGCTGTGATTGCACCACTGCACTCCATCCGGCACAACAGAGCAAGGCCTTGTCTCAAAAAAATAAATAAAAATACAAAGAGCTCAAACTGAGACAGAGATTGAAACAATGGTTACAATGGATAGGGGATGGAGGGGGAGAGAAAATGGGGAGATGAAGGTCTAAGGATACGAAATTGTATTGTATTGTATTGTATATTAGGGAGTTTTGCTAAGTAAGTGGGTTTCAGCTGCTCTCCTCACAAATAGTAACTGTGGGATGATAGATGCTGTGTTAATCTGTTTCACTGTAGTAACCATTGTACTATCTACATGTATCTATGTATCTGTATGTATCCAATGACATCAGGTTGTAAATCTCAGATATACACCATAGCATTTATTTAAAAATGAAATAAAAATAGGCTGGGCGCAGTGGCTCATGCCTGTAATCCCTCCACTTTAGGAGGCCAAGGCGGGTGGATCACTTGAGGTCAGGAGTTCAAGACCGGCCTGGCCAATATGGTGAAACCCTATCACTACTAAAAATACAACAAATTAGCAGGACTTGGTGGCGAGCACCTGTAACCCCAGTGCCTCGGGAGGCTGAGGCAGGAGAATCACTTGAACCCGGGAGGCAGAGGTTTCAGTGAACTGAGATGGGTGACAAAGTGCGACTCTGTTTCAAAAATAAATAAATATAAAATATACAGTTAATTTCAAAGTATGTAATATACTTTGTAGTCACTTCCAGGCACTGCCCAGGCTAAAGTAACTTCCGCTTGGTTATACTGGGCCCGGGTTGGCAAGGAATTTGCATTCAATCCTGACCAAGAGCTCCCCCACGGGAGTGCAGGAGGACAAATTTGTCAGGCAGCACCACTGGAGGAAAACTTGGCGTATTCCAGCCCAATGTGAAGACAACTCTGTCTTCATCCTTCTAACTGACTGGGCTAGAAGAGTGATTTACAACTCTGGTTACCATAGGCCTGAGATACATCTCCTAACAGAGGTGCTAGAAGAGCCGCCTTCCCCCACAGAACCCACCTGCCTGCCTGGCCTGGGGACCATGGGGACCTGGGCTCCCCGGGGGAGGGGCAGAATGGCAGTAAAATAAACGGAGGGAGTAGAGGTGAGAAACAGAAACTCCCCCTCATTTGATTCCCCTCATTCTCTTCCCCAGTCAAGACCTCTCTTCCTGTGTTCTCTTGCACCTGCCACGTCCCTTCTCTTCTAGCTTGTCACTGTGACTGGAATAAGTGGAGGGATGAGTCAGGGCCTGGCATTGATCAAGGAGTTGGGAGGGAGGGTCTGGGCCTCTGTCTCTAGTACTTCCTGTTACTGGCAGCAGGGCAGGAAAGTCAGACCCCTTCATTCAGCTGCTAGACTGGTGGCTGAGAGGAAGGTACTGAAGGGACCAAGAGAATGACATTTGTCATTTTCTCTCCTGCTTCCAACTTTCTCTGGCTCACATTTCCACCCTATGTCCTAGGCTGCCCTGACATTCAGCCCTGCTGCCCCAGTCCCCTCCAGGACCTCTATTCCCGCCCATCCATTGTACAGCAAGTTCTGATCCAGAATATATTAGGATGTGAAACACCATGTGTTCTTGATCTTCGATCTTCTAATTGCCATGGTTAAGATAGAAATGGCATTCTTTGAGAACTGTTCACTATAACAAAAAAAAAAAGAAAAGAAAAAGAAAAAAGAAATGGCATTCCTGAGGCTCATCTATTTGAGAGCAAGAATCTAATCTACAGATGATTATGGTTCTGCCCTTCCCCATCTCCATTTCTTAATCATTGCTAAGATCATATCAAGTTTGGGATTCATATAGTTATCAATATACTGTTTATATAATAATCCTTTGGTCCAGCCTGGGCAATATGGTGAAACTCCATCTCCACGAACAAATATGAAAATTAGCCAGATACAGTGGTGTGTGTCTGTAATCCCAGCTACTCAAGAGGCTGAGGTGGGAGGACTACTTGAGCCCAGGAGGCAGAGGTTGTGGTGAGCCAAGATCATACCACTGCACCCTAGCCTGGGTGACAGAGTGAGACCCTGTCAAAAAAAAACCAACCAAACAAACAAAAATAATCCTTTAGTCATACGTTGACCAAAGGTTACGGTTTTATAACTGGATGCATAAGGTTTTTTGAGACAGGGTCTCACTCTGTCACCCAGGCTGAAGTACGGTGGTAAGATCTCGGCTCACTGCAACCTCTGCCTCCTGGGTTCAAGCGATTCTCCTGCCTCAACCTCCCGAGTAGCTGGGACTACAGGCGTGCACCACCATGCCCAGCTCATTTTTGTAGTTTTAGCAGAGATGGGGTTTCCCCATGTTGGTTAGGCTGGTCTGGAACTCCTGGCCTCAAGTGATCTGCCCGCCTTGGCCTCCCTCAGTGCTAGGATTACAGGTGTGAGCCACTGTGCCCAGCCTGGATACATAATTTTTTTTTTTTTTTTTTTTGAGATGGAGTCTCACTCTGTCACCAGGCTGGAGTGCAGTGCACGATCTTGGCTCACTGCAACCTCCGCCTCCTAGTTTCAAGTGATTCTCTTGCCTCAGCCTCCCGAGTAGCTGGGACTACAGGCACGTGCCACCACGCCCAGCTAATTTTTGTATTTTTAGTAGAGACAGGGTTTCACCATGTTGGCCAGGATGGTCTTGATCTCCTGACCTCATGGTCCACCCACCTTGGCCTCCCAAAGTGCTGGGATTACAGGATTGAGCCACCTTGCCCAGCCTGGATGCATAATTTTTAAACTATGTTTTTTTCTTTCTTTCTTTCTTTTTTAAGAGACGGGGTCTCACTCTGTTGCTCAGGCTGGTGTTCAGTTCCTGGGCTCAAGTGATCCTCCCATCTCGGCCTCCCAAAGTGCTGGGATTACAGGCATGAGCCACTGCTCCTGGCCTCATAATTATGTTTAATTTGCTTCATTTCTCACTGCCAGCCCCAGCAATGTCCAACAGAAATATAATGTGAGCCACCTATGTAATTTTAAATTTTATTGAAACCACTTTATAAAAAGTAAAAAGAAGCAAGTGAAATTAATTTTAATCGTGTATTTTATTTAACTCAATATATCCTAAATTGTATCATTTCAGCATGTAATCTATATAAAAATATTAATGAAATATTTTACAATCTGACTTAACAAGCTTGTAGACCTGACATAAAAAGGTGTCTACCCATTAGGAAATAGTTTAGAGGTGTCCTCAAAAAATTAAAACTAGGACCACCATATGATTCATCAATTTCATTTCTGAGTATATATCAAAAGAATTGTGCCTGGCATAGTGGCTCATGCCTGTAATCCCAGTGCTCTGGGAAGCTGAGGCAGCGAGTGGATCACTTGAACCCAGGAATTCAAGACCAGCCTGGGCAACATGGTGAAACTGTCTCTACCAAAAAAAAGTTTAAAAGTTTGGCAGGTGTGGTGGCATGTGCCTGTAGTCCCAGCTACTTGAGAGGCTGAGGCAGGAGGATCTCTTGAGCTCAGGAGACTGAGGCTGCAGTGAGCCAAGATTGCACTACTGCACTCCAGCCTGGTCAACAGAGTAAAACCCTGTCAAAAAAAAAAAGAAAGAAGAAGAGGAAGAAGAAGAAGAAGAACAAGGAGAATAATAATAATTATTATTGAAATCGGGGTCTTGAAGAGATATTTGCATACCCTTGCTCATAGCGCTGTTTTTATTTGAGACAGAATCTTGTTCTATTGCCCAGGCTGGAATGCAGTAGTGCAATCTTGGCTCACTGCAACCTTGACCTTCTGGGCTTAAAGGATCCTCCCACCTCAGCTTCCTGAGTCGCTGGGACCACAGCCACGCACCACCACACCAGATTATTTTTAAATTTTTTGTAGAGATAAAGTCTTACTATGTTGCCCAGGCTGGTCTAGAACTCCTGGAGTGGTCCTCCCACCTAGACCTCCCAAAGTGTTGGGATTACTGGTATGAGCCACTGTGCCTGGCCCTCCCCCACTTATTTTGAGACAGTGTCTCATTCTGTCTCAAAGTGAGACTGAGGGAATAGAGGTGAGAAATGGAAGCTTCGCCCATTTGATTCCCCTCACTCTCCTCCCCCAGTTAGGACCTCTCTTCCTGTGTTTTCTGCACCTGATGTGTCCTTTCTTTTTCATCTTGTCACTGTGACTGGAATAAATGGAGGGATGAGTCAGGGCTTGGCATTGATAAAGGAGCTAGAAGAGAGGGCTGGGCTTCTGTCTCTAGTACTTCCTGTTACTGGCAGAGGGGCAGGAGACAAGTCACAGGAAACGACTTCTCAAAATAAAGTGTTGACGAGAATATGGAGAAATGGGAACTCTGGTGCACTGTTAGTGGGATTGTAAAATGGTGCAACCAGGCTGGGCGCAGTGGATCATGCCTCTAATCCCAGCACTTTGGGAGGCTGAGGTGAGTGGATCACTTGAGGTCAGGAGCTCGAGACCAGCCTGACCAACATGGTGAAACCCGTCTCTACTAAAAATACAAAAAAAATAACCTAGCCAGGCGTGGTGGCAGGTGCCTGTAATCCCAGCTACTCGGGAGGCTAAGGCAGGAGAATCACTTGAACCTGGGAGGTAGAGATTGCAGTGAGCCAAGATTGTGCCACTGCACTCCAGCCTGGGCAACAGAGCCAGACTCCATCAAAAGAAAATAAAATGTGCAACCAATAGGAAACAGGACTTTCCTCAAAAAATTAAAAATAGAACTACCATATAATTAATCCATTTTACTTCTGAGTATATATAAAAATGAATTGAAAGCAGGGCCTTGAAGTGATATTTGCACACCCACGTTCATAGCAGCATTATTTTTTCTAAAGCTGCAGTGCTGTTGTGTGAGCATAGCTCACTGCAGCCTCAAACTCCCAGACTCAAGTGATCTTCTTGCCTTGGCCTCCCAAGGTGTGGGGATTACAGTTGTGAGCCACTGTACGCAGCCTGAGCTCTTTTAAAAATATTCTACATATAAATTAAATCATGCAATATTTTTCTTCCTGTGTCTTAAGCAAAGCTATTCTTCAAAAATGGAGAAAAAGTTTTTCCCGACAAGAAAAAGCTGAGGGAATTTATCAACACTAGACCAGCCTTAAATGTGATTTTCTAAACCTTGCTAATTAGTTTGCCAATATTTTAACTTATACCTGTGGTATTTTAATGTTTATTTTATTCCATAAAGATGTATTGGGCACCAGATGTGTGCTTGACACATGGTTACCTGTGTGTCTTTTAATTTCAACTCCATCTTTAACACCCAAAGCTTCTAGGCCTGCCTCCACTATCCAGGTGCCCTGCACTCTCTGTTAGGGTGCTGGGACCAGGGCTCAGATGCCTAGATTCTCCTGAGAACAATCAGCCAGGGAGGGTTGGGAATGGAAAGCAGCCTTGTTTGTCCAATTCATATGCATATGTAGTTAGTGGGGAATTGTAATTACTGGGAAACTAAATCAGGGCCAAAATGTGCATGTTTCTAATGTGGGGATAGATTTCCTCACTTCATTAGATCAATTGAAAGATTCTTAACTGTTTTGAACAGAGAAATGTTGACGGGAGTTTATTTCCAGAGGCATATGGTAAGATTTTAGGTTTGTGGTGTATATCAGGGTGGGGCTTGTTAAGGAAAAGGGGTACCTGGGTATTAGGGAAGGGGAGCACAGATATGTAAGATAGACCCACAGGCCTGGGTGACATCTGGACACGGCCTTACCAAGGAGCCCCCACACTCTCCTCAAGCCCTGCCAAGCTCCTTTTCCTGCCCGGCCACAGCCCGGGAAGTACCTGGCTTCCCTTTATCTATAAAAGGAAAGGCTTCAGTTTACTTTAATATGAATTTATGCACACTCTACAAAGGCATTACCATACCTGCAGAAAACCATAGTTCATGCTTGGAGGGAGTTTTGATTATCATTCCTGTTCTGTGTGTAGTTGACATTTTTACATGGAGATTTCTGTGTGTGTATCCTGAAGTTTTCGCTTTAATAGTATATGAAAATCATTTCCCCATAATGTTACATAGTCTTGATAAACAGTTTTTCAAATGATTCCATAATAGTTTTAGACAGACTGTCTACCTGGGTTTCTTTAATTTCTTATTCCCTGTGGCTTCAGATGTTTCCTTTTTATGGATATTGCTTGGATAAGTATGTTTACCCACGCACGCGCACACACACATCCATCTCTCATCCATCAATCTATCAAGAGAAGAGGAGGATGGAGAAGATGGAGGAGGCGAGGGAAGAGGAAAGGAGGAGGCCTGCTCCTTCATGTCGTGAGCGCCGCGGGTGGTTGCGGAGCCTGGGTGAACTCGACGGTGACCACGACTGCGAAGGCGGACCCCGCCCTCTGACTGCGGAATGCGCGGCGGCGCCCATGCCGCAGTGAAGCTGGGCTTTGGCCTCTGGCGGTCTCTGGCGCCCCCTGCCGTTCGCATCGTGAACCGGGGCCGAGCCCGCTGCCTCCGGTCCTCGCTCTCGTCTTGGTCTCCGCCTCCCCCTCCGTTTTACTTCCCCGCAGCTTTTGCCTCGCCCCCTCCTTCCCCTGCCTCCCTCTGGCCCTCTGCGTGTTAATTTAGGAGTCCAAACCCGGGGAACCCCTCGCAGAACCAGCTGCTGTCGTTAGGTCCAGGGGGAGTGAGCAGGACGAAGGGGACGGCTGGTGATGGAGCCCCTCCCAGCACTGCGGCAGGAGAGGGGGCTCAACTCTAGCCGTCACTCGGACTCGACGGACTCAGAGCTCCTCTTTGGGGTTCCCGGTCTCCCGCTCTCCGTGCTCCTGGGAGGAAGTGCTGGAAACGACCGAATCTGAGTGCATTCGGGGTGTCGCACAACCGCGCCCCGCCAGTCCCCTCCTGCGGGCAGAGGAAGTGGGACTCGGGGGCCAGAGGTCTCAGGCCTCCTGATCCAGGGACCTGCCATTCCCTGACCCAGGACCCCGGGAATGCCCGAGGGTGGCACCTCAATGCGGCAGGACAACTGATCAGGAGGCGGCAGAGGTACCTGAGGGGGGATGGGAGGCAGCCACCTCCCCACGTCCTTCGCACCCTTTGCTTGGGCTGCCGGGCATCAATACCCTCACTCACCCAGCACCCGCCTCTTCAGAATAACCTCAAAACCCAACCGAGCTCCTGGCCACAGGGCCTTCTTAGTCCAACCACCAGGTTGAATGAATCCTCGTGGGGCCAGGAGGGTCCTCAGTGACCCTCCACAAACCCGGTATCAAGTCACCCCAAGTAGGATCCAGTTAGCAACCTGTCTCACCCGGAATCACCACTTACCACAACTCTACCTGCCTCTGTTTGCTTGCACCTGGCCATCTCTCCAGCAGTCCCAGAGTAGGGACTGGACGGCCCGACCCAGGCCTCCCACGAATGATTTCAAGACAGGAGACCCTTCCCCAGCAGCCAGACGTGAGGACTCATTCCAGGACTCACCCAGCTGCTGCCCCAGGGACCCCCACAGACTTCCCAAGCAGAGCCAGTTCACTGGGAGGGCTGCATGGAGGAGGAGGAGACCTGTAAACACTGGAGCCCAGGGATTTCAGCCAGGGCACTGATTCATTCACAAAGCTTAGATCTCAGATTCTGGACATATGACTGCACTTCACAAAGTCTCAGGATCCCCACACGTTTTCCATTTATTCTTCTATCCACACATTTGCCAATACAGTCATCCCCTCAGTATCAGGAGGAATTGGTTCCAGGACCCTTACGGATACCAAAACCCACGGATACTCACACCCCTGAGATTAAATGGTGTAGTGGTTGCATGTAATCTACACACGTCCTCTCTTACACTTTAAACCATCTCTAGGTAACTTATAATACGTCATACAATGTGAATACTATGTAAATAGTTGTTATACTGTATTATTTTATTTTATTGTTTTTTTTCTGAATATTTTCTGTCTTTGGTTGGTTAAATCTGAGGATACAAAACCAGGCATAAGGTGGACTAGATGTTGGTCCTGGTATTTGGGAAGAAGGGAGTGAGAAGGCGTTAGGGCAGGAAAGAAGAAGCTGGCATTACAGCCAAGTACAGTCAGGGATCTTGGGAGGCCTGCTGCCAGCACATGCAGGAGAGCTGGGGGCACTGGGGCGAGTTACTTGACTCTACCTGAGGGGCAATCCCAACACTTTGGGAGGCTGAGGCAGGAGAATTGCTTGAGCCCAGGATTCGAGACCAGCCTAGACAATATTGCGAGACCCCATCTAATTTTTTATTTTGCAAAAAACAAAAAATTGGCATGGTGGTGAATGACTGTAGTCTCAGTTACTAAAGAGGCTGAGATGGGAGGATGGGGCCAGGAACGCTGCTGCCAAAAAGCCACCTTAGAATTAAGCTGTGGGGCCAGGTTCGGTGGCTCACACCTGTACTCTCAGCACTTTGGGAGGCCGAGGCAGGCAGATCACCTGAGGTCAGGAGTTCGAGACCAGCCTGCCCAACATGGTGAAACCCCGTCTCTACTAAAAATACAAATTTAGCTGGGTGTGGTGGTGGGTGCCTGTAATCCCAGCTACTTGGGAGGCTGAGGCAGGAGAATTGCTGGAACCCGGGAGGCAGAGGTTACAGTGAGCCGAGATTGCGCCATTGCACTCCAGCCAGGATGACAGAATGAGACTCTGTCTCTACTAAGGAAAAAATAAAATGAAAGCCAGACATGGTGGCATGTGTCTGTACTCCCAGTTACTCAGGAGGGTGAGGCAGGAGGATCACTTGAACCCAGGAGTTGGAGGCTGCAGTGAACAATGATCCCACCACTGCACTCCAGCCTGGGCAACAGAGAGAGACTATGTCTCAAAAAAGCTAAAAAAAATTCAACAAAAAATATTTGTGCATGGTGTTTTAATAGATGTTATTAATATACTAGATACTGTTCTTCAAATGCAGTCTTACGTGTTAATCCACAAAATGATCTGAGAAATAAAATTACTATACATTGCTTTACGTGAATGTTTATAGCAGCTTTACTTGTAATAGATGAAAATGGGAAATGATCCAAATGTCCATCAACAGGTGAATGGATGAACTGTGGAACAACCATACAATGAAATACTACTCAGCAATAAAAAATAATGACTATTGACACACACGATGACATTGATGAATCTCAAAATAGTAGTGCTGCATGAAAGAAGCCACACAAGAAACTGCACATACTGTATGATTGCATTTATATAGAATTCTAGAAAATGCGAGTCAATCTATGGTGACAGAAAGTAGATTGGTGGCTGCCTGGCAGGCAGGGGGAGGACAGAAAAGGGGCAGAACGGATTATACAGAAGCAAGGAAACTTTTGGAGGTAAGGGATACACTTGCTATCTTTTTTTTTGAGATGGAGTTTTGCTCTTGTTGCCCAGGCTGGAGTACAATGTTGCGATCTTGGCTCACCGCAACCTCTGCCTCCCAGGTTCAAGCGATTCTCCTGCCTCAGCCTTCCGAGTAGCTGGGATTACAGGCATGTGCCACCACACCCGGCTAATTGTGTATTTTTAGTAGAAATGGAGTTTCACCACGTTGGCGAGGCTGGTTTTGAACTGACTTCAGGTAATCTGCCCACTTTGGCCTTCCAAAGTGCTACAATTACAGGCGGGAGCCACCACGCCTGGCCATGCTCACTATCTTGGCTATGGTGATGGTTTCACTGATGTGTACATTAAACTTATCAAAGAGTAACCTTTAAATATGTATAGCTTATCATATGTCGAGTATACCCCAATGAAAATGATTTTTAAAATGTGTTTACCCAACGAAAGATGCAGGCAAAATACATTTCAGAAAATATAGTCAGAACAAGTTTATTACCAACAGACTATCACTAAACTAACTTCTATATGGTGTACTTGAGGCAGAGTGACAGGAAAGGTTAGAGATAAAGGGAAGATGAAGACCAGAAGTTGGCAAGCATGTGGGTACCCATTACCACCTATTCCGTCCAATATTTTACTGGAGGTCTTAACTAGGGCTGGAAGAAAAAGGGGATATGATAGGTATAAGGATAGGAAAAAGAAAAAAATACTGTGATTTTCAGAAGTTATGACTGTCTATACAGAAAACTGAAGACTCTCCAGAGAGTTTTAGAAGTAAGAGACTTCACCAAAGTTGCTGTAATATAGGAGGATTGCTTGAGCCTAGGAGTTCCAGACCAGCCTGGGCAACATGGCAAAACCCCATCTCTACAAAAAAATACAAAACTTAGCTGGGCATGGTGGCACGGACCTGTAGTCCCAGTTTTGGAGGCCAAGGCAGTAGAATCACCTGTGCCCAGGAGTTGGAGGCTGCAGTGAGCTGTGATCGTGCCACTGTGCTGCAGCCTTGGCAACAGAGTCAGACTCTGTCTCGAAAAAAAAAAAAGATCAGTGGTTGTCAGGGAATGGAAGGAGGGAGGGATGAATAAACAGAGCATGGAGGATTTCTAGGGCAGTGGAACTCTTCCGTATGATACTATAATCGTGGAAACATGCATTATACATTTGTCCAAACCCATAGAATGTACCACACCAAGAATGAACCCTAATGCACACTACGGACTTTAGGTGATAATGATGTGTCAATGTTGGTTCATTGATTGGAACAAATGTACTACTCTGGTGAGGGACGCTGATAGTGGTAGAGATTGTACATGTGTCGGGGGAAAGGGATGTATGGGAACTCTCTATACCTTCTGCTCAATTTTGCTGTGAACTTAAAGCTGCACTAAATAGCATCTACAATAGCAGCCAAAAACATAAGGACCTAGAAATAAATCTGGGAAGAATGATGGAAATAATTATAGTTATTACTGTGGCCTGCACTACTCCACGTATGTTATGTACGCGTCTAATCCTCAAACCAGTCCCATTAAATGAATACCATTATTCTTCCCAACGCTATAATTTGGCCACAAAAGTTGATTCCTGAAGACAAGTGCCATTTTCCCACAGTCAAACTCCTAAACACAGCCAGGCTTTGGACGCATACGCTTGTCAGATATTGAGTCTCACCAGATGAATCTTCTATTCAGTGCCATTTCAGGCAGTCTTAAAAAGATTTCCTGAGGAACTTCACAAGTAGACTTTATTTATTTATTTATTTATTTTTTATTTTTATTTTTTGAGACGGAGTTTCACTCTTGTCGCCCAGGCTGGAGTGCAATGGCACGATCTCGGCTCCTGGGTTCAAGCGATTTTCCTGCCTCAGCCTCTTGAGTAGCTGGGATTACAGGCATATGCCACCAGGCCTGGCTCATTTTGTATTTTTAGTAGAGACGGGGTTTCTCCATGTTGGCCAGGCTGGTCTCAAACTCCCGACCTCAGGTGATGCGCCCGCCTCAGCCTCCCAAAGTGCTGGGATTACAAGCGTGAGCCACCGCACCCAGCCCACAAGTGGGCTTTAAAATTTATCAAGAAATGTAATGGCCTAAGACAGTCCTTAAAGGGAATGAGATGGGGGAAATTGCTCATAAGGTTTCAGATTTATTATAAAGATGTAGTAACCAAGCAGTGTGATATTGTTGAAAGGAAATACAGACATCCCAAGGAAAGAAAAAGGGGAGTGCCCAAAAATAGACCTGCCTAGAGCCATTGATCTTAAGACAGAGGTGGACAGTAGGTCAGTGGGAAAGGATGGAGAGTCACATAAATACCTGGGACAATCAGATATCCATGAGGAAAAATATAATCAGACCCCTACTCACACTTTATTTTTTATTTATTTTATTTTAGAGACAGAGTCTCGCTCTGTCACCGAGGCTGAAGTGCAATGGCACAAAGACAGCTCACTGCAGCCTCAAGCTCCTGGGCTCTTGTGATCCTCCTGCTTCAGCCTCCAGAGTAGCTGGGATTACAGTCAAGCATCACCACACCCAGGTAATTTTATTAAACATTTTTGTTTGTAGAGATGGGGGTCTTACTATTTGCCCAGGCTGATCTCCTGGCCTCAAGGGATCCTCCTGCCACTGGGATTACAGGCGTGAGCCACCACACCTGGCCTTTACTTCACACTTTACATACGAATCAGTTTTAGAGGGATTGAAATGCAAATGTGAAATATTTGAACTATTATAGAAAATATCATAGAAGAAATTGCAAAGGAATAGCTTTATAAACTCAGGGTAGAAAAGAATTCCTTAAATTAGTTATAACCACACCAACTACCTAGGAAAGAATAATCTGATTCATTTATATTCAAATTAAGAAGGTTTGTTAATCAAAACATACCATTTTTTAAGTGAAACATACAACCCATGGGATGTTATTTGCAATGAAACCAAGAAAGGGCTGATCTCTGGGATATATGTTGAGAGGAATAAGGCACATGGCATGAGAACACATATGCTGACACCATGTATATAAAGTTTAAATTCTTGCAGAAATATTTATATATGTGTACTACATATTAGTATATAGTATATATGTTATATGCTATATATACTAGTACATAGTATACATAACTTTAGTACACATAAATATATATATATAAATATATAGAATATATATTTAGACTTCAGTATAGAACTGGGCCAGTGGGAATGTATAGCCAAGGAGCAGTGTCGGGGTCCTTGGGTGGAAATCACGAAGAGGAAACATAATCAGGATTCTGGCTAAACTGACCTAACAGGATTCTTGCTGAAGGCAGGCCAGGGGAGTCACACATTACACATCACCTGGGGGATGGTGGAAGATGCGGAACCCGATCAGATAGCAAGGATAATCAGAGATTGAGGATAATCAGACATTGAGGATGAAGGGTTCATGCCACACTGACTTAGCAGGGCTCTTTGCTAAAAGTGAATTTTACAAGGAAGTGTGCAGATGTGCTGAGAAGTTTCAGGAGCGTGAGTAAAGTTTGGTCAAGTAAAGAATCTTCGTAAGGGCACCCTCTGCACACCCAGAGAGCCTGGTGGGCAGCTCTCCTAATTCCGGCTTTGCCAGGAACTGCATATCTTCCAGCCCATCTCATTTTCAAAACTGCAGATAATTGTATGAGGGCTTAAAGGACAGGATCTGTATCAGGTGCCTAGATGGTTGCTGGTGTTTTATGTTTTCGTTTGTTGTTTGTTTCTTAAGACGGGTTCTCTGTTACCCAAGCTGGAGTGTGGTGGTGTGATCATAGCTCACTGCAGCCTCGACCTTCTGGACTCTGTGATCCTCTTGCCTCAGCCCCCTGAGTAGCTGAGACCACGGGTGTGTGCTACAGGCATGCGCCTTGATCCTCTCCTGTTTTTGAACTACGGGACCATGCCACCATCCCAGTGGCTCCCTGCAGCCCCGTTCTCGTCGCCAAGGGTAAAAGTGCCAAGAAGGGGCCTCCTGGTTTGTGCAGCTAGGCTAGGAGCACCCTAGGTCCTTCTCCGCAGCGTAGATGGCACCAAGAAGGGGCGCCCCAGACTCAAAGGGGCGGGGACCCAGGCAGGGAAAGGGAGTCCTGGAAAGGAGGGGCTAGGGTGGCACATAATCACCACCCTACGATGCCAGAGCTGACCAGGGAGGCTGGGAGAGAGAGTCCAGGACCGCACCAGGTTTTGGGAGTGAGAGGGGGCTGGCATGTCTGCAGTTCCAAGTCACACACCTTGGAGCCCCATACTGTGCAGTCATTTGACAGAACGCCAGCGTGTGCCACGGCACAGCAAGAATGCACCAATTGTGCGAGCAGGCCCCTTGCTCATTCACAGAACCTATCCCCCTCCCAGAGCAAACTAAGTCGCTCACTGGTGCAGCTCTGAGCGCTCAGGATCTCTCTAGTCTGTAGTTGGCCAAGTGTGATCCCAACCCCAATGTCAAGCTCATATCTTCATAGCGACCAGTGTCAGTCTGATGGGGGCCTCGGGTGCTGCAAAGAGGTGCATTTGCTGTCATGTGTAACCGTGTCTTTCACACACCTTATATTAGGAAAAGCTGAGTGTTGCAACCCAAGGGGCATGAGGAGGGTATCTCCTAGCCCCCACCATGGTTTTTAAATCCTACTAAAGGGCTGGGCATGGTGGCTTATGCCTGTAATCCCAGCACTTTGGGAGGCCTAAGCAGGTGGATCACTTGAGGTCAGGAGTTGGAGACCAGCCTGGCCAACATGGTGAAACCCTATCTCTACTAAAAATACAAAAATTAGCCGGGCATGGTGGTGTGCGCCTGTAGTCCCAGCTACTCAGGAGAATCACTTGAACCTGGGAGGCAGAGGTTGCAGTGAGTCAAGATCGCCCTACTGCACTCCAGCCTCAGGTGACAGAGTGAGACCCCGTCTCAAAAAAAAAAATGCAAATTAAAACCACAATCAGCTATCAGTCATACATACTTGCCAGAATGTCCAAAATTAAAAAAAAAAAAAACACAAAACAGTGACAATACCAGATGCTGGCTGGGATGCAGAGAAGCTGGATCACTCTTGCATAGCAGGTGGGAATGTAAAATGGTCCAGACAGTCTGGCCGTTCTTACAAACTAAACATGCAATTACCATGTAACCTAGCAATTGCACTCTTGGGCAGTTATGCCAGAGAAATGAAAACCTATATTCACATAAAAACCTGTACATTAATGTTCATACCAGTTATGTTAGAAATAATGAAAGACTGGAAACAACCCAGACATTCTTCAATAGGTGGATGGTTAAACAAACCATGGTACATCCATACTGAGGAATGCTATTCAACAAGAAAAAGAAACAAGATGGGCTGGGCTTGGCGGCTCATGCCTGTTATCCCAGCACTTTGGGAGGCCGAGGCGGGTGGATCACTTGAGCCCAGGAGTTTGAGAGCAGCCTGGGCAACATGGCAAAACCCCGTCTCTACAAAAAATATAAAAATTACCCCGGCATGGTGGTGTGCACCTGTAGTCTCAGCCACTGGGGAGGTTGAGGTGGGAGGATCACTTGAGCCCGGGAGGCGGAGGTTGCAGTGAGCCATGATTGCGCCAGTGTACTCCAGCCTGAGTGACAGAGTGAGACCCTGTTTCAAAAAAAGAAAAAAAAAATGTACAAGATGTTGATACATGCGGCAACTTGGATGAATCTCCAGGGAACTATGCTGAGTGAAGAAAGTCAAATCCAACAGGTCACATACTGTATAATTCCATTTATATAACAGTCGTGAAACGACTACATTCTAGAAATTCCATTTATATCACAGGCATGAAATGACAACATTCTAGAGATAGAGAATAGATTAGTGTCAGGGTAGCAGGTATGGTTGTGAAAGGGCAGCAGGAGACATCCTGGGTTGTGCCAATGGCCACATCCTGGTTGTGCTGTTGTTCTGGAAGGTGTCACCATTGGAGGAAACTGGATAAGGTGTACATAAGATCTCTCCATATTATTCCTGCAATTGCATGGGAATCAACACTGATCTCAAAAACAAAGTTTAATTTTAAAAAATTCGCAGCTCACCTAGGATGGTTGTGTAACTGGTTTAGACTCTGGCTACCTAGAAGTAACCAGAGAGCAGTGAGAACAAGGTGGGGCAGGAAGAATCTTCTGGATACAGAAGAGAACAACAAGCAAGAACATGGTGGTGGGAGCCATGCTGCCTGGGTTCGAATCTTGGCTCCGGCCCACACTCATGCTGTGGCCCTGGCTAAGTTACTGCCTTCTTCTGAGCCTCAGTCTCCTTATTTGTGAAATGTGGGTGAGTTCACATGTGGAATCGCTTAGGGAAGCACCTGATAGAGAGCTAGCACTCAAGAGTTTGTTATTCTTTTTTTTTTTTTTTTGACACGGAGTTTTGCTCTTGTTGCCCAGTCTGGAGTGCAATGGTGCGATCTTGGCTCACTGCAA
Organism: Ateles fusciceps; assembly: GCA_036589455.1. Taxonomy (NCBI): domain Eukaryota; kingdom Metazoa; phylum Chordata; class Mammalia; order Primates; family Atelidae; genus Ateles; species Ateles fusciceps. The sequence continues at coordinate 1,103,383 of JAZHEH010002806.1, read as the reverse complement.
CCTCTGCCTCGCAGGTTCAAGGGATTCTCTTGCCTCAGCCTCCTGAGTAGCTGGGATTACAGGCATGTGCCACCACACCCAGCTAATTTTGCATTTTTAGTAGAGACGGGGTTTCTCCATGTTGGTCAGGCTGGTCTTGAACTCCCGACCTCAGGTGATCCACCCGCCTGGGCTTCCCAAAGTGCTGGGATTACAGGCATGAGTCACTGTGCCTGGCTGGGTTTGTTATTCTTTCTATCATTTCACCTAGGAAGGATGTGCTCAACTGGAAATGCTAGGTGGACTTAGAGTAACACTGTAAAATCCATCATGTGAGTGTTTAGCTCATGAGAATTTCACTCTTCATGTTCTGGGGGATAACTAACACATATTCTATATACTCACTTGTATGACTATTCAGATCTGCTGCAGTACTTCATTCTTCTCCATCATTATCTTAAGTTATGCGATGAAAAGAATATAAATTAAAAAAATAAAAAACAACATACACCCCATAGAATAAAATAGGGAACCATGAGTCCATACTGATATAAATAAATGAATACATTGAAAATTTGATGAGGAACAGAATGTTTACGAGATCTCAAAGTGCCTTTCCACAAACTACTGATTTTTAAAAATAATTTTAATATATTTTATTCAATCTATTATATAAAAAATGTTATCATTTCAACAGGTAATAAAAGTTGAGATAAGGGCGGTCGTAGTGGCCCACGCGTGTAATCTCAGCACTGTGGGAGGCTGAGGTGGGCGGATCACCTGAGGTCAGGAGCTCAAGATCAGCCTGGCCAACACATTGAAACCCTGTCTACTAAAAATACAAAAACAATTAGCCAGACGTGGTGGCGGGTGCCTGTAATCCCGGTTACTTGGGAGGCTAAGGCAGGAGAATTGCCTGAAGCCAGGAGGCCAAGGTTCCAGTGAGCCGAAATCATGCCGTTGCACTCCAGTGTGGGCAACGTGGGCGAGACTCTGTCTCAAACAACAACAACAACAAAACAAACAAACAAAGGACAATTTCCTTTGTATCTTTGGGTCTTCAATGTGAAGGCTCCTGTGTCACATAAAACTATAATCAAATACATTTGTCACGCTTTTGTCTTGTTAACCTGTCTTTGTTATAGGGTTGTAAGCCGTGCCTTTATGATGGGTAAGGAAAGGGATCACCCCGTTTCTACCCCTACACTTCTTTACAGGAAAAGAATTATTTTCCTTATCACATATATAAATGATTTGTGATGACATTAATATATTCAATGTCATATACGAGTAGATGCAACTAGTGTCTGAGAATAGTTTGTTTCATCAAAGTGATTCAAAACTATTCAGCAACGTTTTTACCCAACACTTTTACCCAACAAATGACTAAGAAAATCCCACATATTACAGTTAGTTCCCTTCCATTCTGTTTGTTCAAAGCCAGAGAGCAAAATTTACTTGTATTATTATTTTAAATGGTTCTTCTCTTACAACTTAAGATGAAGGCAACGAAAGGCTTTCTCTGACTTTTCAACTTGGAGTTTTTAATGCCAGAAGAGCATGTATCAGAATTTCTTTTTTTTTTCTTTTCTTTTCTTTCTTTCTTTCTTTTTTTTTTTTTTTTTTTTTTTTGAGACAGAGTTTCGCTCTTGTTGCCCACGCTGGTTGGAGTGCAATGGCGCGATCCCGGCTCACCACAACTTCCACCTACCGGGGTTGAAGCGACTCTCCTGCCTCAGCCTCCCGAGTAGCTGGGATTACAGGCGTGCACCACCACGCCTGGCTAATTTTGTATTTTTAGTAGAGACCAGATTTCTCCATGTTGGTCAAGCTGGTCTCAAACTCCCGACCTCAGGTGATTCACCTGCCTCAGCCTCCCAAAGTGCTGGGATTACAGGCATGAGCCACCATGTCCAGCCTATATCTGTACTTTTTAAGTAGTCAGATGTAGAGGAAGAAAATGCCATAAAACAGGCAACTAAGCTAATCACTACAAAAATAGACCAATGTCAGGATATTTTGTAACATGTGGCACATGCCTGTAATCCCAGCTACTTGGGAGGCTGAGGTAGGAGAATCACTTGAACCTGGGAGGCAGAGGTTGCAGTGAGCCAAAATTGCGCCATTGCACCACAGCCTGGGCAACAAGAGCAAAAGTCCGTCTCAAAAAAAAAAAGTGCAAGTATTTATTTTTACTTATTTATTTTAAAACTTGTTTTTAGAGATGGGGTGATATAGTTTGAATATATGTCCTTGCCAAATCTCATGATGAATTGCAATCCCCAGTGTTTGAGGTGGGGCCTGGTGGGAGGTGATTGGGTCATAGGGGCGAATCCTTCATGGCTTGGTGCTGTCCTCACAATAATGAGTGGGTTTACTTCATGAGATATTTGGTTGTTTAAAGTGTGTGGCATTACCCTACCCTTTGCTCTCGCTCTGCCATGTGAGATACCTGCTCCCACTTTGCCTTCCGCCCTAGTAAAAGCTCCTTGAGTCCTCCCCATGCTCCTTCCTGTACAGTCCTGCACAGAACTGTGAGCCAATTAAGCCCCTTTTCTTTATAAATTACCCAGTCTCAGGTATTTATAGCAATGCAAGAATGGCCTAATTCACGGACAGGGTCTCCCTCTGTCGCCCAGGCTGGAGTGCAGTGGCTCGATCTTGGCTCATTGCAACATCTGCCTCCCGGGTTCAGGCAATCCTCCTGCCTCAGCCTCCAGAGTGGCTGAGATTACAGGTACTAGCCACCATGCCTGGTCAAGTGCAATATTTAAAGGGTTCTGAAATTTTTCTTCCATTGAAAACTTCATTACCTGAGAACTTCAAAGTTCTATTTTCCTGAGAAATTCAAATAACTTTCAATTATTTCTAGGGTCCCCTAGTTGTTACTTGGGGGAAACAAAGAAGAAAATTCAGTATCTATCTTTTTTTTTTTTTTTTTGAGACAGAGTCTTGCTCTGTCACTAGACTGGAGTGCAGTGGAGCGATCTCAGCTCACTGCAACCTCTGCCTCCCAGGTTCAAGCCATTCTCTTGCCTCATCCTCCCGAGTACCTGGGACTACAGGTGTGTGCCACCACACCCGGCTAATTTTTGTATTTTTAGTAGAGACAGGGTTTCACCATGTTGGCCAGGCTGGTCTCGATCTTCTGAACTCATGATCCACCGGCCTGGGTCTCCCAAAGTGCTGGGATTACAGGCGTGAGTCACCACGCCCGATCAGAAAATTCAATATCTATCTTACTTCTCATGCCAAAATAAATTCCATCTAGGTAGAAGCTCTAAATGTAAAACAAAAAACCAAAACAAAACCAATCAACAAACTTGGGAATATTGCATTAAAACAAGGGAAAATATTTTTTTATAATTGACAAATTAGAAGTCATGAAAAAAATTGAGTTAGGCCCCCTAAAATTTTAATTATTTGTGTGTGCTTTGGAACATTTTGCTGATCTTATACCAAGATAATATTTTTAAGGAAAATGAGATCAGTGAGTACCTATTGCTCTGCAAGCTATTTTTATTCACTTGGCAATAAAGTAATGGCATCTTTCCAAGTGAGTGCATTTGTTTTAATGCATGCATTAATATCTCATTATATAAAAGTCTACAAAGTATTTAGATATTACCCTCTTCTCTTTTGTTAATATCTTAACTAACTAGGTTATATGAGGAGCAAAGAATGAGCCTACACTAACGCCAGTAATGTCTAAAGGTTCTCCTCAAACGGTTCCCAGCACCTAATCCGATGGTTTCATGGCATTCTCTGCTCCAACATGTGGCTAGAGACAACTAATCCTGAGAAGAAAACTGCCGAATCACAGAACAATTTTACACTACTCCAGGTGGATAGGAAGTTTAATATTTGTTTTGTTTTGTTTTTTTTGGACACAGAGTCTTGCTCTGTCACCCAGGCTGGAGTGCAGTGGCATGATCTCGGCTCACTGCAACCTCTGCCTCCCAGGTTCAAGCAATTCCCTGCCTCAGCCTCCCGAGTAGCTGAGATTACAGGCACACAGCACCATGCCTGGCTAAATTTTGTATTTTTAGTAGAGACGGGGTTTCACCAACTTGGCCAGGCTGGTCTTGAACTCCTGACCTCGTGATCCACCCGCCTCAGCCTCCCAAAGTGCTGGGATTACAGAAGTGAGCCACCGCGCCTGGCCGGAAGTTTAATATTTTTAAAAAACAGGCTGGGTGCGGTGGCTCATGCCTGTATCCCAGCACTTTGGGAGACCGAGGAAGAGGACCACTTGAGCCCAGGAGTTTGGGACCAGCCTGGGCAACATAGGGAGATCCTCGTCATTACAAAGGTAATAAAAAATATTAGCCAGGCGTGGTGGTGCATGCCTGTAGTCCCAGCTACTGCTGGGGGAGTTGTTAGAGACAAAATGCTTGTTCCTAGGTGCCACAAGGAAAAATTGGCATTCAGACAAAAAGTTTTCTTAGCAAGGCAATTTTACTTTCTGCAGAAAGGGTGCACCTAGGAATGAGCATTTTATCTCTAACAGGAGCTAAGGTGGTGGTGGGGCTGCAGGGAGGGGGTGAGGTGGGAAGATGACTTGAGCCCATGAGTTCAAGGCTGCAGTGAGCTATGATAGCACCACTGCACTCCAGTCTAGGTGACAGAGCGAGACCTTGTCTCATAATAATAATAATAAAACAAATAAAAAACAAAAGTTCATTTAGATTTTGAAGATAACAAACTTATGAATATTTAAAATTACACAGTTTTGGCCGGGTGCAGTGGCTCACACCTGTAATCCCAGCACTTTGGGAGGTGTAGGCAGGCGGATCACAAGCTCAGGAGTTTGAGACTAGCCTGACCAGTATGGTGAAACCCCGTCTCTACTGAAAATACAAAAATTAGCTGGGTGTGGTGGGCCACACCTATAATCTCAGCTACTCAGGAGGCTGAGGCAGGAGAATCCCTTGAACCTGGGAGGCGGAGGTTGCAGTGAGCCGAGATTGTGCCACTGCACTCCAGCCTAGGTGACAGAGCGAGACTCTGTCTCAAAAAAATAAAAAAAATAAAATAAAAAATAAAATTACACAGGTTTGCTTTCCAGAGTGATGATAAAAGTGTAGTTTTTTTTTTTTGAGAGAGAGTCTCACTCTGTCAAGCTGGCTGGAGTGCAGTGGCACGATCTCAGCTCACCCAAACCTCCAGCTCCTAGGTTCAAGAGATTCTCTTGCCTCAGCCTCCCCGAGTAGCTGGGATTACAGGTGTGCACCATGGCCCCTCAGCCTCCCAAAGTGCTGGGATTACAGGCATGAGCCACTGCGCTCGGCCCATTTTAGTCATTAACTTTTAAAAATAAACTTCACACATCAGTACATCTCAGACGTTTATAACAAAAAGGAGGGTGGACGTGTGTGTGGGGGTGAGCTTTCTAATTTGACCACGTCAATATTGTCTCTGCCAAGCAGTTTCCAGTTTGTATCAAGTCAAATGAGTACTTAGTTGTTTTCTTTGGTTCTTAGAATATTTCCCCTACATTCTCCCACGGCTTGATTCTTTCCAGAAAATTCCCTGGATGGAATTTTCCACATAGCCCAGCAGAGGGCCCTGTATTCTGAGCCACAGTCAGGCATACACAAAAGACACTGCAGACACCCATCAGCGAATCAGGAACGAGAACTCTTCTCCCACACTCCTGCCAAAGGGTTCTCAGCAGCTGGTCGGCTAATGACTGATGGTGTCTGCACTTCCTTTTAGTCTAGGCAGCTGTAGAAATGGTTTCTAAGAATACCCAGTGGTTCCGGAAAAGATTTCCATTATGTGAATGAGCCTGCACATATTTTATACTGCAGCTTTTATGCCCCTCAGATTCCTATTCTCATTTAAAAATGTGTTTAAAAGATAGAGACATATAAAGGCTTCAGAAAAAATGCATTAAAAAGGAATATACCACAATAGTAAACCATGGTTATTACTGAAGAGATTATGGCTTATTTCGCTCCATTCTTTTATTTCCCAGATTTTACACCATTATCGTGTTTCTTGGATTTGAATATTATCTTTTCAGAAAGAGAAAATACAGTTTGAAAAAGCAGCTGGGTGCGGTGGCTCATGCCTGTAATCCCAGAAGTTTGGGAGGTTGAGGGGGTAGATCACTTGAGGTCAGGAGTTCGAGACCAACCTGGCCAACATGGTGAAACCCTCTCTACAAAAATACAAAAATTAGCTGGGCGTGCTGTCAGGCACCTGTAATCCCAGCTACTCCGGAGGCTGAGGAAGGAAAATTGCTTGAACCAGGGAGGTGGGGGTTGCAGTGAGCCGAGATTGCGCCACTGCACTCCAGCTGGGGCGACAGAGTAAGACTCCGTCTCAAAAAAAAAAGAAAAGAAAAGAAAAAAAAAAAACAGGAAGTAAATACATGTCTATCAAAAAGATTAAAAACATTTGGAGCAATTTTTAAAAATCGATATTAAAAGAATTTTTAGAACATAAGTGGGTGTTTATGTGTAAAATAATATACAAGAAAATGATTTATTTAGCCTATATATAACTGGTCATTTAAACCCTTTTAGCCAAAAAGTGGAAGCACCCACTTATGTGCAGAGGGTACAGATCTCTTTTCTAGAAAGAAATGAAAAAAAAAAAAAACTGCACCATGAAGTTCCGTTATTTTTATCTTGATTTCAAGGAGGAGGAGAAGACCCTATCTGATAACTTTCTGTCATTAAAGTATATTTTGAATGAAAGGATCATTTACCCATTTATTCCACAAATATTTAGAGATTCAGGTACTTTTAATACCATGAACTCCCCAACTCTCTGAAGAAAAAGGGGCCTAATCTAGATCACAAGCCCTTCTTCTTAGGAAACTGGAACTGTTACTATCACTCCAACCCCAGCTGTCACTTGGCTAAGCCCCATTCATTCCCTTTTTTTTTTTTTTTTTTTGAGATGTTGTCTTGCTCTGTCGCCCAGGCTGGAGTGCAGTGGTGCGATCTCGGCTCACTGCACCCTCCACCTCCCGGATTCAAGTGATTCTCCTGCCTCAGCTTCCCAAGTAACTGGGATTACAGACGCGTGTCACCACACCTGGCTAATTTTTGTATTTTTAGTAGAGACGGGGTTTCACCACGTTGGCTAGGCTGGTCTCAAACTCCTGACCTCATGTGATCCACTGGCCTCAGCCTCCCAAAGTGTTGGGATTACAGGCGTGAGCCACTGCACCCAGCCAAGCCCCATTAATTCTTTAATCCTCCAACTATTCTTCAGGAAGACCTCATCTTCCTGGACCTTAACTGGCCACTGCCCTCTGGGCATTGGCTTCCTCAGTACCAGTGGATGGGCCCAGTCATCAAACGCATTACAGACAAGAATGGCTTCCCTAAACCCATTACAGTACAAGAAAGGGCCAGGAAACCCTTGAGCCAAACGTACTGACATGGAAGTCCTATGTACATACATGTAGACATACAGAGTAAGTATGTTTGTAGGCATTCTTTAGTTCTAAGATAGAGGATTTTTTCTCTTCCCACCATATTTATTTTGCATTGCAAAATGCTTATTTTGTGCTGGGTGTGTAGCTCACACCTGTAATCCCAGCACTTTGGAAGGCTGAGGCTGGTGGATCACTTGAGGTCAGGAGTTTGAGACCAGCCTAGCCAACGTGGTGAAACCCCGTCTCTACTAAAAATAGAAAAATTAGCCAGGCGTGGTGTTGGGCGCCTGTAATCTCAGCTACTCAGGAGTCTGAAGCACAAGAATCTCTTGAAACCAGATGGCAGAGGTTGCAGTAAGCTGAGATTGTACCACTGCACTCCAGCCTAGGCGACAGAGCGAGACTCGGTCTCAAAAAAATAAAAATAAAAAATAAAATAAAATGCTTATTTTGAAATAATTTCAAACTTAGCAGGAAACTTGTAAGAATAGTACAAAGAACTGTATATCCAGATTTCTCATTTGCTAAAATTTTACCCTGTATGCTTTTATTTAGAGACAATCTCCCTGTGTCGTCCAGATTGGGGTGCAGGGGTGTGATCACAGCTCGCCACAGCCTCAACCTCCCAGGCTCAAGAGATCCTTTCACTTCAGCTTCCTGAGTAGCTGGGACCACAAGCTGGCAACCACACATCCAGCTAATTTTTAATTTTTTTGTAGAGACGGGGATCTCTCTCTGTTGCTCAGGCTGGTCTTGAACTCTTAGGCTCAAGCAATCCTTCTACCTTGGTCTCCCAAACTGCTGGGATTACAGGCATGAGCCATTGCACTCAGCCGCTAGTTTTCTTAATTCAAAGTGGTCTAGGTTGAACTAATTTCCACTCCCACCAATAGTGTAAAAGTGTTCCTATTTCTCCACATCCTCTCCAGCATCTGTTGTCTCCAGATTTTTTAATGATCGCCATTCTAACTGGCGTGAGATGGTATCTCATTGTGGTTTTGATTTGCATTTCTCTAATGACCAGTAATGATGAATATTTTTTCATATGTTTGTTGGCCTCATATATGTCTTCTTTTGAAAAGTGTCTGTTCATATCCATTGCCCACTTTTGAATGGGTTTGTTTTTTCTTGTAAATCTGTTTTAGTTCTTTGTAGATTCTGGATATTAGTCTTTTGTCAGATGGGTAGATTGCAAAAAGTTTTTCCCATTCTGTTGGTTGCTGGTTCACTCTAATGATTGTTTCTTTTGCTGTACAGAAGCTCTGGAGTTTAATTAGATCCCATTTGTCTATTTTGGCTTTTGTTGCTGTTGCTTTTGGTGTTTTAGCCATGAAGTCCTTGCCTATGCCTATGTCCTGAATGGTTTTGCCTAGGTTTTCTTCTAGGGTTTTTATGGTGTTAGGTCTTATGTTTAAGTCTTTAATCCATCTGGAGTTAATTTTAGTGTAAGGTGTCAGGAAGGGGTCCAGTTTCTGCTTTCTGCACATGGCTAGCCAGTTTTCCCAACACCATTTATTAAACAGGGAATCCTTTCCCCATTGCTTGTTTTGGTCAGGTTTGTCAAAGATCAGAAGACAGTGTGGCGATTCCTCAAGGATCTAGAAATAGAAATTCCATTTGACCCAGCAATCCCATTACTGGGTATATATCCAAAGGATTATAAATCGTTCTATTATAAAGATACATGCACACATATGTTCATTGCAGCACTGTTTACAATAGCAAAGACGTGAAACCAACCCAAATGCCCATCGACGATAGACTGGACAAGGAAAATGTGGCACATATACACCATGGAATACTATGCAGCCATAAAAAACAATGAGTTCATGTCCTTTGTAGGGACATGGATGAATCTGGAAACCATCATTCTCAGCAAACTGACACAAGAACTGAAAATCAACACCACATGTTCTCACTTATAGGCGGATGTTGAACAATGAGAACACATGGACACAGGGAGGGTAGCATCACATACTGGGGTCTGTTGTGGGGAGGCTAGGGGAGGGACAGGAGAGGGTGGGAAGTTGGGGAGAGATAATATGGGGAAAAATGCCAGATATAGGTGACAGGGGGGATGGAGGCAGCAAATCACCTTGCCATGTATGTACCTATGCAACAATCCTGCATGATCTGCACATGTACCCCAGAACCTAAAGTACAATAAAAAAAAAAAAAAGAAAAAAAAGTGGTCTAGGTAACCTGTAAAGAAAGGATTAAAAATTTAAGATATTCTAAAATAAAACGAAGAAATGAGCTATTAAGCCATGAAAAGACTCAGATGATTTTTTAAAAAAATGAATATTGTTAAATGAAAGAAGCCAGTTTAAAAGGGTACATATTGTGATTCCAAGTATATGACATTTTTGGAAAAGGTGAAACTAATGAGGGAATAAAAGATCAGTGGTTAGGCCGGGCATGGTGGTTCATGCCTGTAATCCCAGCACTTTGGGAGGCCAAGGCGGGCAGATCACAAGGTCAAGAGTTCGAGACCAGCCTGGCCAATATGGTGAAACCCCCATCTCTACTAAAAATACAAAAATTAGCCAGGCATGGTGGTGCGCACCTGTAATCCCAGCTACTCGGGAGGCTGAAGCAGGAGAATCGCTTGATCCTGAGAGGCAAAAGTTGCAGTGAGCTGAGATCGCGCCACTGCAGTTCAGCCTGGGTGCCAGAGTGAGACATCGTCTTAAAAAAGAAAAAGAAAAATTAAGAGATTCTATTCGTAAACAACAAAAAAAAAGATCAGTGGTTGGCTGCGCATGATGGTTCATGCCTGTGATCTCAGCACTTTGGGAGGCTGAGGCGGGAGATCACTTGAGGCCAAGACTTCAAGACCAGCCTGGGCAACACAGCGAGACTCTATTTCTATAATAAATAAATAAATAAGTAAATAAATAATTGGTGGTTGCCTGGGGTTCCAGGGAAGGGATGGAAATTTTCAGTTTTATTTATAACTTTTAAATATTAATATGTATGGTGTGTGGCTTCTATTCGGATTTTACTTCAGGACTTGCTAGGGGTGGGCTTAGAACATTGCATAGATGGGCCAGGCACGGTGGCTCACGTCTGTAATCCCAGCACTTTGGGAGGCCAAGGCAGGCAGATCATGAGGTCAGGAGTTGAAGACCAGCCTGGCCAACACAGTGAAACCCCGTCTTTACTAAAAATACAAAAATTTAGCTGGGTGTGGTGGTGGGTGCCTGTAGTCCTAGCTACTTGGGAGGCAGAGGCAGGAGAATTGCTTGAATCTGGGAAGCGGAGGGTGCAGTGAGCTGAGATCACTCCACTGCACTCTAGCCTGGGCGACACAGTGAGACTCTCTCTCAAAAAAAACAAAACAAAACAAAAAAAAAACCACATTGCATACATGTTCTTCTTAAAGAAAAGCAAGTTTGGAAGACTTGTTCCACTAGATGTCAGAGCGTATATCACTTAGCGCAGTGTGGTAATGCTCAGGGATTTATCTGCTTTATACAAGCAGATAAATGAAGCTGGATGGAAAGCACAGCAGCATGCCCAACATGGACCCTTGATCATAGACCAAGGTGTTATTACAGAGCAATGGGGAAGGGCAGATCTTTCAAAACAATGGTTCTGAGCTGGGTGAGGTGGCTGATGCCTGGAATTCCAGTGTTTTGGGAGGCTGGCGCAGGAGGATTGTTTGAGACCAGGAGTTCAAGACCAGCCTTGGCAACATGGCGGAATCCTGTCTCTGTAAACAATAAGAAAAGTAGCTGGGTGTGTGGTGGCATGTACCTGTAGTCCCAGCTACTCAGAATGCTGAGGTGGGAGGATCACTTGATACCAGTTGTTCAAGATTCTAGTGAGCTATGATTGCATCACTGTACTCCAGCCTGGGTGACAGGGTGAGACCCTGTCTCAAAAACAAAACAAAAAAAGGTTCTCAGCCCAATCGCATATCTATATGAAAACAAAACAACCTAAAATTGGTTCCCTATTCACACTATCCACCGAACATCAACTCACAGGAATATTATGGATCTGAACATGCAAGGCAGAACTAGGTCCAGCACGGTGGCTCATGCCTGTAATCCAGCACTTAGGGAGACTGAGGCAGGGGGGATCACTTGAGCTCAGGAGTTCAAGACCAGCCAGGGCAACATAGTGAGACCTCGTGTGTACCGAAAATTTAAAAATTAGCTGGGCCTAGTGGCACGTACCTGTAGTCCCAGGTACTCGGGAGGCTGAGGCACCAGAATCGCTTGCATGTGGGAGGCAGAGGTTGCAGTGAACCGTGACCGCACCACTGCACTCCAGCTTGGGTGACAGAATGAGACAGTGTCTCAAAAAAAAAAAAAAAGAGAGAGAAAGAAAGAAAGGCAGAACTAACTATAAAGCCTTTAGTAAATAACGGAGTTTTTGTAAATCATTATAAAAAGAAGAAACCCAGTGAAAAAGGAAAAATATCAGCAAATCACAATACAGGAAGTTCAGATGGCATCTAAACATGTGAAAAAGGGCTCTGTCTCACTAGAAACAAGGAAACTGCACATGAAAACCACAATAAGATTGTCAAACATGTAAAAGTCTGATGGAACTGTCAATGGGTGTATTGGCATTGGAAACAGCTTGATGTTATCTATTAACTTTAAGGATACGCACTCTCCATCAGCCAGAGATGTAGACACATGTCCAACCGACCCTAAGGAGGCATCTCTTTCCTATGTGAGTCATGCCAGTGAAGGATTTCTCTAAATGTTTTAGTTGGTGCCAGATCTTAAATCCCAGTTATTTGATCGGTGGGAGCCCATTTCTGAGATCCACAAACTAATAACAAGCACTAATGTTGCAAATGAAAAGACATTTAAAATGCTCATTTTATAAATTATCCAGAGCCTCCAGTATTGCATGGTAGATCAACAACCATTAGTAGCCTTCCACAGTGAGATCTTTTTTTTTTTCTGGAGACTGAGTCTCCCTCTGTTGCCCAGGCTGGAGTGCAGTGGCACGATCTCGGCTCACTGCAACCTCCGCCTCCCAGGTTCAAGCGATTCTCCTGCCCCGGCCTCCTAAGTAGCTGGGATTACAGGCGTGGGCCACCACGCCTGGCTAATTTTTGTATTTTTAGTAGAGATGGGGTTTCACCATGCTGGCCAGGCTGGTCTCAAACTCCTGACCTCAGGTGATCCGCCAGCCTGGGCCTCCCAAAGTGCTTGGATTACAGGCGTGACCCACGGTGCCCAGCCCACAGTGAGACCTTTCTGATCAAATGTTAGCTCACTGTCCTTGGTTAGGAATTCTCAATTAGAATGACTCGTTGTCCTCAGGTGTCAATTAAGACCAACCCACGTGAGGTAGACACTCTGATGTGCCTCCTGGATCCCACTTCAAGCAAGGGCTTGTTTTCCCAAAACTGGCAGTGCTGTGAGCAGATAGCTCTCGGTTGCCAGCCCCTTCAGGAATGGCCTCAGCTGCAGAAAGCCTCCTTGTGCAAGGGGCGTACGCTTCCCAGGGCAGCCCACACCCATAATTGATCAATGAGGGATACGAAGCCCTGGCCATCTTCAGCCAGCTCGAGAAATCTCTGATGGACCAACCTAGCTACAGAGCTTTCCTGCAGGATCATCCAAGACTGTGCTAGGGACTGTGTCATAGCTGGATGGTCCCTCTGTCCAATCCTCCCTCTCCCACTTTCCTTCACATGCATTGATAGCAAAAACACTTGCTAGTAAACAGTCTGTGTGCTCAACTCCATCGCAGAACTGGCTGGCTAGAGAAGCGACCTCCCAGCACTTTGGGAGGCCGAGGTGGGCAGATCACCTGAGATCAGGAATTCAAGACCAGCCTGGCCAACAGGGTGAAACCCTGTCTCTACTCAAAATAGAAAATTTAACCATGTGTGGTGTCACGTGCCTGTAATCTCAGCTACTTGGGAGGCTGAGGCAGGAGAATCACTTGAACCTGGGAGACAGAGGTTGTGGTGAGCCGAGATCGCACCATTGCACTCCAGCCTGGGTAACAAGAGTGAAACTCCATTTCAAAAAAAAAAAAAAAAAGAGAGGGAGAAACCAACCTGCAATATTGCCTTTTTATCTTGCTGCCTATGCTGCAAGGTTTTAAAGGAAATGACAAGCATTGTGACTACCTGATTAGATAGATGAGTCTTCGGCTTCAAGGTACAAGGTTTCAGAGCTGGGCGTGGTGGCTCATACCTGAAATCCCAGCGCTTGGGGAAGCTGAGGTGGGAGGATCACTTGAGCCCAGGAATTTGAGATCACCCTGAGCAACAGAGGGAGACCCTGTCTATACAGAAAATAAAAAAATTAATTGGGCATGGTGGCGCATGCCTGTAGCCCCAGCTACTCCAGAGGCTGAGTTGGGAGGATCCCTTGAGCCCAGCAGTTTGAGGCTACAGTGAGCCATGATCACACCCCTGTACTCCAGCCTGGGTGACAGAGCAAGACCCTGTCTCAAAAAGAAGTACATGGTTTCAACAAACTTATGTATATAATATAAAGTTAATATTATATATCTAGATAACACCTCAAGTTGCAAAGCTTTAGCCTACTGTGAAATGTGTGCATTTTGAAAGATACAAATGGAAAAAATTATTTAACTCAGCTTGGTTTTCTATTAGTTTGTACAAATACAAGGGCACTCAGACTGTTGAATAAAACATGAAAACTTGCCCATTAGTTGTAAAAAATATTAATATGTGGTGCTCTAGAAAATAAGGATTGTATCTGAATTAGAACCTCATATTAAGAGCCAGGCAAAGGCTGACACGGTGGCTCACGCCTGTAATCCCAGCACTTTGGGAGGCCAAGGTGGGTGGATCACCTGAGGTCAGGAGTTCGAGACCAGCGTGGCCAACATGGTAAAACCCCGTCTCTACTAAAAATACAAAAAAAATTAGCCAGGTGTGGTGGCGCATGCCTGTAGTCCCAGCTACTTGGGAGGCTGAGGCAGAGAATTGCTTGAGCCTGGGAGGTGGAGGTTGCAGTGAGCCAAGATCACGCCACTGCACTCCAGCCTGGGTGACAGAGCGAGACTCTGTCTCAAAAAAAAAAAAAAAAGCCAGGCACAGTGGCGCGCTCCTGTAATCCCAGCTACATGGGAGGCTGAAACAGGAGGATCCCTTGAGCTCTAGAGTTAGGTACCAGTCTGGGCAACATATGAGACCCTTTTCTCAATTAAAAAAAAAAAAAAAGAAAAAAACCCAAACCTCATACTGAGGATAAAAATGGTTTTCACCATCTTAGCCTTTCTTGTTTCTTATAGTTTTGTATAACATAAAATTTTAAATTAATCTGAACAGAAACATTCTATATTAGAGTAAAATATTTGCATCTTTTGAAACAGAAAATTTTAGTGCAATATAAATGACTAAATCTCATGGCTGGGTGCGGTGGTTCACACCTGTAATCCCAACACTTTGGGAGGCCGAGGGGGGGTGGATCACTTGAGGTCAGGAGTTTGAGACCAGCCTGGCCAACATGGTGAAACTCTATCTCTACTAAAAATACAAAAATTAGCTGGGTGTGGTGGCGTGCACCTATAGTTCCAGCTACTTAGGAGGCTGAGGCAGGAGAATTGCTTTAACCTGGGAGGCGGAGGTTGCAGTGAGCCGAGATCGTGCTACTTCACTCTAGCCACGGGGACAGAGTGACACTCTATCTCAAAAAAAAAAAAAGAAAAAAAAAGACTAAATCAGCATTGAACTTTTTTTTTTTTTTTTGAGAAGGAGTTTTCTTCTTGTTGCCCAGGCTGGAGTGCAATGGCGAGATCTTGGCTCACTGCAACCTCCACCTCCTGGGTTCAAGTGATTCTCCTGCCTCAGCTTCCCAAATAGCTGGGATTACAGTTCCCTGCCACGACACCCGGCTAATTTATATATATACATATACACACACACACACACACATATATATATACACACACACACACACACACATATACACACATATATATACTTTTTAGTAGAGACAGGGTTTTACCATGTTGGCCAGACTGGTCTTGAACTCCCGACCTCAGGTGATCCACCCACCTTGGCCACCCAAAGTGCTGGGATTACAGGCGTGAGCCACTGTGCCAGGCTGAAATATTTTAATAGTGCCACTGGAGGTTGGCACTTTTGGTGGCACTTGGTACCTTCAAGCCTTCCAGGTTTAGCAATTACTGGTTTTCCGAGCCTTACAAACGTTAAGATAGAAAATAACTTGCATCAGGAAAATGAGAAAGTGAAAGAGAAACATAGGGAGGTAGACAGTCACAATAAAGTATTAGGTGATGATGGGTTATGACAAGAAGAATCTTAAACGTCCAAGGGCCTAATAGTACCAATATTGCTCTCAAAAAAAATTAGCAAGGCATGGTGGCACACGCCTGTAGTCCCAGCTACTTGGGAGGCTGAGGCAGGAGAATTGCTTGAGCCTGGGAGGCAGAGGTTGCAGTGAGCCGAGACTGTGCCACTGCACTCCAGCCTGGGCGACAGAATGAGACTCTGTCTCATTAAAAAAAAAAAAGGAAAAAAAAGAGCCAGGCACGGTGACCCACTTATTTGCCGGGCGTGGTGGCTCACACCTGTAATCTCAACACTTTGGGAGGCCGAGGTGGGTGGATCACCTGAGGTCAGGAGTTTGAGACCATCCTGGCCAACATGGTAAAACCCCGTCTCGACTAAAAATACAAAATTAGCTGGGAGTGGTGGCAGGTGCCCGTAGTCCTAGCTACTCAGGAGGCTGAGGCAGGAGAATCGCTTGAACCCAGGAGGTGGAGAAGCACTCCAGCCTGGGCAACAAGAGTGAAACTCCATCTCAAAAAAAAAAAAAAAGTTAGACTTGAAAATTACACATCATCTATAAAATGTTAAAGGTTATCAGGTGACTGTGCATTTGTGGATATCAAGAACTTGTTGTTTTTAAAGTGATTTCCCAAGGAAACGTAAAAGACATTTGAATATTTTCCTTCCATGCCCCTGGCTGACATCATGTTTGATCATGGAGTTATTGAGAACGTGAATCTGAGACAAACATGTTGTGTAATCTAGAGAAAAGAAACATTCCCAGATTCCCCCACCCCCACCTTTTTTTTTTTTGAGACAGGGTCTTGCTCTGTCACCCAGGCTGGGGTGCAGTGGCCTTATCATAGTGCAGTGGCCTGATCATGGCTCACTGCAGCCTCGACCTCCCATGCTCAAGCAATCCTCAGGCCTCAGCCGCCCAAGTAGCTAGGACTACAGGTGTGTGCCACCATGCCCAGCTAATTTTTTGATTTCTTGTAGAGATGGGGTTTTCATTTTGTTGCCCGGGCTGGTCTCGAACTTCCGAGCTCAAGCAGTCCTCCTGCCTCGGCCTCTCACAGTGCTGGGTTTACAGGTGTGAGCCACCTTGAACAAGATCCCATCCTTGAACAAGAAATATGGTGTATTAGTTGCTCGGGCTGCCATGACAAAATACACAGAGCCCGGGGGGGGGGTGGAGCTAAAACAACAGACATTTGTTTTCTCACAGTTCTGGAGGCAGGTGCAGGCAAGGGAGATTTATTCTGAGGCCACTTGTCTGGGTTTGTAGGTGACCACCATCTCACTGTGTGCTCAGGTGACCTCTTCTTTGTGCATGAGAGGGGACGAGCTTTTGGTGTCTTATGGGGACACCAGTCCCTAGATTAGCATCCCACTCTTATGACCTCAATAGACCTTAATTGCTTCTTTAGAGGCTCCATCTCCAAATGTAGCCACACTAGGGGTTAGAGTTTCCCACATGAGTTTTGGGACGACACAAACATTGAAAACCGTAACATGGGTAAGGTGCTTTCATTCTCTACCATAAATAACAAGCTAAATGTACTAGATGCATCTGTTCCCCATAAATATATTGGTAACGTTTTGTTAAATATTAAAGTTTGAGGATAGTACTTTTTCTTTACCCCCAGAGGGCTCAGAGAATATTCTCTCTATGCCTAAAGGTACTTGTTTCATATAAAAGAGGTGACTGGGGCTGGGCGTGGTGGCTCACGCCTGTAATCCCAGCACTTTGGGAGGCCGAGGCGGGCGGATCATGAGGTCAGGAGTTCAAGACCAGCCTGACCAACATGGTGAAACCCTGTCTCTACTAAAAATACAAAAATTCATTGGCCGGCTATCTCAGTTGGTTAGAGCGTGGTGCTAATGTAAAAATACAAAAATTAGCCGGGTGTGGTGGTGCATGCCTGTAATCCCAGCTACGCTTGAACCCAGGAGGCAGAGGTTGCAGTAAGCCGAGACCGAGCCACTACATTCCAGCCTGGGTGACAGAGCGAGACTCCGTCTCAAAAAAAAAAAGGTGACTGACACAAGTATTGTGCAGAAGTATATTGTGTATCTAGACTTTCTTTTATCAGGCAGCCTTCCAACCAGAATAGGTTCAGAGAACCTCCCTCTAGACTATTTCCATACCAAGCATTTAACTGCTAGCCTAGAATTAATTAAACCCCGGGCTGACAGACAGTCCTTCTCAAGAGAGAAGATGCTCTGTGTAGAGAAACTTCTCTTGCCGGTGTGAAAGAAACCAAAAGTTTTGGGGTAAACAGCAGTTTTTAAAGAGACTTTGGGGCCAGACGTGGTGGCTCACGCCTGTAATCCCGGCACTTGGGGAGGCTGAGGCGGGCAGATCACGAGTTCATGAGTTCGAGACCAGCCTAGCCAACATAGTGAAACCCCATCTCTATTAAAAATACAAAAGAATTAGCTGGGCGTGGTGGGAGCCTATAATCCCAGGTACTTGGGGGTCTGAGGCAAGGAGAACTGCTTGAACCTGGGAAGCAGAGGTTGCAGTGAGCCGAGATCATGCCATTGCACTCCAGCCTGGGTGACAGTGTGACTCTGTCTCAAATAAATAAATACATAAATAAATAAATTAAATAAAGAGACTTTGGGACCGGGCATGGTGGCTTATGCCTGTAATCCCAGCACTTTATGAGGGAGTTTGAGACAGCCTGGCCAACATGGCAAAACTCCATCTCTACTAAAAATACAAAAATTAGCTGGGCACGGTAGTGTGCACCTGTAGTCTCAGCTACTCAGGAGGCAGAGGTTGCAGTGAGCCAAGATCGCGCCACTGCACTCCAGCCTGGGTGACAGAGCGAGACTCCATTTCAAAAAAAAAAAAAAAAAGAAAAAAAAACGAGACAGAGAGACTTTGGGGCCAGATGCAATGGCACACGCCTGTAATCCCAACACTTTTGGGGAGGCTGAGGTAGGAGGATCACTTGAGCCCAGGAGTTTGAGGCTGCAGAGAGCCAAGATCGCGCCACTGCACTCCAGTCTGGGTGACCAAAGTGAGACCCTGTCTCAACCAAGAAAGAAGGAAACTTTGGCCAGCGTTATATCATTACTTTAGAAAAGCACCCAAGGTACTGGTTTTGGGATTGTGTGGAGTCATTAAAAAGAGGAACAGGCACTTCTGCTTCTCGCCAAGATCAAGTAACAGGGACCAAATGTGACTTCCCGTCTGAAATAGCCGAAAAAACCCAGATGATATAAATGAAACAAAAGTTTTAAAGACACTAGATATCAGGCAATGAAGGACAGTGGTCCCTGAGAAATGGGAAATAAACAAGGTGAGCCCTATGACTGTCCCAGCTTACTGCCTTGATAAGGAATAGAGTTTCCAGGCCATAGCACAGGGAGGAGGAATTGAGGTGAAACCTGGTAGACTCCTTGAATCAAAGAAATCTCTTTGTTGTTAATATTGTACTATAGTTTTGCAATATGTTATTATGGGGGGAATTTGGCAAAAGGGTACACTAATCTCTCTGTGTCTTTTTTCTTTTTTTCTCAATGGGAAGGTGGGGGTGGGGACAGGGTCTTGCTGTTGCCCAGGCTGGAGTGCAGTGGTGTGATCACACTCACTCCAACCTTGACCTGGGCTCAATCGATCCTCCCACCTCAGACTCCTGAGTAGCTGGGGCTACAGGTGTGTGCCACTGAGAAAAATACACTGTATTAACACTAGTGAAAAGAAAGCTGGGGTAGCTATATAAATATCTAAATTTAGTTTTCAGAGCAAAAAAATATATCATGGAAAAGAAGGCCATTCCATAATGATAAAGCAGTCAATTAATCAAGAGAACATAACAATGCTAAACACTTATGTACCTAGCCGGGCACCGTGGCTCACGCCTGTAATCTCAGCACTTTGGGAGGCCAAGGTGGGCAGATCACTGAGGTCAGGAGTTTGAGACCAGCCTGGCCAACATGGTGAAACCGTATCTCTACTAAAAATATAAAAATTAGCCCAGTGTGGTGGCACATACCTGTAGTCCCAGCTACTCGGGAGACTGAGGCAGGAGAATTGCTTGAATCCAGGAGGCAGAGGTTGCAGTGAGCCAAGACTGCGCTGCTGCATGCCAGCCTGGGCAACACAGCGAGACTCCATCTCAAAAAATAAAAAATAAAAATAAAAAACCAAAAACACGTACCTAGTAACAGAGATTCAAATTACATGAAGCAAAGCCAACACAATTGCAGGGAGAAATAGATTTTATTTCCCCTCTTTTAAAAGCTGATAGAGCAAGTAATCTTAAAAAAAATCAACAAGGATTTAGTTGATGTCAACAACATTGTATTAGTTTGCTAGGGCTACCATAACTAAATACCACAGACTGAATTGCTTAAACAACACAAATTTATTTTCTTCTAATTCTGGAAGCTGGAAGTTCAAGATCAAGGTGTCAGCATCTTTTGTTCCTCTTGAGGCCTTGCTCCTTGGCTTACAGACAGCCTGTGTCCTCTCGTGGCATTTTTTCTGGGCACTCATTCCCCTCCTGTCTCTTTCTTTTCTTCTTTTTTTTTTTTTTTGGTGGAGGGGGACAGAGTCTCACTCTCTCACCCAGGCTGGAGTGCAGTAGTGCGATCATAGCTCACTGTAACCTCAAAGTCCTAGGCTCAAGTGATCCTCCCACCTCAGCCTCCTGGGAAGCAGGGACTATAGGTGTGCATTGCAATGTCTGGCTAATTAAAAAAATTTTTTTGTAGAGATGGGACCTCACTATGTTGCCCAGATTGGTCTTCAACTCCTGGCCTCAAGTGATTCTCCCACCTTGCTGCCCAAAGTGCTGGGATTATAGGTGTGAGTCACTCCACCCCACCTCTTCCTCTTCTTCTTTTTGTTTTTTTGAAATGGACTTTTGCTCTTGTCGTCCAGGCTGGAGTGCAATAGTGTGGTCTCACTGCAACCTCAACCTCCCGGATTCAAGTGATTCTCCTGCCTCAGCCTCCCAAGTAGCTGAGATTACAGGCATGCACCACCACACCCAGCTAATTTTTATATTTTTAGTAGAGATGGGTTTTCATCATGTTGGCCAGGCTGGTCTTGATTGAACTCCTGACCTCAGATGATCCACCTGCCTCAGCCTCCCAAAGTGCTGGGATTACAGGTGTGAGCCACCACGCCCAGCCTTCCTCTTCTTATAAGAAAACATCAATCCTATTAGACTAGGACCCCACCATTATGAATTCATTTAACCTTAATTTCCTCTTTTAAAGGCCCTATCTCCAAATACAGTCACATCGGGGGTTAAGGCTTCAACATATACTTTTTGGGGAAACACAATTTAGTCCATAACAAACACTACTGACCAGCACTGGCTGGCCTGGGTACCTGCAGGCCACCAGGATTGCTAAAACATCTGTCAATGCTGGAACTGAACCTTCTGAAATGAAACCAGCCTTCATTTTGGATCCTTGGGGTGTTTATTCTTGTGTAATATTATCAGTGTCCTTGAACTTGGATCATTCAACAAGTACTGCCCAGGGACCTAGATATTTGCTTTGATACTTTAATAATTTCCTAGGTCAGGTGTGGTGGCTCACGCCTGTAATCCCAGCACTTTGGGAGGCCAAGGTCGGTAGATCACTGGAGGTCAGGAGTTCGAGACCAGTCTGATCAACATGGTGAAACCCTGTCTCTACTAAAAATACAAAAATTAGCCAGGCGTGGTGATGGGTGCCTGTAATCCCAGCTACTTGGGAGGCTGAGGCAGGAGAATCACTTGAACCTGGGAGGCAGAGGTTGCCGTGAGCTGAGATCGCACCACTGCACTCCAGCCTGGGTGAGAGCGAGACTCCATCTCAAAAAATAATAATAATTTCAATGGTGATGACAGTGATAACAGGAATAGCTAATAAGTACTACACAGCCACTATGCATCAGGTGGATTAGTTTGATCCAGATTAGTTCACAGAATTTTATAAGAACCCCATGGTGAAAATACCTTTAGAAAATATTAAAGATGTTAAAGCCTATAATCAGTTGACTCAAAGTAAAAAAAAATATTAAAGATGAAACTGAGACACCAAGAGGAGAAACAGCTTTTCCAGGGTCGCACAGTTATTAATACGTAGCAGGATCTGAGGATATTCATCCACTCTAACTAGATGTGTGGTCAAGTATTAAGGCATTCTGGGTAACTTCAGAATTGATTTTCTCATACCACATGATGGTAGGCAACATTTACACGAGTGACAAAACTATTACAAGTTATTTTATACTATATACAGAGAGGACTACATATGTATATTACATTAATAATGATATAGCAAAGACAACATGTGGTTCACTTATCCAGAAAAGTGAAAATTATTTGGAGTATATCTGAAATTTCATTTACAATCATTTTATAAATTGAATAGAAATGTATTAAATATGGATGATGTAAACCAACAGATATTAAACTTTTTCTTCACCTACGGTGGGTGGTGAGACCCACTGTGGGTCAGTGTGTATGTGCTTGGAATAAATTTGTAAACTTGAGAAAATTTTTACAAAGTGTATTTCTGATTGAAACCAAAAGTAGACATTTCAGAATTATTTGCTTGGTGGAAATTGCTTTTTGTTTCTTTAATGAATTAATTACACTTTAAAAATCATTGCTGACCATACTGAATTGCAATCCCTACCAAGGGAGCTACCAGGGAGAGACAGAGGTGTCTGTTACTGTCCATGGCATCTTAAAGGTGGCCTCTGCTCAGTTGTTTGTTTCTGGGTTCATATTGGTTCCTTTGCTTAACTATTAAATATTTTCCTATTTGAGAAATAACCATACTTAACACAGGATGTCCTCATCAGACTAAGTCTTTAATAATAAAATTATAGGACTGTTATTTGGTTTAATCATGTTTTTCCTCTCATCTGATCCTTGGGTTTGGAAATGGAAACTATATCAGCCTGCACTTTTGTTTAATTTTATCAAAATATGGAGGTACCCTATATAACATATAATGAACTTTAAAAAATAATTAAAAGAACTCTATCGTTTAAATGGTGTGTTTTTCATCAGTTTGGAACATTGGGACAGCAAATTTGAATTACTACTCAATGAATTTTGCTAAGAAGGGACTTTTAATAAGAACAGTTAAAAGTCATGGTTAAATTCACTTACTTGTAAATTTCCTACACCTCTTACCCGAGGGTTGTATATTAAAAATCCCTTCCAGGAAAACCCAGAAGTGGAAACTTCCACACTCTACTTTTACTAAGGATTTAGATAGAACAATTATTGTTGCCTCATCACTAATTTAAAAGTAACATTTAGTTGCTAGGCCCACACACCTCCCATTGGTTAGGATGGCCAAAAGCCCACTTCCTCTGCATTGCTATTGGTTTGTCAGTGGTTCCAGGATGAAGTAGAGCCTATCAATGCCTGGGGAATCCCAAGGCCCGCCTTCCACTGCACTGCCATTGGCAGATCTCACTGCTTGTTGGGGGAGCCTGAAGTGGAGAGAGGCTCCCAGGGTTGGCAGAGAGGAGCTGGTGGTTGAGGGCCCTGAGTCAAGCCTGTGTTTAAGAAATATGAAATGTTTGGAAATGTAAAATATATTAGCCTGCACCCGGCCTCAGAAAAATATGCACGCGCGCTCATCTCCCCCGAAATGAGCAGTTGAGAGGGCGGCGGTGGGATAGGGTCCCTGAGATGGCGCTCTCCGGACAGCAGCAGGGGCCAGCGAGGTCGGTAGTTTCGGGAAATGAGAGTGGCATGTTTTAGAGGAGGTCCCCAGGAACGCAGGACTGCTGGGTGGATCTGGGATTCCTTAAGGAGGTGCCCGTGGCCCGCATCCTTATTAAACAGCTTTTATCAAACGAAGTCCTGCAGCACTCTATCCTTTGTCCCTCCGGTTAGGGCGGCCCGAACCTTAATGCCCTCAGCTATAAAATGGGTAGTATTACAACGGTAGTCGGTGAACACTTTAGATTTTAAAAAATGTTCAGACATGTTTCTGAGAATTTAAAATGAACAACAATAAAAACCAACAAGGACTTTGATATCTTTAAATTTTTTCCAGATGAATAATTACAAGGGGGTTGTCAGAAAACTATTATCAGCTAGTTTGGGTTTTAATTTTTGTTTTGATACATGGTGCTTCTAATGGTTTAAATATGGTAGTGATGATAATGATAAAAAATCAAGAAGGCCAGGTGCTGTGACGTGTCTGTGATCCCAGCTTTCTGGGAGGATCGCTTGAGTCCCAGAGGTCAAGGCTGCAGTGAGCTGTGATTGCACCACTGCACTCCAGCCTGGGTGACAGAGGGAGACCCTGTCGCAAAACAAAACAAAACAAAACAAAACCTAAATCACTTTAAAGGACATCATGCCTTTTCAGGTACCTGTAAGGCACTTGGCTGAAGTTGTGCCAGTTGAGACGGGTGTGAAGTGAGTCTGTGAGTCCTTGGAGGAGAAAGGATTGCTTTTGAGTGGGCTGTGTCCCTACCCCTTTCCCTCGTTCCCCCATCCTGCAAAAGCAATGAACTTTTGCTGGCATATTTCTCATCTTTTTGTAAATGTTGAACAACAGAGCCAGAAGTCTGTCTTCAAATATTACCTAGAAATCAAAATTTTTAAACAAATTAAGTATTTAAGTGAATTGAAATATAAAATGCACTCCCCTATTCCCCTCCATGAAGCATTCTGGAGCTCACTGAGTTCTAAACAGGAGTTGTTCCTGACTCCACTGGCACTGAGGCAGTTGCCAGGGCTCCTGCAGTGGGAGATAGGGATTCAGGGTCTAGGGATTTAATTTCAGAAAAAAAGAGTCTTTTTTCAAAATAATTTCTCTAACTAACAAGAATTTGTAAGAACACAAATGTTTAGAATTATGTTTGAGGCCTTTTTTTTTTTTGCCATGCAGTTCTTATTCTGGTACATTTCACATAAAGCAAAATATATCCATTTTTAATATAGAGTTTAATGAGGCCGGGCAATTCCAGGCTCACGACTGTAATCCCAGCACTTTGGGAGGCCGAGGTAGGAGGATCACTTGAGCCCAGGAGTTCAAGACCAGCCTGGGCAACAAAGTGAGACTCTATCTCTACAGTAAATTTAAAAAAATAGCTGAGCATGGTGGTGCATGTCTGTAATCCCAGCTACTTGGGAGGCTGAGGTGGGAGGATTACTTAAGCCCAGGAGGTCAAGGCTGCAGTGAGCCATGATCGTGCCACTGCACTCCAGTCTGGAGTCTATTTTATAAAATAAAAATAGAGTTCAATGAGTTCAGACAAATGCATACAGAACATTCCAATCACTTGCAAAAGTTCTTTAATGCACTTCCCAGTCATTCTCGCCCAAAATAACATCTAGTGTGATTTCTTTCACTGTAGATGAGTTTTGCTTGGTTTAGATTTCATACAGGTGGAACACAGTATTTCTCTTTTGTGTCTGGCTTTTTTCATTTGGCCTGATGTCTATGAGATTCATCTGTGTTCTTCCCATGTTAGTAATTTGTTCCCTTTCATTGCTGAGTAGTATTCCATAACCCCGTTGTTGTATTTCTTATTTTATTTATTTATTTATTTATTTATTGAGACAGAGTCTCACCCTGTGGCCCAGGCTGGAGTGCACTGGCTTGATCTTGGCTCACTGCAACCTCCGCCTCCTAGGTTCAAGCAATTCCCTTCCTCAGCCTCCTGAGTAGCTGTGATTACAGGCACATACCACCATCCCTGACTAATTTTTTTGTATTTTTAGTAGAGATGGGGTTTCACCATGTTGGCCAGGATGGTCTTGATCTCCTGACCTCATGATCCGTCCACCTTGGCCTCCCAAAGTGATTACAGGCGTGAGCCGCCGCGCCTGGCCTCGTTATTGTATTTCTTTGTCAGTTCTGTTTCTGGACACCTGGGTTGTTTCCAGTTTTTTGCTATTATGAAAAAACGAATCTGAATATTTGCATACAAGTTTTTGTGCAGACAAATTGTAGTAGTAGCATGCTGTGGCTGGTTCACCAGAGCAGATATTGTGTATCTCTTTTAAATCTGGTTCAGTGACTGTCATATCGGTAGCCTGAAATAAGCCATGGGGACAGTACAAATCAGAGCTATTTGCTTCCTGGAAAGTTGGTTGTTAAACATTTACCAGCACACCATTGGACATGTGTTTTCATTTCTCTGGAGTAAATACCTAGGAGTGAGATTGCTGGATTGCATGGCAGGTCTATGTTTAATTTTATATGAAACTGCCAAACTGTTTCTAAAGTGCTTGTGCTACTTTACATTCCTAATAGCAATGTATGAAAGTTCCAACTGCTCTACATTCTCATCAATATGTAGTATTGTCAGTCTTTTTAATTTTAGCCATTGGAGTTGGGCATGGTGGCTCATGCCTGTAATCCCAGAGTGTTGGGAGAATGAGGCCAGGAGCTCGACACCAGTCTGGGCAAAATAGTGAGACCCTGTCTCTAAAAAAAATTTTTTCGGCCATTAAATGGTGAAGATCCGAGTAAAAAAGGGGGAGTTGGGGCTGTGTGCGGTGGCTCAAGCCTGTAATCCCAGTACTTTGGGAGCCTGAGGTGGGTGGATCACTTGAGGTCAGGAGTTTGAGACCAGCCTGGCCAACATGGTAAAACCCCATCTCTACTAAAAATACAAAAATTAGCCAGGCATGGTGGCGAGTACCTGTAGTCCTAGCTACTCAGGAGGCTGAGGCAGGAGATCACTTGAACCCAGGAGGCAGAGGTTGCAGTGAGCCGAGATCACACCACCGCACTCCAGCCTGGGTGACAGCAAGGCTCCATCTCAAAAAAAAAAAAAGAAAGAAAAGAAAAGAAAAGAAAAGGGGAGTTGGGAAATGGAAGTTATATGGGAGGCCAGTAGGCAGAACTTCTATCTTCCGTCTTACAGGCAGAGAAAGCATGTGATAAATACAGATTGAAATATGTTGAGGCCCCCTCACCTATGACCTTCCTCTGATCTTCCCCATCTCATTGCCGAGGGATGCTAAATCTCCAAACAGGAGAATGAAGTCACTTCAAACGTAACAGGCCATTCATAGTGTTGGGGAAATAATTAAAAAGGTGGTCTTGTGCCAACCCAATGAATCCTCTCCACAAAGTAGACAAGAATGAAAAGCTTTTGTTTGTTTTGCGAACAGGGTCTCACTCTGTCACCCAGGCGCAGTGGCAGGACCTCAGCTCCTTGCAACCTCCGCCTCCTGGGTTCAAGCAATTCTCGAGCCTCAGCATCCTAAGTAGCTGGGATTACAGGTCTTTTTTTTTTTTTTTTTTTGTATTTTTAGTAGAGATGGGGTTTCCCCATGTTGGCCAGGCTGGTCCCGAACTCCTGGCCTCAAGTGATCCGCCTGCCTCAGCCTCCCAAAGTGCTGGGATTACAAGTGTGAGTCACTGCGCCCAGCAAAAATGAAAAGTTTTATTACTGAATAAGCATTACACCAGACTGTGATGCACATCACAAGCAATCTACTAAAGAGGTTTCAAAGACAGAAAGAAATCTCATTCATTTATGTAGCAGGCAGATACAGCCCATTACAAACATGTTCTCAAAATGAACAATAACTTGTGCTCAGGTTAGAAACTTGCCAGCACCATTTGGTACACATAGTTTATCCCAAATTCACCTGGTAATTGGGGTGGCTATCTGTGTTAGCTTATTGACTTTATCCAAAGGAAAACTAAAACTCATATCTCTATGACAAGTAGGTAATAACTTGAAGTGAGGTGCGCAGATCAAATTCCCATGAAGACAGAGAAAGACAGGGGTGCTATTATTTTCATTGATGTTTACATTTCGAAGAGATGGCGCCAAGGCTCTTAAGATAAACATTCCGGGGTTGTAAAACTGGCAAGAGACCTAGCTTTTTAAAAGATTTACATACGTCTCAAAGGGACAGAGAAAATTTTACAGTAAAAAGTTTTCTAAAGGAAATGCTCTAAGAAAAGAGAAGAGAGACGTCTCTCTCTCCTTTGAAACCAGGGGAAATTCGATTTTTAAAAATTCGTGTTTACCCTACAATACTTCCACACATTGACTGGCGTCCTGCTCCGTTCCAGGTCCGCACTTCTCTCTTCACCTGTCCACTTGTGACTAGTCTTTCAAAATCCTAATCAACCCCATTCCTAAAGGAAGTCTCCCAGACAGCAGGCCGCCTCTCCTAGGGCCAGCTCCCCAGCCCCCGCCACACCAGAGACCCGCTGTCCTCAAAGGCTATGAACTAGTCTCCCAGAGCTGGTGAACATCGCAGATCATTTGGTCCGATTCCAACCCATTTCAAAGATGGTAAAACTGAGACACAGGAAAATCATAAAAGGGTGCTTAGGGCACTGGCCCAAAAAGAGTACTTAAGGATTTCTCTGCCCAGATGCCAAAGCCCTATGGTTAGCCCCAAATGACCTTAAAAAGTCCTGCTTTATTCGTCTATGACACTATTGGGGTTAAAATCCTAGGCACGCAGGTCTTACCACAACTGCGCCTGCGCGAGTCAGGACGTGCGCTTGCCCCAGATCTTGACGTTTCAGGCAGCCCCTCCTAATCCGGAACAGGACTCACATTCCGTTGGTCTTACCTTGACAGACGTGACCCTGATCCAATAAAGATGAACGGCTGAGTCCCGCAGAGCCAATAGCGAGAGTCCGAGGGGTGGAGGAGGCGGACTCTGTGAGGAAACAAGAAGACAGGCCCAAGATGGAGGCGGCGGCGGCTGTAGCGGCGTGACAGGTGAGGGCGGGCCTGGGAGGACTCGGTTTCAGAAGCGGCTGCCGGACGCGGGCAGGGAGCCCGGACCGAAAGCTCAGCTCCAGGATGGCTGCGCCTGGGCCCCGGCGTCCCCTGCCCGGAACCGGAGGAGTGGTTTGACCCGGGGCGAGACCATCGTCGACAGCGGGGGTGGGGTGGATAACAGGAATCGGCGGGCAGCGGGTGATGGTTTCGCCCGCTGCCTGCAGTGGTGCGCCTGCGCAGAGCCGGAAGCCCTTTGGTAGGAGGGACCCGGTAGATTGGTGCCAGGGATACCCTCTTAACTCCCCTAAGGTGTCCGATGACCTTTCCTTTCCAACTACGGGGGAGTGCGTGGAGATTCGGTTCACTTCCCGGTTTCCTTATTCTGGATCAGTGTCTGACCCCCCCTGGGAGAAATTCAGTATTCTCGCCTTGGTCCAACCTTCCGTAACCGCCTTCCATGATCCCCCATTCAGTTTACGCCCATAATGTGCCTGTGACCCCTCATTGGTTGTCAAGGAAGATTTTGGAGCTCCCTCTTTACCTCCTTTTTTCTCCCCTCAACACTATACCTTCCTTTTCCTTTTCCTATGACAATGTCTGGTGATCCACCATTGCCACCCCAGTTCGGCTCCTTGTCTGCCATGTCTGGTCATCTCCATTTCCCTTCTCCTCATTACAGTCCCTAGTGACCCCTGTTACATTTCCCTTCCGCATAGTGTATGGTGACCCCCCCCCACCGTGAACTCCTCATCATAGAGTCTTAGGACTTCCATCAGCCACCTAACACGGTGTCTGTGGTCCTAACATCAACATTACACCGCAAGGCGTAGGGATGCCCACAGCACCCTTTAAGGACATGTTTGGTGCAACCTCCATCTTCCCCAAACTAAGGGTAATCAATATCTGATGATCCTCTCTTTCCCATCACGCTGCCTGCAACTCCTCCCTCACCACAGTATCTGGTACTTCGCCCGTTCTCTGTTAAAAAGCCAGGACACTTTTGGAGGCTGAGGCAGGTGGATCACCTGAGGTTAGGAGTTCGAGACCAGCCTGGCCAACATGGTGAAACCCCATCTCTACTAAAAATACAAAAATTAGCCAGGTGTGGTGGCGGTCGCCTCTAATCCCAGCTACTCAGTAAGCTGAGACAGGAGAATCGCTTGAACCTGGGAGGCAGAGGTTGCAGTGAGCCAAGACTGCACCACTGAACTCCAGCCTGGGCAACGAAGAGGGAAACTCCTTCTTAAAAAAAAAAACACTGGACATTCTGTTCTTGCTTCTTATGTACCTGACAGCTCCATGCAGTGTGTACTGACTTCCCCACTGGTCCCAAGCACAGAGTCTTATGTGCTCCTGTACCCTCCAGGACAGTATGCACTGCCCCTCCATCCCTGTCCTCCCCCTCCCCCACCCTGTGCAGTGAACCTGAGACCTTGGCACTCAAGAGTGAGATGAGCAACAGGAGGGTCTGAGCAGAGGAGGAACTGGAAGGACTTCAGATGTGAGCAGGATCTCTTGGGCTGTCGTGTGAAAATTAGGCTGCAGGGGGCGACAGGAGCCTGGACTTAGAATTTTATTTTGTCCCCTGCCACTTTGCTTCCGGACGATCATTATTGGACCTCTGAATTCTTCTGTCTGCCTTCTCGTAGGAGCCCCATGGCACCTGCCCAGCCCCACCTCAGCCCATCTTGACAAAGTCTAAGGCTCCATGGAGCCACCACGGGGCCCCCCTGCCAATGGGGCCGAACCGTCCCGGGCAGTGGGCACCGTCAAAGTGTACCTGCCCAACAAGCAACGCACAGTGGTAAGTCATGGAAGCAAAATGGCAGGGGCTGTGGATGGACCCCGTTGTAACTCTGGGATCAAAAAAGTGACAATGGTTGGGGGAGGCCTTTGCAGAAGGATGGGAACATCAGCTGTAGCCTCTGTTGGGCACTGAGGACCCCTACATCTGCACATACATACAGGTGACTGTCCGGGATGGCATGAGTGTCTACGACTCTCTAGACAAGGCCCTGAAGGTTCGGGGACTAAATCAGGACTGCTGTGTGGTCTACCGACTCATCAAGGGGTGAGTGGGGCAGCCCCATGCCCACCCACTGGGTGTCCCACCTCCTATTCCTTCCTCAGTCATCTGATTCCTTCTGTACTTTATCAAAGAGTCTTCCATTAGTCTTTCCTTAGTCTTTAGTCCCCCCTTGTCTGCTGGGTACGTGTTCCAAGACCCCCAGTGGATGCCTGAAACCACACATAGTACTGAACCCAATTGCCGTCTGTCAGAACTTTTTCCATTCTTGCCTTCTACCCATAAATGTAATAATGCCTTTTCCATCTTAACTCAGCATGTGTCACACTCTGGCTGTCACTTTTGCAGTCTGAGGTATGACATCAAAACGGGCATAAATTTATTTTTCCTTCTTCAGAATTCCAAAGATAAAAGACTTTTCTTACAGTAGATCTCAACAACTTCAGCATATGATTTTCTTTTCTTTTAAGTCAAGAACTTTTACCTTTTTGCTTAAAGGAAGCACTTTACAGCTTCTCTTTGGCATGTCCGAATTGCCGCCAATACTACTCTTGTGGTTTGGGGCCATTGTTAAGTAAAATGGCGGTCACTTGAAGACAAGCACTATGATATTGAGTCAGTTGTTTGATAACTGAGCAGGCTTCTAAGAGATGGGCGGTAGCGCAGACGGGTGTGGATCTGCTAGATAAAGGGATGATTCCATCCCGGCTGGGATGGCGCAGGATTTATCACGCTACTCAGAATGCACGCAATTTAAAACTTACGAATTGTTTATTTCTGCAATTTTCAATTTAACACTTTCCTACCTGGTTGACCACAGGTAATTGAAACTGTGGAGAGTGAAACCACAGATAAGGGAGGACTACTGTAGTTCAACTAATCTATGAGTTCATCCACCTTTTGTTTTGTTACTTCATTGGTTTGTTGGCCTGTAAGGTCAGCAACTCATTCTCCCCTGGCCCCCAAGTCCTCACCCTGCTCCATCACTTCCTCCCAGATTTCATCTATTTTGTCTTTTCACGATTTCATGAATTCATCAGCTCTCTTCTTCCTCATTTTCCCCATTCTCTGTCTGCTGAGTTGGGTCTTGCTGACCTTATTTATTCCTCTCTCGTGAGGTTCCTTAATTTTGTATGCAGTTGACACACTGCACTTTATTTGCTGTTTCAGTGCCTCCTCAGCCCCGTTTGCAGGGGCTGGCTTAGCGCTTCTAAGATGTAGTTCTTTAGTTTCATTTGCTTCTCCGCTTCCGTTTAAGAGCATGGACTCTTCACACCGTCCTGCCTCTCATTAAACTTGTGGCCTTGGGCCAGTCACTTTATCCCTCTGAGCCTGTTTCCCCATCTGTAAAGTGGGGGCAAGGATAGTGAATAATTCCTAGAGTTGCTATGATGAGAATTAAACATGCCAGACATGACGCTGTGGGTAGCAGGCTTGGAGGGACTTTTGGGGGTCCCTGCCTCCCCATAGCCCCTGCCCACCCTCCCACTCATTCCCTTCCATGCCCCCCGCAGACGAAAGACGGTTACTGCCTGGGACACAGCCATCGCTCCCCTGGATGGCGAGGGAGCTCATTGTCGAGGTCCTTGAAGACGTTCCGCTGACCATGCACAATTTCGTGAGTGCAGGGTGGACACTGAGGGCACACCGTGGTTGGGGGGGTGTCCTTGATCAGGTCTCAAACTTCCCTGCTCTGTGGCATCAGGTACGGAAGACCTTCTTCAGCCTGGCGTTCTGCGACTTCTGCCTTAAGTTTCTGTTCCATGGCTTCCGTTGCCAAACCTGTGGCTACAAGTTCCACCAGCATTGTTCCTCCAAGGTCCCCACAGTCTGTGTTGACATGAGTACCACCTGCCAACAGTGAGCCTAGCCTGGGGTGGGTGGGGGGATGGGGAGCACGGAGGCCCAGCCACAAGGCCCTTACAGACAGCTGATCCGTGTCCCCTTGCTTTATACCCTTCGTGCCCTCAAGGTTCTACCACAGTGTCCAGGATTTGTCCAGAGGCTCCAAACAGCATGAGGCTCCCTCGAACCGCCCCTGAATGAGTCACTAACCTCCCAGGGTCCCAGGTAGGGATGCTTTAGCTGAAGGGGGAGAAAAAGATCTGGGGGCTCTCGTAGACCACAAGCCATACTTTATTCATTTGTTTACTTGACAAACATTTATTGAGCACCTACAAGTGTGAATAAGGGCATGAAACTGGGACCTCGGACAAGTCACCTGATTTCTCTGGGCCTCAGTTTTCTCATCTGTAAAGTGGATAATGCTACTTTCTACCATATAAGGTTCTGGTGAGGATTAAATGAGTTAAGACATGTTTATTGCCTAGAACAGGATCTGGTACAGTGTAAATCATCAATTCTTTTTATTATTAATTATCAATATATTTATAAGCATCTAACTACTTTGCTAATTCTTCTAGAACCATGCTCAAGCCTTTCCATTTTGAAATGTTTTATAAATTGCTTCCCTTTTATTGCTTTTATGTTAAATATTATAATGATACAATACTATAGCTATATTAAAATATATTATTGCTGTTATATATGTTATAATGCGCATATTTTTATGGTATATTTATGTTATTGTATCATGTTGTATTACATAATTTAATGTCATGTAGAACATCATACATGTTAATACATAAAATAAGGTTAGGGTATTATTTTAATGAGTGTATGTGGATTAATTACCATTGAGTTTCATTTCAGGATAGTGAAGGGAACATTAACATATTTTTGTAACTTTATAATATGTTTAGCATATATCATATGTATAACATGCATGTGTAACAGAACATGGTAATATGTATACTTTAAAACATTGGCATTTAAATATAGATAATGCATATTATATAATGTTTGAAGAATACATGTAATTATAATATATAATTATAAAATATGATACATTCCCCTTTCCCCACTATCTGTGTGGCTTGCTGTCCTGCCTTTAGGCGTTACTTCAGTGTCACCTCCTCAGAGAAGTCTTTTCTGACACTTTGTAGGAACACCGTGTCTCCTTATTTTGCTTTACTATTTTTCTTTATTGCACCTGTCACCATCAGGCATATATATATTTGTTTTTTTATTTCAGCCCCATGAGGGCAAGAACTGTTATTTTGTTTTACAGTTTTATCTCCACCACCTAGAATGGTATCTGGCACACAGCAGGCACTCAATAAATGTTTCTTGAAGCAATGAATAATAGTACTGCCAGTGGACATTCGCTCTGTGTGAGCTAAATGCATGTTTATGGCCGGGGGTGGGGTGGGCGGCTTTCTTGGTTCTCTGATTCCTGACAGTGATTTCACAGCCTTTCCCCTGGCAGCCCCTCACCCAGCACTGTGACCCGGAGCACTTTCCTTCCCCGCCCCAGCCAATGCTCCCCTGCAGCGCATCCGCTCCACGTCCACTCCCAACGTCCATATGGTCAGCTCCACGGCCCCCATGGACTCCAACCTCATCCAGGTTGGTGCTGTGGGGGACAATGGTGGGGACTGCTGGACAGAGGGGAGAGTCATTCCCTGTTGGCCTCCGTGCCCTCTTTTGACTCCTGTCCCTCTTCTTCTAGCTCACTGGCCAGAGTTTCAGCACTGATGGTGAGTCCCCCGTGCCTGCACTCTGACCCTCACCGCCCCACTTGCCTCCACTCACATCCTCTCTGTAACTCCAGCTGCCGGTAGTAGAGGAGGTGGTGATGGAGCCCCCGGGGGAGCCCCAGCCCAGTCAGCGTGTCCTCGGGGAGGAAGTCCTCACATTCCAAGTCGCCAGCAGAGCAGCGTGAGCGGAAGTCCTTGGCTGATGACAAGAAAAAAGTGGTATGCTCGAGGGGGGACATTTTGAGGGTACCAAGGCTGAGTGACGTGGGATGAGGGGTGTGGGCAGGCCTCTTACATGCCACCCATCTGGCCCACAGAAGAACCTGGAATACCGGGGACTCAGGCTATTACTGGGAGGTACCACCCAGTGAGGTGCAGCTGCTGAAGAGGATCGGGACAGGCTCGTTTGGCACCGTGTTTCGAGGGCGGTGGCATGGCGATGTGGCTGTGAAGGTGCTCAAGGTGTCCCAGCCCACAGCTGAGCAGGCCCAAGCCTTCAAGAACGAGATGCAGGTGCTCAGGTGAGGTTGCACATGTGCGTGGATGGGGTTGGCAGGCCTGGCCTTGGCCCCTCCCCTGGGAAAAGGCCATGCTTGGAGTGCTTCCTGGACATCACCTGCATTTGTGTTGTTAAGCCATCATCGGAAGTTGTTTCTCTCTGAAGGACGTCCCCTTTCCCCCTCTGGGAAATGGGTATGTTTAGAGGACCTCTAATCATGCAGTTGTTTTGTGTTTGGGTTATTATTAATTAGTGGCTCTGCCTCCAAAATGTGAGTCTTCTCAGTTGCCTGCTGTGAACTGGGTCTGGGTGTGGGCCATCATTCTGGTAACCCCATTGCCAGGAAGGCTTGCGTCTTTCCTTCCCCTCTGCTTGAACTACATCAGTAATGTTTTGTTTATAGTGTTGATTCTCGTTATTCACTAATTCTAATGCCTTGATTTAAACAATATTATCATCATAAGAATCTAATCATTACTTTATTATTATAATTGCTATTAGTATGCAATCAATACAGTATTCATCTAGCCATGCTAAGAAAGCCAGGTGTCCCCTTTTTGCTGCTATGGTTACTATGTAGCACATACTAACTATAATAGTACTGCCAGTGGACATTCACTCTGTGTGAGCTAAATGCATGTTTATGGCTGGGGTCTGTATACCTGTATACTACAGGTAGTACTGGATAGCTTCTACCAGTTCTGGGGATGTCAGCATGGGCTTTTCCTCTCTGTCAAATGGGCACAATTATATTACAAGAATAAGGTAGCTAATATAATGATCAGTTTTACAGTTGAGGAACCTGAGGCCCAGAGAGGTTAAATGACCTCCCCAAGGTTGCACAGTGAGTAACTGGAGAAGCCTAGATTTGAACGGGAGTCCAGACTCCAAGCTCTTTACCTCTAAGCTTCTCATGCTGCTGAACAGGCTCTAATCACAGATCACCAATGTTTTTACCCTACATTTATCCATATTACGTTGATATATCAGTGAGGAAGGTTGGCGTTCCACCTTCTCATCTGTGAGATGGTCACAGACCCAGGTAATGGCCAGAGTCAGAGGGGTTGGGGATGTTGATGATTAGAAATGCTACTGTAGGCAGGAGGGGGCAGCAATTCCTGCCTCCTGCTTTTGTTGGGAGGCTTAGATGGGGAGGCTCCGCATAGAAGCCCACAGCAGAGAATCATAGCCCAGTAAATACATCTCACAAATTCGTGGAATCTGGCAGTGCTCTAGTCCTGAGTGCCCCAAAAGACAGGGTGAAAATGAATGACCAAAGAAGGTGAAGAACAGGGCCACTCCTGATGCTCAGTAAGTGACAGCCGCCGTGTTCCTCTCCCACCTCTGACACTGCCCTCCCTGCCTGCAGGAAGACGCGACATGTCAACATCTTGCTGTTTATGGGCTTCATGACCCGGCCGGGATTTGCCATCATCACACAGTGGTGTGAGGGCTCCAGCCTCTACCACCACCTGCACGTGGCTGACACGCGCTTCGACATGGTCCAGCTCATCGACGTGGCCCGGCAGACTGCCCAGGGCATGGAGTGAGCCTCCCAGCCTGGGGAGGGGTGGGGGGGGGGAGAGGGTGGGGGAGATGAGGTAACCCCCAGCCAATCCGCCACCTGCCTCCACCCCCCACAGCTACCTCCATGCCAAGAACATCATCCACCGAGATCTCAAGTCTAACAGTATCTATCTGTCCCTGGGCTGGGGTTGGGGTGGGAGCATCAAGGGCTTAGAGGGTGCCTCTTGTGGGGGTTCTGGGGATTACAAGGGAGGGGCATGTGTATGTGTCCCATAGCTCCTTGCCAGGTAGCAGAGCTGTGGCTGACGAGGGGGCTTTAATGGCAGTCTCTTAGTCAGAAGTCAGAGGTGTGGCTGGTTCAGGTGCTGTTCTTGGGGACTCTGGTGAAGGTCTGATGTGTGGCAGTTGTGGAGGGCATTATGGTCAGCATCAGAGGCCTGGTGGGTTCGGGTGCCCTCCAAGGGGCTTCCTGGTCAGGAGTCACAGCAGCACTGAGTATGGGGGGCATTAGTAGGCGTTCCCTGCCCATGTCAAGGTTATGGGTAGTTTGTGTGATATTAGGGGGCTCCTGGTCAGGATCAGAGGGATGAGTGGTATGGGGGCACCAATGGGAACCTCACAGGCAGGGTGAGAGGCATGGCTATTAGGAGGCCCTGTAGTGGTCCTTGACCCTGGCGGACATCTTCCTACACGAGGGGCTCACGGTGAAGATTGGTGACTTTGGCTTGGCCACGGTGAAGACTCGATGGAGCGGGGCCCAGCGCTCGGAGCAGCCCTCAGGCTCTGTGCTGTGGATGGTGAGTTGGGCCAGGCTTGCTGGGGGCCACGTGGGGACGTGGGCTCCTGGATTGGGGTATGTGGGGCCAAGTAAGGATGGGGATGCCTGTGCCAGGTGTGGATGTCTGGACTCCTCATGTCCTACCTCGTGTGGGTGGCTCTGGATTGTACCCTGTGTGGCCAGTGGGATCTGGGACTGCGGGCTAGCCATTTGCTGACCTGGTCTGGTGTTGTAGGCAGCTGAGGTGATCCGTATGCAGGACCCGAACCCCTACAGCTTCCAGTCAGATGTCTATGCCTACGGGGTTGTGCTCTACGAGCTCATGACTGGCTCACTGCCTTACAGCCACATTGGCTGCCGTGACCAGGTGAGCCCCACACCTTATCCACAGTTCCCTGAGCTGAGGGATCCCCTCAGGCATCCATACCCCACATCCCCT
Source organism: Ateles fusciceps (assembly GCA_036589455.1). Classification (NCBI taxonomy): domain Eukaryota; kingdom Metazoa; phylum Chordata; class Mammalia; order Primates; family Atelidae; genus Ateles; species Ateles fusciceps. The sequence continues at coordinate 1,066,192 of JAZHEH010002806.1, read as the reverse complement.
CCTTTGCACAGATGAATGCCACACTTTCCCCCAGAAACCTAACATTTTATTGGATAAGGACTCCCAGAATCCCTTGGGCTCCAGACACCTATAATCAATTCTCTGGGTCTCCCCTACTCCAACTTCCCTCTTCTCACATCCACAGTCCTCTGGGACAAAATCCTCGAAGTCCAGAATGCCCCAGATCTCTATACCTAGAATCCCCCGAGGTCCCCAAATACCCCAAAGCCCTCTGTACCCCTAGATGCCTATAGTCCTCTGCTCTGGGTACTCAAAATGCCCCAGGTCCTCAAAGCCTAGATCTAATTTCTCCCAAGATCCCATTTCTCCCCAGAAACAGAACACCTTTGTGCTTCTGAAATAGTTACAGGTACCCACAGTCACCTAGGCCTTGAGTATCTAGCAGGCCCCAGGGCCGGGACACCTGGAATCCTCTAGGCCCCAGACCCCCACAGAAGTATAAACTCCCCAGACCCAGAACTCCATGTTTCCCTGAGACTGAGTACTTTTCAGATCCCTAAGGCCCCTAGAAACCTGTGGACCCATAATCCTCTGGGCCCCAGATACCTACAGTCCTTAACAACCTCAAATTTAAATTCCTCTGTTCTACAAGCAGAGAGTCCTCCCAAGTCCTCAGGGACAGAGAATCCTCTGGGCCCCAAATACTCACAGTACCCCAGTTTGCCAAAAATGAACCTCCCAAATCCCTCAATACAGAGTTCCTTGGGCCTTCCAGCCCCTGACCCCAGATCACCCTTTTCCTGCTCTTCTCTCCCCCACAGATTATCTTCATGGTGGGCCGTGGCTATCTGTCCCCGGACCTCAGCAAAATCTCCAGCAACTGCCCCAAGGCCATGCGGCGCCTGCTATCTCACTGCCTCAAGTTCCAGCGGGAGGAGCGGCCCCTCTCCCCAGGTGGGCTGGGTAGGAGGGCTAGACACCTTGGGTGGGGGACTCTGGGATGGAGGAAGACTGAGATGGAGGCAGATGTGAATGTGAACTGTGTTGAAAGCTCAGAGGTACAGAGAGAGAGAGAGAGAGTGTGTGTGTGTGTGTGTGTGAGAGAGAGAGAGAGAGTGTGTGTGTGTGTGTGTGTGTGTGTGTGTGTGTGTGTGTGTGTTCCCCATGAGACTGGGATCTGGGGCTGTTGGGGATGCCCATAGGGCCCTGGACACCCCTGCTCACCCCCACCTGCCCTCAGATTTTGGCCACAATTGAGCAGCTGCAATGGTCACTCCCCAAGATTGAGCGGAGTGCCTCGGAACCCTCCTTGCACCGCACCCAGGCTGATGAGTTGCCTGCCTGCCTACTCAGCGCAGCTCGCCTTGTGCCTTAGGCCTCGCCCAAGCCACCGGGGAGCCAGTCTCAGCCCACTACGCCAAGGAGCCTTGCCCACCAGCCACTTAATGTTCGTCTCTGCCCTGATGCTGCCTCAGAATCCCCCCATCCCCTACCCTGGGAGATGAGGGAGTCCCCATGTGCCTTTCCGGTTCTTCTGGAATTAGGGGACCCCCAAAAATCTGAGCCCCCCTGCCTCCTCCATCATTTGGTTTCCTCTTGGCTGTGGGGATACTTGTAAATTTTGGGAGCTCTTCCATCTCCAAAGGCTGGGATTTGTGGCAGGGATTCCATTCAGAACCTCTCTGGAATTTATGCCTGATGTGCCTTCCACTGGATTTTGGGGTTCCCAGCACCCCATGTGGATTTTGGGGGTCCCCCTTTGTGTCTCCCCCACTATTCGAGGACTCCCCCTCTTCACCAAGAAGCACAGAATTCTGCTGGGCCTTTGCTTGTTTATTTTGTTTCCCGACTCTTCTCTTGGGGTTCAGAGCCGCTGAGGGGTGGGGTGAGTCCAGGCAAGGAGTGGAGGTCAGGCGGAGGTGCGGACCACATAAACAGCGTCACTGCACGCATCACCACAGGCGGCACGATGAACGAGGACCACATATGCCAAGCACGGCACAAGAGGAGGCCACGTCAGTCACAGACACAGACATCACAGCAAAAGTGGGGATGCGGGAGACCACTGGCCTTCCGTGTGCAAAGGATTCTGGGAAGATGGGTGGAGTTTGCATATTTAAAGACAGCTGTCAGAGGCAGGAAACTGGGGAGGGGGATCCCTGGGGGAACCGAGGGGTCCTGGAAGTGGGAGGAGCTCCCAAGGTATTGAATGGGGTTGAGGGGGAGCTGGTGAGGGGAAATCCTTGTGGGGCTAGGTGTTGGGTGGTGTTTGAGGATGTGGATCTTCAGAGAGATGGAAGATCCATGGGAAGGGGCTCAACAGTAGGGGTTTCGTGAGGATTTGGAAAATTGTGATGGGAAATAGGTGTTCTGGAGAGATCTGGGACCAAAAATGGGGTTTTCCAGGAACTTCAGGGCTCCAGGAAGGGATTCTGCAATGGGTTGCCTGGTATTTGGGCACTTTCAGGAAGGAGTATGCCCTCTGGGGAAACCAGGGGCGGAGGCCTTCAGGAATCTGGAGGTCCTAAAACAGAAGTGGATCTTGAAGTGACCAGGAGTGGGGTCTCTAAAAGGACTTGGGGATTCCACATGTGAGAACTGGATTTAGGGCCAGGAGGAGTCAGGTTTCTCAAGGTACTCGGGGATCTTGAGGAATGAGAGGTGGAATCTTGGAGAACCGGGAGATAGGTTCTCAAGGGATTTGGAGACTCCAAAAGTGAGAAATGGATTCAGGGCCCAGAGAAGGGTTGCCCAGGGATTTTGGGGTTCTCAGTGGGGTATCAGTCGGAGAAGAGGCTGGCGAAAGATTTCCTCAGGCTGCGGATGGTCTCAGCTTTCACCTCGTCCTGGCTAAGGCTGGGCCTGGGCGGGGCTGGCTCTGGAAGGTTGAAGGCATTGGTCAGAGACTGGGATTTGCTAGAGAGAGACAAGGTGGAGGCGTGGGAGGAAGGGGGAAGAGGAAGGGGAGGAAGGGGAGAGAAACACAATGTTACCCCAGGCCCGGCCCCAGCCCTGCCCCTCTGATCCTGGGGCTGTGCCTGTGACCTCCCCACCCGCCACCATGGGCCTGGACCCTAACAGGTTCTCAAGGCAGGGAGGACTCAGGTGGAGTGGGTGGAGTCCTGGGCCAGGGAGGTGGGATCTGGGACAGGCTGGGAGGACTTGGATCCAGGGTGAAGTGTGGGATTCATGGGAATAGTCCTGGGCAGAACCTTCTCTGTGAATTCTTGGCTAGTTTGATACAAAGGGGAAGATGAGCCAGGGGAGGTTTCCAGTCTAAGGGTGAGGTGTCTAGGAGGGCATACGAAGGCTTGGACCAAGGACAGGCTGTTGGGCAAGTCAGCCTAACGCAGAGCAGCTGGGTGGGGCAGGGAGGACGTCTTAGCTGCGGTGGGGGTTGGAATGGACTGGAAGAGGCAGAGGGGTGATGATTCGGGGGGAGGGGGTGGTGATTCGGGGGGAGACTGTGATGGGCCAGAAGGATGTGAAGGAGGAGAAAAAGTATGAGGATGGAGTGGGAAGAGCGGGATGATGGAGGACTAGGACTCAGGCCAGGAGTTTTGGGGGATGGGTTGGGAGGGAGAGGGCCAGTTTGGCAGGGAAAGCTCTGGGCTGGGCAGGTAGGTGCCGACGGTGGGTCACCAGGGTGCCTGGGAGGCCCTGGAGGAGGAGACTTTCTCAGGGCCTATGAGGAGGAATTCGAACTGAGTGCAGTTTCTCTGGGATTCTGGCACCAAATTCCTGGGGTGAGGGGGCGGAGCCTCTGGTGGGCCCGGAGGCTCGAAAGCTTGCGGGAAGGGCTTGGCCCAGGCTGGAGAGAGTTCTTGGGGACCCCTGCATAGGACCTGGGTCTGAGGAACATGGGAGCTAGGACTGCTCTACTAGGGTAGGGGCCCGCTTTGTGAGCAGCAAGGCAAGGGCTGCTGTAGGGGTCCCCTTACTTGAGCTGGGGGTGCGGAGGTCCCCCCCGCAGTGGCGGTGGCGGGTGGCGGCACGTCCTGGCTGGGTTTCTGGGCCAGCTGTGGCTTGGTGGGACGTCCAGCGGGGCCCGGGCCGCTGGGCCGAGGCTGCTGCGTGGTGGGTGGTCCAGTGCGGGGCACAGGACCGCCTGGCTGGCCTGGCGTGTGGGGCCAGCTGGGCCTGGGGGTTTCTGGGCGGGCCCTGGCGCTGCTGCCCGCCCGGTGGGGCCCCAGGGGCCTTTGGCGGAGCCGGGCCGGAGACGGATGTCTGACGGGTAGCCTGTGGGGGGCCAGCCTGGCGCTGGGGAGATGGAGAGGCAGGCGGGCGGGCTGCTGGAGGCGCCCCAGGGCCTCCCGCCACTGGCCGGGACTGGCGGCCTTGACCCTGGGTCAGGGGCGCGGCCTGGGACGCGGGCTGCTGGGTGCTGAGGTCGGACTTGGAAGGCGCTGGGGCAGGGGGCTGCCAGCTGGGGGTCCAAGGCCTGAAAGGTGCTGCTGGCCCTGCGGGGGCGGGCGCTGCTGCAATGGGGGTCCCTGGCGCTGGGGGCCTGGGACCGGCTGTGGAGGGCCGCCTGGCGGACAGAGAGAGAGAGCACGTGAGAGTGAGCGGGTGAGAGATGGCTGGCTGCGGTAGGGGACTGAGGCCGCCTGCGTCTCGCTTACCCTGTGGTGGGGGTCGCTGCTGAGCCGGGGGCCCTGCAGGCTGCTGGGAGGTCTGGCGGCCCAAGGGCAGGGCCCCAGGGGACGGAGTCTGCGGCAGAGGAATGGAGCAGGAGAGGTTAAAAATAGTTACCAGCCAGTGGAGCATCAGCCAATGATGACACAGGTTCCCTGTGCGCTGGGTGTTGCCCCATTTGTGGCCAGCTGAGTGTAAGCTGGGTGGTGGGGGTGGGGTCGTTTCCCAGGGATGGGGTAGGGAGATGCTAAGGGAAGTCAGGGCAGCAACTGCTTGTCAATGTTTTAAACAATTGGCAATTGCAGCCAGATGTATGCAGAGGTGCTGCTGTAAGCCTACACATCATCCACTCCATGGCACAGCCATCGCTGACCTCCCCACACTAGCTCAAGTCACTAACCCAGCGCCAGGGGCCTGACCTGGCTGTGGGAGCCCCTGCCAGGGGAAGCATCCCGTTGTCGCTGCCGGGGCAGGGCCTGAGCCATCTTGTTGACCACGAGCTCTACGATGAGCTGCTTGTCTTCATCCTGGTGGTCACCAATGAGCGGCATGGAGGAGCCCACCACCTGGGGGAGGAAAGAATCCATGAGGGGGAGAGGCAGGCCACGGGCCTGAGGCAGCAGTAACACCGCGCTTTCAGTGAGCCAAGGGCATGGCCACTGCCAAGTCCCAGTGTCTGACGCACTGATTGTGCACAGTGAGGAAGGCTTGTCTGTTTCAAGGTACCTTACAGCTTAGAAGGTGCTTCAGAGCAAGGCTCAGCAAATTAGGGCCTGTGGGCCCAACATGGGCAGGGAGGTGCCCACGGTGGGTCAGCAAGGTGCCTGGGAGGCCCTGGAGGAGGAGACTTTCCCAGGGCTTATGAGAAGGAATTCGAACTGAGTGCAGTTTCTGTATGAACCATGAGCTAAGGATGGGTTTTTAAATTTTGTAACAGTTGAAAACAATCAAAAGATTTTATAACATATGAAAATGGCATGAAATTTACATTTCTATGTCCATAAACAAAGTTTTATTGGAACACAGCCACATTGAATTTTTTTTAACATATCATCTATGGCTGTTTTTGCAGAGTTGAGTAGTTACGGCAGAGGCTGTATGGCCCATATGTACCATCTGCTCCTTTACAGAAAATGTTTGCCGATCCCTGCTTTAGGGTTTTCTAGATGCCTTGTCCTTTCCAAAATGCTTTTCTGTTCCCAGAATACTTTAAAGGATACTAAGTGCCTTGCCATTTGCCAGGATGTCTCGATTCGCAGAGCACTTAACAGTGTAATTAAGGGTTTTGCTATTCACCAAGGACGTGCAAGTTCAGTCTAGAGTCTACTAGGTGTTCTGCCATTGCAAGGGATGGCCCCTTCGAAAGCTCGCCTGGCACCTTACAGTGTACTAAGCATATTGCTGTTGGCTGAGGACCTCTGTGCCACAGAGCGCTTCAGTCTGCACTGCTGCTGCCCGACACCTGTTCCTCCCTCTGCCCCACTGACCCCTGGGTGCTCCCACCTCAATGATGTGATCCCTTCCGTCCTTGCCATGTAGTGCTTCCACTGCGCAGATGTCCAGTCCCCAAAAATCTCTGAGCACGTGTCCACCCACAGCTTGTATCTGTCAAGACAAGGGGCGGGGAAGCCTGTCAGTCTCACCTGAGCTGCATGCTGCACTCCCGCCCACCCTTCCCCCTCACACCCTGAGTTCCGGCTGCCCACCTGTCAGACATGGCGATCTGCTCCAGCATTGCAGAGCCAGTGTTGGTCTTCCAGTTCCCTGACACTGACGTCCTCCTGGGGGGACAAGGGGACAGAGGCTCAGGGGCGCCTGGGCTGCATGGGGCGAGGCAGGGGACCCCTCCCAGATCCTCGGTCTCTCCACTCACATGTAGGCCTTGTAGTTCTGCCCAATCTTCTGGACACGCACATCATATTTGGCATCGATGAAGGGCTCGGCAGTGGCATATGTCTTGGTCAGTGCCACGACACTTGCGATGTCCTGGAAGTCATGCTGATTGTCAACCTTGACCTGTGGGTGTGAGGGCAAGGATCGGGGCCTGGTCAGGATGGGGCAGCTGTGGGGAGTGGGGGTTCCTGGGGGAGCATGTACACGTGACACACAGGTGAAGCGAGTACACAAAAATTAGGTGGACATGCCAAGGCGCTCATGCAGGCACAGTTGTGGGTCTCCTGTTTTGTACATGTACACATAGACACAAAGCTGGGTGTGTAGAACACTGAGCATATTAACAAGTATTGAATTGTCCACTTTAAATGGGCGAGTTTAGGGCACGTGAATTCTTTCTCACTAAAGCTGTGAAAAACCAGTGTATATACAATATATGAATATAGGCATCCAGACACAAATCAGTTATACACACAACACGCAAAGATACAGAAACTCAGACACAAGTTACAAGTCTGCTTTCTATGTACACACAGACAAAATCAGATGGATGTAAAGCATACAGGACCCCAAGACTTTGGAACACAAACGGTCACACCACATCTTGTGTGTTCGGCACAGGCATGCATGTACACACAGATACAACGCTGGAGACAGAAGCAAAATAACACGACACAAAATTGGCTGAATGTGGGAGGAAAAATGGGTTGATGAGATCAGCTGAATGTGAGAAAATAAAAATCTGTTTGGTGCAAAAGTAATTATAGTTTTTACCATAAGAACTGGCAAAAACCAGTCAGGTGTGGTGGCTCACGCCTGTAATCCCAGCACTTTGGGAGGCTGAGGCGGGTGGATCACAAGGTCAGGAGTTCGAGACCAGCCTGGCCAATATGGTGAAAGCCTGTCTCTACTAAAAATACAAAAATTAGCCGGGCGTGGTACTGGGCGCCTGTAGTCCCAGCTACTCGGGAGGCTGAGGCAGAAGAATCACTTGAACCTGGGAGGCGGAGGTTGCGGTGAGCCAAGATTGCAGCACTGTACTCCAGCCTGGTGACAGAGCAAGACTCAGTCTCAAAAAAAAAAAAAAAAAAGAACTGGCAAAAACCACAATTACGTTTGCACCAACTTGATAAATAGACAATGACACCTCAGGACACATGATCACACAGAATTACTGGTGTGCACTGCATACATCTACCTATGCACAGCCCAGCCAGAGACTCACCTTGCCCATCCCAGAGTGGGCATGCCCCATCTTCACAACCACAGGGTATGTCGTGCTGCTGAGCTGGTGGGAAAAGGCAGAGGAGGCATGGTCAGGGCAGAAAGGGCGACCTCCAGGGGTGGGGTGGTACTGAGGGGGACCCTAGCCAGTGGGAACCGCATTATGAGCCACTTCCCAGGACACATGGGTCAGAGACAGGCAGGCAGCAGCTGGGGGTCACACAGTGCCTCCGTCTCCAAGCCCAGAGTTGAACCCAGAGCCCTGTCTGTCTCTCCCTCCCTCCACACCACCACCAAGTTCCAGACTTCCCGCCCCTGCTTTCCCAGGCAGAGGCAGGGGATGATCGTGGGGTACTTTTCCAGTAAAAAGAAAGTCTGTTTTTACAGTGGATGGATGATAGTGAGGTGAGTGTGTGCCAGTGCGTGTGTGTGGGGGAGTGTGGTGGTGAGCATGTAGCGACTGGACCCCTCAGCCAAACCTTGTATGTAAGCCTCACCCGCACACATAAACTCAGACGTATATCGCCAAACCCAGAGATGCCAGTGCACATTGAGACTGACGGCCAAACAGGCTCAAAGCAGCAGGCTCCCGGCAGCACAGATACTCACACAGTCTTTCAGCCAGCCAGGTGCCCAGAGCGTGGGGCAGCAGCCAGCACTCCTGGGCAGTACACACTCGACACCCTTGGGCACATGATCAATAGTTTTGGGCACACACCCACCCAGGCTCCCTCCCCTCACCCAAACCCACATAACCATCAGTGGAACACACACAACACAAAAGATTACACGTGCAATCAAGAGACACACACAACTCCAGAGGAACACTCCACAGAACTGGGCACATACCCAACATACAAGCACACACACAGCACCCCTAGGCAAATGCACAACAAACAAGGCCCTACACAATACACAGAGGTGTATGCACTTCTGGGCATTCACATTACCAGTGAGACCCGTTAACAGACCCACGCCACAATCCTCGGCACAGAAAAAGTATGTCTACACACACACACACAACATGCCTTGCCACATATACAATAGAGAGAGGCTACACACAACCAGAGACACCCACAACTCAGTTTGCAGAAAACATTCCTGGGCACCCCCACCCAAACACACACACACTCACACATTCAGGCGAGAGGGATACCTCAAGTCTCCCCCAATCCCGGGTGGGGTAGGGGAAACCAGGTTCCCCGGTCCCAGGTGGGGTAGAGGAAACAGATTGAAAGGCCCTAGGCTGTCCCTCCCCCGCACCCCCACAGCACAGCTGCACAGCGCCCCTCTGGTGGCCCTCCCTCTTGCTGACAAGGTAGAGAGATGGCATTCCCGGAGGGGCTGCTGGGGCGGTGGTGGTTCCCAGTTCCCGACAGGCACAGGAAGCCCGCAGACTCAGGGTGACCGATTGACCTTCAGGCCTCCCTCTGCACCCCTCCTTCCTCATTTCCCAAATGACTGGCGTCATGATGAGGTGGGCTGAGAGGCATGATGTTGGGGCCGGGGTTTGGGGCATCTCTGGGCAGCAGGCCAGGGAAACGACGCCAAGGCGGGTGCATACAGTACCACCCAGGCACAGCAAACAGAAGTGCACAAGGCACTCACAGTTACATGTGCAACCCAGACCAGACCTGCTTTATGGGGGAAGGTAGACAACTCCCAGAAGCAACACACAAAACACACAGGCACATGCCCCACTCTCAGGAATGGAAACACAACACACCAGAGGGCTGTGCGTACAGACCCATACCTCCCCCGACAACCCCGAGGTTTCCAGGTGCCTCTTTTTGTTAACTGTCCTTGTTTTCTCTGGACTTGAGCCTGAACATAACGCTCTGTGTATGTGTGTGTGCCCATACGTGTGTGCGTGCAGGGCACTTTGAACTCTGACTCTGAGAGCTCCTGGAAAGCCCTAGGTCTGAAGCTTGGCCTTTCCTCTTCCTAAGGCCATGAAGGACCCCAGGCAGGTCACAACCCCTCTCTCAGCCTCAGTTTCCCCATCTGTACAAAGGGCACAATGAGGCCCAAGCACCTGGTATGACACCCCTCCATGAACACCCCTCCCACTCTCCATTTCAAAACTGCACAATAACCCAGATCCACAGGACTCCACATGTAAACAGTCGGCAAAACTCTGTGCTGACTCACGTTTCAGAGTCAAAGAGCTGGCGTCAGAACCAGAGTCAGCGAGGAGCCAGGCAGGACTTTCCCTGCCCTCACTTCTCCCTCGGAGGCACCAGGTTACTCAGCCCCGGTCTCATTCACTCTCACTGTCCCACTTTCACAATCACCTCCTACAGATTTTTTTTGGTTTACTTCCCTTCCTCCCTGTTTTGTCCCCCAGCCCCCGCAACAGAACCATTTCTTCATTCTCATTCCTGGGTAGGTCACTCAGCCCTTTTGTGTCTAAGTTTCCTCATCTGTATAATGAGAACATGAGCTATATCTAACAGGAATATTGTGAGAAATAAGTTATTTCAGGAAAAATGCTCAACATGCTGTTGAGCACACAGTAAGCCTCGATCCTCAAGAAGTGTTGAGTACTGTTGTTATTATTGGCTTAACATCTCTTCCTTAACTAACATTAATGAACAAAGAGGCAGTCGGGGATTGACTAAATGAGATGATGTCTGTAAAAAGACTTTACAACAGTGCTTTGGGCTGGAGTGCAGAGGCACGACCTTGGCTCACTATAATCTGTGTCTCCTGGGTTCAAGTGATTCTCCTGCCTCAGCCTCCTGAGTAGCTGGGATTACAGGTGAATGCCACCATGGCCAGCTAATTTTTGTATTTTTAGTGGAGACGCGGTTTCACCATGTTGGCCAGGATGGTTTCGATCTCTTGAACTTGTGATCCACCTACCCTGGCCTCCCAAAGTGCTGTGATTACAGGCGTAAGCCACCGCACCTGCCCTTTTTAAAATAGAGACAGGGTTTCACCATGTTGCCAGACTGGTCTCGAACTCCTGAGCTCAAGCAATCTGCCTGCCTCAGCCTCCCAAAGTGCTGGGATTATAGGCGTGAGCCACCATGGCCAGCCAAGTGCTTTCTTAATAGATTTAGAAGGCTGGGCACGGTGGCCCACGCCTGTAATCCCAGCACTTTGGGAGGCCAAGAGGCGAATCACCTGAGGTCAGGAGTTCAAGACCAGCCTGACCAATATGGTAAAACCCTGTCTCTACTAAAAATACAAAAATTAATCAGGCGTGGTGGCGTGTGCCTGTAATGCCAGCTACTTGGGAGGCTGAGACAGGAGAATCTCTTGAACCCTGGAGGCGGAGGTTGCAGTGAGCTGAGACTGCACCACTGCACTCCAGCCTGGGCGAAGAGGGAGACTCCATCTCAAAAAAGAAAAAAGGAAAAAAAAAAAGAAAAAAAAAGGATTTAGGGGATACAGCTGCAGTTTTGTGACATGGATATATTGCATAGTGGTGGAGTCTGGGCTTTTAGTGTCACCATCACCCAAATAGTGTACATTGTACCCATTAGGTAATTTCTCATCCCTCACCCCCCTCCCACCCAAAACAGTGCTGGATATGCAGTAAGCACTCCGTGAGGGCTGCTGGTAGTTTTGGTTGTGTTCTTGTTATTGGGATAACATACCTGAGTTAATCAAACTTAATTAGCAAGGGAGTATGGTGAGTGAATGAGATAATTTATACAAACACTTCAGCACACAGTACACAGAAAGTGCTCAACAAGCGGCTGCCATCATCAATACCATTATTATTATGGATCTATCCTCCTCGAATTAAGGATGGTCATCAGAACCCCAGGGAAGATTCCTGCATTGTCAAAAAGCTGGTAGGCAAGGATTGCCCACCCCACCCCCAACCAAGGGCATAGGTCCCTGGGGAAGGCGCAGGGCAGCATGCAGTGGGGATTGGTTTTCTACTGACTCACTCACTTGCTTCTTCCACCATCATTCACAGCCACCCCCTTCCCAATGCTTACGCATTCACTCGCACCATTCCCTGCCTGCTAGGTCGGTGCCACTCCTGAGTTACAATCCTGGCACCAGGTAGCCTCAGTTCGAATCCCGGCCACACCCTGTGATCTTGGGAAAGGTCTTCAGTCCCTCTACGTCCACATTTCCTCATCTGTAAAATGGGAATAATAGTAACTGGTACCCACCTCAGAGATTTGTTGTGATCTTTGAGTGAGATAAACTATACTGAGTGCCTAGTATACAGTCGGTGCTATATAAATGCCGGCTATTTGTCAGTGTTTTTTGAGACCCTGGCTTTGGCTCCAGGCCACCTGAGTTCCAGTCTCGGTTCTGCCACTTATTGACTCTGTGATCCTGGATAAGTCACTTAAGCGCTCCATGTCTTAGTTTCCCCACTGTGTATTCCTCCCCATTCACCTGCTTTATCTCCCTCCACTGCTGCTACTTAATTTGTTTCCTCTCTGCCACCCCTCACCAGCATGTCAGACATACCAAACAAGGGATTTTTGGTGTGCTTGGCACACAGTAGATGCACAATAAATGTTGAAGGGCTGAACTAATTTGGGTTTGAGCCACGGGGGAGCTTGGGGGATGTGGGTGATTGGATAGATTCTGGAGACTCTAGGGGACTGGGCTGGGGTTAATGCTGCCTCTAAGCTCTCCGCTGAGGCGGCTTGGAAGGAATAATGACTGACGTGGAGGTGGGGGAGGGGCTGGCCCGGGCAAGGCCCGGGGGAGGGAGAGGAGGAGGGTGGGAGAGGAGGAGGGTGGGAGAGGAGGAGGGTGCATCTCCTTTCTTCGGCCCGCCCCTTGGCTTCTGCACTGATGGTGGGTGGATGAGTAATGCATCCAGGAAGCCTGAAGGCCTGTGGTTTCCCGCACCCACTGCCACCCCCGCCCCTAGCGTGGACATTTATCCTCTAGCGCTCAGGCCCTGCCGCCATCGCCGCAGATCCAGCGCCCAGAGAGACACCAGAGGTAAGCAGGGCCCCGGGGTGGCCCAGCAGGGACTGGGGCTGGGTTGCAGCTTGGGTGCTGGCCACCAGGCCTGTGCACTCCAGTGCCAAATGCCTGTCTGCTCAGCTTGGCCTACCGGTACCAGGACCCTGGGCTAGTCAAGGGGGAAGAGGGTCGGAGGCTGAAGCCGCTTTCCCAACCCTGAGGCTCCGAACTCCCTAGAACCACTGACATCCATCCCGCACTCCCACAAACCGTGACCCCCCGAATATCACAAATGCTTTCCAAATCCGCCCCCCCCCCCCCCGCAAACTCCTTCGTCCTGCAACTTCTTTCATCGCCCCCTAAATCCCCATCGCAAATCCCTGCAGCTCCCTAAACTCCCGCAGCTCCCAAACTCCCAACCTTTTTTTTTAAGTCTCACTCTGTCGCTCAGGCTGGAGTGCAGCGGCGCAATCTCGGCTCACTGCAACCTCCACCTCCACCTCCTCCACCTCCTGGGTTCGAGCGATTCTCCTGCCTCAGTCTCCTGAGTAGCTGGGACTACAGGCGCCTGCCACCATGCCCGGCTAATTTTTTGTATTTTTAGTAGAGACTGGGTTTCACCGTGTTAGCCAGGATGGTCTCAATCTCCTAACCTCATGATCTGCCCACCTCGGCCTCCCAAAGTGCTGGGATTACAGGCATGAGCCACCGCGCCCGGCCCCAAACTTCTTTTGCCCTCATATTCCTCAAGTATCCGCATTGCTTTAAGCTCCCAAATTCCCCCAACCCCTTCAACCTCCAAACTCCCCCAGCTCCCTAAACCCCTAAGCTCCTCCAAATTCTTAACCTCCCTAAATCCCCCAGCCCTCATATCTCTTAATATACACAACCCCTAAGCTCTCTACCTCCTCCAAACTCCTTCAGCCCCCCCAATCCCAAACTCCTCACTCCCAAACTCAACCTCCAGACTTCCCCAATCCCCTCATTCCTCAAACTTCCTGAGCTCCCTCCTCCCCCCAAGTGCCACAACTCCATAATCACGCAACTCACTCAGTCCCTCAATAATGTAAACTCTCCCAACTCTCTAAATCCTAAATTCCTCTGGGCTCCCCAATCCCCTTAAAATCCCCAAATTCCCCAACCCTTCAAGACCAAATCCAGTCCCCTAATCCCCTCCATAGGCTGCCCCAGAGCAGGATGGGGTGGATGACCTGCCCAGGTCCGCAGATCAGCTGGCCTGGGGCCCGCCTGACATCCCCCTTTCCCGCAGAACCCACCATGGCCCCCTTTGCGCCCCTGGCTTCCGGCATCCTGTTGTTGCTGTGGCTGATAGCCCCCAGCAGGGCTTGCACCTGTGTCCAACCCCACCCACAGACGGCCTTCTGCAATTCTGACCTTGGTGAGTCCTCACCCCACTCTGCCCACACACTCTGCCTTGGTTTCCCCTCTCAGTCCGGTGGGGCTCACAATGGCATTTACCTCTGGATCGATGCCACTCGCCCCTGCACTTCCTCTGCTTTAGCCACACTGGCACCCTCACACTTCCTTGTGTACTCCCGGCCCAAGCCTACCACAGGACCTTCTTGCTGGCTGCTCCCTCTGCCTGGTACACTTTCACCCCAGGTATCCACACGTGTGGCTGCCTCAAACGTCACCTCCTCAGGATAGCCTTCCCTGGCCATCCTGTTTAAAATTTTAACCCCTGCCCCTTAGTACTCCTGATCTCCTGTTAAAGAGAAAAATATTCAGTGATACTTGTTATAGCACACAGTAAGGAAGACCATATTCAGGACCATGGTGATGGATATAGGAACCACTGCCACGGGATCTTGCAGTCGGCAGGGAGAGATTGGGCTCAACACTGAATATAGCATGGGCCAGTGGGAATGTATAGCCAAGGACCAGTGTGAGGGTCTGTAGGTGGAAATTACTAAGAGGAAACATCAGGGGTAACGGATTCTGGCAAAACCAACCTAACAGGATCTTGCTGAAGGCAGGCCAGAGGAATGACACATCACCCGGGGGACGGTGGAAGATGAAGAACCTGATCAGGTAGCAAGGATGATGAGGTGTTGAGGATGGTCAGATAGGACGGTGACCAGAGACTGAGGATGATCGGATAGGAGGGTGACCAGAGACTGAGGAGGATCAGATAGGAGGGTGACCAGAGACTGAGGAGGATCAGATAGGAGGGTGACCAGAGACTGAGGAGGATCAGATAGGAGGGTGACCAGAGACTGAGGAGGATCAGATATCGAGGACAGGGGTTCTTGCTAAACCAACTTAGCAGGGCTGTTTGCTAAAATTGGATTTTACAAGGAAGTGCACAGATGGGCCTAGGAGAAGGTTCAGGAGCCTGAGTAAAGTTTGGGCAAGCAAAGACTCTTTGTCATCCCCTTACCCAGGTCTGTAATTCCCCATTATACTTACTATCTTCTAACATTCCCATATACTTATTTCGTTTGTTCTTAGCCTGTCTCCTCCTGGCTAGAATGTGAACCTCACAAAGGAAGGAGTCTCTGTGTTTTGTTCACTGCTGTGTCCCTGACACCCAGAACAATGTCTGGGACACAGTGGGCACTCCGAAATATTTGTGGAGTAAATGAACAAATGAATATATGAAAATGGCTTAAGCAGTGCCTGGTAAAGAGAGACATTCAACATACAGATGAAACAATGAACAAATGTGTAAATCACTTAGTGTGCTGTCTGGCATCCAATAACCCCTATTTATGTACGCACTTTGCTGGTATTATGAGATGATGATCTTATTTTTATTGGCTCATGCAGTCCATTTGACTCATATTTCCCTCCTCTCCTGCAGTCATCAAGGCCAAGTTCGTGGGGGGCACCAGAAGTCAACCAGACCACCTTATACCAGCGTTATGAGATCAAGATGACCAAGGTACTCCCCCTGCCCCTTTCCCAGCATTTTCTAACATCTTCCTCCTGGTCAAAACAGAAGCTTCTGGCCACTGGTTGGTGCGAGAAAGTTGGCTGTGATCTCGGGATGCTATATGACTTCAGGGAAGAACCTGGAGTGGGAGGATTATGTCAGTAAAAGAGACACTTCCCCTCATCCATCAACAGATGTATAAAGGGTTCCAGGCCTTAGGGGATACCGCTGACATCCGGTTCGTCTACACCCCCGCCATGGAGAGTGTCTGCGGATACTTCCACAGGTCCCACAACCGCAGCGAGGAGTTTCTCATCGCTGGTGAGGCACCGTTCCCGCGCCCTGTGCCACGCCAACCAGTCCCTGGGGGCGCGGCCTAGCAACCGCGAGGGGGCGAGGCTCTGATGGGAATGGCCCCACTGGAAATGGGGACCACCCCAATTTCAGCCTATCAGAAGGCCGGGCCTTTGCTCGCCCGGCAGCTCACCCAATCACAAGCTGCTTGTCGGTCTCCCCCCCCTTTCCTCCTAGGAAAACTGCAGGACGGACTCTGCACATCACCACCTGCAGTTTCGGTGGCTCCCTGGAACAGTCTGAGCTTAGCTCAGCGCCGGGGCTTCACCAAGACCTACACTGTTGGCTGTGAGGAATGCACAGTGAGTGCCTGGACCCCGACCTCCAACGGGAGATCCTTCCTGGGGCCCTTCTCTAAACCGTGGGCTTGTTTCTTGCTCCCTCTGACTATTCCGTGTCCCTGTGGCTGCTCCCCAACCCTAGGGGCTGTCCCTGATCTCTCTTGCTATTTCCCTGAGCCCAAGACTGCTCCCTTACAAATTCTGGCTGCTCCCTTGCCCTGTGTCCAATACCGTGTGATCGCCTGTCCCTGGTCCCTCTAACTCTCCCTTGTGACTATTCGTAATCCCACTGTCTGTTCCTGAGCCCCTGGGATTGTTTCTTGGTTCCCCAGAATGTTCTCCAAGAACCCAAAGTGCTGTTCCCTAATGCCACTGACCCTTCCTCAGCACATCTGCACCTCTGCAGCTCTGACTGCTCCAGACACCAGAGGGTGTTACACTGACCTCCTGGCTAGTCCAAGCCTGCTTCTCTGAAGGCCCCTTACGTCCTCTGAGCCCAATGACTATCTTGGAGTCCCCACTGGTTATTCCTGTGCTTAAACTCTCAGCTGCCAACCGGGTGGGGCTCCTACTACTGCCAGTTTTCCCCTGTCCTTTGGGACAATTCCCCAGGCAACCTGCCTGACTGACCCCCAGGGTCTATTCCCCCAGCCACCATTTCAGGACACTGATTTACTGGCTTACTGTTACCTTGCAGAACCCAGTGACAGTTCCCCCAATGGGAGGGGCTATCCTGGGGTATGTACTCTGGTGGGGTAAGCAAGTCTCCCCGGCAGCTCAGTGTTGAAAGCTGAGGAGAGGAAGTTCTGCTCCATGGGGGAGGCAGGGAGGAGAAGCCCTCAGAGATGTCTCCCTCTTCCCTTCCAGGTGTTTCCCTGTTTATCCATCCCCTGCAAACTGCAGAGTGGTACTCATTGCTTGTGGACGGACCAGCTCCTCCAAGGCTCTGAAAGGGGCTTCCAGTCCCGTCACCTTGCCTGCCTGCCTCGGGAGCCAGGGATGTGCACTTGGCAGTCCCTGCGGTCCCAGATAGCCTGAATCCTGCCTGGAGTGGAAGCTGAAGCCTGCGCAGTGTCCACCCCGTTCCCACTCCCATCTTTCTTCCAGACAATGAAATAAAGAGTTACCACCCAGCAGACACTGTTTCTGTGTACTGCCTGGGAACAAACCCATTCTGTGGATGACCTGGTGTGAGCACCCTGGACCAGTGGGGATGAGGGATGCCAAATGTCGGGTTTTCATATTTTACTTAAATTCTGACGTCCTGGTAGTAAGTCTCAACATTGGCATTAGCACTGATGATTGGCAACAGCAGTAACGGTCACTGACCCTGCATTATCAGTCTTAACCTTTGAATAATCTCTCCAGTCAATACTTTAAAATATTTTCCTATACTGATTTCTAATTGCTGTTTGCCCAGGGCTTTCTAGTTATAAATGATCCGACAGCTGACAAATCACTGCCTTATTGGAAATTCCCCATTCACACATCTTGCCAGACAAAGTCATTGACAAATGCCCTACCAATTGGCAAGTGGCTCTCATTGCCTCAAGCACAGTCCTGATATTGTCCAGTGAGGATGCCCCATCCAAACATGTGTGGTAGTGTCCCCCGCCCTCAGGTTTTGTACCATGAGTCTGACTTAAGTGAAAGGGGATCCAGGGCACCCAGAGTCCCACAGTAAGCAGCTGGGGACTTGGGAAGAAGGGGTGGCCCTGGCTTCCCAGCCATGGCTGCAGGGCATTCCTTGGAAGGGGCTGTTTGGGGCAGAGGAGAGGTGGGATGGAAGAAGGTATGAGCTCAAAATCCCCAAGCTCTGCCCTCCTCTTGCCTCCCCTACTTCTCCGCTCACTCCTCTACCAACTTGGAAGGAAATACTGACAGCAATGAAATGCAGGTAGGGTTCAAAATCAAGACCAGCCAGATATGCTAGCCCATACCCTCTACACACCTCCCTCAAGCCAGCTGTCCCCTCACCCAAAGTAAGTTCTCTAGACTTCGACCTTCACTTTCTGGATCATCCTTCCTCTAGAAAATCTGAATAAGAGACCCTCCAAATACTCCCCTCTGAGGCCTTTCCTGCTCCCACACATCTGGGTCCAGTCCCTGGCTCCTGCCCCTCATACTCCAAAGGTCGTGACTCAAGTGAGGCCTTTGGAAACTAGAATTTCAGACTGCTGCAAACATTCAATGGAGCACCTGTGTCCTGCTGACCTGAACCTGCTTGAAAAGGGCCCCAATATATCTCCTTTGGTAAAGAAAAGGACCCCCAAATTCCCTCTCATCAGAGTACCCACTGCTCTTACCAATAAGAACCCAGGTCTCCTCCAGGGCATTCTAGGTCACCAAGCACAGTCCCCCTGGATCCTCTGTGGTCCTGTCCCAGAGCCTTTTACACTCCTGGGAGATTACCCCATGGCCCAAATTATGTCCCAATGGGCATGGGCAGATTTTGAACACACAGTACTTAGCCACTTGAGCAGGGAATGCGCACGCAGCTACCATTTCTACATCAACATCTACACGTTGGTTATGCCCTTGATGGGTCTGAATCTTGTCTGCTAAAGGGGACCAACCGCAGCGTTTGCTGATGGGCACAACTGTAAGGGAAGGGCCCGGGCCCTGGTTTGGCCCTGGTGACCTTATCAATGTTCCCTCAGCTGCCTGCAAGAGCTTGACCGCTCCTGGCAATCCACCAAAACTTAGCATCCACTATCTGCACTCTTAAGGTGCTCCCTAGCCTCAGGGCCCATTTCCTAAGTCCTCAGCTCTTCCAACCCCTGGGGGGACGGTGAAGTAGCAGGGGAAGGATGGAACCCAGTGTGCAGGTCAGCCCTTCACCAAGTGCAAGCATGGACAGGGAGGACCGGTGCCTCAGGGGACACAGAGTCCAGAACAGCAGATGAGGCTACCTCCCACTGAGACCTGGCATGAACTCCTGGCAGGATCCCTAGCCCTGGGCTCATCACATCCCCCACTGCTCTTGTAGAACATCCACTAAAATGAGTCAAATGAGCACCCTCCATCCCCCAGCATTCAGGGTGTCTGTGGGTGAATCTCTGTTTGGGAGAGACTCTGTGACAGCTGAGAGGAAGCTTCTAGGGGTCACAGCCACGTGCAGTGTGCAGCATGGGACCCAGCTCAGTGGGAAGCCTGGGGGCCAGTTCTCTCTCACCCGAGACTCAGTCCTTCTTCCTAAAACATGGGTGTCACAGTCCCCACCCAGAATCCTTCAGTGGTCTGTGCTGGGGTTGGAGGATGTTTGTGGGGTGTCTCTTGCCCCTTGGATATTTTTGAGGGGGTCAAAACACAGGAAATGGGCCGGGTGAGGTGGCTCACACCTGTAATCCCAGCACTTTGGGAGGCTGAGGCAGGCGGATCACTTGAGGTCAGGAGGTCGAGATCAGCCTGGCCAACATGGTGAAACCCCTGTCTCTACTAAAAATACAAAAATTAGCCAGGCATGATGGCACATGCCTGTGGTCCCGGTTACTTGGGAGGCTGAGGCACAAGAATCGCTTAAACTGGGGAGGTGGAGGTTGCAGAGATCATGCCACTGCACTCCAGACTCAGGTACAGAGCAAGACTCTGTCTCAGAAAAGAAAAAAAAAGGCAGGAACCCTGGAGACAGATTGTCTGCCTTCAAATCCTGCCCCTGCCATGTCTTAGCTCTGTGTCCTTGAAGAAATCATATTACCTCTCTGAGCCTCAGTTCCTGCATCTGTAAAATAGGGATAAAAAGAAGGCCTAACTCACAGGGACAACGTCCACATTAAATGAGGTTGTATATGTGAAGTACTTGGAACAGTGCTAGGCATATAGCACTTATAAGCATTAGTTATTAAGAGTAGTTATGATAACTATAATTGAACTTATAACTTCAGTAGTGATTTACAATATTGCAAACAATGTTTGATATTAGGCATGAGAATATACAATACTGGAAATAATGTGTATGATTAGTAGCAATAATTTAATTTCCATCTCTCCCCCACACCAGTCTCCTCACCAAAATACAAGCCCCTGACCCTGCTCTGCCTGAAGGAATGGGGTAGGTCTCTGAGACCCAGAAGCTACTGATGTGATACTAAGATCCCAGCTCTTCATCCCATAAATGCTCCTCAGTCCCAGTGTCCCTCTCTCTCTCCTGCCCCACAGATAATCCAGGTTCCTAGTGGAGTCCTAAACCTCTAACTCATAGAAGCACCTGAAAAAAGAGCAATGTGGTTAGATCCAGCTACAGGCCCACCCACAACTGTGGCAACACCATGAGGAAAGATTCCCCTTTAGGGATTCCAGATGGCAGGTCAGCCAATCTGTCCTCACCCTGTGTGGACTCCTCACCCTCAGGTCTCCCCTCTGCACCACCCTAGAACAAAAAGTCCCCATCCCTGGAGCATTCTCTCCATGAAGAACCCCCGCCCCACAATACTATGTTCCCAACTTCAGCCCGCCACAGCAAATTCTGTCCCCCAGTCCATAGTGTTCTGAGTCTTTGAGACCTGGGAATCATAGTATGTCCTAGCCAAGGGACATATGGCCATGCTACACTGGTCCTCGGGGCATGGCCACTGTCCCTCCAGGCCCTTTGAGGGATAGAAGTATGTGCTCTGCGAGATGGGAGGAGTGCATTGTTGGAAGGGGCTCAGGGAGGAACCCAGAAAGGGCTTCTTGACTTTCTATAGGAAAGGATGCGACAGCACCTTGAGTGGGTCCCCTCAGGGACTCCCGCAGCCACAGGCATCCCCTGTGTGTTCCGGCTCGCCCCTGTTCTTCCTACTTTTTGCTCTCTCACTTCTTCTTCCTATTCCCTGCTCCTTGTCCCTGTTCTACTTCCTATCCCTTGCTCCTTCTACATATTCCCTACTCTTTTGTAAAACAGTTTTAATTTTTTTTTATTTATTTTTTTGAGACAGAGTCTCACTTTGTTGCCCAGGCTGGAGTGCAGTGGTGCAATCATGGCTCACTGCAACCTCAACCTCCTGGGCTCAAGCGATTCTCCCACCTCAGCCACCCAAGTAGCTGGGACTACAGGCACATGCCACCATGCCCAGCTAATTTTTTGTAGAGGCGGGGTTTCGCCATGTTGCCCAGGCTGGTCTGGAACTCCTAGGCTCAAGCGATCCTCCCACCTCAGCCTCCCAAAGTGCTGGATTACAGGTGTGGGCCACCAGGCTCCGCCTGCATGATCCTTACTATCAAGCCCTGCTCCAGCTCCCTGTTCCCCACTCCTCATGGTTCCCTTTCTATTTGTGATTCTCTTTTACTCTTTCCTGTGTAGTCTCACGGTTCCATGGCCCGCACTGTCCTACTCTTCTAGGAGTGGAAGCTATGAGAAGCGTGTGAAGCAGTGCAGTGACTAAGCCACCTGCAGGGGCTTCCCCTGTCTCCCCCTCCCTGGCAAAGCTGCATACGTGAACCCCAACCTTGCACAATCTCTGTGGGGACATGTGCTTGCTTCTCTGAGCACTGGCAAGAAGAACATGAAGCCACAAACTTGGCTGCCCTCTCTGGTGTGACCCGAGCTCTGCTATTGAATCTTTATATGTGACAGTTTCCTGCGTTGGACTCACACTTCTACTCAGCCACAGCGAGCTGGTGACTCTCTACCTTCCTCAAACGTATTACCCTCCCTAAGCCCATCAACCTGCCCCATCTGCTGCCCCAACCCTCTTGAAGACCACCAACTTTTTTTTTTTTTTTTTTGAGACAGGTTCTCCCTCTGAGTGCAATAGTGTGATCATGGCTCACTGCAGCCTCAACCTCCCTGGCTCAAGTGATCCTCCCAGTCAAGCCTCCCAAGTAGCTGGAACTGCAGGTACGTACTGCCACGCCTGGCTAATTTTTCAATTTTTAGTAGAGATGGAGTTTTGCCATGTTGCCCAGGCTGGTCTTGAACTCCTGGGCTCACGTGATCCTCCTGCCTTGGCCTCCCAAAGAGCTGGGGTTACAGGCATGAGCCACTGTGCCCCATCAACAACCACCAATTTCTAACTGTGCCGGAGTTCTGGTCATGTTCTGTTTCTTGATCTGGGTGCAGGTGACAAGAGTATGCTCACTTTGTGAACACTCAAAGGGCTGTACACTTAGGATATGTCCCCCATTTGCTGAACTTGCTATATCTCAATAAAATTGGCCCCCAAGGCCAGGTGCGGTGGCTTATGCCTATAATCCCAACACTTTGGGAGGCCGAGGCGGGGCGGATCAAAAGGTCAAGAGATTGAGACTATCCTGGCCAACATAGTGAAACCCGGTCTCTACTAAAATACAAAAAATCAGCTGGGCATTGTGGCGCACGCCTGTAGTCCCGGCTACTCGGGAGGCTGAGGCAGGAGAATTGCTTGAACCCGGGAGGTGGAGGTTGCAGTGAACTGAGATTGCACCACTGCACTCCAGCCTGGTGCCTGGCGACATAGCGAGACTCTGTCTCAAAAAAAAAAAAAAAAAATTGGCCCCCAAAGAAACCCCCCACCCTAATGACATATCCCTGCTGCACCCTCCTTCAATTCCTTGCTCACTCCTGCCCTCTCTCCTTCACATAACTCCCAAATCCCTGACCCTGGTGATTCATACCTCGGAGCCCCGTTTCTTTGTTTACCCCACAGAGACTGAATCCTGGGCCCAGAGAAGGCTTTGGAGTTGGACCCCCACCTGTCACATCATGAGCCCTCCATAAATACTGCTGCACCTGAGTGGTGGCGGCAACTTAGGGCCATTCCCCATTGGGACAGCAGCTCTTCCCCAGGTCTGCGTGACCAGATAGCCATGACCAGGAGAGGGAAGGTGGGGTGAAGAGAAGTTAAACTGCTTAACAGGTCTTCTCATGTCTCCCCTGCCCCAGTGGTGACTATTTAGACACAGTTGAGCTGAGCAGCCTTCAGAGGGTTCCTGGCAGCCTGTGACCTGGATGGGAATAGATAGGGTATTGGTCCCAGAGTCACCAGCACGTGTCTCCCACCATATGATGGAGGCTGGGCAACTCTCCTACCGAGGCTTCCAAGTACCGCTCTTACAAATTCCCTCCATGCTACACAGCGAGCTGGGAAACAAAGGGGAAAACCTGGTGGCAAGCTGGCCTGCGGGGACTCTAATGCCTCTGCTGCCTGCCCTCTGTTACCCACCCCTGACTCTGTCTTCTTTTTGGCTTCTCAAGTCCTGTTCTCTCTGTCCTTGACAACAGCAGCCTCTACAGAGTTACAAAACAGCCAGGAGGTGCTGCTGCCCTACCAGGCACCAGGAATTAATGAGAAAAAGTAGCTTATTAAGGTAGTGTGGCTTTGGTACAGGCATACAGAAAGTAGCCAATGGAATAGAAGAGAGTTCTGAAACTGCAGGACAAATATATAAAATGTTAGGATAGGCCAGGCACGGTGGCTCATGCCTATAATCCCAGCAATTTGGGAGGCCAAGGTGGGAGATCACCTGAGGTCAGGAGTTTGAGACCAGCCTAGCCAACATGGTGAAACTCTGTCTCTACTAAAAATGCAAAAGTTAACTGGGTGTGGTGGCACGCCCCTGTAATCCCAGCTACTTGGGAGGCTGAGGTGGGAGAATCGCTTGAACCCGGGAGGCGGAGGCTGCAGTGAGCCGAGATCGTGCTACTGCACTCCAGCCTGGGCCAACAGAGCAAGAACTCATCTAAAAAAAAAAAAAAGTTAGTATATATATGACAGAGGTGGCATACAAGCTCAGTGGGTGACAAAGGCTTATCTATAAGGAAGAAGATGAACTCAATCCCTACCTGTTTCGCACTGTATATGAAAATCAATTTCAGATGAATGAAGAATTTAGATGGCAAAAATGAAACTTTACTAAAAGGTCCCCCTTTGCTCTAGTGCCTTGAGTCACTACTTTGATGATACACTAAACTTCCATATGTACATGGATCTATACCCGGACTTTTGTTGTTCTTCCTTCAATCTGTCAGCCTGTCTATTCACAGGTCAGCATCACAGTATTTAAATCATAAAAGCTTCAGGCTGGGCATGGTGGCTCACGCCTGTAATCCCAGAGTTTTGGGAGGCCAAGGCAGGAGGACTGCTTGAGGCCAGGAGTTTGAGACCAACCTAGGCAACATAGCAAGACCCTGCCTCTGCAAAATAAATAATAAAAAAAATTAGCTATACATGCACCTGTAATTATAGCTACTCAGGAGGCTGAGGTGAAGGAACCTAGGAGGTCGAGGCTGCAGTGAGCTATGATGGTGCCACTGCACTCCGGCCTGGGCAACAGAGCAAGATTTTGTCTCAAATAAATAAATAAATAAAATAAAATCTTCATAGTACGTCTGGTGGCAGAGGCATCAGACTCCCTGTGGGCTGGGAGTATGAGTCCCTATTGTCACTTTTCTTTTTCAGGGTTTTCCTAGTTTTTCTCGCATGTTGGCTTTTTCTTTTATTTATTTATTTTTTAAAAACGGGGTTTCACCATGTTGGTCAGGCTGGTCTTGAACTCACAACCTCAGGTGATCTGCCTGCCTTGGCCTCCAAAGTGCTTGGATTACAGGCATGAGCCACCACACCAGGCTGCATGTTTGCCTTTTCATATGAACTTTACTATCAACTCATCTAGCTCTAGATGATGTAGGTCTATTTTTGGGAATCACATTAAATGTATAAATTAAATAAGGACCTGAGAAGGTGAACTGCCATCTTCACGATGTTAATTCATTTTATCTAAGAACAAGGAATGTCTTTCCGTCTGCCTAAGACTACCTCTGTGTCTTTCAGGAGTGTTTCAAACTTTTCCTCATATCACTTTGTAAATCCCTTGTTGATCTTATCCCAAAATATTTTATGGTTTTTTTGGTTGTTATTGTAAATGTTTTCTCTTCTATTTTATCTTCTATCTGGTTACTTGTGTATATAAAAACTACTGATTTCTGCATGTTGATTTCATATTCTGCTGTTACTGCATTCTTTTTTTATTTTTATTTTTTGAGACAAGGTCTCTCTCTGTCACCTAGGCTGGAGTGCAGTGGCGGGATCATGGCTCACTGCAGCCTCAAACTCCTGGACTTAAGTGATCCTCCCGCCTCAGCTTCCCTGAGTAGCTGGTGCTACAAAGGCACGCTAGCTACCATGTATGGCTAATTTGTGTGTGTGTGTGTGTGTGTGTGTGTGTGTGTGTTTGTAGAGATGGGGTTTCACCATGTTGACAAGGCTGTTCTCGAACTCCTGGGCTCAAATGATCCTCCTGCCTTGGCCTTCCAAAGTGTTGGCTTACGACGTGAGCCACCATGCTCACCCTTAATGTGGTTTTGAATTTGTTTGCTAATATTTTATTTGGGATTTTTGCATTGATATTCATAGTAAAAATGATCTATGCTTTTTTTTTTTGAGACAAAGTCTCACTCTATCACCCAGGCTGGAGTGCAGTGGTGCAATCTCCCCTCACTCAACCTTTGCTTCCTGGGTTCAAGTTATTCTCCTGCCTCAGACTCCAGAGTAGCTGGGACTACAGGCGTGCGCCACAATGCCCAGCTGATTTTTATATTTTTAGTAGAGATGAGGTTTGACCATGTTGGTCAGGCTGGTCTCAAACTCCTGATGTCAAGTGATCCACCCACCTTGGCCTCCCAAAATGCTGGGATTATAGGTGTGAGCCACTGGACACAGTCTCTGCTTTTCTTTGTGCTATTAATGTTATAATTGCTTTAGAAAGATAATATGGAAGTTTGTCTTCATTGTCCATTCTGTGGAACAATTCATGTGGCCATTGGGATTAACTGGTCTCTAGCACTTCAGTGGAATTCCCCTGTGAAATCATCTTGGCCTGATGCTTTTTTATGCGGCAGTTCCTTAATAACTTTCTCTACTTCTTTGATGGAAATTGGTTTGTTAACCTCTAATGGGGTCAATTTTGGTAAACTGTGTTTCCCCAGCAAATTATTTATTTTCATCTAGGTTTCTCTATTTTAGATGTGGATGCCTTTTTTATATTTTGGCTTTTAGAACCATGCTAATGTCTTACATTTAAAAATATAAAACTAAATCAACATTACCAGGCATAGTGGCTCATGCCTGTAACCCCAGCAATTTGGGAGGCCAAGGCAGGTAGATCGCTTGAGCTCAGGAGTTTGAGAGCAGCCTGGGCAACATGGTGAAACTCCATCTCTATCAAAAATACAAAAATTAGCTAGGTGTGGTGGCACACACCTGTGGTCCCAGCTACTCAGGAGGCTGAGGTGGGGGAGCTGCTTGAGCCCAGGAGGCAGAGGTTGCAGTGAGCCGAGATCCCACCACTTCACTCCAGCCTGAACAGAGTCAGACTCCATCTCAAAAAAAGAAAAAGAAAAGAAAAAAGGCTGGGTGCAGTGGCTCACACCTGTAATCCCAGCACTTTGGGAGGCCGAGGCGGGTGGATCACCTGAGGCCAGGAGTTTGAGAGCAGCCTGGCCAACATGGTGAAACCCCCTCTTTAATAAGAATACAAAAAAATTAGCCAGGTGTGGTGGTGCACACCTGTAGTTCCAGCTACTTAGGAGGCTGAGGTAAGAGAATCTCTTGAACCCGGGAAGCGGAGGCTGCAGTGAGCCGAGATCACACCACCACACTCCAGCCTGGGCAACAGAGTGAGACTCTGTCTCAGAAAAAAGAAATAGACCTCCCTTTCAGAAAGGGAGCTGCCCAATACCCAGGAGGAAGGGATGTTGCAGAGAGAGTCTAAGACTCTGACCAGACAGGCCTGGCTGGGTCTCCCCCACTCAATCTGTTAGTACAAGATCAGACTCTGTTGTCCCATCACATTTCTCCACAGTTACAAATTGTGCCTATGCAATGAAGTCTCCATGGAGGGCTGAAGAGGATGAAGAGCTTCTGGATAGCCAAACATGTGGGGTTCCTGGAGGGTGGCTACCTGGGGGGTGGTGCATGGGAGCTCTGTGCTCTTTCCCACATGCTTCATCCTCTGCATCTCTTCATCTGTATCCTTTGTAATGTAATACTCTTTATAATAAACCAATCATGTTTATATAAACCAATCATGGCTGGGCTGGTCTTGAACTCCTGGCCTCGAACATGTAAATAATTTCCTGAGTTCTGTGAGCCACACTAGCAAACTAATTGAATCTGAGGAGAGGGTCGTGGACCCCCAATTTATAGCTAGTTGGTCAGAACCACAGGTAAAATAACCAGGGGCTTGCCATCAGCATTGGAAGTAGAGCTTAGTCTTGTGGGACTGTATCCTTGACCTGTGTGATCTGATGCTATCCTCCAGGTAGATTGTGTCGGAAGTGAATTGCAGAACATCCAGCTGGTATATTAATTTGCTGCAGAATTAATTGCTTGCTTGGTGTGTGTGTGTGTGTGTGTGTGTGTGTGTGTGTGTGTGTGTGTGTGTAAACCTCCACACATTGTATTGTGAGAGCAGAAGAAAAAACAGTTTGATTCTTCTACTCACACACATATATAAAATTTTATATATACACATATATATGAAATTATATATACATAAATGAAATGTCTTAGCTCTGTACAATAAGAGGACAAAACAAATCCTGAGGAGGGGGTAGAATCTGATTTCCAGAGTTGAAGCAAGAGCATTCTAGTAGCAAGGAGTAAAATCTAGCTCCCAGATCTTGGCTTTGAAATTCTGTTACCTTAGTGCTATGGCTGGGAAAGAACAAGATATGCCTGGAGGTGATGTCAGCAGAAATGTAAAAGCCTATGAAAATCCTCTCCTCCTTAAAAGCAGTGAGAACACTGGCAAAAATTGTCAAAACAAACTTATCAGAACTTTGGAAATTGACCAAGGTTTACAATTCAGAAAGCGTTTTTTGTTTTTTTTTTTTCAAGAAAATGACTGAATCTTGGAAACAACAGGAAACTTTGCGGCGTTCGAACTTCTCCTGTACGCATCCCCTCTCTCCCACTTCCACAAGAGCCTTGAAAACCAACAGTCCTGCAATCCCGGTGAAAACCAGCAGACTAGCAACCACTGGTCGAGGCCAACAGGGTTGGACTTCCTCCAAAGCCTCATTTTCAGAGAACTGTCTTTATTTGATCTGTCTGGCACTTTTCTGGAAAACTCCACTCATGGGGCTCATCTGGTATAAACAGCTTTCTCTGAGGGTGCTTTTCAGAAACAATTAGCAGCAACTGTTCAACACAGCAGTGATAACATTTAGGACAAACAACAAGCTTATCAAGAAAACTTAAAAGGAAAATCTGTAATAACCATTATCAGTCCATTATCAGGCTTTAAAAAACTCTGACATATGCCTGGGAATCTAGAAAACCACAAATATGCATAAGGCTGTACGTATGCCTAGGATCTCCTGACCTCAAAACTCTGCACAAGCAGGAAATGAAGATAAGGCAAAGTTGTAAACAGCCTGCCTTTGGATTAAAGGCACACTCTGACATGCCATGCACACAGAGTCCACCAGCAAAGTCTGGGAGACTTACTGGTTTCAGGTGATTTACATAAATATCTGTCCAATCATTAGCTGACCACTAAGCTAATGGAGCAGAGACTTAGGTGGCCACACATGACAAAGAACACAGGCTTTACAGAATTAGTTCAGGAAAGTCACTAAAAACAAAGCAAAACAAAACAAAGCAACAAAAACAAACCCTAAGAGGAGGGAGAGTCTTGATTTCCAGAATTGCCACATTATATTATTTAAATGTCCAGTTTTGGACAAAAATTTATGAGAGATGCAAAGAGACAAAAAAGTGTGGCCCAAACACAGGGAAAAAAAGCAGTTAAACACTGTTTCTGAGGAAACCCAGACGTTAGACTTAATAGGCAAAAACTGTAAGTCAGTGATTTTTAATATTTTCAAAGAACTAAAGGAAACTATGTTTAAAGAACTTTAAAAAAGGATAAAATGGTACCTAAGAAGTAGAGAGTATCAATAAAGAGAAATTATATAAAAAAGAAATTCTGGGCCAGGTGCGGTGGTTCACTCCTGTAATCCCAACACTTTGAGAGGCCAAGGTGGGATCACTTGAGGTCAGGAGTTCGAGACCAGCTTGGCCAAGATGGTGAAACATCCTCTCTACTAAAAATACTAAAATTAGCCAAGTGTGGTGGTGTGTGCCTATAATCCCAGCTATTCTGGAGGCTGAGGCAGGAGAATCACTTGAACCTGGGAGGTGGAGGTTGCAGTGAGCTGAAATTGCACCATTGCACTCTAGCCTGGGTGACAAGAGTGAAACTCCATCTCAAAAAAAAAAAAAAAAAAAAAAGAGGGAGAGAGAGAGAGAGAGAAATTCTGGCGATAAAAAGCATAATAACTGAAATGAAAAATTCACTAGAGGGGATCAACAGTAGCTTTGAGCTGGCAGAGTAAAGAATAAGTGAATTTGAAGACAGGTCAGGTGAGATAATCCAATCTGAGGAAGAGAAAGAAGAAAAGTAAACAAAATGAACACAGTCCTAGAGGTCTGTGGAACACCATCAAGCATATAAACACCCATATAATGCAAGTTCCAAAAGGAGAGGGGAAAGAGAGAAAAAAAAAGGTGCAAGAATTGACTGTTTGAAGGAATAATGGCTAAAAATCTCCCAAATTTGAGTTAAAGCATTAATCTATGCATTCAAGAAGTGCACTAACTCCAACTAAGATAAATTCAAAGAGATATGCACCCAGACACATCATAAACAAATTTATAAAAGCTAAAGATAGAGAGAATCTTGAAAGTAGTAAGAGAAAAGTAACTGTAACTCATCATATGCAAGGAATCCTCAGTAGGATTAGCAGCTAATTTCTCATTAGAAATCTTGAAATCAGAAGGTAGTAGGGCAACTTATTCAAAGTACTGAAAGAAAAACACTGCCAAACAAGAATACTACATCCAGCAAAATTATCTTTCAAAAATGAAGGTGAAATTAAGACATTCACAGATAAACAAAAGCTAGATAATTCATCACTAGCACATTTCTACAAGAAATGCTAAAGGGAGTCCTTCAGGGTGAAATAAAATTATCATTTTTGTAAATCTACATAAAGAAATAAATAGCACCTGTAAAGTTAACTACATAGGTAAATATAAAAGACAGTATAAATGCATTTTTTTTTTTTGCTTGTAACACTTTTTTCCTCCTATTTGATTTAAAAGACAACACATAAGGCAATAACTATAACTCTATGTTCATGGGCACACAATGTGTAAAGACGTAATTTGTTCGACAATAATAGCACAAAGGAGAGATGAGGGAATAAAGTTATATAGAGGCAATTTCTTTGTATTACTGAGCTTAATTTGGTATTAATTCTAACAGGAGTAATATATAAAGATGTTAATTGTAATACTCAGGGAAATGACTAAAAAATAAGAAAAAAAATAAGCTAAGTGTAGTGGCTCATGCCTATAGTCACAACACTTGGGGGAGGCCAAGGCGGATGGATAACTTGAGCTCAGGAGTTTGAGACCAGCATGGGCAACATGGCAAGATCCTGTCTCTATAAAAAAATAAAAAACCGGTCGGGTGCGGTGGCTCACACCTGTAATCCCAGCACTTTGGGAGGCCGAGGCAGGTGGATCATGAGGTCAGGAGTTCGAGACCAGCCTGGCCAACATGGTGAAACCCCGCCTCTACTAAAAATACAAAAAAATTAGCTGGGTGTGGTGGTGGGTGCCTGTAATCCCAACTACTTGGGAGGCTGAGGCAGGAGAATTGCTTGAAACCAGGAGGCAGAGGTTGCAGTGAGCTGAGATCATGCCACTGCACTCCAGCCTGGGTGACAGAGCAAGACTCTGTCTCAAAAAAAAAAAGTTAAAAATTAGCTGGGCGTAGTGGCATATGCCTGTGGTCCCAACTATTCAGGAGGCTGAGGCAGGAGGGTAGCTTGAGCCCAGGAGGTTGAGGCTATAGTGAGCCATGTTCCTACCACGGCACTCTGGCCTGGGCGACAGAGCAAGACCCTGTCTCAAAAAAATATATAAAAATTTTAAAAATTAAAAAAAATAAATAAAAGACATAGGAAACAAACAACAGAAAAATAAAAAAGTGGTACACTAGAAACACCTGTTTAACATAAAAGAAGGCATTAAAAGAGGAATACAGAAACAAAAAATAAGACATAGAAAACAAATAGCAAAATTGCAAACATAAACTCTACCTATCAGTAATTACAATAATGTAAGTTAATTAAACACTGCAATTAACCTTTTTCCTGCTTAGAAAAAAAAGTGTAGCTTGCTGCCAGTGCTTACTTGATTTTTCATAAACATGCTCTTTGAGGCTGAAGCAAAGCTGACTGATTTTCAATGTCAAAATAAAATATAAAAATTATTCTTGGAGTTATTTCTAAGCAGAACTAACATCAGAATCATCTGAATCATCTGAATTGTCTATTTCGGAAAAGTCAGATTCATCAAATGAATCTTTAGCCAACAACTGTTCAAGAACAATGTTAACATCATTTGTAGGAATACTACATTTTCCAGGATTTGACATTTTCAGTGATTGAGAATTGCTATATTTTGTAAATGGAAATGCCACTCCTAAAAACAGAATGCTATAAATAGAATGTTGTATTTTGTTTCCAAAGTCGATATACTAGAGTGATGTGAAAATAATAATAAAAATGAGATCGTTTGTGGCAAAATTATCTTGGGGTAAACACTGAGCTCCAAGTGCCGCCAGAGAGTATTCTCATGGCAAATGGTAAAGGGTTAAAAGGCACAGAGGATGAAAAACCTTATATAATCATAAAATGGTCAGTCCATCAAGAAAGATTTAACAATGATCAACATATATGCACCTAACAACACAGCACAAAATATGTGAAATAAAAACAGGCAGAATTGGAGACAGAAATAGACAATCAACAATTATAGATTGAGACGTTAATATCCCACTTAAAGAAATGGATAAAACAACTAGACAGGGAATTAACAAGGAAGTTATTTTTTTGGATATGTGGTCTCACTCTGTCACCCAGGCTGGAGTGCAGTGGCACAATCTCAGCTCACTGCAACCTCTGCTTTCTGGGCTCAAGTGATCTTCCCCACCTCAGCCTCTTGAATAGCCAGGACTATAGGTGTGTGCCATCATGTGGCTATTTTTTAAAATTTATTTATTTATTTTTATTTTTTGTAGAGACGGGGTTTTGCCATGTAGCCCAGGCTGGTCTCGAACTTCTGCACTTAAGAAATCCATCTGCCTCAGACTTCCAAGGTGCTGGAATTACAGGCGTGAGCTACTGTGCCTGGCCAATAAGGAATATTTGAATAATGCTATAAATCAATTAGACCTAATAGACATCTATAGAACACTTCCTCCTACAATGGTAGAACACACATTCTTCTTCAGCGCACATGGAACATTCTCCAGGACAGACTCTGTGTTAAGCCAGAAAACAAATCTCAGTAAATTGAATTGGACGGAAATCATACAAAATATGTTCTCTGACCACAATGGAATGAAACTAGACATCAAAAACAGAAGAAAATTTGAAAAATTTACAAATATGTGGAAAGTAATACACTCATAAATAACCAATAGGTCAAAGAAGAAATCACAAGGGAAATTAGAAGATACTCTGAGATGAATGAAAATGAACACACAACATATCAAAATGTAAGGGATGCAGCTAAAGTGGTGCTTAAAGGAAAAATCATAGTTGTAACTGCCTGTATCTAAAAACAAGAAAGATATCAAAATCAATAACCTGGCCAGGCATGGTGGCTCACGCTTGTAATCCCAGCACTTTGGGAGGCTGAAGCGGGCAGATCATGAGGTCAGGAATTCGAGACTGGCCTGGCCAACATGGCGAAACCCCATCTCTACTAAAAATACAAAAGAATTAGCTGCCTGTAATCCCAGCTACTCGGGAGGCCAAGGCAGGAGAATTGCTCAACCAGGGTGGTGGAGGTTGCAGTGAGCCAAGATCACGCCACTGTACTCCAGCCTGGGCAACAGAGTGAGACTCCAACTCAAAAAAAAAAAAAAATCAGTAACTTAATCTTCCATTTTTTCTAGGAAATTAGAAAAAGAAAAGCAAACTAAGTCCAAAGCAAGCAGAAGGAAAAAAGCAATAAAGATAAGAGTGGAAATAAATGACATAAAGAATTAAAAAATAGGCCAGGCACGGTGGCTCACACCTATAATCGCAGAACTTTGGGAGGCTGAGGTGGGCAGATCACGAGGTCAAGGGATCAAGACCATTCTGGCCAACACGGTGAAACCCCGTCTCTACTAAAAATACAAAAATTAGCTGGGTGTGGTGGCACGCGCCTGTAATCTCAGCTACTAGAGAGGCTGAGGCAGGAGAATCACTTGAACCCAGGAGGCAGAGGTTGCAGTGAGCCAAGATCCACCACTGCACTCCAGCCTGGCAAGAGAGTGAGACCCTGCAAAAAAAGAAAAGAAAAAAAACCACACACACACACACACACAGAAAACAAAAAAAGAATTTTAAAAATAGAGAAACTAATGCAACAAAAATTTGGTTCTTTGAAAAGATCAATAAAATTGACATACCTTTAGACTAACAAACAAAAAGGCAGAAAACTACTAAAATCAGGAATGAAAGAGTGGACATAGTACTGACCTTACAGAAACAAAAAGTATTATAAGAGAATACTGTGAACAATTATGTGCCAAGTTAGAAAACCCAGATGAAATGGACAAATCCCTAGAAAGACACAAACTACCAAAACTGACTAAAGAAGAAACAGAAAATCTGAATAGACCTATAACAAGTGAAGAGATTGAATTAGGAATAAGAAAAACTTCTATGAAGAAACACCCAGGACCAGATGACTTCACTGGTGAATTCTGCCAAACATTTAAAAAGAATTAATGCCAGCCAGGCATGGTGGCTCATGCCTGTAATTCTAGCATTTTGGAAGGCCAAAGCAGGAGGATCGCTTGAGCCCAGGAGTTCAAGACAAGCCTGAGTAACACAGCAAGACCCTGTCTCAAAAAAAGAAAAAAAAAAAATTAATACCAATCTTCAGAAGATCTTTCCAAAAATAGAAGAAAAGGGAACACTATCTAACTCATTCTATGAGGCCTTTATTATCCTGATACCAAAACCAGACAAAGACAGCATAAGAAAACTACAGAGCAATGTCTCTTATGAATATAGATACAATAATCCTTAACAAAATAATCACAAACTGAATCCCACAACGTACAAAAAGGATTTATACCAAGGCCAAGTGAGGTTTAGCCTAGGAATGCAAATGTCTACACCTAGACACATCACAAACAAACTTATGAATGCATCAACTTGCATGAAATCAATCTACTACACTGTATTCACAGCATAAAGGACAAAATCCACACAATCATGTCGATAAACACAGAAGCATTTGACAACATCCAACACCCTTTCACAACAAAAGTACTCAACCAGCTAAGAATAGAAGGAGAAATTTGTCAACACTTAGGTAGCAGTTAATATATGTCAGATGCATTGTTATAGACACTTTACATTTACTAAGTAATTTCATTCTCACACCAACTATATGAGGCAGGAACTATTATTATCTACATTTTGCAGATGAATAAGTTGGAGTACAGAGCGTTTAAGTAACTTTTCCTGTGTTAAGCAATTAACAAGTTGTGGAGGTTAAGATTCTCATACAGAAATTCTGTTTACAGAGTTCATGCTCTTAATCACATTCTGCTCTACTGTCTCTCAAAGAATGTAGAATAATAATAATGATAAAACAAATTGGGTTTCTTTAAAACTAATGATTCAGACCAGGCATGGTGGCTCACGCCTGTAATCCCAACACTTTGGGAGGCCGAGGCAGGCGGATCACGAGGTCAAGAGATCAAGACCATCCTGACCAACGTGTTGAAACCCTGTCTCTACTAAAAATAGAAAAATTAGCTGGGCGTGGTGGTGTGCTCCTGATGTCCCAGTTACTTGGGAGGTTGAGGCAGAAGAATCGCTTGAACCCGGGAGGTGGAGGTTTGCAGTGAGCCGAGATTGTGCCACTGCACTCCAGCCTGGCGACAGAGAAGACTCCATCTCAAAAACAAACAAAAAAACAACCCAAAAAACCTAATGATTCAATCTTTATCTGTAAATAAACTTAATTTATAACACTGTTGACGTATATCAGAGACCATAATTTGTAATATTGATGCAACTGCTAATTTTAGTAGCAATGTTTATTTAATCAAGTTGATAATGTTGGGTTAATATTGATATTTAACTGTAATTTTAGTCATAAATTTGGTGATGATCATTTACATGAGTAAACGTAATCTTGTAATATTTGTAAAAATTGACAAAATTACTTACACAATTTGATGGCATTAGTAACAATTATTTAATTTCTATTTGTAACTAAAATTTGATTCATAATTGTGATACTCATAATTTATATCAGTAATCAAAATTTTAATATTAGTGATTTTTTAATGACAGCAGTTAGAATGTTAACCATATTAGTAATTTTTTCTATTAGGAACTACAAGATAATTCAAAACACAGGTACTCATAGTTTATATTAGTGATCTTAACACTGGTAATAATTATATCTGTAACAATTTTTACACTGTTTGTAGTAATGGTTTAATTTTATTTACTTATTTATTTAATGTTTTGAGACAGGGTCTCACTCTGTTGCCCAGAATGGGGTGCAGTGGTGCTATCACAGCTCACTGCAGCCTCAACCTCCAGGGCTCAGGCAATCCTCCCACCTCAGCCTCCCAAGTAGCAGGGACTACAGGTACATATCACCATGCTCGGCTAATTTTTGAATTTTTTGTAGAGATGGGGTCTCACGATGTTGTCCAGGCCGGTCTCAAACTCCTGGGCTCAAGAGATCCTCCCATTTTGGGTTTAAATTTAAAAAAAAAAAAATTATAACAATTTACAACATAAGTACTAATCATTTATACTAATGAACTTAATTTGTAACACTATAATACATTGTAATATTAGTTGTTATATTTGATGAAATTAGCAATGATAATTCAATTTCTATTATTTAAATATTCAGCATATTTTATTATGGCATATTGTAGCCCAATGACCAAACTGTGGTAGTCTCCATTGCATGCCATGCTAATATACTTCAAAACAGGTACTTATAATTTGCATCAGAGTATAATTTGTAATATCAATAATCATTGGTAATAACAGCAATAATCTTTGATGATATTAGTAATGATTATTCAATTTTTACTAGGAACTATGATTTAATTCATAACATAGGTACTCATAATTTACAATAGTAATAACAGTATTAGTGATAATTTGTAATATTAGTGATTATATTGTATAATAGTAACCAACAGTTCAATTTTTATTTGTAAACAATTTAATTTATTTATTATTTATTATTTTTTATTTTTTGAGATGGAGTCTCACTCTATCACCCAGGCTGGGGTGCAGCGCCACGATCTCTGCTTACTGCAACCTTCGCCTCCCGGGTTCAAGTGATTCTTCTGCCTCAGCCTCCTGAGTAGCTGGGATTACAGGTGTACGCCACCACACCCAGCTAATTTTTGTATTTTCAGTAGAGGCGGGGTTTCACCTCCTTGGCCAGGCTGGTCTCGAACTCCTGACCTTGTGATCCACCAGCCTTGGCCTCCCAAAGTACTGGGATTACAGGCATGAGCCACCTCGCCCGGCCCGAATTTATAACATTACTATTGATAAATGTTATTGGCAATCCTAATTTGAACATAAGTAAAATTTCTATCAGGAGGAATATTTGACAATGTTAGTAATAATGACTTGATTTCTATATGTAATATATTCTGATTCGTTATATTAATTCTATCAATTCACATTAGAAATAGTTTTTAATAATGGCAAAAATAGATAACATGAACAACAGGATCTGATAAATATTGGAATGGATCATGATTTAGTTTTCCTTGTAAACGTTAGAAAACTTATGGTAGACCCTATCACAAAGCAACTGCTGCCTCCACGTGCACACAGCAGCCACACTCCTGCATATCACACTGCTGATAACATACCAATAGTTAATATTATTGCAGTAGTTACGACTCTTCCCCTCCTGCCCACTATATTTTCCCCAAACTCACCATTTCTTTGTGATTGGGATGAGAAAGGTCTGATCAATTAGAGGGAATTCTTCTGTCCCCAGTTTCTTGTGCAGTCGAACCATCTGGGCAAACTATGAGAACCAAGAGAGCTGGTCAGTGAGTCCTTCACCAGGAACCTCTAAGCTTTCTCGAACATCCTCACTTCCCCCAAATCGCAGAGTGGTTTCAAGCTCCCATATGCATGCATGAGCTATCTCCCTCTGCCACTGGCACCCTTCCTGTTACTTACCACCCAGGGGCTTGTCACAGAAGTTGTAGACAGAATGCAAGGAATTAACACTGGGGATTCCAGCATATTGCAGCCCAATGACCAAACTGCGGTAGTCTCCGTTGCGTGCCATGCTGAAGGCGTGCTGGCGGATCAGCACAAAATCCGGCTTCAGAGACCTAGTGTGGCAGGGGTAGGAGTGTTGAGAGTTCCCCCAGAAGCTCCCTATCACTCTTGAAACAAAGACCAAGTTTCTAAATCTCCATAGGTCCCAGAAATTGCAAAGTGGTTTTTCAACTCTGCACACATGTGCAAAGCTGTTCCCTCTGCCTAGTGCACCCTTCTACCCTCTGCCCACCTGGTGACCCCCTTTTAAGCCTTTCCTACCTGTTCCCTTCTCAGCAAGGTCAGCTTGCACCTTACCCACACAGCTCTGATAACTCCCTGATCACAATCTCTCAGACTGCCAGCTGTCTTCAGTGTTCTGCCCAGAATGAATTCTAACCTTAGGACTTTTATCAAGGCTGTTCTGTCTGCCTAAAGCACTTCCCTGCTAGATATCTGCATGGATCACTCCTTCACCTCCTTCAGGTCTTTCCTCAAATGTCTCTCCTGCAATCAGGCCACCCTATCCCAACTGCAGACCCCACCATCATCCAACGATTGCTACATCATCTACTTTAGTGCTATATATCTATATATATATATTTTTTTTTCCTTTTATTTTCTTTTTTGAGACAGAGTGTTGCTCTGTCATCTAGGCTGGAGTGATCATAGCTCACTGCAACCTCCATCTCTTGGGTTCAAGTGATTTCCTGCCTCAGCATTCCGAGTAGCTGGGACTACAGCGCATGCTACTATGCCTGGCTAATTTTTGTATTTTTAGTAGAGACAGGGTTTCACCATGTTGGCCAGGCTGGTTTTGAACTCCTGGGTTCAAGCAATCCACCCACCTTGGCTTCCCAAAGTGCTGGGATTACAGGTGTGAGTCACCATGTCTGGCCACTGCTATATTTTTTCTTAGCACTTTTACGTTTTCTTATTTATTTATTTGTGTATTGTGCGTATCTCATGGTAGAATGTAAGGTTCATAACACCAGGATTGCTTTTTTTTTTTTTTTTTTTTGAGATGAAGTTTTGCTCTTGTTGCCCAGGCTGGAGTGCAATGGCATGATCTCGGCTCACTGCAACCTCTGCCTCCTGGGTTAAAGCGATTCTCCTGCCTCAGCCTCCCAAGTAGCTGGGATTAAAGGCATGCACCACCATACTCAGCTAATTTTGAATTTGGTATTTTTAGTAGAGATGGGGTTCCTCCATGCTGGTCAGGCTGGTCTCGAACTCTCGACCTCAGGTGATCCACCAGCCTTGGCCTCCCAAAGTGCTGGGATAACAGGTATGAGCCACCGCACCCGGCCGTTTTTTTTCGGTCTTTCAGCATGTAGAATAGCTCCTGGCACACAGTAGGTGCACAATAAATATTTGTTAAATATAAAGTGCTGAGAGCAGCACCTGGCAAGCAGCAGATGTCTAACAAATGTATATTTAATTAATAATTGAAGTCTGAGTGTGGCGGCTCATACCTGTAATCCCAGTACTTTGAGAGGCCAAGGCAGGTGGATTGTTTGAGCCCAGGAGTTCAAACCTGGGCAAATAGTGAGATCCCATCTCTAGAAAAAACCATAAAAATTAGCCAGGCATGGTGGTGCACACCTGTAGTCTGAGCTACTTGGAAGGCTGAGGTGGGAGGATCACTTGAGCCTGAGGGGCTGTGGCTACAGTAAGCCATGATTGCGCCAGTGCACTCCAGCTTAGGAGACAGAGCAAAACCCTGTCTCAAAAAAAAAAAAAAAAAAAAAAAAAAATTGAAAGTGTGGCTTGTGGCATGCTGGGGTCCCTGGCTCTTTTTCAGAAGAAAAGTTGTCTTCCCACATTCCATGCCTAAATTCTTGCCCACAGAAGGATGGGTGGGGAGGTTGGAACTCTCCCTAGCTCTAAGGGGGAGAGTCCGTATCCCTTGCTCGTAACACCAAGGTACCCTTTTTATACTCACCGCACGACCTTCACCCCCGTTTCGAAGAACTTCCATGTCCACAGAGAATCCACCATTGGCATGGGCCACAAGGTTGAGATCAGAGAATTCGGCCTGCGAAGGAGACAAAAATTGGTGATTCACCTACATCACACAAAAATGATCACTCAGTTTGCAGTATGGACAACTCACCCCCCGGGTCCAACTGCCCTAACTTACCTGTTCTACTTTAATGTCAATTTCTCCATGGATCTTTTTCCCTTTGAAGTATTTTGCCCTGGAGAGGAAAAGCAGAACACATCTGTCAATGATCAAATCTCAGAAGGGAAGACAAAACACAGGCCCTTGATCTTTTTGCCCCTTCAATGCTATTAAAGAAACCATGGGGAGAAATGCCAGATACAGGTGACAGGGGGGATGGAGGCAGCAAACCACCTTGCCATGTATGTACCTATGCAACAATCCTGCATGATCTGCACATGTACCCTAGAACCTAAAGTACAGTTAAAAAAAACATAAAGTGCCTTATAATTACTGAAATATTTTGAAAAAATCAAGAGTGCTTTGTGAACAATAAAGTCTGTTGTCATCCTTACAGAGGTGCAAAAATGTTAAAGGACACTGCAAGCTGTAAAATGTGGCCTTGAACTGCAGAGAGCAGGCATTTGCCAAAATATAGTCCGCTCATCACATTGCCATTGTAAATGTTTTTTAAGAGCTTCACAAAACTAGCAGTACTATGTAAATTAGAATATACTTTGAAATTGCATGGAGGTCGGTAAACGACAAAGAACCTTAGAAAAGACTTAGCTGGCCAGGTACAGTGGCTCATGCCTGTAATCCTAGCACTTTGGGAGGCTGGAGGTGTGAGGACTGCTTCAGGCCAAGAGTTGGAGACCACCCTGGACAACATAGAGACCCCCATCTCTATAGAAAAAAATTGGAAAACAAAAACAAAAAAACGGCTGGGGCCAGTGGCTCACACCTGTAATCCCAGCACTTTGGGAGGCCGAGACAGGTGGCTCACCTGAGGTCAGGAGTTCGAGACCAGCCTGACTGACATGGTGAAACCCTATCTCTATTAAAAATACAAAATTGGCCGGGCGGAGTGGTACACACCTGTAATCCCAGCTACTTGGGAGGCTGAGGCAGGAGAATCGCTTGAACCCAGGAGGCGGAGGTTGCAGTCAGCTGAAATCACACCACTGCACTCCAGCCTGGGCAACAAGAGTGAGACTCCATTTCAAAACAAAAAAATAGCCAGGCATAGTGGTGCACACCTGTAGTCCCAGCTACTGGGGAGGCTGAGGCAGGAGAGTGGCTTGAGCCAAGAAGGTCGAGGCTGCAGTGAGCCGTGATTGCACCACTGCACTCCAGCTTGGGCAACAGAGAAAGATCTAGGGCACAAAAAAAAAAAAAAAAAAAAAAAGAGAGAGAGAAAGAAAGAAACTACATATCTCTGAGGCGTGCCTGTGTTTGCGTATTTTTAGTCCCTGTGTATAGCTCAGTGCCTGTGTCTGGCTGTGTGGCCTGCAGCATCTCTCCACTGTCAGCCCTTTCGCAAGGAGGAGCACATTCACCATGTGTGCTTGTGTGCTGTGAGAAACACAATGGCCATGGGTGGGCAGCTGCATCCGACAAGGAGGAGTGGATTGAGTGGTGCAGGCTGGCTAGCTCTAGAGAAGCCAGTATAGCTGGCAATGATGGGGGCAGGGAGGAATGCAGCTGAAGAGGAGAGGAAGCAACAGGAGGGGAGGGGGAGTGGGAGCAGCAGCAGGCACATCACGAACTGCTATGTCATTGTCCCTGGGCCCATCCCCCAGCTGGGCTTGGTTTCCGGTGGCCTCCTCCCCCAGTCTCAGGATTCCTAGCCAACAGGCTGCTCCAGGGATGGAGCTCATCCCCAGTCAGATTTCTCATGGAAGGCAGATGAAGGGGAGAGACACTTTCAGGGCTGTTGGTCACTGACAGGCACACAATCAGGGTTCAAGACCTGATGACTTGTCACCCTGGTGACTTGACTGACATATGCAACACACCCCAGGTACAGCTATTTCTTTTCCTCGTTCTCTCTGACACACACACACACACACACACACACACACACACCCCATCACTGACACCATCCCCTCTGAAGAGCTGGGAGAGAATCTCTCTCAACCCTGCACAATTTTTCATCTATAAACTGATGAGTGGGGGATGATGGGGTACATCACTGTTTCTAAAACTTTTCTGACCATAAGTGTAGTTGGATACTGTGGTGGTCTGCTCAGGCCTCCTTTTCAGGGACAATGTACCTTGAATGGGAGCTTCTGACCGCTCACGGCTGTGTCCCCCACTGGAAATTGTCTTGCCACAGGAAACTGTCTTGGCCAAGGTTATACCTACTTCGTGAGGGCATCCCCATGGTCTGGTCCATCCCCATGGTCTGATCTATGAGGGGGAAGGAAAGGCCAGCCTCCTTGCCTCAATCCTGGCTGACTCTGAAGGACCATCCCAGCTCCCAGGGCTCCCCATAAGATCAGCAGAGGCCCCTGAGGCAACCACATCTTGAGCCAGCCCTCCCTCTGCTCAACGCACCCCTCCTCACAGGCGTTGATCCCAGTGGCACACCCCAATAAGCCTCCTGCATGCAAATCTCCACCTGAAAACCTAAAACAGTGGGCCATGGAAGTCAAACTACAAGGATGGTCTAATGCAATTCTGGAGCTGGGTTACCCAGCAGCAGCCAGATGGCAGTGAGGACCCATCAGTAGTGGGAGGTGGGGCACACATAGCCTCCGACATGCTGTAGCAATGCAAAGCGCTTTGCAGCAGGTCTGGGCTGTGGTGCAAGCAGGATGTGACTTGGGCCATGTGACCCAGCAGCTCCTATGACACTGGAGGTGTCAGTAGTAGGAAAAGATGCTGTGTGGCGTTTATTCTCTCAGGTGGGAGAATACAGTGCAGGCCCCCAGGGTTTTGGAGCAGTGGTGACTTTTCCTGATGGTGGGCTGTAACAGGATTCTGGTGAAGGGAATATACTGGCTGGTGAAATATCCCTGGAACTTGAGTGATGTCAGGGAAATGGTAACCAGACTTGGGTGACTATTCTCTAAGTGCCATTGAGTAGCTGAAGAAAGATCTGACATGCTCAGGGTGAATTCAAGGCAAAAAGTGAAAGCCAGAGGACCTCTGTGACTGCATTTAAGCAAATCCTCATTTCCTGCGTCAGAGGGCAGACAGAGGGGAGGGCCAGGCTCAGAATTTAATTCTCCGTGGTGGTGGAGCTTCAGAAAAAGTCTACTTCTCAGGCCCAGCACATCTCCTAGGCCATGCTCAGGGCCCTAACAGGACGGGAATAGGACTCTAAGATGGGGATATCTGGGCGGATGCAGTTAAACACCTTGAGCTTACACACTCACCTGCATCCACTGAGCCTTTTGAAGTAGACCACTCCCCCGAGTTAGAATATATACCTTCTGCCTAAAGATAATGCAGAGGCTTCAGATGAAGCAGGTGCCTTGTAAGACAATACCTGCCCCTCTCAGAATCTATCCTCACCTCCCCTCCTGGAAACCAGACCAAAAATTAGGATCAAATCCTACTGAAACCTGGCTGGACAGGTTCTAGGCTTGCAAAGGAAGGAGAGAAATAATCTGTAGAAGAAGCTGGAATCTGGCTAGTATGTACTGGCAGGAGCTGGGAAGGGATGCATGGGAATGAATCTTGAGGACAATGGGCGAAGGAGGTAGAACAGGAAGTTGGCGCGCACTCCCAGGATACAGAACTTCAAACCTTAGCGAGGACTCTAGGAAGTGTTACTAACACACTGGTATTTGGAAACCTGGAGTAAACAATGGCTCACACTAAGTGAAGCAGAGCTTCCACGGAAGATTGCACAGGGAAGGATCAAAGGGCTCAAAGAAACAGACATGTTGGAGTAGATACACTACTGAAATCTGGAAAACCCACCAGCTGA
This sequence comes from Ateles fusciceps, assembly GCA_036589455.1. NCBI lineage: Eukaryota > Metazoa > Chordata > Mammalia > Primates > Atelidae > Ateles > Ateles fusciceps. The sequence continues at coordinate 1,022,860 of JAZHEH010002806.1, read as the reverse complement.
TTATGTTCTACAGGAAGGTCTAGAGGATACACAACTTACAAAATCAATAAGAAATATGCTGGTGAGGGTGGCACCAGTCACGCTGAGAAGCACAGTAGTGGTAAGGTGATAAATGAGCTCTGGCCCAGGTCCTGCTTACAGTGGGTCTGGTGGCTCCAGAGACCCACCCAATGGTCACTTCCTCAGTTCACAAATGTATAATTGCAGTGGCATACTTTGCAGTCGTCAGCATGGGCTCCTTGGCCTGTGGGGTAAGAGCTATTTCAGTAGGGAAGTCCAAATTAGAAGTTTCTGAAATGGCACACACCCCCATGCCTCAACAGTAAATCACAAACAATATTGTGTGCACTCTATGGGTGATGACGGAAGTCAATGCCACATTGAAAGATCTAAAGGAGCAGAGGTATTAGTTCCATCTTAGCTCCATCGAACTGAGCAGTTTGGCCCCTGGAGGGGTCGGATGGGTCCTAAGAATGCTTGCAGACTACTGCAAACACAACCAAGTAGTACTCTTGGTTGTACCTGCCGTACTGGACATGCTGTCATTGCCAGAGCAGATTAATAAGATCTCAGGTACAGCAGGTGGCCACTGACTTGGCTAACGCATTCTTCTCTATTCTGATTAAAAAAGAGGATCAGAAACAGTTCACACTCACATGAGACTGATGATAATATTCGTGGGTGGTCTTGCCATAGGGCTATGCTCTCTCTCTCTCACCTGGTGTCATAATATAGTCCAGAGAAACCTAGACTATCTGGATAACCCAGGAAACAGCACACTGGACCACCACACCGATTACATCATATTGATTGTGCAAGATGAGCAAGAGAGGGTTAGCATATCACTCTGATAAGACACATCCATTCCAGAGGGTGGGGAATAAACCCTACAGAGACTCAAGGGCCTGCTGCATTAGCAAAACTTTTAGGAATCCAGTGGTCCAGTGCAGTAAACCAGAACGGCCCTTCCAAAGAATAGGGCAAAACATTGAATCATGCACTTTCCCCCCATGAAGAGGAAAGCACAATACCTCGAGGCCTCTTCCCGTTCTGGAGGCAGCATACCCCCCCTGCACAAATACTGGTCTGACACATATTCCAGGTGGCATGCAAAGCTACCAGCTTTGAATGAGGGCCAGAGCAGAAAGGGCTCTGCAGCAGGTCCAGGCTGTGGTACAAGCAGTCCTGCCATTCAGGCCAGATGATCCGGCAGATCCTACGATACTGGAGGTGTCAACAGTGTGGAAACATGCAGTGAGGAGCTTATGGGAAGCCTGAGTGGGAGGCCCTTGGGGTTCTGGAGCAAGGCCATGCCATCTGCAGCAAAGAATTTTATGCCTTTTGAGAAAGACATCCCACAGAGGTGCTGGGCCCTGATAGAGACAGAATGCTTGACCATGGGGCATCAAATGATCGTGCATCCAGAAGTTTCCATTATGAGCTGGGTCCTGCTAGATCTGCCAAGTAAAAAAGTCAGGTGGGCCCAGCAGCCAGGATTGAGCCCAAGCAGGACCCTAAGCAAGGTGCAAGAGCAGGTAAGTAACCCTGATCCCCGTGTCTTCCACCACTGTTGTGCTAGTGCCTGTCTGTCACTAAGGGGGCTCCTTACAACCAGCTGATGAAAGAGGAAAAGGTCTAAGCTCGGTTCACAAGTAGGTTGTCTTGGTATGTGGGTGGAAGCCAAAAATGGGTAGTGGCTGGACTATAACCCAACTGGAATGCTCTTGAAAGACAGTGGCAGAGCTCCCAGTGGGCAGAACTTCAGGCTGTGCACCTGGTCATCTCCTTTGTGCAGAAGAGAAGCGCCTCAAGATTAGGATACATATATCCACTTATGGGCAGTGGTGAATGGTTTGGCTGGTTGGTCAGGGGTCTGGAAGGAAAAAGATTGGAAGATCCAGAGAGGTCTGGGATACAGAAATGTGGGCGGCCACCTAGGAGTGGGCAAGAAGTGAGGAGGCCAGGCACGGTGGCTCACACCTGTAATCCCAGCACTTTGGGAGGCCAAGGTGGGAGGATTGCCTGAGGTCAGGAGTTTGAGACCAGCCTGGCCAACATGGTGAAACCCTGTCTCTACTAAAAATACAAAAATTAGCCAGGTGTGGTGGCACACACCTGTAATTCCAGCTATTTGGGAAGCTGAGGCAAGAGAATTGCTTCAACCTGGGAGGTGGAGGCTGAAGTAAGCCAAGATCGTGCCACTGCACCAGCCTGGGCAACAGAGTGAGACTCCATCTCAAAAAAAAAAAAAAAAAAAAAAAGTGAGGAGTGAGGATCTTTGGATCATGTGTTAACACCCACCAGCCAGCATCTGCCATGGCACCATGGAAGTGGTACTAGGCAACCAGGTAGACAGCATGAGTCAGCCCGATGATGTCAGCCAGGCTGTAGTCAGCCACTCCAGTGCTAGCAGATGGGCACATGAATAAGTGGCAATAGCAGCACAGAGAGAAGCTATGTGTGGGGGCAGCAGTGTTACTGCTGAATGTCCAACCTTCCAGCAACAGAGACTGACATTGAACCCCTGACATGCCACCACCCCTCCAGAAGGCCAACCAACCACTTTGTGGCAAGCTGATTACATTGGGCCCCTTCCATCCTGCAAAGAGCAGGAATCGATTTTGACTGGAATATTCCATATTTGAGTTTGCCTTCTCTTACAGCAGGACCTCAGCCAGCTCACTGTCTAAGGGCTTACATAACGTTTGATCCACCAGCACGAGACCCCACATAACACGGCGTCAAACCAAAGGACACACTTTATAGCAAAATAGAGGAATGCAAAGCAAAGGAGGTGCAAAAGTGGGCCCATGACCATGGAAGTAACTGATGGCATTACACGCCGCGCCACCCAGGAGCCGCTCCTACGGAATGGTGGAACAATTTGGTGCAGCCACAGCTAAGACCCCAGCTTGGAGGTGAGACCATGGGCACCATCCTCCAAAACACAATGTCAACCCTAAATCAATGGCCATTGTAGGTGCTGTGTTCCTAACAGGTAGAATACATGGATGTGGGGACACAGAGATTAGGGAGGAGTGGCCCAGCTTACCAGCAATCCCAGTGATCCACGTTTGAAATTGTGCTTCCTGTTCCCTCAGGGTTCTGCAAGGTTAGAGGTCCTGGTTCTCCAAGGGGGAACACTGCTACCAGGCGACACAGTAAGAATCCCATTAAACTGTAAGCTATGATGGCCCTCGGGGCACTTTGGGTTTCTCATGCCAAGGGACATAAAGAGGAGTCATTGTCTTGGCAGGGGACATGGCCGACCTTGCTCCTCAGGAGGAGGTAGAGCAGCTGGTATGCAGGGGAGGCAGGGAGGAGTATGTTTGGTACCCACGGGTCCGCTTGAACATTTGCTGGTACCCTTGCTCAACTCTGATAGTAACTGGGCAATGTGGCTGTTTGTACAGCAGCTACAGCCTGAGAACGGCAAGGAGACTAAAGGCTCAGGGATCTCTGCAGGATGGAGTGAGCCACCCAGACCAACAGAGGCGCTAGCTGAGGGTGGGGGAATCTAGAATGTGTAATAAAAGAAGAAGATGAATAACATTTATGACGTTGAAATCAACTGCAGCAGCAGAGACTGTGGTTCATCTCACTACTGTGCTCTTTCAAGTGTCCCTGAGAAAACAAGACTGATTAGAATTCTGGAAATGTCATTCTCCAATGGCGTGAACTTACTATAAGAAGGAAGTAGATCGGAGCAGTGCAATGTGTGGACTATATGCTTCCCCCAGATCCTTACCTCCTTGCTTCAGGCCTTTGCATCTATCCCCCCAGCTTCTGGAATATCTGCTGCTGACAGCTCACAGGTGTCCCTCACTGGGCATTGGCCTCTGCAGCAGGGATTTGCCTCACCCAGGATTATGCTTCCTCCCAGGGGGCAGCCTACAGCCAATGACTGACGTAGGAATACAAAGCCTGGCCACCCCTGCTTCAACTGGGACAACTCTGAAGGGCCATTCCAGTGCCAGAGGCCCCCAGAGGATTGGCTGGGGCCTCTGTTGTGGTTGCATCACAGCTCAACTTTTTCCTCTGCACAATCCTGCTTCCCTCACAACCTCCCCCCACAGGTGTTATTCCCAAGAGCTCTCCCCAGTAAATCTCCTGCACGCAAATCTCAGAGTCTCAGGGTCTGCTTCCAGGGAAGTCTATCTGAGAAAAGAAGCCACAGTAAGAAATAAAGCTTATATAACCTACTACATATGTATTTACATAATAACCCATCCTATATATGTAATATATATTATATAAGACACATACGTTGTACAGCAAATATGAGAATATAGAATGTCTTATATATTATGTAACGTATAAAAGTTATACATTACATATTATGTGTATATGCATTTAGAATATATATAAATATACATACATAATTGGAATTAAAGTTTCATTAAATAATTACCTTTACTATGTGTAATGAAGTCTGATTTTCCTATGCTATTTTATTTCATTTCAGGAAGAAGAATATATACATATAGATGTATTATGTGCTGTAAAGCCGTTATATAACACATGTATTATATAGCGTATGTCATATATAATATAATATACATTATAGATTGTAGATCTTAATGGAACAACAGTTTTGCTAAACAACAACCCCACTTACTATGTGCAATATGCTCTTTGATTCTCTATTTTTACCCTACTGCATGAAGAAAGTGAAATGCTGGTCATAAGCCAATAGGTGACCCATACTTTGAAAAACACAGGATGAAATTATCCACAAAATGGGGAGATGAATCTCAACTTAGAGTTTTCAACTTTAAACCACAGAGGGATTGAGAACCAGGAAAGAATGAGAGTGGTGAGGTTTGGTGGGAAAGGCGTCAGACTGTATTTGGGTGTACATTCCATCACAGAGTTTGCACAACTCCTCCTTTATTCAGGACTGAAATCCCTGAAGCCTGTGTGGTTCCAAGTGTCTGCAAGTTGGTGAAACAGGTCTCTGTTCCCCACACTGAGCCTGGCGTATATACATAGGCTCTCTCCCTTCATCCACCCCACCCCACCGCACATAAAGTAGACACTAAATAAATACTTGCTAGATTGCCTGGAAGAAAAGACTGGAGGGGATGCTGGGATAAAAGGAGGCTTCTAAGATGCAGAAGGGGAAGGGATGGATCTTTCACTGAATTCAGCAGGTGCTCAGTAAGTGATTTCTGGACAAAGAAAAAATGGAAAACATTGGAGCTGTGATTACAGAAAGGGGAAGGGACTTGTCAGTATTCCATAGATAATAAATGCTGGATGGAATGAAGGAAGCAGCAGCAAAGGACCTGCGTGGAGGGCTGGAGTGGAGACAGGAAGTCTAAAGAAGGGTGGTTACCTATATCCAGCAGGGGCCTAACTGATGTTTGCTGACTTCAATGGAGCAAACTTAGACACGAAGATAACACGTTGGTGAGTGGACATTGGTGAAGGAATTACAGCACGTGCTCCATAAATGCTTTACAGATTGATAGAGAAAGCAGAGAAGCCTGCTGCAGGGATGAGAATATGGTTGCTTGAAAATAACACAGTAAGAGATTAATAAGTGTTTTCTGGACTAATTTGGGGAGAAAAAGGTAGCCTGGGGGAGATGTCCACTAAGTGGAGGAAGAGGCCTAGCCAGAATAAATGGAAAACAGCGCACATCGTGAGCTTTCAGGATTGTGTTGTGTAAAAGGCAGGATGCAGATTGTTGAAGGGGGAATTAGGACTACCGGAAGGGGAGAAGAGGTGCTGAACGCAGGGTTCTTAGTAGCATATGATAAGTGCTCATTAAATGATTGTGAGGTTGCTTGGAGAAAAAGCTATAGCAAAGCCAACTGGCAGCTGAGGATTTCAAGCACACCTACATTTAGGAAAAAAAAAAAAAAAAAGGAGGAAGGGGAGCTGAAGAAGGGTTATTCCTAGTATATAACGGTGCATAATAAATAATAAATGCCTCCCACACTTTCATGGAAAGGATGCAATAAATATCTGTAGAATGAATAAATTGCTCTGAATAAAGAAAAAGGCTACTGGGTAAAGGCTCCTGTGGGGAGAGATAATCTAACCAGTAAACAGCTGGTACTCAATACATTTAGGCTGAAGTAGACCCCTGGAGAGAGAGCTCTTGAGGCAGGGGCAGTGATTTCCAGAGACTTGGAAGGAGGAAGTTGAAAGTGACTCATACAGTAAGTGCTCAATAAGTGTTTACTGGCTTAAATAGACTAAACGCCCTTTGGGGGTATGGAATTAAAGTTGGTAGAGGGAATCCTGGGGGTACCGAAGGGAATGGGAAAGGGGGTGATCATTATAAACTCAGCTCTGGATTTATCACAGGAAAGGACCTTGGGAGAGGCCTTGTGATTGGAGCAGACTCTCCCAGGGGTAAGGAAGAGGAATGTACCCCCTACAAACAACAGGTCCTGCATATGTGCTCACTGGATCTAACGTAAGAAAACAATTCTGGGGAGGAGGTATGAATATACAGAACACACAGAAGGCACTCCATAAAGGCTCAGGGGAGCCATTGGAGGAAAAGGTCTTTGGGGGAGGATGATTAGAATGACGCAAATGGCAGACAAGGAATAAATGCTCAGTGGATCCATTAAAAGAAAAGGCCTTTGGGGAGGGGGGCTGGGGATGGACATATAATCACCTGATAAATGCTCACTGCATCCTTGAAGGAAAAGCCCTCTGGGGGAGAGGAAATGGGAATGCAGAAACTTGATCTATGGGAGTTTGGTTCTTCATGCATAGGAGAAAAGGCTTTTGTGGAGAAGACACAGAATCAGGTACACACTAGGTGCTCCATTAAATACTCCAAGGAATGATGAAAAGAAAAGGTCTTTGGAAAGAGTGACTGGAATGGTACACACAGTAAGTGCCAGATATCTGAGCACTGTATTAACTAGAGGCACAGGCCTTTATGGAGAGGTCTAAGGTTGTTGGGTCATGCAGAAAGTGCTCAATACATGCGCCACTGGAGAAAAGGGTATTGGGGGAAAGGGTTTGGGGATGGGGTATACAGCAGGCACCACTCAGTACATGCTTGCTGAATATATTGGAGAAAGAACTTTTAGAGAAGGCTCACGCTGCAGGCAGTTGATAAATGCTAGATGGATCTACCAAAGGAAAGGTCATTGAAGAAGTAGAGAACGGGGGATACAAGAGGCACTCAATAAATGTTTTCTAGATCTATTGTAGGAGAAGGATTTGAGGAGACAGTCTGAAGATGAGTCACACACAGAAGGCTCAGAAATGCTCATGGAACTCACTGGAGGAAAATTATTTGTTTGAGAAGGGGTTTGGGGATGGGCATGTATTAGGCACTTAATAAATGCTTCCTAGATCCTTTGGAGAAAAAGGACCTCAGAGGGCTTGGAGTTGGGGCATACAGAAGGCATCCAATCAAAGCTCACAGGATCCACGAAAGGCAAAGCTTTTGGAGAGAAGCTGGGGTGGGATACACAGCAGGCACTCAATGTTTACCAAATAGTTTAAAAGGGCTTTAAGGACGGGGCTGGGCTGTGATACATAGCATAGTATAGCATAGGCTGAACACATGCTCACAAGACCCATTAGAGAAGGCCTTAGGGCAAGGGTTGAGGAGAACAGGACAGTATGAGGCTCTCAAAAAATGCTCACAAAACTCACTGAAATCAAAGGCCTTGGGGAAGGGTTCCTGGTTGAGGCATACAGTGGGTACTAGATAAGTGCTCACAAGATCCATTAGAGGACAAGGCCTATGGGGCAAGGGTTGGGGAGGGTAGGCAGGACACCTTCGTTTTTTTGAAGGCTCATAGGATATACTGAAGCCAAAGACTTTTGGGGGAGGGGGAGTAGGGAACAGGTACACAGCAGGTGCCCGATAACTGCTCCCTGGATCCATCAAGAAGGTTTGGGGAATGGAGAAGGGGGGGTCGACAAGTGTCGGGTACAGAGGAAGCGTCCAGCTTAATAATTTAAAAGAAAAAGGTTTAGCTGAGAGGGCCAGGTGCCAGGCACACAAGTAGCGCTCAATAATTGCTCCTTCGCAGAGGAACGATCTGGGGACCCAGGCCCGCGGGAGACGTCCGCGACAGTGGCTTACCAGTCGGTGTGCGGCTCGTCGATGACCAGCAGCACCCTGGAGGCGGCGCCCCCGCGGCCTGCGCCCCCAGAGCCGCCGCCCACCTGCTCGCTGAAGGTGGCAGCCGCTGCCGCCGTGGTCTGCTTGACCGCGTTGGACAGCGACGAGAAGAAGCCACCGCCCCCCGAGGACCCGGGGCTAGGGGCGGCCGGGGAGGCCGCGGGGGCGACCCCGGAGGACCTCTCGGCAGCGGCGGTCCCGGAACCGGGCGTGGCTCCGGGGCTGTGGGCACCGGGCGGCGGCGGGGGCGGCTGCGGACGCTGCAGGTCTGTCATGTACCCATTCGGCAGATTGGCCATAAAGTTGCTGTCCGACAGGCGGCGCCGCAGGTAGTTCATGGCTGCGGCTTGGGGCAGGGGGGTCCTAGGGGTGGTCTGGCCAGGAGCCGCGGGGACGGACTGCGCGGAGCCCAGGAGCACAGCTGCGCTCTCAGGCACGACACGACTTCTCCGCTGCCCACCGCAGACTGAGGCAGCGCTGAGTCGCCGGCGCCGCAGCGCGGATGGTCGCGCCTGTGTCCCCCCTATCTTGCGCCTCGCGTGGTGCGGTCCGGCTGGGCCGGCGGCGGCGCGGACGCGACCAAGGTGGCCGGGAAGGGGAGTTTGCGGGGGATCGGCGAGTGACGTCAGCGCGCCTTCAGTGCTGAGGCGGCGGTGGCGCGCGCCGCCAGGCGGGGGCGAAGGAGCTGTCCGCGGTGCTGAAGCCGACAGTGCGCACGCGCCTCGCCGCATCCTGTTCCCCTCCCCCTCTCTGATAGGGGATGCGCAATTTGGGGAATGGGGGTTGGGTGCTTGTCCAGAGGGTCGGGGTAGTCAGGTAGGCACCCCTACCCCGCCTCATCCTGGTCCTAACACCCATTCGCACTCATACACAGGGCACTCCGCAGATACTCGGTTTGTAGTGTTGATATTCACTGCAGAAGGCACTTTTTTGGGGGAAGGGGACAGTGGAAGCACACTCAGAGACACGAAAGTAGAGAAATAACCCCCTCATAGAGAGGGGTGAGGTTACCCGCAGTGCCCGCGGGGGAAATCAGTCTCCCACGTCCACACAGGCTCAGCTAGGCAGAGAGTGGAGGCGTCGTAGACAGCATCAGACAAGCGGAGGCGGACACTTGGGCGGTGTACACACCCTTGCCCAAGGTGGCAAGGGGGGCCTGGAGGCACACAAGAAATGACACACATATAAACACACACAAAAGTGAGGAAAAATACAGGGGCATTTAGAGAAAGAGAACACACGCCAATCTAGGTATACATACAGACATACAAGTCCAGGGTAACACATATGGACATGCTGCATACATGCATGCATACACCCACACACACACACACACACAACACACTGACACACAGAGACCCAGGGAAACTCATATGAGCATGCACCCACAGACAAAACACATTCCCACTAATGATCATGGAGAAACCTAGATCTGCAACACAGACATTCTCTGCAGCCCTAGCCCTGGTGCGTGTCCACCCCCACACCAGAACACACTTGGTATATACACCACCATCCCTTTGCTCTGGACACAGCCAAAACTCATAACCACCTGATGTCATCAGTGCCCATGGCTGTCCCCTCTTGTACCCAAGAACTTTCCACAGAGGCAGGGCCATCCCATGCTGCACACACAGTAGGTACCAAATAATGTTTGCATATGAGCAAATGAGGCAGTCCACGCAGAGGTGGGATGTGGAAACCTGTCAAATCTTTATGATTCTGACTACAATAAAAGCACTAATTCATAATCATTTGTTCACTGATTATACCCAACTCTTAACTAAGCTGTTTATATGAATCATTTCATCCAACCCTCACAACAATCCTATGGGATGGATAATATAATTTCTATTTTACAGATGAGGGAATACAAGAACTCCAATTAATTTCCAAAGAGTCATCTTCAATTTATGATTTATACATTTTTTTCTTTTAAGAATGTACCAGGAAGAGGAAACATCCAGTGCCAATGTGGCTGGAACAAGCTGAAGGGGGCTGTGGTAGCAGGGGCCAGATTGGGTAGGACCTTGACCATAGTGAGCAGTGATGGTGGACTAGGAGAGGTGGCAGAAGATAGGCAAGAAGTAAGTAGATATGGAGTCTCTTTTGTATGCAGAATTTTCAGGCGAATCATCCACGTATTCATTTGTTCGTCCTTTATTCATTAAATCATTGGCTGGTTTAAACAAGGCAGTAATAGTGTGGGGTCTGGAGACACAGTGCCTGAATTAAAGTCAGGCCTCCACCATACACTTGGGAAAGTGACATAATCCTTCTGAGATGTTGTTTCCTTATCTGTAAAAAGGGTACATCTCAGCCGAGTGCGGTGGTTCACGCCTGTAATCCCAGCACTTTGGGAGGCTGAGGCAGGCGAATCACGAGGTCAGGAGATCAAGACCATTCTGGCTAACATGGTGAGACTCCATCTCTTCTAAAAATACAAAAAAATGAACCAAGTGTGGTGGCACGCGACTGTAGTCCCAGATACTCAGGAGGCTGAGGCAGGAGAATGGCTTGAACCTGGGAAGCAGAGGTTGCAGTGAGCTGAGATCACGCCAGTGCACGCCAGTCTGGGCGACAGAGTGAGACTCCGTCACACACACACAAAAAGGGTACATCTCTAACCCACCTCTAAGGAGAGGGGTAGGAAAGGGGCAACCTCTGTACCTTTGCATGTGCTGTAACTTCTGCCAGGAATGCTCTCTCCTTACCTCTCTCGAGGGCTGCCTTGGCCACTGTCTCCAGGAACCCCTCACCCCCAGGTCTCAGATTCCATCCCCTCCTCCCCTAGGCTTCCACAGTACCCAAGTCAAACATTTCCCAAACCATCCTCTACTCCCTCCTCCAACCCAGCCAGCTTCAGTCCCACCTCTAGGCCTTTGATTTGGCCACTCTTTCCTCCTCCCTCCAGGATGCCTTCCCTGGCATTTCAAATCCCAGTGTTCCCCAGATGGGGATCTCTCCGCAAATCAATATTTTCCAACGTCTTGAAGTATGTGGTCCCTGGTTTTCTGCCCAGTAACGGAAGCAAACAAACTGTGCAGGGCATGGCGCCCTCTTTGGGGGACAGGAACAGCTGCGGGTCTGCAGATCTTTCTGGCTTCTTTAGGTCTGAATTCAGGTTCCTCAGGAATCTGTCTACAGACTGCGCCTCTTCCTAGGGTCCCCATTCCTGGGTTCCTAGTACTTGTGGCCCCAGTACCATTTTATTTTCCAAGGTGGCTAAATTTCCAGAAATTACTTTTTTGTAGATTGTTTTGTAGAGGAATGAGGATTCCCCCCAGGAGTGCCTCAATTTCCTAAGGCAAAGGTTAGGCTCCCCTAAACTGTCTCCATCTTCTTCAGCAGGAATGGGTATACAAAAGGGGCCCCAAGAATGATTTTGCTGCACATTGGTGAGCAACGACTCTCAAACACACACCCCTGACATATGTTCATATTCAGTATTGTACTCATGTTTATAACTCACACACATGGCACCTTAATGTGTATGTGCACACACGCATGACTCCTGTATTGTTATGGCATACACACGGTTGTAACCTCACACACATGCCACATACATTCAATACATACTTAATTCTTGCACAGCCCCAAAGGTCTGCATCTCTTTGCTCTCTCGCACACACAGCTGAACTCCCACTTTCTTGTAAATGTATACCTCTCTCATACCCCGTAGTAGCAACCAGAACCTCTCACTTTGGCTCAGTCTTCCCAAGATGACCAAGTAAGTACTCATCAACTTCATCTTCACTTCAACTCATCGACTGGTCCATTTGAATAAGGGGAAAATGACCCAGAGAAGTCAAGTAAGTGTACCGATACACTGGGTGTGCATGTCACAAACCTCCCACCCAAACCTTCCCACACAGAGGGGTCCCCCTTCAACCACAGCACAAAGTCCTGAACTCCACTCTTGACCTTTAAGACCTCACCGCAATACATGATGCTTCAAAAATGTTCAGTCTACTACCTTTCTGTGCATGTTTCCTTTGTAAAATGGGGATAATACTGACCCAAATCGGTTTGCTGTGGATGAAATGAGTTCATGCTATGGAAAGCCTTAAGACACTAATGGGAACACAGTAAGTACTTTCTAAGTAGCAGCTATTACCATGATTCTTATGGTGTGTCTCCTCACAAGGGGCCTGGCATTCAATAAGTGGTAAATGAATGAGCAAATGCTAAGGGCACTGGTGTCTGGCTTTGTTCCCTTTACTGCGGGAGACATGTAACGCTCTGATTCCTCTTCTCCTCTATCCCTCATCACGTCCAGCACTATTGTTAATATACAGTAAGTGTTAAGTGTTGAATAGATGTTCACACGAAAGGAATACCTCCTGAGTCAGTTCTCTCGCTTAGATGACCTCTTTCTACCATCCCTCTTCCACCCTAGATGCCCAGACTTAGCTTTAGCATACAGCAGGCGCTAATAAGTGTTGAATGAATGAACAAATACCAGAGGAAAGTATCTGGATTTGTCTTGGGGGCTCCTCTGGGCAGATACTGACTCTAGCTTCTTTGCCCCCGCCTCAGCTCAGAGCGCAACAAGGGCACTTCCTCAGCCCGCCCCCCACCTCGCGGAGCTATTTGTCACTGGTAATTGTGGCATTGGAGCTGAGCTGTTGGGAGTGGGTGGGTGCAGGTGCTCAGGCGGCAGGGTGCCAGCCTCGGCCACGCCTCTACCGTTCTCATCCTCCACTGACACGGAGTCAGAGTTGGCCGGCAGAGGCTCCTCCGAGGCTCGGGCTGGTGGGGAACCTAGGAAAGTCCAGGAGGCAGGGAGACAACGAACAAGCACGCCGGCCAATCAAGAAGTGCCTGTCAGGACGAGTAGCCAATCAGGAAACCCGTAATGCGGAGCTCTGCAGAGGAACGTGCCAGGCGGCCCGCGGGGGAATAAGGGGCTGCGCAGGGCCCAGACTTTGGGGTTATGGCAGTGGTGGGGAGAGGCTGGGGTTGCACACTTGCTTTCACTCCTGCCAACCTGCGACCACAGTGGAAAATGCTGCTGTGCCCTTTGGTCTGTGAGATGCTATCACCCTACTTTTGGGGAAGGGGATAGGTTGTTTTTCCTCCTTTAAGGAATCGTAGACGAGCTCGAAGAGGCTGGTTTATTGAGGTATGGAAGGTCGGGGGGTCAGAGTGGAGGAGAGAAGTGTTATTTCTCTTCCTCAGGGTCTTTGCAAGCAGGCACGTGTAGACATGGCCGTTTCTCCTCCACCATCAGCTTCTTCCCCGTAGCTCCTCACACTGTGGCAGCGGTCTCCCCCAGAAGGTCACGTTCTTCTCACCCTGACCTTCAACCGGGGGAAACGGTGGGCCTGAGGCATTAGGGGGAGGGGAGGAATGGAAGAGAGAAGGTCAGGGAAGGCAAGAATGCATTCAACTCTTATTGAGTGCCTGCTATGTGCCCAACACTACTTTTTTTTTTTTTTTTTTTTGAGACAGGGTCTCACTCTGTTGCCCAGGCTGGAGTGCAGTGGCACAATCATAGCTCACTGCAGCCTCGATCTCCTGGGCTCAAGTGATGCTCCTGCCTCAGCCTCCCAGAGTGTTGCTGGGATTACAGGCATGAGCCACCGTACCTGGCCTCCCAAACATTACTTTTTAGCTATAGGAGATTGGGCAATTTCTTTAGCTTCCCTGTGCCTCAGTTTCCTTCATCTGCAAAATGAGAATGGTACGAATAGTAATATTAATACCCACTTCATGGGGCTGAGTGAGGACAAATGAGTTAATTCAGGTAAAGTGCTCAGAGCAGTGCCTGACACACAGCAAGTGCACAATAAATGCTGGTGAATGTTGGCACAAGCTACTTTCTCTTACCTCCATATACCTTTTATGTCTCTTTCCCACTGCCTCCAGGAAAAAAACCCCATGCCTTGTCCTGACATTCAAGGCCTTATTGTTGGGCCCAAATCCCTGCCCCAAGCCAATCTCTCTCCTCCACTTTATCCAAGCTCAGTCCACGTCCAGAAAGGTCTTTGCCTGGGTTATTTCTCCCATTAGGCAAGCCCTCCATTCACTCCCATCCCAGTTCTCTCAATTGCTTCTTCCTCCGCTCAGTCTCTCACTCACTGAAGTCCTTTCTGCCTCCATTCAACACCTCTAACTCATCTTCAGGCTCCACTCTAAACCTCCCAGCCAGGAGATCCCTTCCCCAGATGGCAGCCCTTCCACGAGCTGGGGACGGTCCACTTAATCTAGTAGCTTGATGTATGTGGAAGAAAGAAAACGATGAACATTTTAACCCTCTCTAACACCTGGGCCCCTCTGGCACCTGGAAACACTTACAGAAGCTGATCACCTAGCTCCAGGACTCTGTTCACAGTCTTGATGCCAGGAATGCCTTTCCTGACCCCTACCTGCCCTGAGAGGCCCAATCCACTTCCTGGACCTAGGTTGAGCTGGCAGCCCCTGTTGCATGCACCAGCTGCTCTTCATATACCTCCTGTCAGGGCCCTGCTCATCTGGGTCCCTTGGAGGATCCATAGGATCTGGGCTGTGTGTGTCTGCAACTGTTGCTGAAAAGGCCTTGGAGTGCCTTGAGGCAGTGAGATGCTGACAAAGTGGATGGAGGTGTGAGTGACTGTGGGAGCCAGGCAGTGAATGGAGGCCTGAGTGACAGCAGCTCAAAGCATGGGTAACTGAAGGTCGGAGAGAATGACACATGAAGGACTAAGTGAATGGGAGAGTGGCTGAGTGACTGAATGAGTAACTGAGGGGCACAGAGGCTATGAATTCTCCCCAAAGAGCTTCTTTCTCATCTTTAGTTTCTCCCCCACTTCCTGCAGCTGGGAGGTGGCACTCAGCAAGGCAGATACCTTAGATCCAGCAGTGGAAGCCCTGGTTTCCTGGGGAAGCTGACTCACCGCCTTTAATCTCATGACCCCCTCCCAGGCATACTTTGCCCTCTCACTCACGAGTACTTGGGGGAGCAAGGCTGTGCAGAGGCGTTGGCGGGTGCGGGTGGGATTAGGTTCACAGGGGGGCATGCAAAGCCCCCAGGTACTCCACTCCGACCATGATCCTTTCACTGCAATGAGGGGTAGAGGTCACAGAGTCAGAACTGGAGGTCTCGGTGGGAAAGTGAGAGGGAGGCTGCAGGGACGTAAGGTCCACAGCAGAGAGTTGGAAACCCCTTGTCCTGCATGGGCTGCCCTACCCTCAGAGCACGGTC
Organism: Ateles fusciceps; assembly: GCA_036589455.1. Classification (NCBI taxonomy): domain Eukaryota; kingdom Metazoa; phylum Chordata; class Mammalia; order Primates; family Atelidae; genus Ateles; species Ateles fusciceps. Next base: position 1,007,564 of record JAZHEH010002806.1, on the reverse strand, counting down.
TGTGGGGCACTCACAGCGGCAGTACTGGATGTTGTAACAGTGACGGATTTCCTGCGGTTGCCCGGTACATCGTTGTCCGTCAAACTTGCGGCCCTTGCAGGTCCTCCAGCGTGACTGCTGGCCCGGGATTTCTTCACAGTTGGACTTCAGGTTCCGGCGCATGCAGGTGCTCCACTCCCCCCATGAGTCCCACTCTCCATCCACTTCAAAGACAGGGCAACAGGGAATTGGACCAAAGCGGGGAATCAGCAAGGGGGTTCAGAGGAAGGAATGAGGGCAGCAGAAGGGAGTAGAGGGAATCAGATGTGCGGATGGGGGATTGGGGTGGACCCAAGACATCAGGGCCAGGAAAGGAGGAATCAGAGAGGGAGCAAGGCCTCAGCAGCAGGAACTGGGCAGCAGAGAAGGGCAGGGGGGCTCAGGCATGCAAATTGTGCATCCTGAGATGCTGACCAGGGCAGGGCACGGCCGTGTTGCAGATGTGGGTCCGGGTGGCATCACCAGCACAGAAGGGGCCCCCATGCTGGGGCACAGGGTGATCACATGCCCGTCGTTCCATGGTCTGGCCCAGGCCACAGGTCACAGGGCAGGGGCTCACAGCGCCCCATGGCCCCCAGCCCCCAGCCACTGTTGGAGGAGGAAAGGGAATAAGGAGAAAGGTCTCCTCAATCCTTCCTCTCAGCCCCTAGATCCTTGAAGCAGGCTGTCCCCAAATGAAGGGCTGCATGGGCACATGGTCTAGGAAATCTAGAAATGGCAGAGCATCTATGCCCTCAATCAAGAGCCCTGCCAGCAACATCAGCGGCCTCATCCTGGCATACCTGGGCAGGGCGGCAGGCCAGTGCACCTCCGCTGCTCATAGGCCAGCCCCGGGCAGGGCTTCCCAGGAGGCTTCTGAGAGGGCTCAGGTGCAGAACACGTGCGGCTTCGTGTCTCCACAGCTTCTTTGGGTCCACCGCGGCAGGAGCCTGAGCAGGGGCCCCAGGAGCCCCAGGCGGCCCAGGCCCCATGTGCTGTGGTGGGGTGGGAGGAGGGGGGGATGCAGGTGTAGTCATGCGTGCTAAGGTCCTCTTACCCCTGGCAGTTCCCCTGCTGTAACCCCGCAGACCCACGCTGGGTGCACCCATCGGCCTCCTGCGGCTTCCCCTCACTCACTGGGGCAGATCTGCTTGGTGTCACAGGCCTCTGACTCTAGTGCCTCTCCTGGGCAGTGGCCCCCACACTTGGGGGGCAGGATGATCACAGGCTCGCTTGCGGGTCCGGGTCCCTTTGGAGCAGGTGACAGAGCAAGGCCCCCAGGGCCCCCAGTCAGACCAGCCGCCCATCTCTGTGGGAGAGAGAGGGTGATGGGATGGAGGTGGGGTATCATCCAGGGCTCTTTGCTTCCTCTAGTGCCCCACATCAGCTAATCCTGTCCTTATATCCTCTGCCACCGCACTGGGCCCACTATCCCGACTCACCGGACCTGCAGCAGCAGCCTTCACATGGGTCTCTCCGCTTCCCCTCTCACCCTCACCGTGCATGTGTCTGTTCTCCTCGCAATCTAAGTCAGATCATGTTTCTCCCCCTGCCCACAGTCCAAATTACTCAGACAAAAAGCTGATGTCCTCTCCGTGGCCCCCAGGCAACGGGCCCTCCTCACCTCTCTGACCTCACCTCCTGCCACTCTCCTCCTTAGGTCTTCACAAACACTGAGGACAGGCCCGCCCTAAGGGCCTCTGTACCAATCGTTCCCACCAGTGCTGTGTGACAGGGAGTGCTTGCTCATCCTCCTCACCAGGACAGCACTGCTGGTCCTCACAGGCCCGGAGCTGCCCACTCCAGGGTCCCAAGTGCCACCTTCTCAGAGCACTGCCCGTTCCAGCCCACACAGCGCCGGTGCCGCAGCTGGGAGCCCTCGGAGCACGTCACTGAGCAGGGGGCCCATGTGGACCACAGGGACCATCGTGGGGACCTATGGAGAGAGAGCACACACATCCCATCCTGGCAGGAGCTGACAAGGATGGCATGTGGGACTCCAGACTGTGGGCAGGCCTGAGGAGTTGCTGGGCAAGTGCGTGTGGGATGGATCAATACGTCTCTACCTCTTAGGGATACTGGGATACTAAATGGGAAGCAGTGGACATACCATAAGCGCTTGATAATGTCATTTACCTTCACAGTCAGGCATCTGGAGTTACCGTTGGAAGGCTGGCAAGGCCAACACCAGGCCCGCAGTAAACAAAGGTAAGGACTAGGAACCAAGGGCTGCTCTCAGAAACCCACCAGGTCACCACACTACACGGTAGCAGGTAAATAGAAAATGCTTAATAAAACTGAGTCATCTTCCCTATGACAGCAGAGGCCTCCTCAGAAATATTCCACATCTATCCCCAACCCACTGCATAGCCCTGGGTATGCTGTTCATGCCAAATAGATGTGAACTGTTGACATGACTTGGGGCCCAGAGCTGCCCTCAAAAATCTCCAAGCTCCCCATCACCACAGTGTATTTGGGATATATAGTAAGCAAGTAGAAGACAGGTCTGGCATACAGTAAGGGCTCAATCCACGCAAGCTGGAAATATGATCAGGAAACTAGCGCTATCCTCAGAAATCCTCAGGCTCATCCCCCAACCCCGTCATACAGCTGGTATACAGAAACTGCTCAATGAATGTGAAGTGTCATCATAATGAGGGGCCTAGAGCTGCCCTCAGAATTCCCCAAACTCTGCCACCCTCACAGTGTGTCCGTATACAGTAAGCACTCAATAAACACGAGCTGTCATCAAAATTAGGAGCCTGGAGTTACCTTTAGAAATATCCCCAGCTTCACCCCCACCTGCAATGCTTCCAGTGTGCAGAAGGCGCTCAATATGTGTGGACTATGTCAGCGGTTCTCAGATCAGGGGTGATTTTGACCCCCTAGGGGACATTTGGCAACGTCCGCTGACATGTTTGGTTGTCGCAGCTGGTGGAGGGAATTGCTACTGGCATCTAGTGGAAGGCTAGGGATATTACAAAACATCCCACAATACGCAGGTAAGCAATCCCCTTCCCGAACCAAGAATTTCCAGCCCCATATGTCAATAGTAACAAGGTTGAGAAACCCTGAGCTAGGGTCACAATTAGGGCCTCAGGGCCACCCTTGGAAGTCCCAGAGAAAGAAAGTGCCCAGTTTTGGGTGATCCCTGCAGACAGTCCTTCTCCCGCTCCCCCACCCCCCACCCCAGGCTCCCCCTAACCTGCAAGGCTGACAGAGCCCACCGCTACGTTCCTGGTAGGCATAGGCAGTGTTGAGACAGCAGTCTTTCAGGCTGACACCACCCCCTAGGAGGCCCTTGCACTTGCCGGAGGATTCTTCATACTGGCTGAAGCAGAACACGGGGTCTGAGCCTGTAACAGGGCCAGGGGATGAGTGGGTGGGGCTCGGTCAGGGATGTGGTGGGCCGGGACACCCCTGGTGCCAGCTGGGCCCTCACCCCCTCACCTGTGGCCTGCAGGGTGAGCAGGAGCAGCAGTGGCGGCAGCAGCAAGCGAGGGGCCTGCGCTCCCCCCTGTGATCATGTTGAGTATGGCCCCCTGTACCCCCACCAGAGAGGAGGTCCCACTTTATCTGGGTTGACCTGCTCCTGGAGTCAGCAGGGAAAGAGGAACCTAGAGGCAGGAGGAACTGGGAAGTCACCCTGTTTTGACCCCACCCTGTCCCCTCTGCCTCCTCCTCTACTCTCCCCTCCCCCATTTCCTGTATTACTCTCAGTCCTGTTTTGTTTGTCACTGTATCGCCAGCACCTCACGCTCCGCCCAGCAACCTATCAGTGTTCAATCGAGCTCCTAGGACAAATTGTCACCAAGGGGAAACGGAGCATAAGAGCTTGCAGCAACTTTCTAGCCGTGTGACCTTGGGCGAGTCACTTAACACCACTAAGCCTCAGTTTCCCTATGTGAAAAATGTATCATCTACCATAATAACGGGGTCAACCTTGTGATTGAACCAGGATGAAGCGAATGTGCCATGCTCAGTGTGTCCCTGCTTGTGGGGGTGGAGGGGGCATCGAGGCAGTTGCTCCATCTTCTACCCTGCCTTAACCTTGGCCCTCCTTTCCCGAGAGGTTCCCTGCGGTCAGCTTGTGGTGGGGGAGGTCAGCACAAGGGAAGTGAGAAAAGGAAGTGGCAGGAGCCTGGGGGAGGGATTCAGTAGGGAATGAGGGCTGTCCATTGCTCCATGGGCCCATCTGGGGACAACACCAGGGCCTGGGGTGGTTAGGAGGGAACAAGCTGGGCCATGTTCGATCAAAGAACCCTTGGGCAGATAACACCCCGCTCCTGGAGCCTGTTTCCCCCTCTGTAAAATGTGCCCACAGACAGCATCTATAACATAGGTAGGGTGTGTTGCAGAGATTGGGAGTTAAGCTTGTGTTTGTTTTTTTCGAGATGGAGTCTTGCTCTGTGGCCCAGAGTGGAGTGCAATGGTGCGATCTCGGCTCACTGCAACCTCGACCTCCTGGGTTCAAGCGATTCTCCCGCCTCAGCTTCCCGAGTAGCTGGGATTACAGGCGTGCACCACCACGCCCAGCTAATTTTTGTGGTTGTAGTGGAGACAGGGTTTCCCCATGTTGGGCAGGCTGGTCTCGAACTCCTGACCTCAGGTTATCCACCTGCCTTGGCCTCCCAAAGTGCGAGGACTACAGTCACGAGCCACTGTACCCGGCCAGGAGTTAGGCTTTTGGAAAGTCCTTAGAACAGTGCCTGGCATATACTAGGTGCTCTGTGTTTGATAAATTTATTCAACGTTTATTGAGCACTTACTGGATGCCAGATGTGGTTCTCAGCATTAGAGCAGAGAATAGGACAGACAAAAATCCTGGCCCTCAAGGAGATGGACAATAAATGTTGCCCCTCCTCACACAGGCCTTCCCCATACCCTTGTCTGGTGAATCCCTGTTTCTCTCTAGCCCAGTAGCTTTCAAATTTTTTTTTTTTTTTTTTTTTTTTAAAGACAGAGTCTTGCTGTCACCTGGGCTGGAGTGCAGTGCTGATCATAGCTCATTGCAGTTTCAAACTCCTGGGCTCAAGTGATCTTCCCATCTTACCCTTCCCATATAGCTGGGACTACAGGCACACATCACCACACAACTAATTTTTTTTATTTTCTGTAGAGATGGGGTCTCATTGTGTTGCCCAGGCTGGTCTCAAACTCCTGGCTTCAAGATTTTCTCCCACCTCAGCCTCCCAAAGTGCTGGGAATACAGGCATGAGCCATTGCACTGGCCCTTCTTTTTAATTTCTTTTTTTAAATAAACCCTAATGAAACTCCAGGGCCCGCTGTAAATTTTTTGCTTTTAATTAACAAAAAGAAGGCTAAGAAAGATAGGAAGGCAATGCCTAATTTCTTCTGCTCTTAGGGAGGGAGGGAGAGAGAGATACCGTTCTGCAAATTCAAATGTAATAATCTGGTCAGTAGTTAAAACAGAAGTTCTTCAGGAACACTTGTTTTATGGGCAATAAGGTCTGTGTTAATAATCTGTATCCATTACAGATGTACTATGTTCTCTGATAACGTAAGCCTATCCTTGAAAGTGTGCCTTGAACAAAGGAGTCTTGTTAAGATTCTAAGACCTCAGACAATCAGTGCTGTGTTATCCTGTGAAAACAAACTCTTCAAGAAACCTGAAATTGGCTGGGTGCGGTGGCTCATGCCTGTAATCCCAGCACTTTGTGAGGCTGAGGCAGGTGGATCACCTGACGTCAGGATTTAGAGACTAGCCTGGCCAACATGGTGAAACCACATCTCTACTAAAAATACAAAAATTAGCCAGGCGTGGTGGTGCATGTCTGTAATCCCAGCTACTCCGGGAGGCTGAGGCAGGAGAATTGCATGAACCCAGGGGGCGGAGGCTGCAGTGAGCAGAGATCACACCACTGCACTCCAGCCTGGGTGACAGAGTGAGACTCCATCTCAAAAAAAAAAAAAAAAAAAAAAAGAAACCTGAAATTCTGGCTGGCTGCTTTATTTAACCACCTGTTGCCCTGGTAATATTATAATCAATATTTCCTTTGTTCTTAAACTGTATAAATACTCACAGGATTCCCTGTGGAAGAGGACTGTCGGCACTCTATCTTCTCCCACACGTTTAGGCAATAAAATGACTGCAGATTCCTTAAACAAAGAGTGAGAGTCTTGTCTAATTTAATTATTACATCTCTACCTGACACTATGTATTTGCCTGCTTCTTGTCATTCTCACTCCCTAAGTATCAGTTCCACAAGCGCAGGGATTTTTGTCTGGCTTGTTAACCGTGGGTCTGCAGGGCATTAGATAGGCACCAGCAAACAGCAGATGCTCAATAAACATGTGCTAAAAGAATCAATCAACGAAATAAACAAAACTTTAGAGCTTGATAAGTACCAGAAGGAACAGTCTGAGTTGGAGGTAAAAACGTGGGCATCCCATGGAGAAGTAGTATTTCAAGTGTGAAGGCCTGGATATGATGACCTAGAGGGGATGCAGGAGAGAGAAGGGGATCCGAGGGCTTTGCCCTGGGGAACCCCAGCATTTCAAGTTTTAGAGAAGTAGGAGAAGCCAGCCCAGAGGACTGAGCGGAAGGGGCCTGTGGAGAAACAGGAAAAACAGAAGAGGGTTTTTCTCCAGGGCCTTGCACATTCGACCTGTGGCTTCTCCTCAGTCTCCCAAGTAGCTGGGACTACAGGCACACACCACACCTGGGTAATTTTTTAAATTATTTGGAGAGACAGGGGTTTTGCCACATTGCCCAGGCTGGTCTCAAACTCAAATTCCTGGGCTCAAGCGATGCTCCCACCTCAGTGTCCCGAGTAGCTGGGACTACAGGCATGCAACACTATACCTGGGTAATTTGTGTCTTTTGTTTTGGTAATTTAGTTTTTGTTAGTGTTGTCCAGGTTGGTCTCAAACTCAAACTCCTGGCCTCAAGTGATCCTCCCACGTCAGCCTCCTATGTAGCTGGGATTACAGGTATACAACACGTTACCCTAATTTTTAAAATCTTTAGTAGAGATGGGGTCTCACTATGTGGCCCAGGCTGGTCTCAAGCTCCTGGCCTCAAGTGAGCCTCCCACCTCGGCCTCCCAAAGTGCTGGGATTACAAGCATGAGCCACCACACCCAGCCTGGATTTACAGCCTTTACTATATTCTGTTAATCACATAGCCTCTCAGCCATTCTGATATCACACAGCCTCTTGTTCTGATAAAACATGATTGTATGTGTGAAACTGTTAGTACGAGACTGCAGTAAGGCTGGAATCATGGATTCACACATACAATCATGTTTTACAGTCTGCTCATTCAGTCAATATCGCCAATATTTTCTCTCACCAGTCAGTTTCTTACATATGCGTGCACAGTCACACAATCTCATGAAACGTTTAGCCACTCATTTGGCCTGTTTCTTTCTCACATACACAAATAGTCACTGATTTAGTCACCACTAACTAGTCTCTCATGAAGTTTCTCGCACATGCACAAAAATCACCACCTCTCCTACCCCTTTCTCACTCAAGCCACTTTTTCACACACCCACGATCCCCGAATACAGCCTCTCCTACGAAGACATTCACACGCATACACTATCACACAGTATCTCAGACACCGTCTTCACCTAGTCTCACATTTCTTCTTAATCAGCTTCCAGCACCCCCAGTCCTTGATTTACAGGCTTTCATAAAGTCTCTTGCAAAGGGTTTTACCCACGGACACACAATCACTTTCTCAGCCACTGTCTCAGCTATCACTGTTTCAGCCTCATCATCACGTCCCTCAGTCAGCTTCTGATATACTCAGTCACCATTCACCATCACCACTAGGCCCTCGATAAGTCATACACGGTCACCCATGCCCTGTCTCGGTCGTGCACACTGTCATTTTCTTCATATGGTCAGCTCATCACGGACACATGTGCACAGCCTTGTAAGTTTCTCACACCCCAGTCACGTGGTCACTCGGCGTGTCTCATTTGCTCAGCTCTTTTGCATGGCCCCTCATTCATGGTTTCTTATGAACTGTTTCACAGACCCCCGACGCTCTGCATCACTCAGTTGTCAAGTTCCTCTCCCACAGTTGCTAACTTCCAGTTACTGCTACTGCCAAGTCTCTGGGAAACAGTTCCTTATCCCCTCTCCCTCGCACGCCCAGTGATGTGGTATCTCACACCATGTCAGTCACTCTGGCTCACCATCACTTTCTCTCCCACTTTCTTGAATAGACTGTGGCAGTAACGGTAAATCGACTTGCCACTAGTCTCGGGTTCTCTCTCACACACACAGATACAGCCTGTCACACTCTCCCAGTCACAGCCATTCATTTTCTCAGTCTTTGCTAGTCTCTCGCACGCTGCAGTTCATACACACAGTTGCACCTTCTCGTATCCGTGGTCTCAGTCACTGGATTGCTCTCACAGCCATTCTCTCCCATACGATCAAGTTCCTCACCCATACAGTCTCATGGCTTCAGCTGACACGACAGCCTCAAGTCAGCAGTTTTGCACACCATCTATTTCTCGAACGGTGAGTCACCTACAGTGAGGTTTGTCACCTACACAATCTTTGCCACAGTCCCTGACAACCTCTGCTGCAGTTTCATGCCCACATAGTCTCTCACATGTGGTTTTGGCCACTCAGTCTGTCTCGCTCACCATCAAACAGGGACAGGGCGGGAGTCCCCATTCCTTCTCATAAACACTTTGTGTATACCATCGCAGGTTCTTATATGGTACCTTGACTACTCGTCCAGGCTCAGTGACTTTCTGAAACACAGCTGCAATTTCTCACACAGACATACCATCAAAAGTCTTCTGTACTCTCTCACACACAATCACAGCTTTCCACATCTCTGACGTACACATGGTTACAATATGCAGTCCCTACTGTCTCTCACACACACCATCACACCATTTCTCTCACAGTCAACCTCTGCCTCACACCCTCCACACACAGTCACGCTTGTCACACTCAGCTAGTCCTGACAACATCCGACAAAAAGTGCCAGCAGCCTCCAGCATCACCTTGAAAAATATATATTTACAGGAACAATTCCCCATTCTCTGGGACTCTTAGAAAAAAAAGGTCCATTTTGGGGAAGTAAAACAAACAGTGGAGACGAGTGTAGCACCGTCCCCCAAATCACCAACCCCCAGGTCCTGAGGCCTGGGCTGGGCCAGCACTGACAGGAGGTGAGCCCAGGAGTCTTCTGAACCCATTCTCTCCTGCTAGAATAGAGACAGGACAGACTTTATGTCCCCCATTCCTCCCTCCCAACTCCAGGGACATTTAAAGGGTCCTTTGTACCCGCCCCGCAGGAAATTGGGGGGCTGGGAGGGAGGGAACTGAAAATACACGTTTGGTATCAAAAATAAACACTTGCGGGGGGGAGGGTGGCAGGAAGATTCCCCCCCCCCAAATCCCTTCCTTCCCACCCACCCCACCAAATATAGGAAGAGATGATCCCCTCTCCCCTATTGAAAAGTCCCATTTAAAAATAGATTATACTATCAAAATGGCAGGGGGGGAGAGACAGGGAGACCTGGAGTACTGGCTGGAGGGGCCCCCAGACGGGGACCACCCCCCAAAAAAACCCTCCATTGGGAGGAAACAGGCAGGACCCCAGGGAGTTTGGCAGACAAAGGAATGGCTTCTCAGGGGGGAGAAGAACAAAGAGACATTCCTCCCTGGCCAAAAAGTTGGTTGAAAAAGGATAAGCTGTCTGAGAGAAAGGTTGGGGAGGTGGAAATTTCTATTCCAAGGGGTGTGATTCTTCCTTGGCCAAGACTCCCAACCCATTAAATGGTACAAATTCTTCCTGGACCCCTGAGTATGGCCAGGAATAATAAAAACAAACAAACTAACTCTTCTACCCACATCCCAAAATGGAGACAGGGCTCCCCTCATCTCCCCAAGGGCAGGCTGAGAAATAAAGAAAGAAAGGTCCTTCTCAAGCCAGACCCCGATTGTCTTGTCTTGGGGAAAAAAGTGGGGAGGTGGGGGAGATGTCCTAACCACCCTAAAAGGTTAGGTCAGGCTCCTCCCAGTGGCCTTCAAAAAATAAATAAATAAACCGCCCCTACCATTGCAGTAGGAGACGTGTAAGGGCGGCCACTGGGGGACTGACAGAAAAGAGAGAAGTTGTGGAAGCTTTGTGTGTTTTCTGTGGAAGAGTTAATGAGAGTTATTCTTGGGAGTAATTCTTCCCAAGGATCCCCACCCCACCACAGTCAGAGCATGAGTCTTTCAGGTGAACTATGTTTGTCCTTGAGATGGCTGACTGGAAAGACGTTCAGGGGCATGGATGGAGTAACCCCAGAAGGGGTGGTGATGGTGGTGGTAGTCATGGCTTCTGGGGCCCTGGGGGAGAGCACCACGGGGGTCGAGAGGCCATCCACGCTGATGGAAGGGATGTGCACCTGGGCGCTGCCACTGGACGGAAACTGAAGGCAGAAAGAGGGAGAGGTCACAGATGGGGGCCATTCTTGGGTCTCTCACCCCGTCCAAAACGAGGAAAGAGGATCCTACCTGGAAGGAGAGCTTGGCTGGGCTCCGAGGCGCAATGGGACTCAGGGTGCTCCAGAAGTGAATGCTGGGAGGCAGCGAGCTGGGTGTCAGCAGCACCGGGGTCTGTGGGGAAGGGGTGATCGGAGCTCATGAGTAGAGGGTAGATGTGGGAAGATGGAAGGGACTTGGTCCCAGCCCCACCACAGATTTCCCACTCACACTCCCAAGGGCACTCCCCCAAAGTGCACACACCTGGATGGTAACCACAGAGGCCATGCCTATGATCTCTCAAACTCTGCAGACAACCCCTCCCCCACTCCCGAGAGCCCACCCTCAGTTGCTGAGACCTCATTGGTCAAGACCACCCACAAGACTCTATCCACATGCTGCTCTCAAACCTCTCCAGGCACCATCCCAACAGCTCAGGGTCAACTTCCAACTCATGTCCCACCCGTGAAACCCAATATGCAAATCCCAGACCAAAAAGCCCTGCTCAGGTTTCTTAAGCCACACCCCAATCCAGAAATAGTCCCACAGAATGCCCTGGGTCCCACCCACAAAAGTCCCCAGCCCTGCCCTTCATTACTCAAACCCCATCCCTCCAGCCCAGCGTCAGTCCAGTCAATCACACTCGAAGGCTCCACCCTCTTCAGGGACCACCACATTTGCCCTCCTCTGATTCCTGTCAGTCACCCGCCACATGCCAATCTCATTGGTGCTAGCTGCCCAGCCGCCCCACCCCTCCGCAGGCACTCACCAATGTATGCGTAGGAAGCAGAGACGGGGTCAGCGCTGGCCCCGGCGCCTGGAGGCCAGAGCCAGTTCCTGATCCTGGAGTTCGTTCAGGCCCCGGCCCACCCAACAGGCTCGGGCTGAGTGGAAGCTCTAGGTCCCGGGGCTTCCGGCCTTTCTGCGGCTGGGAGACCTCCGGGCTGGAAGCCACGGGGCCGCCTGCCTGCCCTGCGGTGTCCATAACGACCGCGGGCAGCCGGGCTTGCACGCCCTCCTGCGGAGGGACTTCTGGCTCTGCCTTGGTGGTTTCCGGCACAAACCCTCTCTCCCCACAACTTCCAACTCTTCCTTGGGCCCTTCCACTTTCACTTCTGGGGGTAAAGGCCGGCCCAAACCCGACTCCACATTCAGCTCTTCCGATTTCAGGTTTGGGGCCTCGGGCGGGGTCAGGATGACCTGGGAGAGAAGCGGGCACAGAGGGTGCGTGAGGATTGTTGGGGTAGAGACACTTTCTCCTGTGGGCCACCCAGTGATTTCCCAGGGAAGGTGGCACTTGGTCCTGGGGGCATAACTGCGCATCAGAGCAGGTCCTCCAACAGGACCTAGGACTTTGTCAAGGAAGCAGGGCTTCCTCTGGGGCAGGTCCTCCTATGGGACAGGGGACTTGGGGTGAGACAACCTGAAGTGGGTAGGAATCTGAGGGACACCATCCTCATTCATTAAAACAGTGGTTCTCAAAAATTTACCTTCCTCCAGACCAGCAGCATCTGCCTCGTTTAGAAACAAAAATGCAAATTCTTGGGCCCCTCCCCTGCCCCACATATTCAGAAACTCTGGGGGTGTGCCCAGCAATCTGTGGTTTAACAAGCCCTCCAGGTGATTCTGATGAGTGCCAGAGTGTGAGAACCAGCGCATTTAACAAATATATTCCAGGGCACTTACATGTTCTGCAGCTACTAACTGTAGCACAGTATTCTCCCCCTTCTGTTTCTGGATTTGCGTAGCTCTCTGCCCCACCCCCTCCTTCTAAGAGGATGTCTGTGTTCTTCCTTCCATCACTATCTCCTTAACAGGACCGCTATGTCTCTTCTACCAGCCTCCCTTGACATCCGGGGGATTCACATCCCTCCTCTTTACCACTTCCTCTTACTGAATTTCTAGATTCCAGTCCTTACCTGCAGAGGCAAGCCGGCCTCCTCAGCCTCCAAGCAGGCCTCCAAGGGGGCTGGACTGGTGCTCCTGCTCCCGGGGGGGGGGGGCGCTGCTGCTCCTGCAGGAGCGGCGTTGGGGGAGCACCATAGCAGGCCGAGGATGAGGGGGGTGGCTGCGGCTGCAGGGACTGGATGGTGAAGGTGGAATAGAGGCCGGAGCGCATGTACTCGTTCCGGCTGCTGCGTGCCAAACCGCCAGGGCCTGCCATTCCTGCACCCTTGAGTGTGCCTGGCTTTCCCGAGGCAGTGTCCCTGGGGTGGCATGTATGGCAGCAGGGGCCACATTTGCCATGGCGGAGTTAACAGACACCTCTGGCTGGGGCAGGCAGTCTTCAGTGGAGCACCCTGCGACCTCAGGATAGGACACAAACTTAGACGAACTTCTGGCCGCTCACCTTGCGGATGATGTTCTAGGGAAGGGAGGAGAGGAACAGAGGGCCTTAGAGGAAAGGGGGCAGGCTGGTGGCAGGGTGTTGGGGGAGAAGAGGGGGCAGAGTGGCGTTTCTCTTCTCCTAGTGGCTTCTTGCTACTTGCCCCTCTCCGGCTTTCCTGTCTCTGTAAGTTCCCCTCCCAGCCCATTTCCTCTCCCCCGAAGAATCCCCTTGTCTGTATCCCCTCCCCAGTTTCTCCCCTTTCTCTCTTCTCCCCACAGCAATTTTTTTTTTTTTTTGAGCCAGAGTCTTGCTCTGTTGCCCAGGCTGTAGTGCAGTGGTGTGATCTTGGCTCACTGCAACCTCTGCCTCCCAGGTTCAAGCAATTCTCCTGCCTCAGCCTCCCAAGTAGCTGGGACTACAGGTACGTGCCATCATGTCTGGCTAATTTTTGTAATTTTAGTAGAGACAGGGTTTCACCATGTTGGCTAGGATGGTCTTGATCTCCTGACCTCATGATCCACCTGCCTCAGCCTCCCAAAGTGCTGGGATTACAGGTGTGAGCCTCGCGCCCAGCTGACAATTCTTTCTTTAAGCCCCTTCCCATCAACCCCTCTCCCAAGTCTCCCCCTCTGTCACTCTCCAGGTCCGTCTATCTGATTTTCCTTCCCCACCCACTGTGGCTCCTCTTCACAGTGGGGCCCATGAAGGGGAATAGGTATGGGAGTAGGTCTTCTTCCTGGCTCGAAGAACCAGGGGTTCACAGGGCCAGGCCTTGTGGGTGGCTATCAGGACACAGTTCTGGAGACTAGCAAATGCAATAAGATAAGAAAATGAAGTAACTGATATAAATGCTGGAAGAAAGTAAATTAATGTAGATGAATGGGGTGATGAATTATTCATACAGAGGATTATTTGAATCTAATGACACAGAAGCGGAACAGGGCAAGGTCACCGCAGAGGACAGGGTGAGGCGGGCTCCTTATTAATACCACTGTGGAGGCTGAAGCTAAAGTGGTAAGAAAATGAAGTAACTAAGAGCAATTAGACAAGAATATTAAAAATGCTGGTATAAATATTCATAGCTACAGCAATTAAAACAAAATAAAATAAATATCTCTGATATTTATATATATTTATATATTTATGTCGGGGGGGTGGGTCCCAGCTCTGGTCTAAGAGACTGTACCTTGTCATAATAGTACCGCAAGGCCCGGCTGAGCTTGTCGTAATTCATGTTGGTCTTGTTCTTGCGTAGCCCCCACAGCCGGGCCACCTCCTCTGCATCCACCAGCTTGAATTCACCACCATCCCGTGAAGTCCAGGAGATGATGTGGCCATTGCCTTGTTCTCTCAGCAGCTGCAGCAGAAACTGCCACAGCGTCACAGATGGGTCCATCGCTGGGGGAGTGCTCACGCCATCCCAGGGGTACCTGGAGAGCAAACAGCTGAGTTGACAGGCAGTGGACATAGGAGGGGGCAGGGGTGAGCGGGGGGAGGATTCCTTTTTCTGTCATCTTTTTTCCATCTCTGTCCTCAAACCCTACCATCATTCCCTCAACATCCCCAGACTAACTTCTAGCTCCCCCGTCTAGTGTGGGCTGCTCCCTGTGATGGATACAACTCGTGGGCATCTTAGGATGGTGTGAATGTATTTTGCATGTGGGACAAATGTCAATCTGTGAGGGTTAGAGGGCAGACTGTAGTAGGCCAAATGATGCCACCCCTGCTCCACATCCTAATCCCTGGATGTATGTTATTTATACTACACAGCAGAAAGGAACTTTGCAGATGAAATTAAGGTTACAAACCTTAAGATAGGGAGATTATTTGAGTAAATTCAATCTAATCGTATAAGCTCTGAAAAGCAGATAATGAAGAAAGGTAGCTCAGTGATGTACAGAAGAGGCAGGGGAGATTCAAAATGTGAGAGGGACTCAACCTGCCATTGTTGGCTCTGAAGATGGAGGAAAGGGGCTCAGAGCCAAGGACTGTGGGGCAGCCTCCTGAAGCTGGGAATGGCCACCAGCCGACAGACAGTAAGGAAACAGGGATTCAGTCCTACAGCCTCAAGGAATTGGATTCTGCCAACAACTTGAATGAGCAGGAAATGGATTTTCCCCTAGAGCCTCCAGAAGGAACACAACTCTGCCAACACCTCGATTCCAGCCCACTGAGACCAGTGTGGGACTTCTGACCTACACAACTATAAGATACAAATGCGTTGTTTTAAGTGGCGACGTTTGTGATAATTTATTACAGCAAAAATAGAAAACTAGTTCCATCCCCCTCACTTGGGCATTATCTGTACCTCCTACCATATCAATGTCAAGTTTTCAGGAAGTTTTTTTTTTTTTTGCCAGACCCTTGCAAAGGCTGCTCACTCAACGTGGGGCTTAGTTCTTCTGCCTAGCAGTCTTCCTTACCTTTCAAGTCCCAGCTCAAAGGTCCTTTCCTTTATGAAGCCATCCTAAAACCGAATACCTGATCTCTCTGTCCTGTTACTGTCCCTGAATGTTCTCTTTTTTTTGTTTTGTTTTTGTTTTTTTTGGGATGGAGTCTCTCTCGTCGCCCAGGCGGGAGTGTAGTGGCGCAATCTTGGCTCACTGCAACCTCCGCCTCCCAGGTTCAAGAGATTCTCCTGCCTCAGCCTCCTGCATAGCTGGGATTACAGGGATCCACTACTATGCCTGCCTAATTTTTGTATTTTTAGTAGAGATGGGGTTTCACCATGTTGGCCAGGCTGGTCTTGAACTCCTGACCTCAAGCGATCCACCCACCTCCCACCTCGGCCTCCCAAAGTGCTGGGATTACAGGCATGAGCCACTGTGCTCGGCCCTGAATGTTTCTCTTCTTGATGACAGTAATAATTAACATCTATGGAGAGCTTAATACACATCAGGCACTGTTCTAAGCTGAGAGGCAACGTGGCCTGCTGGACAACTGCCCAGGCACTAGGGCCAGACTTCCAGTGTTTGAATCCTGCTTCTGCCACTTATTAGCTGTGTGACCCTGGGCATATTCTTTTCGTTTTTTAGAGATGGGGGTCTCACTACATTGCCCAGACTGTTCTGAAACTCTCAGGCTCAAGCAATACTCTCTCCCTGGCTTCCTGAAGTGCTGGGATTACAGGCATGAGGCACCACGCTTGGCCGATAATCTTTAACCTCGATTTTCTCATCTGTAAAACGGGGGATAATGATATGCCCATTGGTAAAATGGGATAACAATAATACGTAGTTCATAGGGATATTGTATGTATGAAATATCATATGCCTGAGGTGTATAAGCTCTAAATATTAGTTGCTGATTTTGTTCACAGCCCTTTATCTGCTATTCCAAAATCCAAAAATGCTCTAAAAACAGAAAGCTTCTTTTAACTCTTTTGGCAGCAAAACCTGATCTAAATGGAACAAGGCCCTTTCTGGTCTTTATTGATTCTCACTTAGTATGAGTGTTCATACATTTTGCTGCAGAAATATGAACACAGACGATCACGGAGCGTACTAAGGGGTGTTATGTAACATCGTATATGCATCATGTCACCTTTCTGAATTCTGAAGAAATCGAAATTCTGAAACACAGCTGGTCCCAGGGGTTTTGGATAAGGGCATGCACACCTGTACTGTTATTTTTTATGGGCACTGACTCATTTATCCCTCATCACGCCTCTGAGAAGTAGGTAGTCTTACTGTCATTAATTTATAAATGAGGCAGCAGAGGGACAAATGTCTACGTACCTTCCACAGGCCACACAGCTGTAAGTGGCAGAGCCAGCTCCAGGAGCCAGGCAGTCAGGTTCCAGCTGGCTTCACCATTAGGCTAAACAGTCCCTCACACCAACTGCTCCCTCTCCGCATGTCCCTCAAAGAACAGGATCCTCCCTGTCACCCTGTTACTGCTTTCTTTCCTGAGAGCAAACTGGAAAAAAACATGAGCTTCCTGTTCAATTATACAAGTCACAAAGCCGTGAAGTGTCCGATTAGAGTCCAGTCCCCAGAGACCTCACTGAATTTATTTTGCAGGCAGGCTTGTTTCAAGAAGCCGGAAGAGTTCAGAGTGACTCCTGGTGGTGAAGACAGGCAATTTTACCAGTTCCTCTTCCAGCTGCAACAGAACCTATCAGCTAAGTGAAAGGTGACGGTGGGTTTCCAGCCTCAATAGCACACAGGGCTCTGTATTTTGTCATCTCTCCTACTTGACCCCTCATAAGAGTTCTAGTAACCTGCCTTGCTCGGATGTGTTTACTTTTTTCCATCTCCTTCGCTTATCAAGCATTTGGTGAGTGCCTACTGTGGGCCAGGTGCTGCAGATACAGCCAAGAACAAAACAGACAACAATCCCTGCTCCAGAGGAGCTCACGTCTTAGCGGGGGAAGACAGACGAGAAACATGTCAAACACGTACAAGAGTGCATTGGATGGTGGGTAAAGGCTATGGCAAAAAAAAAAAAAAAAAAAACAAAAAAAAAAAGCGGAGGAGAGCTGTTACTTTCACATGGAGAGTCAGGGCAGAGTAGTCACCAATGAGAGGACAACTGGGCAGAGACCTAAAGGAGGTGAAGGAACTGGGCTTGTGAGTATCTGAGGCCAGTGAGCCAGGCGGAAGCGGCAGCTGGTGTGAAGGGCCTGAGGCTGGAGAGTACCTGGCAGGTGACATGGGGAGAAGAGGCCAGCATGGGTTGGGGGAGAGCAGGGAGGCAGCAGGAGATGAGAACAGAGCGACGGGGGCCAGACTGAGCCAGGCTTTTTGGGCACTGTCGGGACTCTACGTGAGACAGCAGCCACCAGAGGGTTGTGAACAGAGGGGTGACAGACTGTGACTAGGATTTTAAAAGGATCCCCCTGGCGGTCGTGAGGAGAACAGTCAGGGCTGAAGAGGCCACTGCAGTAGACAATGGTGGTAGCAGTGGGACTAGCGAGACGTGGCTGGGTTCTGGAGAAAGTCCGAACACAGAATAGACTCGGTGACAGACAGCATGCCTGGGGGAGGTGAGAGAAGGGTTCATGGTGAGTCTAGGTTTGTTCCTAATCACCCACAAGGACAGCATTGTGGACAGCTGAGATGGGAGCCTTGCAGGAGAGTAAGTTTTTAGGGGGATCATGCCAGTTTTGGAGATGGTCAGTTTCAGAGGCCTGTCAGACACCTACGGGTATGCTATGAATACATTTTAATAATTTAAACATGCAAGCCAGGCATACGATCCTTACCGTGTGCTGCACACTGTTGGAATCATTTAACTCACTGAATCCTCAAACCACCGTTAAAGGGTGGGGATTAGCATTTCCCCCATTTTCCACATGAGGCAGTGGAGGTACACAGAAGTAACCTGCCCAAGTCACACAGCTGGAAGTTGGCAGAGCCGGACTTCAAAACCTAAGTGGTTTGGCTATAGCGAGCAATCCTAGCCACCTTACACCACCAGTTCTCTATGAAGAGAAACAGAGAAGGGTAAGAGCCTAAAGGGTGACAGGAATGCTGTTTTACACAGGGTGTGCAAGGAGTTCTTCCCCAAGGAGGTGACACCTGGCCTGAAGGATGGGAGGTAGCAAGCCAGACCGACCTCTGTGGGAGAGGGCCTCCAGGTGGAGTGAATGGCGTGTACAGAGGCTCTGAGGCAGCCACCCTGAATTATCTACCGTTCCCAAGACAGTTCCAACCTCTGAGAGTAAGCACGGGCTGTTCTCCCCGCAGGCAGAGCTCTTCCCTCACTTGATGGCCTCAATTACACAATCATCACATGACGTTCCAGGAAGAATCCATTCTTCCTTTGCGTGATCCAAGGTGCCAAATGACCTGTCTGCCCTTGCAAATCTGTTCTTCTTTCTGGGTCTTCAGCCTTATGTTCCTCTGCCCCTGTTCTGGCTGTGTGACCTTGAGCAAGTTACTAAGCCTCTCTGTGCCTGTCTCCTCATCTGTAAAATGGGAATATTTTATTTTCAAACTGAAATATTCTCAAGAGTACACCTACCCTCCAAGGCTTCTGTGAGGATGAAATGTGTTAATTCTGTAAAAGACTTAGGAAAGTACCTCTGGTGTGTGGTGGACACTCCACAGATATTAGCTCTTAGCTAGCGTGTCATCCTTCTCCCCCCACCCCTGCAATCCTATCCTATGGCTCACCTTGGCCTGCACTATCTGGCTCCCCAACACCTGTGTGACCTCACTTCTACCCCTCCCCGCACTCTGCTCCAGCCACACTGGCCGTCTTGATGTTCCTTGAACATGGCAGGCACCATCCCACCTCGGCCTCTGCACTGGCGCTTCCTTCTGCCTGGTATGCTCTTCCCCTAGACATTATGGCTCTCTCCCTCTGTACCTTGAGGCCATAATTCAAGAGTCACCTTTCAAGTGTGGCCTGCCCTGTGCCTAGGATTTTAACCACCCCCACTACTCCATTCCCACCTGCCCTATTTCATTCTTTCCTCTCAGCATTTGTCTATTACACTAATTTTACTGATTTACTTTGTTCATATAGTTTGTCTCTCCAGCTTTTTTTTTTTTTGAGTCTGTTGCCAGGGCTGGAGTGCAATGGTGCAATCTCGGCTCACTGCAACCTCCGCCTCCTGGGTTCAAGTAATTCTCCTGCCTCAGCCTCCCAAGTAACTGGGATTACAGACTCATGCCGCCACACCCAGCTAATTTTTTTGTATTTTGGTAGATATGGGGTTTCACCGTGTTGCCCAGGCTGGTCTAGAACTCCTGAGCTCAGGCAATCACCTGCCTTGGCCTCCCAAAGTGCTAAGATTACAGGCATGAACCACTGTGCCCGGCCTCCCCAACTTTTAATAAATAGCTCCACAAGCACAGATATTTCTGCCTGTTTCGTTCCTTGCCATATTCCAGTACCTAGAAGAGCGCCTGGTACTCACAAGGGGCTCAGTAAAGGTTGGCTGCAGGAACAGTCCCAACTAACTAGCCCTCGTATCCCTTCTTCTTCCCCATCTGATCCCTACGCTGCTGTCTGAAATGATCCTTTTCCCATTTATTCATGGGATAAATTCTTATTGAACATGTGCGGTTTACCTGGTACATTTTCAGGTGCTGGAGACATTGCAGCGAATGAGCAGACAAAAATGAGTCCTCATGGGACTCACATTCTAATGCGGAGAGACAGATACAAACAAGAAACCCACACAGTGTGTCACAGTGATAAAGGGACAAAGCAGGGACCCGGCTTGTGGGTGTGCAGCTTCAGATGGTCAGGGAGGGGTTGGCTTTTTTTGTTTTTACAAGTAGCATTGTTAGGAACTGTTTTTTTTTATACACGTGCCTTTGTATAGTATTTTCCAAGCACCATGGTGTGACAATCAATCTTTACTGAACTAACTACCCAGGTGCAATAAAATCAAATCGCTCTTAGAAACATCTTTATGCCTGTGCCTTTAGGAGAGTGTATTACGCACACCACAGTGATTTTGTTTTGCCCAGGCTGGCCTCGAACTCCTGGGCTCCAGTGATCCTTCCACCTCAGCTGCAGTCCAAGTAGCTGGGACTACAGGTGCACACCCCGTGCCCGGCTACACACCACAGTTTTGTGAACACATTCTTTCAATGTAACACAGTCCCCTTATTCACATATGCAACTAGTACTCCTGGAAACAACTTTTATACCCATGCCATTACAGAGCGTATTACATACCTCACAGTTTTGTAAACACAGCCTTTTGAAAAGGAGGAAAATCCTTGTTCATATACAAACTAGCATTCTTAGAAACATCGTTGATATGTGTATCTTTTTGTATTGCATTCCACAGTGTGGGAAGCAACTTTTGGGGGTTAGTATTTGAACAGAAGGCTGAAAGGAATCATGCAGAGATCTGGGAGTGGTATTCAAAGCACAAAGAACAGCCAATGCAAAGGGCCTGAGGCTGGTCCACGGCTGCCGTTTCAGGAGCTGTGCGGTGGAGCCAGTGTGGTTGGAGCAGTCAGGGGGTGGGGGAGGTATAGGCAGTAATGCTAGAAAGGTTACTTGTTTTACCATTACTTCACAGGTAATATTTATTTACACTGGAGGGGATTCTAGTTCTGATCCCCCATTTCACAAATGAAGAAAAAGGTGCAGAGAGGAAGTGGTTAAATCACTCATCTAAGGTCACAGAGCTGCTGGGATTGACAGCTCTGCAGGCAGAGGGAACAGCAAGAACAAAAGCTTGGAGATGGGAACTAATTTGGTTTTTAAGGACTGAGGCCTCACGTGGGGGTGGGATGGGGTCTAAGAGGGGAGCCTCAAAAATTATCCTGTGCCCTGAGTACTTCCTGGGCCACCTTTGAATAAGGAATTTAACCTCCCTATAGCCCAGCTCCCTCAGTACCTATCTCATGGGGTTGTGGTGACGATTAAAGAAACTCATTCATATGACACACTCTGATACACAGCAGGTGCTTAATAAACGCTAGCTCCTGTTGGCATTACAATCATCACTGGCGCTAATGTGTTCACTTATTGTAGTGAGGCAGAACGTCTTTGTGGTTACGAGTGTGATCGGGCTGACCCACTATATTAAGAGGTGGGGGACAGGAAAGGCCATACATTTCTCCACCACAAGGAAAGAGGATCAGCACGTTCTCCTCTGGGTAGGGAAAAAAAGAAGGAAATTCAAAGTACACGGCTGACCTTCCTCCAATTACAAAGCACTGGACTCAGGGGAGGGTATGCGGGGGCCTGTGCAAGCATACTGGGGTGTGGGGGAGGAAGGCCAATGAACAGATCCACTGCAAATGGAGGGGGGATGAGGCTCAGCGTCTGAGGGGAAGGGGAGCAGAAAACCTTACAGACTCCTGCACCACACCACAGTGAGGGGAGAGAAAAGCCATCACACAGACTAATTCAAAGCAGAGAGGGACAAGGCTATGGACTGAGCTACTGAAAATAGGGAGATATAAAGCACTGGACTGACTCACTGTTAAAAAGAAGAGAGAAGCCCAAGGGCTAGAGTGACAGTCTACGAAAGGGAGGACAGATAGGGCAATGGACTGATAGCTAAGGGGACGTAAATCCAAACATGAAGACTGATCCACTATAAAATGGTGGTGATGATGGTGTGTGTGCGTGTGTGTGTGTGTGTGTGGGGGGGTGGGTTTCTGAAAAAAGCCATGGACTGATGCATCGGGGACTGGAGGAGGCAGGAATACAAACTCAGATAGACTCACTGTTAAAGAGGGATGTGTGTGGAGGGGTGCGGCGCCACGGATTGATTCGCTACAATGAACAGGAGGGGTAGAATAAACAAGGCCACGGACGGGTCTCCCCTTAAAAGTTGAGGCTAGGAGAAATGCAAACACTCAGAGACACCTACTATTAAGGGGGCTGAACACTGCCACAGGCTGGCTCCCTATAAGTGTGGGTGGATGGGGGGTGCGTGGGGGTAGGGAGAAAGCCTGTGGACGAGTCCATTCTAAGTTGACGTGGGGGAAAAATATAAGCACGCAGACCGATCCATTATACAACGGGAGGGGGAGGTTAGGCCACGGTCAGATCCACTACAAGGGGCAAAGGACGTGGGCAATGCCACAAGCAGGTCCACCAGCCGTGGTGGTGGTGGCGGCGGGGAGTCGAACACCAGCAGGCCACCGGCCAAGCCACATCCTCTGAGCGGGGGCGGGAAGGATACGTGGGGTCACGGACCGGGCCCTCCACCCTCCAAGCCCAGAGCTCACCTGTGTGTAGCGTGGCGGTGGCGTTGGCAATGTTGGTAGCTCCGGGGGGCGGGGGCTCCATACGCGGCCCCACCGCCCCCCCAGGCCTGGGTTCCTAGGCGGCGGTGGCGGTGGCGGCGGCGGCGGTGGCGGCGGCGACAGCACCTAGATACCGCCCCTGCGTTTCCCTACAGCTCACGTGGGCCCGGGGAGGAGGAGCCCAGTGTCCCGCCGCTCGCTGATTGGCCAAAGCGCTATTAATCGGCCGCACGGCCTAGAGGGGCTGGGGACTGGCCCTTCCCCCACGGAGTTGTGCCGTGATTGGCCTAAGGGGAAATGATGGAACGCTCACAGCCCCTGGAGTCCCGAGGAGGCGCGTTCCGCCTTCCCGGTACTCCACGGCGATTGGCTCAAGGACTGACGGACTGTGAGCAACTGATGAGGCTCGGGGGTGTGTGGGGGGGGCGGGGGGGGCTGCCTCACACTGATTGGCTTACATGGGATTGACGGAAGACAGCTTCCAAGGACGGGGTGGGTGGCCCTGTTTTCCTCTGATTGGCGGATGAGGACTCTAGACCCCTGCCAAAACACCAAGGGGGCGGTGCCGCACGCCACGCTGCCCAGCGGAAGCAGGACTTGTATAGAAATGGGCGTAGCAGCCGGCAGGAGTGGGTCGGGCTGGGCTGGGCTGTGCGTAGGCGGACAGGGTACCTCTATGGTTAGAAAGACCCTAGAGCTGGGTAGAAGACGAATTTAGAACACAGCGGAGGTAGGAAGGCAGGTTGGCTGTCAGGCACACGAAGGAGCATTGAGTGGCAGAAACGAAATGTCTTCAGAGGGCAGGGCTGAACTGCGGCCGGACTTAAAAAGGGGGAGGAACCTGGCTCTGCGTTGATTGGCGGCGGCTGGACTCAACCTAGAATAGGGGCCGGACTAGGGAGAGCGGGATCCAGCTCTGTGCCTATTGGAAGCTGGAACCACTTAGAAGCAGGGGCTAGGACAAGGTAGGGCTGAGGTGGGTGTGGGTGTAATTTAGGGTACCTGAGGAGCGACTGGGTGTGTGAAAGGGTAAACCTTAGGGCCCTTTGGTTGCTGTGGGGAATAAACAAACCACCATAAATTGGCTCATTCTCTATGGCAATTCAAAGGGTAGTGTCTAGGAAAAGGAATAGAAGGGTGAGGTGGGGGCCCAGGTTGCCAAGATGACAGAAGAGAGGGCAGTGCATAAGGTCAACTGGCAAATACTGCCAGGCAACAGGCTGGAGGCAGGACTGCTGGGGCATTTTAGAAGTTCCACAGAGAGAATGGACCTCAGGGGTCTCTCAGTAACTTTGTGCCCTAGTAACAGGCCCCTGTGGCAACCAGCAGAGTTTATGGGGAAAAAGAAGTGCCATGTGACTCAAAGGCATTCAGGCTCTTTAATGTCTGAGGATAGGGGGAAGAAGTCAATGGTGAGGCTTCTCTGGGAAATTCTGCAGGCCTTGTAGTTCTCTAAGCCCCTAAAAAGAGGACAGAAGAGATTGATCAAAGATTGGGTCTGGGTTATGCCCCGAGGCTTGCTCCGATCTCCCTCCCTTGACTCCAGTTTAGAAGGAAAGATGGTCCCTCCCCTTCTTCAGGTCACCACCCTGAACACAGAGTCTAGTAGTGGGGTGAGTTGCTCTCACCTCTAGCAACATGTGGATATGGGCTTTGATATTCATGGAGTCCTTGGTGAGGCTGTTGCTGAGCCTAGAGAAAAGAAACAGGAAAGGGCAAAATGGACCCCACTTACGATTATGAGAATGACCCTTCCTTATCATCTCAAGAACTACTTATATCCTGGATGATTTCCACAGGGCTCGCTCCTATGCAGAGATGCCAAGCCACCATCTGGTTTTCACTGATTCAAAGATTATTAAATGCCTACTGTATGCCAGGCAATTTTAGGCACTGGGGAGATAGCAGCAAACACAACAAACAAAACTCCCGGCCTGACGGAGTTCAAATTCTTGTAAAGAGGGACAGACAAAAAAACCCGATGAAATAAAAGATATGGTGTGTCAGATGGTTCTAACTACAATCAAAAAGTTTAAAAATGAGAGAGGATTAAGAACTACGGGAATGCGGGGGGCTGCAATTTTAAATAAAGGGCTCAGGGATGGCTTTGCTGAGAAGCATTTGAGTAAAGACTTAAAGACAGTGAAAAAGTGAGTAGTGTGGGTATATGGAGGATGTGTTCCACACACAAGGAGTAGCAAACGCAAAGGCACTGAGGTGGGAGTGTGCCTGGCATGTTTGAGGTGCAGCAAAGAGGCCACTGTGGCTGGAGAAGAATTTAAGTGAAGGGGGAATGTAAGAGGTGAGGTCAGAGGGGTAATGAGGGAGGCAGACTGTGTGAAGCCTACAAGGTCATGGTAAGGACCCTAGCTTTGACCTTAAGTGAGATGGGAGCCAGGGGGAAGATCGTGGCAGAGGAAGGAGGCTGAATTACATGAACTAGTCAGTTGACTGCTTTTCTCTAAGCCAGTTTGGATTAGGTCTCATCCAAAAGAATCCTAACTGATATAAAGGTCAAGGAAGGCCTTTCTAAACAACGAAGAATGAGAAGGAATGGAAGAATGCCTAATGGTTAAGCAGTAGGAAGGCCTTTTCCACAAAAAGGCCAAGAGGCAGCAAAGAGCTGTTTGAGGAGCAGTGCGGTCAGAGTGTTACTAAACTCCTGACCTTCCCCTCCAAATCCAGTCCTCCCTTACCTTCTCCATCTCAGATAATGGCAACTCCAGCCTTCCAGTTGCTCAGCCAAAAACCTGGACTCCCCTCTCTCACACTTCACATGTAGTCAGCCATTCTACTTAAAATCACAACTGCTCCATTGCAGGTAATGCTTCTGATCTCCACGATATGCCTTCTCCATAGCGCTGTCAACATCTGACATACTACTTCATTCGTTTATTGTTTGTCTCCCCTGACTAGAATGTCAGCTGTATGAGGGCAGATTTTGGTCTTTTTGTTCACTGCTGTATCCCCAGGGACCAGAACAATGTGTGGCACAGAGCAGGTACCCAACGTATATTGAATGAATAAGTGACTACTCCATTCAAAGGAACCTGAAGTTGGTTGAGTGTATGTTTAGGGACAGGAACAAAATGAAGTATGGGTGTTGTTACCAGAGAGCAAGAATACTTTCACGAATATTCTGGGGTAATGCTTAAAAAACAGAAGAATGAATCTGATCAGTTCCTAAGGGACAATTTGAACATAAAAAATGAGAACAAAATTAGTTAATGGTATAAGCTTAGCCTATGAAAACCTATGAGTTCAACACTTAAAGAAGGAGAAAAATGCAGAGTTCACCAAATGCTAGCTGTAACACAAAAGGGATATGTTTATTACTACTGATTTATTTTTATTTTTATTTTCTATGTGGAGAAGCAAATTACTACTGATTTAGTATGTAAGGTAGTGTAAATAGTCATATGGTTATGTTGTTTCTTCTGTAATTACATGTCTATACATGAGATGTGGATGTGTACTCCTTTCTGTGTCATCAGGAAAGAATATACAGAAATTTTATCCCTTCCACTTCCTGAACAAAGAAATATACTAAGAACAGGAAGAACTAACACTTTTGATCACATAAAATAACCAGAAAGTTAGTTCAAAGTATATCCCAAGTAACCAAGTGTTTTAAAGAGGACAGCCAGCTACACAGACTCAAATCCTCATCTCTTAGAAAAATTAAACTTCTAGACAGTCCTACTAATTATAATAGAGCAATGAAAGAGTCAACTATATTTTTCATCACACGAATAGACCAGGTCAGTATATCAAAAAGACCAGGCAAGGGGGCAGGAACTGACAATTTAAATATTTCATTTTGGAGAAGTATACAGAGTCTCAAAAAATTAAAATCTATTTCATAGGCTCAGGAATCCTGTGACATAACAAGGAAAGCCTTCTTATAAATACTGGACTTTAGCCAGGTGTGGTAGCTCACGCCTTCAATCCCAGCACTTTGGGAGGCTGAGGCGTGCCAATCACCTTAGGTCGTGAGTTCAAGACCAGCCTGGCCAACATAGTAAAACCCCGTTTCTACTAAAAATACAAAAATTAGCCAGGAGTGGTGGTGGGCACCTGTAATCCCAGCTACCTGGGAGGCTGAGGCAGGAGAATTCCTTGAACCCAGGAGGCAGAGGTTGCAGTGAGCCAAGATCATGCCATTGTACTCCAGCCTGGGTGACAAAAGCAAAATTCCATCTCGAAACAAACAAACAAACAAACTGGACTTGGTCTAAATGACCACCAGTTCAGAACTGTGCTGACCATGAAAGCAGGCCATTTAATCAAACTATTTGCTAATTGGTCTGAACATCAAGAATCAGAATTCTCAGCAGGTCTGAGGTTCTTTTGGGTCCACTAACACCAAAATCCTGGAAAGGTTTGAAAAGATAAAAATTACTGAAACCCTTAGGGAGGCAACTTTGGAAAAAATGAATGTAGGAACAGACATAAACATAACCAACAAGGGAGTTTCGATCGATGGTATTCACACTTGTGAGATGTTGTTAGTCTAAGTGTATTGCTCAGTGTCCCCATGCTTATTCCATCTAAACCAAGCTCACTTCTCTTGGCAGTTTCTCTAGCATGCCAGGCACAATAGTCCTCTTGCCAGGAATGCTCTTCCCCAGATAGCCCCACGGCTTGTTCACTCAGTGAAATGATTCAAATGTCCCTTCCTCTGGGAGGCCTTCCCTAGCTACATTTCACATCCCTCATCTGTGCTCCCAATTGCCCTCCCTGCACAAAACTGTAAATGAAGCTTATCTAACCCACAGCCTGTGGGCCACACGTGGTCCAAGACGGCCTTGAACGCAGCCCAACACAAATTCATAAACTTTCTTAAAACATTATGTGATTTTTTTTGCTTTTTTAAGCTCATCAGCTATCATTAGCATTAGTGTATTTTATGTGTAGCCCAAGACAATTTTTCTTCCAGTGTGGCCCATTGAAGCCAAAAGATTGGACATTCCTGCCTTAAACTCAACTGGAGTCCACACTTTCTCTCCCCATCACCACCAACACAGATCTGCTTCAATAACT
Organism: Ateles fusciceps; assembly: GCA_036589455.1. Classification (NCBI taxonomy): domain Eukaryota; kingdom Metazoa; phylum Chordata; class Mammalia; order Primates; family Atelidae; genus Ateles; species Ateles fusciceps. Next base: position 980,030 of record JAZHEH010002806.1, on the reverse strand, counting down.
CACTTCAATTTGCTTCTAGCATACCCTTTTAAATTATTTCAACAATCATAAAGCCCGGCGCAGCGGTGTGCCTGTAGTCTCAGCTACCTGGTAGGCTGAGGCAAGACGACTGCTTGAGCTCAGGAGTTTGAGGATGTAGTATGCTATGACTGCAGCTGTAAATAGTCACTGCATTCCAGCTTGGACAACACAGCAAGACACCATCTCTTAAAAACAAAAACACAGAGTGTCTACTACATGCTTGTACTACTCTAGTCACCTGGGGTATAAACCAGATCTCCCCCTTTGCAAAACTTACATTCTAATTGGAGGAGACAATATGAGAAAGAAAGAAATTACACAGTAAATATTAGGGGGTGATAAGTGTTATGGAAAAAAAAAAAAAAAAGTAGAAGGAGGGGGATCAAGTGTGCCAGGGGCTGTGATTTTAAAGTTAGGTTACAGAGGGCCTGGTTGAGGAAGTGACATTTAAGCAAGACAACTGAGTGAGGAGAAAGGAAGCCATGTGGGTACTGGGAAAAAGAGCAGTGTAGGCAGAGAGAACAGCCACGGCAATTGCCCTGGGGTGGGATCATTCTTGGGATGTTGAAAGAAGCATGTGAAGGTCAGTGTGGCAGGAACACGGTGAATGAATAGTAAAATTAGCAGGAAGTGAAATCACAGGTAACTAGTTTTCTTGTTACCAATTTTAACAGGCTGAGACCTCATGGATCTGGTCATAATTGTATTTATGTATAACAGTGTAGTCCTTCTAGATTGTAAACCTTCAAGGAACTCTTCTGTCTTGTTCACTGCTGCATTCCCACTGCTAAGCAATGCATGGCAAACAGAAGATGCCCAATAAATGTTTACATGAATAAACGATACAAAGATCATTTTTTGAATGCTTATGATGTGCTACACATGGGCTTTGCATCCCCCATTTCTCAGCCCCAGCTCTGAGGAGGAGGGGAGATGAGTCCTTAAGTATCATTCCAGGCAGCCATGGGGAAAGGGAGAAGAGTGTTGGAAATGGTGGTGTTTTTACACACTATCCTCATGGAATGGACTTACTCTGTGAGGAGAGAGCTCTTACGATCAATGAACTTGAGAGCTTCTGCCAGTGTCAACTCCAGGAAAAAACCATATCCCAGGGCCACATAGATGCGTGAAGTATCTGGGCTGAGGAGAGAGAGGTTAGAGGAAGTGGAAGGAGTCCTCATCACTGTTTAGCATCGTTTATGTTTTGCTTCCACCCTTCCCCAAATTGAGCCTCTGGGAAGGCAGGGATTTTGTCCTATTTTAACCACTGTCACATCCCCCAGCACCTAGCTTATATCCTATTGGGATATAAAATCTCGTATAGTGCCTGGTATATAGAACATACTCAAAAAAATATATGTTGCATGAGGGGAAGGGGGAAGCTGAACCCTGTGGGCTCAGAGGGGCGGGTAGACACTCACACCACTGTGTCAACGAAGAAGTTACAGCCCAAATCCACCTGCATATATAACTCCGAGTGCTTAGCTTCCTGTGGGGCCAGGGGAAAAGAGGTAGGGGGTCAGTGGTGAACTCTTAGATCAGGCGACAGGTTTGGGTTTGGGGTCTCTCTTCCCGTCTCCCTCCCTTACCCACACATACCAAAAAAAATGGTATCCAACCCCCATATTCTTTACCTGGAGTCGCTCAATGACATTTCTCAGTTGAAGGTAATTGGCCAGCTGCTCATATACCTTGTCTCGATGGTCCAGCACCTTTCTGATGGGATTAAAGTACAATGGTGACCAATAGACAGCCCCATTCCTCCTGGTATACCTCATTTCATGACCCTCTGAGACTCTCACGTCACCATACACTGAAAAGGCTTTTTAAGTGCATAAGTTAAAATTTTGGGCTCTGGGTCAGTCTGCCTGGGTTTGGATCTGGGCTCTACCCTTTACTAGATGTATGACTTTGGCAAGTAAGTAACCTGTTTGAGACTCAGTTTCCCCATTTATAAAATGCAGATGACAGTATTACCTTGTAGAGTCATTAGGATTAAATGAGCATTTACTGCAAAGCATCTAGAATAATGCCTACCAAATGGTAAACTCTCTATATATGTGTTAGCTATTATTACTATTATTACACTCTACTCCCAATGCTGAACTCCAATCATAATGTCCCATCCTCACCCTAGAAAAATCCTCCATCCCTTTTAGGATGCTCATGGTCCTAGTTCTGAACACCTTACTTCCTGCTTAAATTAAAAAAGACTGCAATAATATTTCTTCATACTCATTGAACCTCTACTATGTTTCAGGCATCCATGCTAAATTCTTTACAAAGATGGGGCACATCAAATACTCAAAACCACTGCATGGGGAAGGTTCCACAAAACTCCCTATTTCACAGAGGAGGAAAGTTTATAGGGCACAGAAGGCGAGGTAGGCATATTCACAAAGATGAAGAATGGCCAAGCCAGGATTCGAACCCAAGAACTGTGGCTCCAGAAAAACAGCCTTAATCCGTTAAACATCAGAGGCCACGCATGCGCAGACACGCCCCCTACTATGAACGCCAGGTCCCAGCCAAACTGCACCCCGGATGTCGCCCCCACTGCACGCTTCACGGAGCGCAGGGCCGGACTCTGAACGCCTCGCCCACCAATCCAAAGGCTTGGCCCTAACTCTGAACGCCCCACCCACCACGTGGAATGTTCCAAACGCCCCGCCCCCGCACTGTCACTCACCGCAAGTCCCGCTGCAGCACATCACTGATGAAGGACTCGTAGCGCAGCACTTTCTCCCCGTGGCCTCCACAGCCCGCCGCTTAGGGGGCGTCGCCATGATGGGCTCCTGGGGAGTCGGGGAGGGGGAAGAGCCACGTTGACCGCTCCAGTTTGGCCTCACACACAGTTCATCTCCACCCTCTAAACGCTAGGCATCGGCTTGTCTAGCTCAAGCTGGGGTTTCAGCCTTCCGCCCCTCCCAACTCGGGGACCCGGCCACCCAGGGACACCCAAAGCGCGGCCTTTACCTCAGGGCCGCCAGCAATAAGAACGGTTGGTAGGAAACGCGGTTTCCGGGTGGCGCGGGTGAATGACGTCAGTGGCAAGCGCGCTGGCCAACCAAATAGCCAGGTGGGGAGGGGCGGGCCTGAGTGGAAGAAGATGGGCCAAAGGGAGAATAGAAGGGCGGGGCTTCACGGAATCCGAGGAGATCACAGAAGACTAGGGCGTGGGAGCGGGGGGCGGTCTGGCAATAAACCGGCCAATGGGGACTGCAAAAGCGGCGCATGGAGGCTATGGAGACTGCGTGGCTGGTGGGGGATGGGATTAATGGGATTTGGCGGGTTCTAAGGTAGGCGCGATGCACAGGTGGAGGTAGACAGAGGGAGTGAAGAGTTTAGTGTTTAAAAGGACCTAAGAATTGACTATGGTTTTGGTCTGTAAGGAGGATCCCGTGTGATCTGTCAGCCTGGATATTGATTTTTCACACGGGAGGTTTGGGTTTCACTCCTGGCAATGAGACTGAATATGAGCATTTAAAAGGTTTTAAACAGAGACAGATTTTCTAAAATTCATCTTTGATGACTCCACTTCTGCACCCCGCAATCCATAACTGGGGCTTAAGCGGAAATTGACAATGCTCTATGTCTACTCACCTCGTTTGATAGTCAAATAGAGAGGGGTCGCTGAAGTCCTCTGCCGAAGATTGGCTATCTTGTAGTTAGGCATAGTTCCTATGTTTTTATTTAAATGGTAAGGTTTCGTGAGTTTATTCTTATGCACTAAAGTGAATCTATTTTTCAAGTTATATTTTCAAACACGAACTTCTAACCCAACAAGAATGGGCCTTTGCCTGGAGAAAAACCCAGACCGTGGGATGAATTCCCCAAATGCTATTTCCACCTGTAAAGCCTAGAGCACCCACCCCTACCAAGGAAGTCTTCCCAGATAATTTGTGTTTCATATGTAAAAGCAAGTTTTTTGTTCAACTGCTCGAAACCCAAGCAAGTTAAGCCTTTTTTTTTTTTTTTTTTTGAGACAGAGTCTTTGTCCCTGGCAGTGGTGTGATCATGGCTCACTGCAGCCTTAACTTCCCAGGTTCAAGCAATCCTCCCACCTCAGCCTCCTGAGTGCTAGGACTACAGGTGCATACCACCAGGCCTGGCTAACTTTTTTTACTTTTCATAGAGATGGGGTCTAATTATGTTACCCAGTCTGGTCTGAAACTCCTAGGTTTAAGTGATCTGCCCGCCTCGGCCTCCCAAAGGGCCGGAATTACAGGCATGAGCCAGCACACCTGGCCAAGTTAAGCTTTTCTTGCCCTTAGAACAAGATAATTGTAAAAAGAGAACATCGAGATTATTTTTCTGTCTGTAAATCTCATGTTACATACAGTTTAAATTACATTGAGTGTGATTGGAATAGATACTAGGTAGATAAATATTACCTACTTAATCTACATACAATTTAAATTACATTGAGTGTGATTGGAATAGATACTAGGTAGATAAATATTACCTAGTTAATCTGTACTACTTTCTATGAAAAGAGAGAAGATACTTACATTTATTTAACAGAGAACACAGTTCTGATGGGCTGCAGATGAGTCTGTAAGTCTATTAACTTACATTTCACAAAAAAGCATTTTTTACTTAAAATATATTTCCAACTTTATTTTTACATTTCAAACCTACAGAAAAGTTGACAGTGAACACTTATATACCCTGCACTTAGATTCGGCAATTGTTATTTTTAATTTTTAAATTTTTTTTTGAGACAGGGTCTTGCTCTCTTGCTTAGACTGGAGTGCAGTGGTGTGATCTCGACTCACTGCTACCTCTGCCACTCAGGCTCAAGCGAACCTTGCACCTAAGCCTCCTGAGTAGCTGGAACTACAGACATGAGCCACCACGCCCAGCTAATTTTGTACTTTTTGTAGAAACAGGGTTTCACCATGTTGCCCAGGCTGGTCTTGAACTCCTGAGCTCAATGAGTTCACCCAGCTCGGCCTCCCAAAATGTTGGGATTACAGGTGTGAGCCACCACACTTGGCCTGGATTCACTCGTTGTTAATATTTGACCACATTTGCTTTCTTTACAGATCACAGGATGATTGTTGACATGGCCGCATAGCAGCCATTCTTTGGATGGCCTCAGATTTTGAGCCACTCCTCTGTCACTGGATATTTGAATGTGTCCAGATTTTTTCATTGTTATAACCAGGATGGGATAACAGTCTTTGCTGTCAAATTTTTGTGCGCAGCCATGATTATTTCCTTGTGATAAATTCCTAGAAGTAGAATTTACAGATTTTTTTGTTTGTTTGTTTTTGAGACGGAGTCTCACTCTGTCGCCCAGGCTGAAGTGCAATGGTGTGATCTCGGCTTACAGCAACCTCTGCCTCCCGGGTTCAAGCAATTCTCCTGCCTCAGCCTCTGGAGTAGCTGGGACTACAGGTGCACACCACCACACCACCCAGCTAATTTTTAAATTTTTAATAGAGACAGGGTTTCACCACTTTAGTCAGGCTGGTCTCGAACTTGACCTCAAGTGATCTGCCCACCTTGGCCTCCCAGAGTGCTGGGATTACAGGCATAAGCCACTGAGCCTGGCCAAATTTATGGATTTAAGGGACGTCACTGCATTGTAAATCAAGTGTTGAGTGACAATGGTATGCATAACAGTGAACCTCCTCATCTAAGCTCATCAGGGGGTCAGCAAATTATGGCCCCTGGTCTACTGACCCTTTATGGTTTCCTATAGCCTGCAAACTAAGAATACTATTTACATCTTTAAAGCGTTTGAGAAAAGTAAAAAGAATATTTTGTAACACATCAAAGTTATATGAAATTCACATTTCGGTGTGCCATTAAAGTTTCCTTGGAACACGGTCTCACTCATTCATTTACATATTGTCTGTTACTGCTTTAATGGCAGAGCTGAGTAGTTGCCAAGAGACCACATGGCCTGGACATCCTAAAGTATTTACTATGTGGCCTTTTACAGAAAAGGTTTGCCAACCCTTGCTCTGTACAATGTCAGTCACCAATGCAGAGGTTGGGACTCTAACCAGGTGAGTCTCCCTAGCTTCCACTGGCAACCTCTTGCCTGGCTTATGGGTGCGCATTTTCAGGCTGGTGCTTCTGGGAGATATGAGAGACACAGTCAACCTGTTTCCAGCTCCAAGATGTGAGATGGACTGTGTATCTTATGACTCCATTAGCATCTTCTCTCCCTTCCATCCAACTTCCTGCCCCCAGCTCTGACTCATAGGTCTCTGCCTTTGCCTTTTCCCAAGAGGAGAGCAAGAAATGACTAAAGCCCAGGGGGGGCTGCATTTCCCTGATAGCTAATGATCTTGTCATGTGCTTATTTGTCATCTACATGTCCTTTATGGTGAAATGTCTCTTCACATTCTTTGCTCATTTTCCAAATGGATTGCTTTTTTAAAAATCTTGAGTTTTGAGAGTTCCTTACATACTCTAGGTATGAGTTCTTTGTCAGATAATGTGGTTTGCAAATATTTCCTTCCAGGTTGTAGTTTGTCCTTTTGTCCTCTTAAGGTCTTTATTAGAGCAAACATGTTTAATTTTGAAGTCTAGTTTATTGATTTAAAAACATTTTTTGGATCATGCTTTTGGTGCCGTGTCTAAGAACTCTTCACAAGCCCTCCTCCCAAAGACGTTCTCCTGTGTTTTATTTTTAAAGTTTTTTAATTTTATGTTTGACATTTAAATCTGTGATCTGTTTTTAAAAAACAGCTTTATTCAGATGTAATTCACATACAATAAAACCCACACATTTGAAGCATACAGTTCAGCAGTTTTTAATATATTCAGAGTTATATGAACATCACCACGATCTAACTTTATTTTTTTATTTAATAATTTTTTTTTTTGAGACAGGGTCTCGCTCTGTCCCCCAGGCTGGAGTGCAGTGGTAGGATCTTGGCTCACTACAGCCTCAACCTCTCGAGCTCAAATGGACCTCCCTGCCTCACCTCCTCAAGTAGCTGGGACTACAGGCATGTGCCACCACACCCGGCTGATTTTTGTATTTTTTGTAGAGATGGGGCTTTCGCTGTGTTACCCAGGCTGGTCTTGAACTCCAGAGCTCAATGATCTGCCCACCTTGGCCTCCTAAAGTGCTGGGATTACAGACGGGAGCCACCACACCCAGCAGTCTAACTAGAGTACTTTCATCACCCCAAAGAACTCCTTGCCCAGGTCCTCAGTGTACTCTCCCCACCCCAGCCCTAAGCAACCAAAATTTAATTTCATCTGTATAAATTTGTGTATTCTGTATATTTCAATAAATAGAATCATATACGCTATGTGGCCTGGCCTTTTATGCCTGGCTTCTTTCACTTAGCATAATGTTTTTTAAGGTTCATTTGTCTATGTTATAACACTTATTAGTACTTTATTCCTTTCTATGGCTGAATAATGGTCACTCGTGCCTATGTACCACGTTTTATTTCTCTTACCAATTTCAGTAAAATGTAAAGTCCTTACCTCCTTTTAATCTGTTTATTCTCCCCACTTATAACATTAAATGTTAAATGAATATTTCCTCTTTATATAGGGAATCATCTCAATGTTGTAATTTATACTTCAGCCATCAAGCACCATTTAGTAAACTTGAGAGAAAAAATAAAGTCTATTTACTGATATTTTTGCTCCTTTTATTGTTGTCTTCCTTTCTGAGGTTCCAAGATTCCTGCTTGTATCATTGCCCTTCTGTTGTAAGGATTTTCTTTAGCCATTCTTTCAAGGTAAGTCTGCTGGTAACACATTCTCTTAGTTTTCCTTCATCTGATAATATCTTGATCTCACTGTCATTCCTAGGGACACTTCTGCTGGCTAAAGAATTCTTGGTTGGTATTTCTTTTATGTCATCTCCTGAAAACTGTTGTGCTACTTCCTTCTGGCCTCCATGTTTTCCGATGAGAAATTTCACTGTCATTAAAATTATTTTTCTTATGTAGATAAGATGTCGTTCTTCCTGCTTTCAAGAATTTTTGTCTTAGGCTGGGCACAATGGCTCACGTAATCCCAGCATTTTGAGAGGCCGAGGTAGGCAGAGCACTTGAGGTGAGGAGCTCGAGACCATCCTGGCCAACATGGTGAAACCCCCACCTCTACTAAAAATAAAAAAATTAGCTAGGCATAGAGGCGCATGCTATTCAACAGGTTTATATTTTTAGCCAGATATGACAAAATTTCATTGTTTCTTTGAATACTTTTTCAACTCTTTCTTCTTTCTTGTCTCTCTTCCTGGACTTTGATGACAGAAATGATTGAATTTTTGATTCCACTGGTCCCTGAGGCTCTATTCATTGGTTTTCAGTCTACTTTTCTCTGTTGTTTGGAGTAATTTCTATTGTTCTGTCTTCATGTTTTGTGATTTTTTCTTGTGTCTTCTTCATTCTGCCTTTGCACCCATTCATTGAGCTTTAGATTCAGTTATTGTGAGACAAAGTACCATATGTAAGAAACTATGTTTGCTCATTCGGTTCAACAGCAGATTTTCACAAAATCCCTTATCAGTAGAATTTTACAACCCACATACCCATCAATGATGACTGGACAAGGAAAATGTGGCACATATACACCATGGAATACTATGTAGCTGTAAAAAACAATGAGTTAATGTCCTTGTAGGGACATGGATAAACCTGGAAACCACCATTCTCAGCAAACTGACACAAGAACAGAAAAAAAAACATCACATGTTCTCACTCATAGGTGGATGTTGAACAATGAGAACACATGGACACAGGGGAGGGGAGCATCACACACTGAGGTGTGTTGTGGGGGGGGGCAGCTAGGGGAGGGACAGCGGGGGGCGGGGGAGGTTGGGGGAGGGATAACATGGGGAGAAATGCCAGATATAGGTGACGGGGGGGATGGAGGTAGCAAACCACCTTGCCATGTGTGTACCTATGCAACAATCCTTCATGATCTGCGCATGTGCCCCAGAACCTAAAGTACAATAAAAAAGAAAAAGAATTTTATAAGGCCGTGACTCAGTGACTCAGCACTGCCCTCCGGAAGAATGCCCTGAAGATGATCAGCAGGATAGAGCACCAGCTGCTGTGTCTCTTGCGTGAATCACTGCAGTTTTGAGAAAAAAGTTCAGTGCTCCTAATCGTTGCCTCTTCCTTACAGAAGATGACGCCTGACAGGATTAATAATTAGGCCCCTGTAATCTGTAACCAGATGTGCCCTCATAACCAAGCCTTGATGTGATTTTGCTCTAGTGTAACTTCTGAGCACATTTGATGTAACTTCTAAGCTACATGCAGAGCTGCCACCACATGTGTATAAACTGTGGGCTGAAAACACTACTTTGGAGCAGCTTAACAGAAAACTCTCTGAAAGGCTCTCCGGGATTGCAATCTTCAGTGAGAGTTCTGAATAAAATTAACTTAGGCCAGGCACGATGGCTCACACCTGTAATCCCAGCACTTTGGGAGGCTGAGGTGGGCGGATCGCTTGAACTCAGAAGTTTGAGACAAGCCTGGGCAACATAGTCAAACCCCGTCTCCACAAAAATACAAAAATTAGCCGGGTGCAGTGGTGCATGCCTCTAGTCCCAGCTACTCGGTAGGCTGAGGTGGGAGGATCGCTTGAGCCCAGGAGATGGAGTCTGCAGTGAGCCGAGATTTGCCACTCTACTCCAGCCTGGGCAACAGAGACCTTGTGTCAAATAATAACAATAATAATAATAATAATAATTCTTTAAAAGCCTGATTTTTTTCTTTAGTTGACAGTGTTTTTCAGTTCTCAAAATTTTTATTTGAAAATTTTATGATGGCAGAGCCCTCATGAACTAATCACCTCCCAAAGGCCACTCCTCTTAATACTGTTACATTAGGGATTAAGTCCGACATATGAATGTTGGGAGATGCATTCAGACCTTAGCAGGCCCTCTCCATTTCTCCTGAACATGCATGCAGGTTTGCTCTTGTGCAGTCTTCCAGACCACTAGGGATAAGTAGGATCTTATCAAGGCCTTTTTTGTCTGTCTCATTCCTTGGATCTCCCTGTTAAATTTATTACTGAACTATTGGTTTATTACTTACCCCAATCAGTATTAAGACCTCAAAATGTCTCTGATATTGATCTTTCCTGGTTTTTAGCCACTGAGATCACTGTCATCTCTTGAAAACTGTTGTGCCACTTCCTTCTGGCCTCCATGTTTTCCAATGAGAAATTTCACTGTTATTAAAATTATTTTCTTATGTAGATAAGATGTCATTTCTTTCTGCTTTCAAGAATTTTAGTCTTTAGGCTGGGCACAATGACTCACATAATCCCAGCACTTTGGGAGGCTGAGGGGTGACACGAGCTGCTGTATCACTAGGTCACACACACCTCAAGTCCACTGGCTCTAAGCTCAGCACAGCACCAGGACTTGCCTAGGAATTGCAGTCCTTGTGGCTTAGACTGCCTTTCAAGTTTATTTAGAATCCTGGAGTTTTAAAAAATTATTATTATTATACTTTAAGTTCTGGGGTACAAGGGCAGAATGTGCAGGTTTGTTATATAGGTATACACGTGCCATGGTGGTTTGCTGCACTTATCAACCCATCATCTACATTAGATATTTCTCCTAATGCTATCCCTCCCCTAGCCCTCCAACCCCCGACAGGTCCTGGTGTGTGATGTTCCCCTCCCTGTGTCCATGTGTTCTCATTGTTTAACTCCCACTTATGAGTGAGAACATGCAGTGTTTGGTTTTCTGTTCCTGTGTTAGTTTGCTGAGGATGATGGCTTTCAGCTTCATCCATGTCCCTGCAAAGGACATGATCTCATTCCTTGTTATGGCTTCATAGTGTTCCATGTTGTATATGTACCACATTTCCTTTATCCAGTCTATGATTGATGGGCATTTGGGTTGGTTCCATGACTTGGCTATTGTAAATAGTGCTGCAATAAACATATGCATGCATGTGTCTTTATAGTAGAATGATTTATATCCCTTTGGGTATATACCCAGTAATGGGATTGCTGGGTCAAATGGTATTTCTGGTTCTAGATCCTTAGGAATCGCCACACACTGTCTTCCACAATGGTTGAACTACTTTACATTGCCACCAACAGTGTAAAATAACACCACATCTACAACCCATCTGATCTTCGACAAACCTGACAAAAACAAGCAATGGTGAAAGGATCTCCTATTTGATAAATGGTACTGGGAAAACTGGCTAGCCATATGTAGAAAACTGAAACTATACCCCTTCCTTACACCTTATACAAAAATTAACTCAAGATGGATTAAAGACTTAAATGTAAAACTCCAAACCATAAAAGCCCTAGAAGAAAACCTGCGCACCACTGAACTCCAGCCTGGGTGACAGAGTGAGACACTGTCTTAAAAAAAAAAAAACTGGATAAATAAATCTAAATATGTTAGTGATCATAATAAATGCAATAGATTAAGTTCATCAGCTAAGAGATAAATATTGTCACTGGATTAAAAAATGCAAGTTATAGTCTGTTTATAGGAGGCATCTAAAGGATGAGGTCAGAAAGGTTGAAAGTCAAAGGATGGCGCAGTTATATTAATAGCAGATAAAAACAGCTCTTAAGACCAAAAATACTAAAGGAGAATAACTACATAATGATAAAAAGTTCAATTCACTAAGAAGTTTTAATGCCCAAATCATATGCACTTAATATATAATGATCTCAAAACATACAAGACAAAAGTTGATAGAACTTCTAGAATTAAAAATGAGAAATCTATCATGACACCACAGAGCACTTGTACCTGTTGGAATGTAGGAGGACAACTCAGATTCTATGTTGTAGTGACTGCCTTCAGGTATCACTGCACCACTTACAGATATCATTTTCCAATCAAGGCCAAAAGAGTTGGGGCCAAAAAATCTGGGTTGTAAACTTGATATAAACTCTACCACAGACTTTACACAAACTCAGGGCATGTTAACCTAAACTCTCTAAGCCATAGTTTTCTAATGAGTAAAATGGCAATAAAAGTCCCTACCTCTTTGAGATGTGATGGGGAATAAATTATGTAGTGCATGTGGTAGAAGGTCCTCCCCGCCCCACCGCGTTGTTTCCTCTAGCTGGCTCTGTCTGGACCAGATGACCAGGTTCAAGGTGATTTCGCCTTCAAAGCGTCATTCTCTTCTTAGGTGCCCAAAGGTCACTGTTCTTCTATGAGGGATTTATAAAAGTGTTCTGGGCCATTGAAAACAGGGTTTACGTGGATCTTTAAATATGTAGCTGAAAGGGGAGACTTCCTCGCCTCCTCTATTCACCTCCCCCCTCCCCCGCCTTCCAGATGGGAAGGAGGGTGAAGAGGAAAAAATAAAATAAAATACCAAAGAGCTGGGAAAATGACTCCCCTTTTAGTTCCCAGCATCTCTGCTATCTGTTAACCTTGAAAAAACTGCAAATGAATGTTATCCCTGCTGGCTGGAGCCCTGCACTGGTTCACGCCCCTACTTCTCCCCACGACCAGCGCCCTCCTGGAAACCCCTGTGCCAACAAACAGATTGTTGCTTTTGTCTTCTCTCTGTAAGCACTCTCCCCTGTTGGTCCCACTCAAGCTGCATATGAATTAGCAAATCAATAAAGCCAAAAGATTGTAAGGTTAGACATCCAGCAAATGGACAATGACATAGTTCCACCTCAGTTTCCCCTTTGGCGTTGTAAACCTGTAGAGGGGGAAAGAAGTTTCAGCTCTGGGGAGCTCGGTGAACGAGGCTGTAGCCCCCCGCAGCTCCCTGGCTGAATAAAAAGCCACTTCCTTCCTCAGTTCAGTGTTCTAGAGGTTTGTTCCCCGCCACTCCTGCTTCACAGCAGGAATGACATATTTGTTTAGCAGAATTTTAACACTAACTTCACTTGTGACCAACTATGTAGAATGAGATGCTCCAAATGTCTCCTCTTTGTCACCTCCATGAATATGCCCCATAAACCCTGGGGAAAGACTGGACATGAACGTGTCCTCCTCATTGGACCTCAGCCCTCACACCTAGGTTCTCAGCCCCTTTGCCGTTTCTTTCTTCTTCCTCCTCCTCTTTTCCTTTCTTCTTTTTCCTCCCTCTTCCTTACTCTTTCTTTTCTTTTCTTTTCTTTTCTTTCTTCTTCTCTCCTTTCCTCTTCTCTCCTCCTTCTCTTCTTCTTCTCTTCTACTTTCTTCTCCTTCTCCTTTTCATCCTCCTCCTCCCTCCTTCTTTCTTTCCTTCTTCTTTCTTCTTTTTGTTTTTCTTTTTCTTCTCCTTTCCCTTCTTCCTTATCCCCCTCCTCTCCCTCCTGCTCTTCTCCTTCCTCTTCCTTCCTTCCTTCCTTCCCTTCCTTCTTTTTCTTTCTTCTTTCTTTCTTTCACGGGGTCTTGCTATTGCTGCTCTGGCTAGTCACAAAGCCATTTCTAAACATTGTCTATTCTCATCAGCTGAACAAGAATCTGGACCTAACGAGTCTCCCTGCCCAACCCAACCATAATGTATCACTTACCTGAAAGCCAGTTTTTGTTTTTTTTTTTTTTCTCCCCTAATTTGGTCTTGAGGTCTCTCTCCTGAGACTGGCCATAAACTCTAACTCCATCCTGTTGAGGTTCCAGGGAATATGGTTGTGAGTGTTTACAATGTGCCTTCCAGAAAATTCTTTATGCTGGTGGGTGGCTTAGTGCCTGTATGTGACCCATGACCAGGTGTCTCTCTCCCCAGAGAGCCTATTTATTCTGGCAGGCACCCTTGTGACTCTGGTCTGATCTGGGTCCAGCTTATTCCTACCAAGATAGCCCCTCTTAGGAGAGCCCTGACCAGGGAGAAGTTAGGTTGGGGTGTGTGGGGCAGGTGAGACGCAGAGGAGGCAACTCAACAGAAACGGGAAGTCACAGAGGCAGCGTATTCCTTACAGGTCCAAGTGGAAGAGGGCAGCACACCTCGAAGGGCCAATGGAACACAGGGAGCTGTCCACAACACATACGCTCAGCCAGCCAGTGGGGACAGAGAGGGGAACGGGGGGCGAACCTTTAGGGTGAAGCCTTTTTGGGGGTCCAGGGCATTACCCAAGCAGCTTTCCATGGAGAGTTTTAACTGGTGGGTTTAGAGCAAGCAGGCGCAAGTTCCATGGAGTCACGCTGTCACTGAGAGGTGGTCACTGTGGCATAGCTGTGCAGTCCATGCAGGGTGTGGGGATCAAAGGGGGGAGTCAAATAGGTTGTGTCTACCTGTCCCCTAGGGAGGTGGTCACCAGTAGGTGACTGTATAAGGTAGATATCTGGGTCGACCACATTGAGGAACAGGTGGAGAACTGGAGCCTGTGTCAAGGGTGACTAAGCCCTGCTTCTTTCTTGTATGAGAAAGTCCAACTTATATTCAGACTGGATGTCAGAAAATTCTAGGAATTCACTACAGCCTTGCACTGTGGGGTGTAGAAATCCCTTCACTTTGGCACTTGGTTTGGGGGAGCCTGTTCTGGAGCCTCTGTTCTCCTGAGGCTGGTAAAATAAGCTGTTAAGCCATGTTGTTTGTTTGTTTGTTTTGCTAGCTCCACTGTGTTGGCCACGAGGACCACAGCCAGCTTCACAACTATACCCCTTTCCAAGTTGCACTTGTCTTTCTCTTTCAGTGACTTTGGGGCTTCCTGTTTTCCCTTCTTGACCATCTGTAATATAAGAAAGAAGTTGGGAATGGAGTTGTAATGTGTCTGGTAAATCTTTTTTTTTTTTTTTTTTTTTTTGAGATGGAGTTTCACTCTGTTGCCCAGGCTGGAGTGCAGTGGTGTGATCTTGGCTCACTGTAACCTCCGCCTCTCAGGTTCATGCGATTCTCCTGCCTCAGCCTCCTGAGTAGCTGGGATTACAGGTGCATGCTACCACACCCAGCTAATTTTTGTATTTTTAGTAGTGACAGAGTTTCACCATGTTGGTCAGGCTGGTCTTGAACTCCTGACCTCATGATCCACCTGCCTCGGCCTCCCAAAGTGCTGGGATTACAGGCGTGAGCCACCACGCCTGGGTGTCTGGTAAATCTTATAATTCATTCATAATTGGGAAAACCAGGAAACAATTCAAATATCTCTCAACTTGTGAATGGGTCAGCACATTGTGATTCATCCATACAATTGACTATTACACAGCCATAAAAAGAAACAAAATTACTGACTAATACAATATAGATGAATTTCAAAAGCATTATGATGAGTGAAAGAAGCCAGACACAAAATTCTCCATTTTGTGTGATTATGTAACTCCATAAGCAAAGCTCTGTACTGTGTGATTATCCAAAGCCCTAGAACAGGCAAATCTAGTCTCTAGGGACAGAAAGAAGATCATTGGTTACCTGTGGTGGGAGACAGTATATAAACTGAGAAGGGACATGAGAGAGACTTCTGGGGGAGTATTCTGCATGTGGATTAAAATGAGTTGTCAAAAATCAGGCAGTACACTTACAATTTTTGAGCGCACTGTATACTTTACTGTGTATTCTATCCTCCAATAAGAAAAAAGTTAAAATAAAAAGGGTACATATATACCATGGAAAACTATGCAACCATATAAAGGAATGGGATCATGTCCTTTGCAGGGACATGGGTGGAGCTGGAAGCCATTATCTTCAGCAAACTACTGCAGGAACAGAAAACCAAACTCCGCATGTTCTCACTTAAAAGTGGGACCTGAACAATGAAGACACAAGACATGGGGAGGGGAACAACACACATTGGGGCCTGTTGGGGGAGGCAAGGGGAGGGAGATAATCAGGATAAATAGGTAATGCATGTGGGACTTAGTACCTAGGTGATGGGTTGATAGATACAGCAAACCATCATGGTGCATGTTTACCTATGAAACAAACCTGTATGTGTTGCACATGTACTCCCAGAACTTAAAATAAAATAAAATTAAGAAAGAAAATATTGGACTCCACTTCAGACAGGCTGAATCAGAAACTCTAGGGGTTGGACTCAGTAATCTGTGCTTACCAAACCCATCAGATTATTCTGATACACACTGAAGTTTGAGAATGGTGGCACTAAAAAACCCACAAAAAACAAAAACCAAAAAACGTAGAACATAGGATTTACCTCAGAGTAATAGCAGCCTATGCCTTTGCAAAGAAACATGGTGTGTTTTTCCTAACGTATCAATGTTTCACAAATTCTTTCTACTTTTCTAACCTTAGTACCTGCAGAGGTCCTCCCTTGTGGCCCTCTCCCTGCCTGAAGTCCCACCCAAAAGGCTTGGGGACATAGCCTCGGCACAGAGGATAGATTAATTCTGTTTGATGCTCTCTCTCCACCACTACAGTGCCTGGACCGAGGTTAGTGCCATAAATATGTGCCAAATGTATGAAGGTAGGTCTCTCTCAGCTTCTAAGAGGTCATTTCATCTCTTGGACTTTTTAAGGTGCATGGCTCTTTATGACTTACTTGGTTTATGTGCAAGAAAAGTTCTTTCTCGGGGAGGGAGGGCTCAATAGGGTGGAGCAGTAGGGCTGTTTGTTGCTCTCCTCCCTTTATTTCCATCTTTATCTGGTTCCCAGTGGACCTTTGCCAAGAGTCAGTGTCCTTGTGCATTTCACATAGACAAGCATGCAAGTAACTATCTTGCTGGTACAAACTGATCTGAAATGCACATTCCCCACAGTATTTCTGATTTCTTTCTTTATTGGACTATAATTCATATGCAACAAAATGCTTCCATCTTGGATATATAGCACGTTGAATTTTTACAAATGTATAGACCCATGCAAATAACCTTCATCTCTACCAAGATACTTCTATTACCTCAGAAGTTCTCATCGTAGTCTCTTCCCAGTCAGTTCTCTTCACCAGTCCTAGAACTTCATGTAAATGGAATCCATATAGTATGTACTATTTTCTTTCTTTCTTTTTTTTTATTCATTACACACACACACACACACACACACACACACACACACACACACACTGAATAAATTATATATGTTAGAGAGACGGTTTCACTCTGTTATCCAGGCTGGAGTGCAGTGGTGCCATCATAGCTCACTGCAGCCTCGACCTCCTGGGCTGAAGCCATCCTCTCACCTCAACCTCCGAAGTAGCTAGGGTTACAGGCGTGCACCACCATGCCCTGCTAATTTTTGTATTTTTATTTTTGCAGAGACAGGGTGCTGTGTTGCCTAGGCTGGTCTCAAACTCCTGGGCTCAAGTGGTCCACCTGCCTCAGCCTTCCAAAGTGCTGGGATTACAGGTGTAGGCTACCACACCCGACCTTATTGGGCATGTTGCTTTTGAGATTCCTCCATGCTGTTGCATGTATCAATTTTTTGTTCCTTTTTATTGCTGAATACTATTCCATTGTATGGATGTCCTCAGGTTCCTTATCCAGTCACCTGCTGATGGATAGTTTGGGGTTATTACGAATAAGGTTGCTATGAACATTCATGAGGGCCACTGGGTTGATTCCTGGAATGGGAGCCATAACTTGCTTCAGGAATGGTCAGTGTTTCACCTCTCCATGACTCAGTTTCAGACACTATATGGATTAGTAATTGGCAATCTGAAAGATCAGTGGTTGAAGACCTGCTGCGGGCATGGCATTGGGGTGCCTGTTGGACATTATTCAAGGTTCTCATGGAAGGCTGCTAATGGCCCTCTCTGGGAAATAGTAATTGGTTATTACTGTGGATAAATGATAGGAGGAACCTGGGCCATGCCAGTGATTGGGGGGACTTTAAAATTTCCACTGTAGTCTCTAGTTCAGCCATGGGTGGCTTCTGCTGGTCAGTGATTGGCAGCCAGAGGGATCAGGGTTATGGTTTCAGAGATTTGGGACCTGAGTTACCAAAGATCAAGAATCCTAGTTGGTCAGCTATTGGTGGACCTGATGCTCATCAGATTTTTGGTGTCCATTACCAAAAGAAGGGGATGGGGAAGGTAAGTTTGAGTTTTTCATCTTTGTCAGAGAGGGCTGTGTAGGTTGCCCTGAATGTGCACTGAAATATGCAAAAGATCAGTTTGTGTGCATCAGATATCGTTATCCCTCAGCTGGAGTGCTTGCTTAGAGAAGCAGTGGAAAATAGAATACCATTTATTGGGAGCCCGACTCTGTATGGAGTTCCATATGGCATTTCAGCTGCTACTATTGCAAAATGGGCCAAATGATAATCATTGTCATCCAGCTGACAGAGTTGCTGTGGTTAAATTAAATGAGTGTACCTGGCATCTGTCCCCAGGGCCTCAGGGCAGGAGCAGGTGAGTCAGAGGAAGCTACAGATTCTGGACCTGCTGCCATGGAGACAGTTAGGATCCTCCCACTGAGAGTGAGTGCCACATGGCTGATGCCGCCACATCCAGAGCCCTGCATGTTTCAGTGGACAGTGTGACTCAGCTGGTGGAGGAGAGGGGGTGTGGGAGGGTCTAGCCTCATGGCCTAGGGAAGAGGAAAAGGCAGCTCCCCTGCAGGGTGTCTGAGGGGGAGGTCCAGGGTGGGAGGCAGCCACTGGCCATAGCCAGGGAGATGGTATCCCCCACCCCAACACAGATCCTTCCCTTTCCATCAGCTCTTTACAGATGTCAGCTGATCCCCCCCGGCCCCCCTTCCTGCTCCCCCGCACAGTACTGTTAAATAAACTATAGACTTAACTCAGATTTCACCAGTTTTCCCACAAGAATCTTCTTTCTGTTTCAGGAATTTCTCCCACGTTTTGTTTCTCAGTCCTTTCTTATCTTTCATGACCTTGACACTTTTGAAGAATACAATTTAGGTATTTGTAAAATGTCTCTCAGTTTAGGTTTGTCTGATGTTTCCCAGGATTGCACTGAGGTGATTCATTTTAGCAAGAATACTGCAGAAGTATTCTTAGGGCATCTTACTGGGAGTTACATGATGTCAATGTTAACCTTAATCATTTGGTTAAAGTAATGTCTGCCCCAGTTTCTCCACAGTAATGTTTCTATTTTTCCTGTTGCATTTAATAAATATCCTGGAGGAGATACTTTGAGATTATGCAAATATCCTGTTTCTATTCAAACTTTTGCCTGCAAATTTTAGCATCCATCTGTAGATCGTGCTTGCAACAATTACTACTGTGATGCTTGCCCAATAGTGATTTTATGTTTTCTTATTCCTTCTGCATTTATTAATTGGAATTCCTCTGTCAGAAAAAGCTATCCTGACTGGGCTCCATGGCTCACGCCTATAATTTGATCACTTTGGGAGGCTGAGGCAGGCGGATCGCTTGAGCCCAGGAGTTCAAGACCAGCCTGGGCAACATGGTGAAACCCCATCTCTACAAAAAAAAAAAAATTAGCCGGGCAGAGTTGTGCACAGGTTCCAGCTACTCAAGAGGCTGAGGGGGAGGATCTCTTGAGCCCAGGAGGTCAAGACTGCAGTGAGCTAAGATCATGCCCCTGCACTCCAGCCTGGGTACCAGAGCAAGACATTGTCTCAAAAAAAAAAAAAGCTACCCCTTCTCTCTGATTTATTTATTCAACTTTTAAATTTACATCAGTATAAACGTGTGGCTATTTATTTTATTGTACAGATTATTCTTCAATACTATCATTATTTATTGTGTTACTCAAATTATTCCAGCTGTGGTCATTGGGAGACTCCCTAAGGTTGACTCCTGTGTCCTTTTAAAATATTTAAATAGACTTTTAATTTAGAAGAGTTTTAGATTTATAGAAAAGTTCCAAAGATAGTACAGGGAGTTTTCATATACCCCTCCCCCAGTTTTCCCTATTGTTAACCTTCCATATTGCTGTGGTACGTTTATCACAAGTAAGGAATCTTCATTGGTACATTACTGTGAACTAAACTATACACGTCCTTTGAATTTCACTTGTTTTAAAATAATGTCCTTTTTCTGTTCCAGGATACCATCCAGGATGCCACATTACATTTAGTTGTCACACGTTCTCAGTCTCCACAATCTCCTTTAGACTGTGACGATTGCTTACACGTTTCTTGTTTTTGATGACCTTGAAAGTTTTGAGGAGTACCGGTCAGGTGTTCGATAAAGTATTCTTCAATTTAGATTTGTCTGCTATTTCCCTCATCACTGGACTGGGGCTTTGGACTTTGGGGAAGAATACCCACAGAAGTGAAGTATCCGTCTCATCACTTCATATCAGGGGTACATGCTGTCAACACGACTTAGCACTGACAATATTAACCTTGATCACCTGGCAGGATTTGCCAGATTTCTCCACCAAACGTTCCTTGTTCTCCCTTTGACATACTTTGCTGTTTGGAAGCAAGTCACTAAGCTCACACATATC
Organism: Ateles fusciceps; assembly: GCA_036589455.1. Taxonomy (NCBI): domain Eukaryota; kingdom Metazoa; phylum Chordata; class Mammalia; order Primates; family Atelidae; genus Ateles; species Ateles fusciceps. The sequence continues at coordinate 959,810 of JAZHEH010002806.1, read as the reverse complement.
TGGGGGAGGAGTGGGGAGGTTGACTATGACCTCCTGGAAGGGGGGTTATCTATTTACACAAGTGATTTGGAATTCTCCAAAGGATTTATCTCATCACTCCTGTTTATTAATTTATTCAATCTTGTGTTTACAACAGCATGGACTCATGGACATTTATTTTAGTCTGTGGGTTATAAGCCAGTACTACCATTGTTTATTTTGTTCCTTAGATTCCAGCTTTGGCCATGCAGAGCTCCTTTATGTTGGCTCCTGCATCCTTTGGACATTCCCTGCCCTTCCTTCTGTGAGCTCTGTCTTACTTTCTGGCCCCACAAGATATTTCAGGCTCATCTTGTAGTTTCCCTGCTCCAGTCCTGGACTCAGCCACTTCTCCAAGAAGCTCTGGTTCTTTTTCTTGGAGAATGGTATTGAGAAGCCAAGATCTGGGGACTAAGTGTTCAACTTGTGTTCCACTGTTACTTTAAGATATCCTTGGAATCCAATCAAGAGATAGAAACCACATAGTAGTTTAAATAGAGAATGTTTAATAAAACTATGAACTATAACAGGAGATTAGAGAAATGGGAGATTGACTAGTAAGAGATAGGAAGAACCCTCACCCCTCCCAAAACAAAGGAGGAATAGCGGATTTAGGCAGTAGCCATTGTCCCCAGCGCCTAAGAAAGAGGCCACTCCCCATCTCTCCACCCCATCTTAGAACCAGATCTCACTGGAAGGGCACCGCTGTGACCCACTGGATGGCAGAGAAGATTGCTGGGGTGCTTTGTTGGTGCGGCTCGATGGAAATCTGCCCTCTGTGATGCAGAAGGAAGCTGTTCATGGGCAGGAGTCGTGCTTTGGAACTCACAGCAAAGCCACTCGAGGGCTGCTGGGGGAAGCTGTTCATAGGGATGTGCCAAGTGCTGCTGGCCACTGGGCACTGCTGGCCACCTGGAGATGCATTGCATAGGCCACAGGTGCTGCAGGAGCCTGATGAGGGGGAGCGCATGAGAACCAGAAAGAGAAATCTCTTCCTCCTCCAAAGTCTTTCTAGTGCCCTCTCCTGGTAATTGAAACATTTAGGCTTCTGTTTCCCATGCTCTTCAGTGTCACTATGCTATTCATTTTTAATCCACATATGTTCATTTGTTAGTTCGTATGTCATTTAGAGTTTCCCCCACATCATAGTCCATTTTGAATTTGATTTTTTAGAGTATATGGAACAGTATGGTTCCAAGAGACAAAGCTGCACAAAAGGTCTCTTCAAAGAAGTGCCACTTACCTCTCTACTATTCTGTCCCTTCTCACCATCCCCTTTATAAGTAAGTAATCTCTTTAGTTTCTATTATAGTTTATCCGCCCGTATTTCTTTTGCACAAATGAGCAGGTACATATATGTCTTTTTTTTTTTTTGAGAAGCCCAGACTGGAGTGCAGTGCCACGATCTTGGCTCACTGCAACCTCCACCACCCTAGTTCAAGCGATTTTTCTGCCTCAGCCTCCTGAGTAGCTGGGACTACAGGTGTGCACCACTACGCCCAGATAATTTTTGTATTTTTAGTAGAGACAGGTTTTCACCATATTGGCCAGGCTGGTCTTGAACTCCTGACCTCGTGATCCGCCTGCCTTGGCCTCCCAAAGTGCTGGAATTACAGGCGTGAGCCACTGTGCCCAGCCCATATATGTCTTCATATATCCCTTCTTTTTATGAGGATAGCATACAGTAGATATTCTTTAGAGCTTTGCTTTTTCACTTAAAGATATGTCCAAGAAATTATTCCATATTAATTCATGATGCTTCTCTTTTAAGTTACATAGTATTCCATTGTGTGTTATACTTTAGTTTCTTCAACTATGTATAGACATATTTTTTAATTACAATGCTGTAATGAGTAACTTTGTGCACTGCATTTTGCCATTGTTGAAAATGTATCTTTACAGTATTGTTAAGTATTGTCCAATTCCCCTCCAGAAGGGCTGTATCAGTTTGCATTCCCAACAGAAATATACAAGAGTGACTGTTCCCTACAGCTTCACCAACATAATATCTTGTCATACTTTTAATATTTACCAGTCCAAAAGGTGAGAAATGAAATCTCAATGTTATTTTAATGTGCATTTCTCTAACTATTAATGAGTTTGAACTTTAAAAACATATGTTTGGTTGAATAATATTCCATTGTGTGTGTATATATATCACATTTTCTTGATCCATTTGTCCATTAATGGACACCTAGGTTGTTTCCATATCTTGGCAATTGTGAAAAATGCTGTAATGAACATGGGAGTGCAGATATTTTTACTAGGTGGTGAAATATTATTCAATCATATAAAAGGAGAGCCTGCCATTTGCCACAACATAGATGGACCTGCAGGACATTACGCTAATTGAACTAAGTTAGATAGAGAAATAAAAAGATTGCATGATTTCACTTATGTGTGAAATCTAACAAATCTTAAAATATCCAGATACAGAGGATAAAACAGTGGTTACCAGGTGTATTAGTCCGTTCTCACACTGCTGTGAAGAAATGCCTGACTCTGGGTAATTTATAAAGGAAAGAGGTTTAATTGACTCAAATTTCAGCATTGTTGAGGAGGCCTCAGGAAACTTACAATCATAGCAGAAGGCAAAGAGAGAGCAGGCACCTTCTTCATAGGGAGGCAGGACGGAGTGAGTGCAAGCAGTGGAAATGCCAGATGCTTATAAAACCATCAGGTCTTGTGAGAACTCACTCACTATCACGAGAACAGCATGGGAGAAACTGCCCCCATGATCCAATTACCTCCACCTGATCCTGCCCTTGACACGTGGGGGATTATGGGAATTACAATTGGAGATGAGATTTGGGTGGGGACACAAAGCCTAACCATGTCACCAAGGATGGGGTTGAGTGGGGGAGGAAATGGGGAGATGTAGCTCAAAGGACACAAAGTTATGTGTGAAATTTCATTTCCTGATTTTCGCAATCGCTCTCTATGGACTGGATTTTTCTCTTGCTCTTTTTTATGGCATTGGGTATTTAACAATAGGCCTAATTTAATGGTATGAAAAAATTAGGTATAGAAGGACAATTTGGGACAATAGCAAAATTTCATTATGGAGTATAGATTAGGTAATAGTGTTGTATCAGTGTTAAATTTCCTGCTTTTGATAATTTTACTGTGTTTATCTTAAGAGAACATTCTTGTTATTAGGAGATACATATTCAAATATTTATGAATAAAGGGGAACAATGTCTTACTCTCATGGTTCAGAAAAAATTATACATATATAATAAGCAAATGGGGTAAAATGTAAATTATTGGTAAATTTAGTAAAGAATATATTATAAATTTTGTATACTATTCTTGTTGCTTTTCCATAAACTTGAAATTAATGCACAAATTATATCTCCCTAGACATGTACTGAGGTTGGAATTTGGTTTAGAGCAATGGACACTTCTGTGCTCCGTGAAGCACATATAAATGCTGTATTAACACATAATAGGAAAAATGCAAGCTTCATGGGGAAAGAGGACGTGTACTTAATACAGATGTTTCTCCATTTATGATGGAGGTTACATCCCTGTAAACCCATCGTAAGTTGAAAATACCACTAGTTGAAAATGCATTAACCTACTGAACATTGTAGCTTAGCCTAACCTAATTTAAATGTGCTCGGAATGCTTACATTAGCCTACAGTTGAGCAAAATCATCTAACACAAAGCCTATTTTATAATAAAGTGTTCAATAGCTCATGTAATTTATTGAATACTGTACTAAAAGTGAAAAACATAATGGTTATATAGCTATTCAAAGTATGGTTTCTATTGAATGCATATCACTTTTGCACTATTGTAAAGTAAAAAAAAAAATCATAAGTTGAACCATTGTAAGCTGGGACCATGTATATGAATTTGGTAATGAATTAGATTTTTTTTTTTTTTTGAGACAAAATCTGTCTCTGTCGCCCAGGCTGGAGTGCAGTGGTATGATCTCGGCTCACTGCAACCTCCAGAGTTCAAGCAATTCTCCTGCCTCAGTCTTCTGAGTAGCTGGGACTACAGGCATGTGCTACTATGCCCAGCTAACTTTTGTATTTTTAGTAGAGACGGGGTTTTGTTGACCCAGGCTGGTCTTGAACTCCTGGCCTCAAGTGATCCACCCGCTTCAACCTCCCAAAGTGCTGGGATTACAGGTGTGAACCACTGCACCTGGCCAAAACTAGATCTTTAAAGACAATTTTATGGGTAGTTTGTGGCTTCAAGCTCATTTACACAATTAGTTTTACAGGGTGATGACTCTTCATTTCTACGTTGCTTATTGAATCTGAGACAGACATAGATAAATTATTTAACTGAGGAATGTAATTTTTGCATAAAACATTGTTACTATTTTTGCTTTAGACAATCACTTATTTTAAAAGGATTTAAACATGATAAAGATGTCTTTTATATTTGCCGACTGCTATGGAATGAACTGTGTCCCCCTGAAAGTCATGTTGAAGTCCTAACCTCCAATATGTTGATACTTGGAGATGGGGCCTTTGGGAGGTAATTTAGTCATGAGGGTAGAGGCTCTCATGATGAAATTAATACCCTTATAAGAAGAGAGCGCCTCTTCCTCTCCTCCGTCCCTCCTTCTCCACCGCAGATACAGCAAGAAGGCAGCCATCAAACAGAGAGTCCTCACCAGACCCTGAATCTGCTGGTTTCTTCATCTTGGACTTCCCAGACCCCAGAAATTGGGAATTGAATGTTTGTTGTTTTTTAATCCACCCAGTCTATGGCATGTTGTTACAACAGCCCAAGTGAAGACACCCACCTATTTAACATATCCATTTAACATTTTCCTTCTGCCTTCTGATTTCACTTAACATTTCTTGTAATGCTGGTCATCTTAATTTATGACAGATATTTTTGTGGGGCAAAGAATTCTAGGTTGAGAGTTTTCTTTTAATACTCTCAAGATGTCCTCTTGCTTGCTTTGTTTCTGATAAGTAGGCTATTGTTTTTCTTGTCTCTGTTTCTCTGTAGATCGTGTATCTTTTTGCTTTGATTTCCTTAAATATTTTCTATTTTCAATCATTTGTTTCTATACTTTAATTAGGGTGGGCCTTGATGTAGTTTTCCTTAGAGGTCTATCATCCCCTTGGAATGAATAGATCTCTACCTCTGTATCTTTTAAAGATATAATTGACATATAATAAACTTGACATATGTAAAGTATATTTGATATTTTTTTTCATATATATATATCTGTGGAAACATGATAACAGTAAAAATAAGAGCATATCTGTCAACCCAAAAAGTTTTCTCGTATGCCTTTGAGAATTCTCCTGTCTCCCCATATTTAGGCAACCACTGCCCTGCTTTCTGTCACCATGGATTAGTTTGCATTTTCTAGATGTGTGTGTAAAGGGAGTTATACACTGTGTAGTCTTTTGAGCCTGACTTCTTTCACTTAGCATAATTATTTTAAAATTCATCAAACTTGTGTACATCAAGAAGTCATTCCTTTTTATTGCTGGGTAGTATTCCATCTTATGAATATACCAGAATTTGTTTATCCATTTACCTGTTGATGGGCATTTGGGTTGTTCCCAGTTTTTGCTGTTTTTGTTTTTTGTTTTTTTTGAGACAGAGTTTTCACTCTTGTTGCCCAGGCTGGAGTGCAATGGCACGATCTCGGCTCACTGCAACCTCCGCCTCCTGGGTTCATGTGAGTCTCCTGCCTCAGCTTCCCGAATAGCTGAGATTACAGGCATATGCCACTATGCCTGGCTAATTTTGTATTTTTAGTAGAGACGGAGTTTCTCCATGTTGGTCAGGCTGGTCTCAAACTCCTGACCTCAGGTGATCCACCCACCTTGGCCTCCCAAAGTGCTGGGATTACAGGTGTGAGCCACCGCACCTGACCAGTTTTTGCTGTTCTAAATAAAACTACTATGAACATTTGTGTACATGCTTTTGTATGAATACATATTTCCTTTCCTCTTGGGTACATACTTAGGAGTGGAATGGCTAAGTGATGTGGTAGGTATATGTTAAACCTTTAAAGAAATTGCCAAACTGTTTTCCAAAGTTGTACTATTTTACATTCCCACCAGCAGTGTGGGGAGATTTACACCTCCTGTGCATCCTTGCCAAAACTTGGTATGGTTGGTCTTTTTAGTTTTAGCCATCTAACAGATATAGTGTTAATTCAGTGTGGTTTTAATTTGCATTTTCCTAGTGACTAATGATATTGAGCACCTTTTCATGTACTTATTTGCCATCCGTGTATTTTCTTTAGTGAAATGTGTGTTCAAATGTTTTCTGTATATTTTAATTTGGCCTCACTTCCTATGAATTGGTGTCTCTATTCCCAGCTTATTTTACCATATATAGGTATAGCTACCTTACTCCCTCCACCAAAGTGAGGAGAACATTATGACTTCAACCAAATAACTTTTCATGCCTCATTCTGACCTCCTTGAGACTACTCTACAGAACTCGGAATTCTTTGTAGATGGGTCATATCTAAGACTGAACAGGATAATTTCAAGCTGGATATGCTGTAACTGCTTCCTAAGATCCTATTAAATTCAATCCCCTTCCTGAAGTCAAGTCAACAAAAGGAAGTGAGCTTAGAGGCTGGACTCAAGCCTGGAAGTGAGCAAGGGATAAAAGAGCTAACACATACACAGACTGCAGGTATACATGTGGTGTGGTTTATGATTGCCACATAATATGGCAATGACAGAATTTCCTAACTGCTACTGGTACTCTCGTTAAGCATAGTGAGCAAGTATGAGCATTTCTAGATGTCTTTCTCCTCTCCATGGAATTCATTTCACCTTAATTCAGTTAGTTCACTAAATTAAAGATGACTTGGTAACTCCAGATTACTTCTATGAAATCTTCAGCACATTACAGTCACAAATAAGTAACAGATTCAGAAAAAAATATATTGGGAGAGAACTGGATGTGCTCTTTATGGAGACATCAAGACAGTTTCTTGATTTCTCCAGAAATTATCCATTGTCTGGAATGAAAGTTGGTAAAAATTTGCACATTATGGACCATCATGGTCAAGAAAACAAAACCATTTTGGGATAACATTGGTAGGGAAATTTTAATCAGGTAGCAGACGAGGTCTCCAATGAACATTCCACCTGCCAGACTCACAACACTGGAAAAACTATAAAAATGGGACTTAAACAGGAACCACAGTCTTGAGGACATTTTGAACATTGACAAACGGACTTTATATAACTTCCTACTGATAGAGGCAGGCAAGGGAGGGTCCCTGGCAAAAACTTCACCTTTGAGCTGAAAAGCCTGAAACTCATGGCCTAAAGTGAAAGCTTCTATCCCTGTTTGCCTACTCTCTCCCAATTGGTTCTTTCTGAATAATGTCTTTTTACCAATAGAAATTTTGCTTTTTCCAAAGTTACCCATGGCTTACCCCACCTCCCAATCTTGTGCCTATAAAGACCCCAGACTCAGTTGGTAAAGCGGAGAGACAACTTGAGTTCAGAGAGAGGCAACCTGACTTCAGAGGGATAGCTGGACTTCGGAGAAGTCAGAGACGTCCAGACAATAGGGGAAGATTTCCTGTCCGTCTCATCCCCTTTCGAGCTCCCACTCAGAGCCACTTTCATTGCTCAATAAAATTCTCTGCATTCACCATCCTTCAATTAGTCTACATGACCTCATTCTTCTTGGGCACTGGACAAGAGCTTGGGACTCACCAAGTATAGATACCCAAAAAGGCTCACACTGGCCCTTTGCTCTTGCTGGCAGAGGGCAGCCACCCCACATGTTGAGGCAAAGGGCCCACTGAGCTGATAACACACTGCTGTCCACGGAGGGTGGGACTAAGAGAGCATTATAATATGCCCTCTGAGGCTTCCGGGGTTGCAGGCACCCCCCACCTGGGTGCCGCCACGGGGCCCACATGAAGCTTGCGCCAGCTGGTGCCCAAAGCAGCCATCCAAATCCCACACTCACTCACTAGCACACTCCCTCCCATGAGGAGTTGAGTGCAGTGGGCTGAGTAAGTGGAGCATCCCCATTGCAAGTCCAATGAAGGGGTCGAGAGAATTCCTGCATCACTACATCATATGTATTTGAATATATATTTACAGTTTTCTGCCTTTTCTTTGGTTGGCTTAAAGCTTCCCCTTGTTGAAAAGCAGTGGCTCTGTGGCTAAAAACAGTAGGTTTTGTCTTTCCTACTTGGGAATTCCCTACTTACTTCTCTCACTGGCAGAGGTACTCAATTTATAGGGACCATAATTAAGGAACTTTGTAAGGTGCTGCCTATTAGCCAAAAATTACACTTTCCTTACCATCTCTAATCCTCAGAAAAAACAGAAAGAGGTACTTTAAAATTAAAACTTGCCAAACTCTGTAAAGACTTTTGATTACCTTGGCCTAAGGTTCTCCAATTGGCCCAACTGTCCATCTGGTGTTTTTCTTGGCAAACGTAGATTATTACCTTATGAACTTATTACAGCCAGACCAATAAAATTGGACATTACATCCTATTTTAGACTCTACTTTGTTGCAAGCAGATATGGGTCAATACTATAAAGGACTAATGGAATATACTCAGATTCACCATTAACAGGTTTAAATTGCCTTTTCAAAGGAGCCACCTTCTGAGCCTCTGCATGACTTACAACAGGATGACTTAGTCTAATGGAAGAGAAGTGAATGAAAAATTGCTCTGGAGCTCCACTGGAAGGGCTTCTACCAGGTCCTCCTTAACACAGCTAAGTTATAAGAAATAGACAATTGAGTCCATGTCTCCTAGATAAAGAGACATTGACCTTTCATGGACTGAACCTCTACTTCAACTGGAAATTGAGAGATCCCTGAAACACTCCGGAGGCAGACAATGTCATGAAGGATACATTTCCCCAAGAATATAGGAACAAGCAGATGACCTTAAATAGTGGACAGCTTCTGCTCAAGATGATGGGAACAAAATATCGTTTTGATCTTTATTATTTTCCTTTCTTCCTAGCCTTGTTTCTTATTCTTTACCTTTTAATTTCTGAATTTGTGCATCTCTGTAGAATTACAGTAGTTCTCCCTTATCCATGAGAGATGCATTCCAAGATCCCAAGTGAATGCCTGAAGCCACGGATAGTACCAAACCCTATGTACTATGTTCTTCTCTATACATACATATCTGTGATAAAGTTTAATTTATAAATTAGGCACAGTAAGAGATTAATAACAATAATAAAGTAGAACAACCATAACAATATACTATAATAAAAGTTTTGTGAATGTGGTCTCTCTCTGAATATCTTATTGTACTGTACTCGTCTATTTTCAGATCACAGTGGATTACAGGTAACTAAAACCATGAAAAATGAAATTGCATATAAAGGGAGACTATTATGTCTCCAAGTGCTGGACATAAAAATAAAAATGCCTTTTTTTTTTTTTTTTTTGAGACGGAGTTTTGCTCTGTCACTCAGCTTGGAGTCCTGGAGTGCAGTGGCAAAATTATAGCTCACTGCAGCCTCAATTTCTTGGGTTCAAGCAATTCTCCTGCCCAGACTTCCAAGTAGCTGGGACTACAGGCACAACACCATGCCTGGCTAATTTTTAATTTTTTTGTAGAGATGGGTTCTCACTATGTTGCCCAGGCTGGTCTTGAACTCCTGGCCTCAAGCAATCCTCCTGCCTTGGCATCCTGAAGGGCTAGGATTACAGGCATGGGCCACTTCACTCTCTCCTTATTTCTCTGCCACATTTTATTTCTCCCCTCTCATGATCAAAGTTCTTGGATTTTTTTTCAGATTTATGATTATGAAACTAATGTCACCTATGATTTTTGCTTTTGCTCACTTTTTTTTTCTGTCAGTTGCACCTTTACAAATACTACTCGTTCCTGACTTGTTCCTGACCCTGAGAGAAATCTCCCCCACCATTAGTTGCTGTTGTTTGGGCATGGTCCCCAAACTGAGTCTTACAAATCTCCAAGGTTAACAAACTTTATTCTGAAGAGGTAGAACTTGTTTTTCCGGAAAGGCTGAAGCAGGTGGATTTTTTGGTCTGGCCTCAGCATTATCTTCACCCAGGCAAACCACAGTGATAAAAGTATGAGTGTTTTCTAGATTCTGGAGAGACCTCAAGTGATTCACATTTTGTTTGGGGGTCTAAGGATTACAGATTTTTTCCAGCAAATTGGACAGGGTCATGCTGTCTTTCCCATCTCTTTCCTCTTCTGACTATACAATTGGACTGAGTTTAAAGAGTTTATCACATTTTGAGTTCAGAAGTTAAATCCTAGTTCCCAAGCCAGAAGAACAGATCCACCCTCTGAAAAAATGCCCGTTGTTAGTAGGTGATGAAAGAGACTTGGAATCAATCTACGTGAGATCTCCACACTCAGAGAAATGTGTTTTTTTTTTTTGACTTCTCGATCCTCTTTCTTTTCAGTCATAAAAAGACAACATATTGTAATTATAGTAAAAAGCCAATTGGTGGAGTTAGGAATCTTGCGACTAAGCCTAATGTGCTATTGGCTTTGTACAAGTGCTTTCAACTGAAGCCTCATTATTTGTAAAATGGGGTGGGGCGTTGTTGAGTAGTTGATCTCTAAGGTATTCTTGCTATATTTCTGGCTATTCTGTGGACCTCAGCTATTGTTCCCTTCCCCGACTTCTGGAAGAAACATTTTGTTAGCGATACAGTGATTCTGCACCTCTTGTCTCGCTTAACGGGTGACTCACCAGGTGTTCACTCTTTCATTCAGAAGTTCTTCTTCTTTAAGCTGCTTCTCCCAGAAATGTTCACTCCTATTGCTTCACCATAATGTCTTGCTCATTTCGCTTTGCCCACATAAAGACTGGTGATTATATCCTGTTGATTATGGCATCATTTCCAGGAAAAAAGCCAAGCACTTACTCAATCCCTTCTTTATGGCAGGTGCTGTGTGGCCAGTGCGGCATTTTGAAAGCTTGTTTTCCTCATGTTTCTCCCTTTGGCCAACCCAATTGCTCATGCACTGTGAGGAGAACTGTGGCAGGGTAGAAAGCAAAACTCAACTGCAATTCTTTCTGATTTTGAGATTTTCAGGACCAAAGCCCTTAGTAGAATGTATGTGATTTTTAGAGACATCAAAAGGAAGCAGATTCTCAGACTTTGATAGAATGTCTTAGCTGGATATGAAGAAAGGATTTCTTCTACACTAAAAAATGAGAATCCTAGGTCCCCAGAGAGGTTACCGCAGAGCCACTGGGGAGACAGCATCCTTGAGGAAAAGCTGCAGCACAGTGTGTCTGGGCAGCTGGGGCTGCGGGCAGCCTGGGAAAGATTCCCCTTGACTTGATCACCACATGGAAGCAGCAGGGACCCCCTAGGACTCATGGGTCAGGCTCCTGGGACAACAGGCTCTCCAAGGTAACTTCTGTGCAGAGCTTAACACAGTGTGGGATTTTGAAGCGTATCTTGGGTGGGGGCAGGTAGTGGGATACCTCGAAAAGACTAAGCTCAACCATCCTCCCAGCCTGGTGTGAACAGGAGCTTGAAATAAAAATTAAGCTGGTTTACAGAAAATGTGATATTTCTTGCATATCCAAGTTTATGGATTGTGGATCAATACATAAATCTCTCTCTATATATATGTCCATATGTAAAGAATGATAGCTCTACATCTCTATATATTTTTATGTTTTATATCTATCTGTATCTATCTATCTAGCTAGCTATACCTATCTCTCTCTGTGTATATATACATAGCTCTAAATGTATATGTGTGTATATAGACAGATATACAGATATATGTGGAGAGAGAGGCTATATCTACGTATCTGATGGCAACCTTTAACAAAATACTGAAGTAGTTCTTTTCTTTGTTTGTTCTCTCTCTCTCTCTCTCTCTCTCTCTCTCTCTTCTTCTTCAGAGACAGGATCTGGCTCTGCCACCCAGGCAGGAGTGCAGTGGGGCGATCATATCTCACTGTAGCTTTTACCTTCCTGAATTCAAATGATCCTCCCACCTCAGCCTCCCAAGTAGCTGGGACCACAGGCATGAGATACCATGCCCATCTAATTTTATTTTTGTAGAGATGGGGCCTCACTATGTTGCCCTGGCTGGTCTCAAACTCCTGAGCTCAAGCAATCCTCATGCCTCGGCCTCCCAAATTGTTGGGATTACAGGTGTGTGCCACCATACCTGGCCTGTGAGGTAGTTCTTATTGCCATTTAAAAAAATTATTCTACTTTAAGTTCTGGGGGACATGTACACAACGTGCAGGTTTGTTACATGGGTATATATGTGCCATGGTGGTTTGCTGCACCCATCAACCCATCATCTACCTTAGGTATTTCTCCTAAACGCTATCCCTCCCCCAGCCCCCCCACCCCCAAACAGGCCCCAGTGTGTGATGTTCCCCTACCTGTGTCCATATATTCTTAGTGTTCAACAACTTCTACTTATGAGTGAGAACATGCAGTGTTTGGTTTTCTGATCTTGTGTTAGTTTGCCGAGAATGATGGTTTCCAGCTTCATCCATGTCCCTGAAAGGACATGAACCCATCCTTTTTATGGCTGCATAGTATTCCATGGTGTATATGTGTCACATTTTCTTTATCCAGTCTATCATTGATGGGCACTTGGGTTGGTTCCAAGTCTTTGCTATTGTGAACAGTGCTGCAATAAACATACATGTGCATGTGTCTTTATGGTAGAATGATTTATAATCCCTTGGGTATATACCCAGTAATGGGATTGCAGAGTCAAATGGTATTTCTGGTTCTGATCCTTGAGGAATCGCCACACTGTCTTCCACAATGGTTGAACTAATTTACACTCCCACCAACAGTGTAAAAGTGTTCCTATTTCTCCACATCCTCTCCGGCATCTTTTGTTTCCTGACTTTTTAATGATTGCCATTAATGTTTTATGTTGCATCCATCCCTTAAGAGATGTGGACTATTGAAGTTCTTATACAATGCCTTGTTTTCCATGCTTTCATTTGTGAAGCCACCCAAGCCACTAACCATGCCACCAAAAATACTGACACACTCAAGAAATTCAGGAACTCCACAAGGCTGCTGTTCATCGTTGACTGGCATTATAGATCATCCTGGCATGTAGGGGAGGTATATGTGCAGCTGTTGAGGATGATTGACATACACAGATTCCAAACACCTTTCTGATGTCTTTTTGGTGAATCAACACATCTGTGAAGCCAACCAAAACATTTATCAGGCAAACAACAGAGTTCTGATTCCTGGGACCTATGGGTTGTCCTCAGGTGGCTAGGGATGGGACATGTTTCCCTGGACATTCCGAACAGGGACATCATCCTGAGGAGGATATAATTTTCTCCAAAGGCTCGGGAGCTTTAACTATTTTTCCTGATAGGAAAAATTAACCAAGGTAGACCATACTCAGGACCATGAAACCAATCAGATAAATTTAAAAGTATTCAAAATGTACATGGTATGGTCTGTGACAACAAATGAATGAAATTACGCAACCAGTAGAGAACATCTCTGGAAAACACTCAAATGTTTAGAAACTAGAATATGTACTTCTAAAAATCCATATATCAGGGAAGAAGAAACATTGGAATTAGAAGGTATTTTGACCAAAATGAAAATGAAAGCATAACATAGCAAAAGTTGGGGGATGAAGCTAAAGAAGTACATAGAGATACATTTATAGCACTACTTGCTTATATTAGACAATAACGAAGTTCTTGAAGCAACTATTTCAGCTTTCTTTTTAAGAAACTAAAGCAATAAGAGCCAATTAAACCTAAAATAAGCAGAAGAAAGAATACATTGAAGATCAGCAAAGAAATCAAAACAGACTTTAGTGAAAAACTATAAAAGAGACAAAGAAGGTCATTATATAATAATAATGAGGCCAATTTTCACCAAGGAGAACTAGCATGACATTGTTTTTTCTCTTGGCATACATATATTCTCTGAGCTTTACTGATTAGCTGTAGTAGCCAAAAATTGGAAGGCTGGTATAAAGGAGTGCCAGATCTGTGCTTGATCTGTTGGAAAAGTAGTAAGGGTTAATAAGACTAAGACACAGTTTGAAGAAAAGATCCATAGTGGAGGATCAGATGGAGAATAGGATAGATTGAGACTGTCTCCAGTCAGCTTTTCAATAGTCTATTAGTCCAGGTGTGGTGGTTCATGCCTGTAATCCCAACATTTGGGAGGTCGAGGCAGGAGGATCACCTGAGCTCAGAAGTTTGAGATCAGCCCGGGCAACATAGCAAGATGTCATGTATACTACAAATTTAAAAACAAAAACAAAAACACTTAGCTGAGTGTAGTTGTGTGTACCTGCTATCCCAGCTACTTGGGAGGCTGAGGCAGGAGGATTGCTTGAGTCTGGAAGGTTGAGGGTGCAGAGAGCTATTGATTCTGTCACTGTACTCTAACCTGGGTGATGGAGTCAGACCGTATCTCAGAAAAAAAAAAAAAAAAAAAAAGAAAGAAAGCCTATCTACAATAGAAGAAAGGCTTTTGTCAACAACAAAAAAGGTTGTTGGAGGCCAGGCACCGTGGCTCATGCCTGTAATCCTAGCACTTTGGGAGACTGAGACAGGCATATCACCTGAGGTCAGAAGTTCGAGACCAGCCTGACCAACATGGAGAAACCCAGTCTCTACTAAAAATACTAAATTAGCCAGGTGTGGTGGCACTTGCCTGTAATCCAAGCTACTCGCGAGGCTGAGGCAGGAGAATCGCTTGAACCCAGGAGGTGAAGGTTGCAGCGAGCCGAGATCACGCCACTGCACTCCAGCCTGGGCGACAAGAGCGAGACTCTGTCTCAGAAAAAAAAACAACAACAACCAAAAAAATGAGGTTGTGGGATTAAAATTTTTTTTGTTTCTGTTTGTTTCCTAAAGAGTAGTAGCAAGGACACCTAAAAAGGGGAGAAAATAGGTGAAAGTGGAATTTCTTGATCCACGGTCTTTGGAAAAGCTGTCTACTTCAAAGAAATACTGTCTGCTTCTGGGGCCTGGGAATTGGCCCTGGAAATCCTTACTTTAAGGTTGTCTGTAGAGGTAATTTTCAAATTATCCTGGGAGTGCTGATGAGGAACTAGCTTTGCATTAGAGATAAACCACTAGCTTGGCATGACTTGCATAGACCTAGGGGGATTTTTCTTTATTTTGATGGCAGTCTAGGTGGCCAGTAGTACTTCATGTGGGCCTTCCTAGCAAGGTGACAGTGAGCGCTTTCTTATAAAAATCTTGATGTACACATGATCTCTTGGTTGAAAAACATGGCAAGGCTTGTCAATGGCCAAAGCCATGCCCTTTTTACCTGTTGATGGTATGCTCTAAGTAGATTAACTAGTGTCTGTATACAGCTAAACATAGCATCAAATTGTTCACTTAAATCCACATAGTGTCCATTTAACCCAGGAATGGAAGGTTTAGAGGTACCAACAGGCATAGGGTGGTTGAACATTATTTCAAAGGGGGTCAATCCTAGTTTTCTATTTGGAGTATTCAGAATTTTTATAAGGGCCAAGAATAATACTTTTGTTTCTTGATAGATTTTTCCCAAGTCCGTTTAATGTCCAGATTTTTATGTTCCACTTGCCCTAGGATTGGGGATGGTAAGGGGCATGAAATTTTAATGAGTGCCCCAGAGATTTTGCAAGCAAGAGGTTTATCTCTGATGTAAAAGGAATTTCTTTGTCTGACTCGATTCATAAGGGGATGCCAAAGTGAGGTATAACCTCAGTTGTCAATTTCTTCACCACTGTTGTGCCATTAGACCCTCTAATCCACACACTAGACCTGCAGACAATAGCCAAAGAGCGGGAAAAGCCAAAGCTGGAAGTAAATCTATGAAATATATTAGGAGTGCTGCAAGGAGAAGTGTGGGCCATGGAAGACTGCCTGAGGAATGTCGGTTTCTTCCAAAAATTTGGTGAGATTTACAAGTAATGTGCTGAGAAATAATTTGGACAGAAATTTTATAGATACCAGGGTAAAACCAATTATTCTTTAGTTCCTCAACTATCCCCCATATGCACATACGTCGAAGGGTTAAATGAAAAGTGGCCACAGGAAGTCCATTTGGCCCAAACTACAATCCGTCTGATAACTGCTTGGCGCCCTTTTGTACCCATTTATCTTTTTCATATTTTGGGGCATTTGCCTGGAAATCAATAATATCAGTTAGGAATAAAGGTAAGTTTGTAAACTGGGTGGAAAAATGAACAGGGGGTCAGTTTTTGGCTGTGTGCTTAGCCGCCTTTTCTGCCCTATCATTCCCTAAAGATATAGTATCCATCTCCTTAGTGTGGGCTGAACAACGAACAATAGCAATTTTAGTGTGAAGGTGAACAGCCTGTGATTAACGCGGTGATTATATGTCCATTAGCAATAGGAGTACCAGCAGAGGTTCAGAATCCACGGGTTTTCCAGATTGTGCCGACAGCATGACAGACTCCAAAAGCATATCTGGAGTCAGTGTAAATAGTGGCAGGTTTTCCTTTGCCAATGTGCAAGCTCTAATAACAGCTGTAAGTTCAGCAGCCTGGGCTGACTTTATAGTCAGCGAAGAGTATGTCTCAAGCTTTTCATGTAACTATGGCATAGCCAGTTATTGTTTCCCTTAAAATTAAATTTGCAAGAGGCATTACAAAGTAGCAGCAAGGCTAGATTGTCTAAAGGAGTGTCTGAGAGATCCTCTCATGGCTTTGAAACCATTTCTATGGCTGCTAGGCAACCGAGCGGAATGGAACGCAGATCTTCATCATCAGGGGAGGGGTAGGAGTGTAGCAGGACTTAGTGTCACAAAGGTGTAAGATACTGGAGGGATTGTAACAGGGCTTGCTCCTAGGTGGTCTGTCCACGTGTAGAGAGGTGCTGCATCTTAAGAACTTGTAAGAGAGCGGACGTAGCATGGAAAACATCGAGGTGGATGGGGGAACCTAACGTAAGGGTGCTGACTTTGGGTATTAGGGCGGCAGCTGCTGCTGCTGCATGCAGGCATGGGGGTGTGCCTGCTGCCACAGGATCCCATTGACATGAGAAATATGCTACAGGTTGGTATCTGAGAGGCAAAGGGTTGCCCTAGAATACCTGCAGCTATCCTATTATTTTAATGACAACGGAGGTAAGCCAAGAGCAGGGGGTAGGACAATGCTAATTTTGAGGCTTCAAAAGAAGTTAATGCAGCCGGGCACAGTGGCTCACGCCTGTAATCCCAGCACTTTGGGAAGCTGAGGTGGGGGGATTATGTGGTCAAGAGATCGAGACCATCCTGGCCAACATGGTGAAAACCCTTCTCTATTAAAAATACAAAAGTTACCTGGGCGTGGTGGCACGCACCTGTAGTCCCAGCTTCTAGGGAGGCTGAGGCAGGAAAATAGCTTGAACCTGGGAGGTGGAGGTTGCAGTGAGCCAAGATTGTGCCACTGCACTCCAGCCTGGGCAACAGAGTGAGACTTCATCTTAAAAAAAAAAAAAAGAAAAGAAAAAAAGAAAAAAAAGAAGAAGAAGAAGTTAATGCCTCTGAAGGCCAGAGAATGGCCTCTGGAGTGGTATCTGGAAGGAGGGCATATAGTGGGTTGGAAATAGTCACAAAATTAGGACTCCATGGTGGTCAATAGCCAGCTGCCCCGAGAAATTTATACAGCTGCTTTTTCATTTTAGGGAGAGGAATGGACAAAACTGACTCGAGGCATTTTTGGGTGAGCTTCTGAGTGCCTTCAGGTATTTCATGTCCTAAGTAAGTAACAGTTGTTTGCACTAATTGAAGTTTAGAGATAGAGGCTTTATGGTCTCGGTCAGCTAGTGTCTTTTAGGCGAGTGAGAGAGTCTTTAAGGGTACCCTATTTACTTTGATTACAAAGCAAAAGGTCAAGGTCATCAATATATAGCACAAGAATGGAGCCTTGGGTGAAGGCTACAGAATCCAAGTAGGCTTTGAGGATTAGAGAGAATTTGGAGAGGGACTCACAATATCCCTGAAGCGTGAGAGTCCATGTTAATTGCCTCCCTCTAAATGTAAATGCAAACAGAAACTGAGTCAGGGTGCAACAGAAAGGAAAAGAAAGCTGAGTAGAGGCCAACTACATCACCAGGAATTGAGATAGGAATAGTAGCTACATTGAGAATGACAGGGTGGCAGGGAATTACAAATCTTGTACAACTTACAAATCTTGTACAAATAGATTTGATTTCCATCATCAGAAGCAAATTTTCCTTCTTTCTTTACTGGTAAGATTGGGGTGTTACAGGGTGAAGTGGTGAAAATAAGTACACCTTGCTGCAAAAGGGAGTCTATGATAGGTTCAATTTCTCTCTGCATCTTGTGAGAGGGGGTACTATTGATGGAAAACGTTTGTTCCTTTTCCATGGAACGTGTACTGGTTCTGTATTCAGTAGTGGTCCAATCTCATTTGCGCATGAAGCCCAGAGACGAGCTGGAACAACTTTTAAGATTGCATCCTCTTCAGAGGAATTTAAATCAAGGTGGGTTTTCATGAGAGAGTGTATTAACTTAAATACTAAAGTTAATAGAAAGTTTGAAGATTGGTGTAAAGGCAGAGACGTAAAAATGCCTTCCTTATTACATTGTATGGCAGCATTAAACCTACATAATAAATCCTTACCTAAAAGGTTTGCCAAGTGAGGAGTCAGAAACTAGAAAGGCACGGCTGATGTTAAGAGGGCAAAGGATGTTGGGGTGTCCTGAGATATGGGCAATGAAATATGTTGCCCAGAGACCCCAATAGCTTGAACAGAGGCAGAGGTAACAAGTAGAGATAATTATTCTGAGTGAAGAGTAGAGGAAGTCCTATCGCTGTCAATTAAATCCAGTTCTTAATCCTCTACTCTAATGGTGGGCTTTGGGTACAACTGAGAATTAGCTGACCCCATCAATCAATGTGGTATTGTACCAAAGGAGGGGGAATAATGAGCCTTCTAAGGGTGTTAGGTTCTAGGGAGAGTTTCTTCCTTTTTTTTTTTGTTTTTTTGTTTGTTTGTTTTTTCTGTTTTAAGTACAGGACAGTGGTTTTTCCAATGCCTCTGCTTTTTTTTTTTTTTTTGGAGGAAAATATTTAATTAATGAATACAATTTATTTTTCCATCACATAAGAGCTATTTATTTATTTTTATTTTATATGTATATATATGTATATGTATATATATATTATTGCATTTTAGGTTCTGGGGTACATGTAAAGAACATGCAGGATTGTTGCATAGGTACATACATGGCAATGTGGTTTGCTGCCTCCATCCCCAACACCTATATCTGGCATTTCCTCCCCATGCTATCCCCTCCTCAACTCCCCCACCCCCCCGTTGTCCCTCCCCTAGTCCCCCCCCCCAACAGACCTGAGTGTGTGATGCTCCCCCTCCCTGTGTCGGTGTGTTCTCATTGTTCAACACCCGCCTATGAGTGAGAACATGCGGTGTTTGATTTTCTGTTCTTGTGTCAGTTTGCTGAGAATGATGGTTTCCAGCTTCATCCATGTCCCTACAAAGGACACGAACTCTTCCATTTTTTATGGCTGCATAGTATTCCATGGTGTATATGTGCCACATTTTCCCTGTCCAGTCTATCATCGATGGTCATTTGGGTTGGTTCCAAGTCTTTGCTATTATAAACAGTGCTGCAATGAACATATGTGTGCATGTGTCCTTATAGTAGAATGATTTATAATCCTTTGGATATATACCCAGTAATGGGATCTCTGGGTCAAATGGAATTTCTATTTGTAGGTCCTTGAGAAATTGCCACACTGTCTTCCACAATGGTTGAACTAATTTACACTCCCACCAACAGTGTAAAAGTGTTCCTATTTCTCCACATCCTCTCCAGCATCTTTTGTCTCCAGATTTTTTAATGATCGCCATTCTAACTGGCATGAGATGGTATCTCAATGTAATTTTGATTTGCATTTCTCTAATGACCAGTGATGATGAGCATTTTTTCATATGTTTGTTGGCCTCATATATGTCTTCTTTTGAAAAGTGTCTGTTCATATCCTTTGTCCACTTTTGAATGGGTTTGTTTGTTTCTTTTCTTGTAAATCTGTTTTAGTTCTTTGTAGATTTTGGATATAAGTCCTTTGTCAGATGGGTAGATTGCAAAAATTGCTTTTTGCAATATCTGCAAATTTCAGAAGGCAAACTAGAAAAACCTTATGGCTGACCAAAGATGTGAAAGGACTTTGAATCATTCTTACAGGTTTGCCTTTGTTTCTGTATCAATTCAAGCTGTGAGATGACTGTTGATTTTAGTTTTTTTTCCCCTTTTTTTCTTGCAAGCTGTTTTCAAATAATTGAGTGGCTGCTTCTATTACAATGCTTAGAAACTGACCAGCCCAACCACTATACTATTTCGGAGTTGCCTCTTTATATCAGGAAGATTTCTAACCAGAGCAGAAATGAGAAGATTTCAATACCCTGGAGCTTCAGGATCTAATGCTGTACGCCTTTGAAAACCTTGTATACGTCTCTCGACAAATCCCTCGTTCTGAATGCATAATCCAACATTAGACAAATTTGCCTTGGGAGGGAGAGCCTCTGATATTGTCCCTACAGACCCTGAATATCAGCATCTAGCTGGGCGATCTCCTCATTTGCAGGAGGGTCAGAGAGGGGGTTCCGGCCATCTGTTCCCTCTGTGGAGGGAAGTTTTCCCCAGGAGGCCGTCTGGTCTGTCTAATAACTGCAGTTTGTTCATGAGAGGGAAATACACCCCTTAGCAGCCAGTCAAGGTCTCTATGTGTGGGGTTTCAGATGGCCACTGATCTCTCCAACAATTCTCTGAACTTGGTAGGTCCTTCTGAAAGTGGGGGACAAAATAGCTTTGTAATTTTTTTTTTTATATATAGCTTTGTAATTTAAAGTATCTGTTGCTGTCCAGGGTACATGAATTCTTTGAGAAGGGAGTCCAGGATACATTTTCAGAGGGCATTGCATAGGGAGGTCTGGAGCTAATGGAGTCTGATTACAAAGCCCTGGGAAATAGGAGAGGTTTCAAGGCACAGCAAAACAAGCCTTGTTGAATGTCCTTGGAGCCTGTGCCAGATTTATTTCTTGCCAGTCAGTTCTTACATAAATGACCTTGAAGCTTCAAGTTTTAAGACCAGGCCTGATTAGGGCTTTTAAGATCAGGAGGGTTTTTGTAAATCATCCAGGGAAAGAGATAAAAGAAGGCAGCTGGATGTCTAAGAGTTTTTCTGGGGGTTGGAGGAGTGGAGGGATTTTGTTGAGGAGATAGAGGAGGAGGGAGAGGCTGAGGAAATAGGGCTGGATCTTTAGGAGTGGGGTTCATATCAGGGGCCCGGAGAGTGGATAGATCCTCTGGTGGGTCAGGAACACGGAGTTGGGGACAAAGTGGGGTGTGAGTGGAGAAGGGGGATTTATAGTGGGAGTGGATTTCAACTTTTGTTCTAGGTCTGCTTTTGTTCTTTAATTTTATTAAGGGAATTTTTAGGGCTAGTCATAATACTTTTTCTGAGTTCTTTGTTCTGTCTGATCTTCCCATAAATTCAATAAGCCAATAGTTTAGAATAAGAGTTCTCTAAAATTGTGTTCAAATAAATTTCAAATAAAATTTGTCTTTTTAATTCAAAGGATCCGTCTTCTGGTCATTGACAATTAGGATCTTCATTGGAGTATACATTCCAATAGCGACTTAATCCAATAAGCCTTTTATGGAAAGACCATGAGGTAACTTTCCAGGCTTAGAATAAATCTTTACCAGGGATGCAAGGGGTGTTCCTGGAGTGAGTGCAGAGATGCAGCCCCCATGACTCAAAAATTCATTCTCAGAGATAGATTAAGAAAGCAAAGACCTTGGCTGGTGTGGTGGCTCATGCCTGTAATCCCTGCATTTTGGGACACCGAGGCCATAGAATTTCTTGAGCCCAGGAGTTTGAGACCAGCCTGGGCAACATAATGAGACCCCCATCTCTATAAAAAATTTTAAAATTAGCTGGCTGTGGTGACATGCTTGTAGTCTCAGCTACTTGAGAGGCTGAGGTGGAGGATCACTTGAGCCTGGGAAGTTGAGGCTGCAGTGACCTGTGATCGTGCCACTGCTCTCCAGCCTGGACTACAGAGTGAGACCCTGTCTCAAAGGAAGAAAATGATTACAAAATAAATGAATTTTTAACAAGTTTTAAAAAATAAAAAGGAAACAAAGAATTTTGTGGCTATAGTAGGTTAAGGGTCTCTGGGGTGATGGGATTGTTCCTGGGATCACAGTCAAGAAGGGATTTAGCTGGGTCACATGGTTGCTTGCTGGGTATGCAGTGGGGTCTGCAGTTGGTGGGTCTAGTATGAGAGTCCTAGGCGGGTGTGGATCCTGCATGGTGCCTAAGCCAATAGGATTGCTTCCAGGATCTTGGTCAGTGGGACTGGTGTTGAGACAAGGATCCACTTCAAGGTCTGCAGTTGGGTACACAGACAGCAGCCTTGTTACCAGGTGTGCAGATGCATGTGACTCCCACCAGTTTCCTGGATGGCCTCCTGCTGGGTTACTGCGTAGGTCACTGGACAGGCAGGATTGGCTCTAGACTGTGGCTGAGAGAGTCTAGAACCAAGTCACAGGGCTGCTTCACGGTCCACAGCCGGGACTGATATCTGCAGGTCTGCCTCTGGAAATATGGATAGGTATTGAGAAACATTAAGTTTACCCTGCCCCCATGGTTCCCTTGTTGAAGATACTTTTAGTTTGTAATCAGTGGTAGGCGGGTAACACCTGCCTACCTGGTATATTTCTGAGTTATGTGTATATGCAGAACATATGTGTATTAATAAGAATCACCTGTCAAAGAGCAAATAAATACGTGGATGAAAGTCTGCTCAGGGCCTTCAGTCTGGAGAGCTGTCAGCTCCGCAGGCTCTCAGGCTGTTGGTCCCCAGGATGGATCCACTCTGTTGTGCTATCTGGGTATCTGCCTCTCAATACCTTGAGCCCACCTGGGTGGGGGTCTCCCGACCGAGCTGGTTCTCGGTAGATAGGTGTGCCTCCTGCTGGGTTGCTGTGTGGGCATAACTGCTCCCAGACCATGGCTGACAGGTCTTTTTCAGGGATGGTTTCTGTTGGTTTATCTTTTTCCCTTGAATGGGCCATATTTTTCCCGTTTCTTTGTATGCTTTCTGATTTCTGATTGAAAACTGGACATTCAAATGTATTAATGTGATAACTCAGTATATCAGATTCTCCCCCTTTCCCCAAGATTTTCTGTTATTTATTTACTTGTTTATTTATTTAATTGTCGTAGGCTGTCTCTGTGCTGAGGATTAGTCTGAGGTGTAAACTCGCTCTTCTCAGGTGTTTACTAAGCCTGAGTCCCTTCCCCTGGGCATGTGTGGTGACTCTCTAATTTCCCCCATATGTATGGTTGCTATTGAGTGTACTATGCCTGTCTCCCAAAAAGGGGAAAAAGAGAAAAATGGGAGAGAAAGGCACTGACCCTTTAAATCTCCTGGAAATCACATTAGTGGGGGGTGGGTGGATGGGAGGGAAGGTTTTTGTTTTGTTTTGTTTTTTTGTTTTTGTTTTTGTTTTGACAGAGTCTTGCTCTATTGTCCAGGCTGGAGTGCAGTGGCATGATCTTGGCTCAGTGCAACCTCCAGGAGGTGAGGCTTTCAACAGTAGTGGGAGGTGTAACAACAATGGCTGCAAATTCATTTTCTGCAACTCTGTGATCAGTGATTAGTGATCCAAGCAGAGATTCTTGATATTGGAAGACAGAGTTCTTTTGGTCTACCCCACTCCTGCAAGTTGTGTGCAAGCTGCTCCAGGAACATGTGCACAGCTGTCTGCCATGGGGATAAAAAGTCAGGGGTGGGGAGCTGCTACTGTGCTAAGAGCTTAAATTGACTAAAATTAACTGCAACTCACCATTTAGGCTTCCCCTGGAACTTGCAAGCCTTCGACAGACTCCAGAGTTCCAAAATAGTTATGTCAGACAGATTATGTCAGTGTAACTGTTATTTCTATGGGGAGATGGATTCCTGGTGCTTCCTACTCCACCACCTTCCCAGAATCCTCCTCTAGACAACATTTTTGTTTTTCACAGAGTTTCACTCTGTTGCCCAAGATGGAGTGCAGTGGTTCAATTATAGCTCACTGCAGCCTGCAACTCCTGGGCTCAAGTGATCCTCCACCTCAGCTTCCTGAGTAGCTGGGACTACAGGCAAATGCCACCACATCTGGCTATTTTTTTATTTTTTGTAGAGAAAGGGTCTCACTGTGCTTCCCAGGCTGGTCTCAAGTGATCCTCCTGCCTTGGCCTCTCAAAGCACTGAGATACAAGTGGGAGCCACCATGCCTGGCCTTAGTCACCTAATTTTTAAATCAAGTACAAAATCATTTCAATGGAGAAAGTACTGTCTTTTTAATAAATGATGCTGGATGTTCTCACTTATAAGTGGAAACTGAACAATGAGAACACATGGACACAGGGAGGGAAAAACACACACTAGGGCTTGTGATGGAGGGGAGCGGGGGACAGGAAGAGCATCAAGAAAAATAGTTAATGCATGCAGGGCTTAATACACAGATGATGGTTGATAGGTGCAGCAAAGCATCATGGCACACATTTACCTATGTAACAAACCTGCACATCCTGCACATGTATCCCCGAACTTAAAACAAAACAAAAAGATAAAATAAAAATAAATGATGCCTGAACAATGGAATATCCATATACAAAAACAAAACCAAAAACAAGACAAACTTCAACTTAACCTAACACTTTACATGAAAATCAATTCAAACAGATCATAGACCTATTGATAAAATATAAAATTATAAAACTTCTAGAAGAAAGCATAGGAGGAAATCTTTGTAACCTTAGGTTAGGCAAAGAGTTTTAGATATGATACCCAAGGCATGATTATAACAGAAAATACTGATACATTGGACATTATAAAAATCAATTACAAGTACAGAAACAGTCTGCAGAAAAAGGTTAAATTCAGAGTATCTGTTCCTGGGATGGTTCACGTTCTTGTTGCATCCAATCTGGATGGCCAATCTAGTGTTTGCCTCTAAGGTTGTGCCAGTCTGCCAGCAAAACACTTAACAGCTAGTGTATCTGGGCAGTCAGGAGAGATGAAAGCTGTAAGTCAGTAATCACCAGCAACTGTTGTAGGAGCACTGTGCTGGGAGGAGAGAAACCTGCAAAATACACAACAACACTGAGCAGAATGACAGAAATGCCGTGGGAAAACTGAGGAAGGAGGAGCAAGGGGTCTGAAAAAGGCTTCCCAGTGGGGCAGGCGTCTGAAGTGAGTCTTGAAAGATAAGCTGAATGTTGATAGGCAAAAATAGACAAACACAGATAGGAGAGGTTCAGACAACACTCCCCCATCCTTTATAATTCCAAGAAAATAAAAGGAATACCCATCACTCTTACAATTATGCTCACAACTGTATTCAGAAGAGGGGCAGATCACCCAGTTGGAAAGGAAGTAGATAGAGTTTTCCAGATGGTGATGCCAAAGCTTAGTTTTGCGGGGTGAGCAGGAATTAGCAAAAGAGAAGGAAAGGTAAGCCTCCGTAAAGACCCTGAACTTGGAGGCCCATGCTGGATCAACAAGAGAGTGAATATTCCCTGATTGTTTGACGTTTAGAGAGCCTGAGAACAGGACTTGTTTGGTACAGGCAAATGGTACCCTGTCATAGAGAACTTGGAAAGACATGCTATAGAATGGAGCCCTGATCCTGTACATCCTGGAGATCCAGGAAAGATTCCTAAGGAGGATCATGACTTTTTTTTCCTTTCTTTCTTTCGACAGGGTCTTGCTCTGTTGCCCAGGCTGGAGTGCATTAGCATGATCACGGCTCACTGCAGCCTCAATCTCTCAGACTCAAGCCATTCTCCCACCTCAGCCTCCTGAGTAGAGCCGGGACCACAAATGCACGCCACCATGCCCACTAATATTTTGCATTTTTTGTGGAGACAGGGACTCACTATGATGCCCAGGCTGGTCTCAAACTCCTGGGCTCAGACGATCCACCCATCTCAGCCTCCCAAAGTGCTAGGATTACAGGTGTGAGCCACTGTGCCTGACTGATGGTGATATATTTCTTAATCCGTAACCCATTGGAAAGATGACCTTGGAGGCAAACTGGATTAGCCATCCACATCTCAGAGACAGGAGTTCATTATGATGTAAAATATGACAAACCTGAACTAGGGCTATGGAATTGGGAATGAAAGAAAAACAGCAGTAAAGAGACAGGAGACACTAGAGAAGGAGGTTTGAAGTCAGAAGTGAGGAGGATCAAAAAGCTGTTGATTATGCATCTGCGAGGGCCACAACAATGGCTGCTGCTTCATTTTCTGCAATTTCATGATCAGAAACAGTGATCAGTGATAGGGGCACAGATCCCTAATATTGGAACAATTCAAAGGAAAATAACTCAAAGGAAAGCTAAAACACACCTTAGCTTGGACAGTGCAAGTACTATTTATCAACTTTCACAGCCACAGGCAGGTAACACTTTCTTTAGGGTGACAAAGCAGGAGCACTGTCACCTTGGACAAACACTATCACTTTAAGTTCCAGCTGCCTTTCCAGCTTCATGCATTTCAAGGAAAACATTTCTCTTCTTAACAATAAGCAGCCAGAAAGAGCAGACAGTAAAACACAGATAAGACAGCTTGGGCACAGAGGGAGGAGCCAGGGAAGTCTCCTGGGTAACTGCCAAGCTTCACCCTCATACAATGGGCCCCAGTAAAACAGTGGGCCTTAATAAGCACATTCCTTTCCCTTCGGGTGCACTAAGATAAGGAAGCTAAAAACAGACTCAGGGGTATGCCTGAAGCTGCAAGAAGATGTATGTGAACAGACACACAGCTCTCCCTCTCAGATAAGCATAACAAAGAGACACAGAAGCAATCCAAGCCTCTGATAAACTCTCTCGCCCTGAATCCTTAAAAACTCTTAGTCTGACAACAAAAAAAAGAAAATTTCAGGCCACTATCCCTGATGAAAAGCAGTGCGAAAATCCTCTGTAAAATACTGGCAAACCGAATCCAGCAGCACATCAAAAACCTTATCCACCACAATCAAGTCGGCTTCATCCCTGGGATGCAGGGCTGGCTCAACATACACAAATCAATAAACGTAATTCATCACATAAACTGAACCAATGACAAAAACCACATGATCATCTCAATAGATGCAGAAAAGGCCTTTGATAAAATTCAACACCACTTCATGCCAAAAACTCTCAATAAACTAGGTATTGATGGAACATATCTCAAAATAATAAGAGCTATTTATGACAAACTCATAGCCAATATTGTACTGAATGGGCAAAATCTGGAAGCATTTCCCTTTGAAAACTGGTTCAAGACAAGGATACTCTCTCTTACTGCTCCTATTAAACATAATATTGGAAGTTCTGGCCAGGGCAATAAGGCAAGAGAAAGAAATAACGGGTATTCAAATAGAATGAGAGGAAGTCAAATTGTCTCTGTTTGCAGATGACATGATTGTATATTTAGAAAAGCTCCATCATCTCAGCCCCAAAACCCCTTAAGCTGATAAGCAACTTCAGCAAAGTCTCAGGATACAAAATCAATGTGCAAAACTCACAAGCATTCCTATACACACCAACAATAGACAAGCACAGAGCCAAACCATGAGTGAACTCCCATTCACAATTGCTACAAAACGAATAAAATACGTAGGAATACAACTTACAAGGGACGTGAAGGATCTGTTCAAGGGAGAACTACAAACCACTGCTCAAGGAAATAACAGAGGACACAAACAAATGGAAAAACATTCCATGCTCATGGATAGGAAGAATTAACATCATGAAAATGGCCACACTACCCAAAGTAATTTATAGATTCAGTGCTATTCCCATCAAACTACCATTGACTTTCTTCACAGAACTAGAAAAAACTACTTTAAATTTCATATGGAACCAAAAAAAGAGCCTGTACAGCCAAGACAATCCTAAGCAAAAAGAACTAAGCTGGAGGCATCATGCTACCTGACTTGCAAACTATACTACAAGGCTACAGTAACCAAAACGGCATGATACTGGTATTAAAACAGATATATAGATGAATGGAACAAACAGAGGCCTCGGAAGTAACACCACACATCTCCGACCATCTGATCTTGACAAACCTGACAAAAACAAGCCATGGGGAAAAGATTACCCAATTAATAAATGGCTCTGGGAAAACTGGCTAGCCATATGCAGAAAACTGAAACTGGACCCCTTCCTTACACCTTTTACAAAAATTAACTCAAGATGGATTAAAGACTTAAATGTAAAACCTAAAACCATAAGAACCCTAGAAGAAAACCTAGGCAATACCATTCAGGACATAGGCATGGACAAAGACTTCGTAACTAAAACACCAAAAGCAATGGCAACAAAAACCAAAATTGACAAATGGGATCTAATTAAACTAAAGAGCTTCTGCAAAGTAAAAGAAACTATCATTAGAGCGAACAGGCAACCTACTGAATGGGAGAAAATTTTTGGAATCTACCCATCTGACAAAGGTCTAATATCTAGAACCTACAAGGAACTTAAACAAATTTACAAGAAAAAAACAAACAACCCCATCAAAAAGTGAGTGAAGCATATGAACAGACACTTCTCAAAAGAAGACATTTATGTGGCCAACAAACATATGAAAAAATGCTCATCATCACTGGTCAGTAGAGAAATGCAAATCAAAACCACAATGAGATACCATCTCACACCAGTTAGAATGGTGATCATTAAAAAGTCAGGAGACAACAGATGCTGGAGAGGATGTGGAGAAATAGGAACACTCTTACACTGTTGGTGGGAGTGTAAATTAGTGCAACCATTGTGGAAGACAGTGTGGCGATTCCTCAAGGACCTAGAACCAGAAATACCATTTTGACCCAGCAATCCCATTACTGGGTATGTACCCAAAGGATTATAAATCATTCTACTATAAAGACACATGCACGTGTATGTTTATTGCAGCACTATTTACAATAGCAAAGACTTGGAACCAACCCAAATGCCCATCAGTGATAGACTGGATAAAGAAAATCTGGCGTATATACACCGTGGAATACTATGCAGCCATAAAAAAGGATGAGTTCGTGTCCTTTGCAGGGACATTGATGAAGCTGGAAACCATCATTCTCAGCAAGCTAACACCACAACAGAAAACCAAACACTGCATGTTCTTACCCATAAGTGGGAGTTGAACAATGAGAACACATGGACACAAAGGAGGGGCACATCACACACTGGGGCCCATTGGGGGGGTGGGGGCAAGGGGAGGGAGAACATTAGGACAGATACCTAAATGCTTACAGCTGAGATGACGGGTTGACAGCTGCAGCAAACTACCACGGCACATGTATACCCCGTGTAACAAACCTGCACGTTCTGCACATGTACCCCAGAACTTAAAGTAAAAAAAATTTTAAAAAGCAATCCTTTTCTATTTTTTTTTTCTTAAAGGCCCTGATGTCAAACTTTCTTTGTAACTGTGTAAACTTTACCATAAGCATTGAAAGAAAATTATCCTATGTATGGCCTTATAGTCTTAGTTCCTGAAAAAAAAAAAAGAAAAATAAAATTTTTTTTAAAAAACCTCTTAGTCTGTAAGAGACAGTGCCTCTGTCCTAACTCTGCCAGAAGTCCCTCTCAGGTTTATTTTCCAAAATAAGCCCCGTCTTTAACTGCTGAGCTGCTTTTGATGTTTCTTTCCTCTTTCTTTAATTCTTACATAGAGCTAGCTCACAGTGTACTTCTGAGTTCAGCTTGGATTTTTCACATGACACTCCAATCCCTAAACTGAGTTGATACAAGCTGTGAAGATTTGGATTTAGCTGGGGGACACTCTCATGAGACACCAGGCTTGAATGATGGAAAATAGCTTCTTAACAAAGACCTTAACATTTTTTGAATGTTGACTTTGTCAATGGTTAGTTAAATGTAACTTTAGTGTAAATTACAGCATTTATTTGCTTTTATTGTGTAAGAAATAATATGGAGCCATATAGATTACAGTAATTTGCCATTTTGCAAAAACACCAGAGGTCAGGGTCCCTGATACATTGCTACTGGACACCTCCCATGTGCCAGGGAATAAACTGGGCACTAAGTATCTAACAGTGATGAAGACTAACATTGTCCCTGCCCTCATTTCTAGTGGGGAAGACAGACAGAAAACAGTTGGGAGAGGTTCAGGCAACACCTACATTTTCTTCTTAATTTCAAGATTAAAATAAACGAACAGCCCTTGCTATATTGTAATTATGTCCATAAGTTCATTCAGAAGAGACGCTGGACACCCCAGATGGAAAAGAAGCAAAGAGAGCTTCCCAGACAGAGATGCCAAGGCAGAGGCTTGAAGGGTCAGTGGGAATTAGCAGAGCAGTATGGTTACAATCTTCCACGGTGATGATTTTTTTTTTCTATTTACCATTTGTTCTAACATATTTTCTTTGTATTTATTTTACACCATTTTTCTTAAGTGTATATAAGATTACAATTTTTATATTCATTGTGAATTGAATCATTATGGAAGGGCCCTCTCAATTCCAACGAATACTTCTTGTCTTAGTCTTTTCAGTTTGACAGTAGTATCACTGACCTTGCTTTATTTTGATTAGCATGTGCCTGGCAAATTTTCTTCCATCACTTTATTTCAAAATGTTCTGTATTCCTATGATTTGCTAGGTTTGGCACGAGCAGTAAATGACTGGATTTGTTAATTTTCATACAAAATGACAACCATTAACTGGAGCATTTACTCCATTAACAATTTTTTTGGGTCTCTTTTGTAATTTGAACTAAAGCAATTGCTATTCATATTTTCTAACTCTCTCTTATAAGCACCAGGTTCTATTTATTTATTATTTATTTTTATTTTTTGAGATGGAGTATCTCTCTGTCACCCAGGTTGGAGTGCAACGGCATGATCTCAGCTCACTGCAACCTCCACCTCCCGGGTTCAAGCGATTCTCCTGCCTTAGCCTCCCACCCCTAGTAGCTGGGATTTCAGGTGCCCGCCACCACGCCCAGGTAATTTTTTTTTTTTTTTTTTTGTATTTTTGGTAGAGATGGGGTTTCACCATGTTGACCAGGCTGGTCTCAAACTCCTGACCTCAGGTGATACTGTCTTGTTCAAGATACCTATTCTTCCTGTGTGTGTTCTTGCTCCCTTAATTGCCAAGAGTAGTGATTTCTTTACATGCGTGCATATATATAATGCACACAGGAACGTGTACATATATATGTATATATTTTGAGATGGAGTCTCACTCTGTCGCCCAGGCCGGAGTGCGGTGGTGCGATCTCGCCTGGAGTGCAGTGGTGCTATCTCGGCTCACTGCAGCCTCCTACTTCCTGGTCTCAAGCAATCCTCCTGCCTTGGCTTCCTGAGTAGCTGGGACCACAGGCGCATGCCACCACACCCAGCTAATATTTATTATTATTATTATTATTATTTTTTAGACAGAGTCTTGCTCTGTCGCCCAGACTGGAGTGCAGTGTCGTGATCTCGGCTCACTGCAACCTCCGCCTCCGGGGTTCAAGCGATTCTCCCGACTCAGCCTCCCGAGTAGCTGGGACTACAGGCACACGCCACCACACCCAGCTAATTTTTTGTATTTTAGTAGAGTCAGGGTTTCACCATGTTGGCCAGAATGGTCTCGAGCTCCTGACCTTGTGATCCGCCTGCCTCGGTCTCCCAAAGTGCTGGGATTACAGGCGTGAGCCACCGTGCCCAGCCTTTTAAAAATTTTTTTCTAGAGATGAGATCTTGCGATGTTGCTTCAGGTTGGTCTCGATCCCCCGGCCGCAAAAGTATATTTGTGTATTTATACATTTTATGAGGCGATATTGGGCACAGGTAGGAGTACTTTTCAGAATAAAGATTGAGAAATTTTACTAGGTGGGTGGGTGGGTCAGGGCCGGCAGGGTCCGATGTGGCCTGTGCAGGTGGGGAGGCACGGCAGGGCTTGGCGTCTCAACGTGTTTCAGCCGGGTGTGACGTGAGGCGGCGTCCTCTCTGTCCCAGGAATGCGGAGGGGCTTGAGGTGCTGCGAGAGTCTGGGAAGGGGGGGAGCCTGGCAAGGGCACGGAGCCTGGCAAGGGGCGGGGGCTGGGTATGCCAGGACGCCGGGTGTGAGGCCTACAGGGCACGAAGGGTAAGGTGAGTGAGGCGTCCCTCAACCTGTCCACCCATCCAGCCACCGTTCGATCGTCCCTCAGTCCGTCTGTCCATCCATCCACCCTTCGTTCACCCATTCAATCTTGCCCCTGGCGAGCAGGAGTGGGTAGGCGGGGCCTGGGGGAGACTAGCGACCAGGCCAGGCAGTGAGGCAGACTGAACTTGCCTGAGGGGCAGGGCCAAGTGTGTTTGGGCAGGCAGAGGTACTTGGCTGGTCCATCGTGTACCCAGGTAAGCAGGGTAGCCTGTGTGTCTTGGAAGGAGGGGGTGGGCCAGGCTGAGCAGAGCAAGTCTGAAGGGGTGGCACCCAGTTTCTGGGCGGATAGGCAGGGCCTTATGCATGGAAGTAAGCAAGGTGGGGGCAGGTGTGTCCAGGCGGACCAGCCAGGTGTGTCTGGATAAGGTGGGCACGAAGGACCAGGTGGTACCATTCATTCCCAGGCAGGCAGGGCCTAGTGTGTCCAGCAGGTGCAGTTGCCCCAGGCTAAGTTGGCCTGAGGGTGAGGCCAGGAGTGTTGGGGCAGGGTGAGCCTGTCTCATTACATCCACCAACCTGCTCGTCCACCCATCTACCCACTCATCCACTGTTCAAGCACCCATTCACCAACATGCACTCATTCACCACTCAGTACCCTATAGAGTCACTATTCGGTAGCTCGTCTCTTTCTTATTCCTCTGATGCCCCATCTAACCATTTCATTTCTTGCTCTCTCTCTCCTTCCAAGCACATCAATAACATTCTGCCCCAGTGCATCTAACAGTGGCAAAGGAGCCCCTGCATTGCCAATGAGCATGGCAAGAAAATACTGGAGTGCATCCACCATGAGCAGCAGGACACCTATACTCTCCTGAAGGATATGGAGTGCCATTTCCATGAACTCGAGGCCATCATTCTGCGTGGCAAGCAGCAGTCTGTGTGCGTGGATTACTAGGTGAGAGGGCGTTGGTGAGGTGGAGCATAAAGATACCTGGCCTCTTATCCTGTCCCTCCCCATCCTGTACTGCTTCCCTGGTCCCTCCATTGCCCTGTACGAGCAACAAAGGTGAAAGGGCAGCAAAAGACCTGCAGATCTTTTGTGTCTCCTGCAGGTGGCCCATCTCTAAGCATGCCACCTTGTGCCACATGGAGCACTGCTTTGCCAAAGTTGGAACATTAGTTGGGGAGTCAGATAGGACAAGGGTCTTTTTGGCTGGGTAGGGTGGCACATGGGTGGGGTCCACATGGTGGTGGCAGGTTTGGCTCCTGGATATTTGTTATAGGAGGAATGCAACACACATCCATGGCTTCTCCTGGGTGTGCTCTCCCCCATGCCCAATATGAGAGCCAAGGTCAGGGCATTACCCAGCGGTGAGGTGGACACTGGCTGTGCAGAT
The DNA here is from genome assembly GCA_036589455.1 of Ateles fusciceps. Taxonomy (NCBI): domain Eukaryota; kingdom Metazoa; phylum Chordata; class Mammalia; order Primates; family Atelidae; genus Ateles; species Ateles fusciceps. The sequence goes on along the minus strand of JAZHEH010002806.1, from coordinate 926,292 downwards.
GGGAGCATAGGGTCTACAGGGGGACAACGGACCTGGTGTTTGGAGCTTTATCATTGGAGGACAGGCAGCATATGTCCACAGCTCCTCCCATTTGTGATCTTCTTCCCCAATATGAATGTCAGTTGTCCACTGGGTCCCTGTGCCCTACTTGCATTGAAGGGTGAGTGTGGGGCGCTAGTAAGGGGTCGAAGGCATTATGTGGACAGGATCAGAAGCAAGATTGAGCAAGGTCAGGGGCAGGATGTGGGTGTGCTCAGAGGCAGAGGTGGGTGTAGTTAGAGGTATTGTATGGGCAGGGTCTGGGACAAGGTGCAGGTAAGGTTCCGGGTGGGACCTCCCACCTCCCGACTCTCAGCACTTCACTTTTCCACCTCCCTCCAGGGCCACACAGCTCTTCTGTGCTGCCTACAATCCAAAAGAGTAAGAGGTACTGTAAGTGCCTCCAAGTGCTGTGTCCTGAGCACTCTCAGGACCCCAAAGTGAGACCCTTTCTTACCTCATCAACCTTCGTTCCTCCCATCCTCCCTCCCTGACTGCCCTCCACATCTCCTCAGCAACCCCTGTGTGTCCCCCTCTTCCCTTCCCAACCACCCCATGTTCCATGCTCCTTGCTGGCTCTCACCCTCTATTCTTCCTTTTCTCTCTACTTGGCTGTCTGTATTCATGCCCTCCTTGTCTGACCACCTTCCTGGGTGGTCCTGCCCCCTCCTCACTGCATAAGCACCCCCCCCATTCTGCTCCTCTAATTGCTCGACCTTCCTCCCTTCCTGCCCCACCCCCTATCTGGCCAACTGGCTCTTTTCCCCTTCCCCTTGTGTGTCCCCTCAACTTCTGTTCCTCACTTTCTGACTTTCTTCCATTTTGATCATTCTCCCTGCCTCACTGTCCCTTGATTCTATTTTCTGCCTGTCACCTACATCCTTTCTTCCTACCTATTTGACTGCTCCCCATTCTCTCCCTCCACCCTCCTCTTCTTCTGCCTCAGCACTCACCTCTCCTCTGCCTCAACAAGCCCCCACTCATCTATTTCTTCTTCCTTCGGACCACTCTCAACCCTTCCCTCCTCCTGTCGGGACTGCTTTCCAGCCCTCCAGCTCTCCAGCTCTCCCTGGCCCACCTGTCCTCCCGCCATCCTTCTTTCTGTTGGACCTCTTCTGTGCTTCTGTTCTTGTGCCTGATCACCTGCATTCCTCCATCCCTGCTTAGTCAACCTCATTCGTCTATCCCCTATGCCTGATGACCCGCTATTTGTCCTCTCTTCTCTTAATTCCTCTCTTCCCCCTGCCTGATCACTCCTCATCCCTCTCCTCTCCGTCCTCCATCCCCATTGTTCTCCTGTGCCCAATCACTCCCCAGGGCTACCCTCCTCCACAGCTCAACCTCGTTATTCTTCACCATAGGTGTCAAAGGATGACGTGGGCGGTAGTCCCCTAGTGCACAATGTCTTCGAGTTCACCGGTAATTTCTGTTGCCTCCCCAAACACCCGTGCAACCGCCACTACAGCTGGGAGAAGCTGAGGCTTGCCGAGGTAGACCTGGAGTGCATGCAGGCAGTAGGTACCATGCTGAGGGGACTTGGATCTCTCTCATATCCTAGCTCCCACAGTTGCACAAACTGAAACAGCTGTTTGAGCAGGAGCAGAAGGTTGCACGTCTATGACGAGCCAGGTGGGGGCTGCTGGCTCTGATGCTGCACCAGATGATCCAGCATGACCTGTTTACCAGTGATCTGCACTCCAGGGTGGACAGCTAAGCCCTGGTGGACCTAGGTCCTGTATCCTACACTCTGTGTAAAGGTGACACCTCACGAATCCCTCCCCCGACATTTGTTGCTCCATCCACCTTTCTCTTAGGGCATCTTTGGAGTCTCTCTGTGCTTCTCTGCCCACCACTTGGTCTCCTGTTTCTCTGTCTATCCTTCCTTGGTGCTGGTGGGGGGATTGTGCTAAATATTCCCATTCCTATCCATTACTCCATCCCTGTACCTTTCTTCCCTGAACCTGGGTGAGGCCAAGGGATCTGCCCTGCTGTTGCCTCCACTGTCTAGAGTTTTCTTCATCAACTTAGGAAGAGCAAGGGGATCTGAATATCTCATGAAGTATCCTAAACCTGACTCTCTGGCTGCAGAGCCCAAATTGCAAACCTCCAATAGTCTGGTGAGTCACACGCCCTGCCTGTCATGGCCATCATGCCCCACCCTCACCCATCTTGTCCCATTCCTGACCATACCATGAGGTCCCTGCCCTGTCAGCCTTGGCACCTCTCAAGTCCAACCCTAATCTGTCCTGCCTTTCACTTCCAGGCCCCCTTCCCCCCACCACCCTGCTCTTAGTGTGTCCTGTCCTTTCCAGCCTGTCCTGTCCATTGAGATCCTGTCCTGTCACACCTATTTGACACCTGTAGGTTTGCCAGAAGGTGACTTCTGCCACATCTGCCTTTGCCAGGCTTCTGTGCCATTGGAGGTGCGTCCAGCAGTGTTGCTTGTGGGTGCTGGTATGTCTCCAGTGACAGACCCCGAACTACCTTTCCTTGTTTTTTTCTATGCTCACTGATTCCTTATGATTTTTTTTGTTGTTGAGATGGAGTCTCGCATTGTTGCCCAGGCTGGAGTGCAGTGGCCCAATCTCGGCTCACTGCAACCTCTGCCTCCAGGATTCAGAGCGATTCTTCTGCCTTAGCTTCCCGAGTAGCTGGGATTACAGGTGCCTACCACCATGCCTGGCTATTTTTTGTATTCTTAGTAGAGATGGGGTTTCATCATGTTGGCCAGGCTGGTCTCAAACTCCTGACCTCAGGTGATCCACCTACCTTGGCCTCCCAAAGTGCTGGGATTACAGACATGAGCCACCGTGCCCAGCCCTTATGACTTTTTCTAAAATCAGTTTTTAGAATTACTATCCTCCCAGGAGCTCATATAGTACTAAATGTTTAAGTGTGGTGCTCTAGATTTATACCTCATATTGTCTGGTGCAATATTTCCTTTTCATTACTCAATATTGTGTTTCTTTCTTTCGAATTTGATCAGATTTCCACAGAGCAGTTTTTTATTTATTTTATTGATACATCCTAATTTTATATTTATTTAAACTTTTATTTGTATTATTTATAATTACTTACTTTTTATTTTGTGTGTTTATTTTATGTTTTGTTTAATTTTGTTGTTCTTTTTTCTAATTTCTTAAGTCATGTTCCTACCTAACTCGATTATTTTTGGGCTTCCAGTCTTTTTTTTTTTTTTTAATTGTAAAGTATTTGAGACTATACACTTTCCTCTACATGTAGCTATGCTCGAAACCCTCTGGTATGGAAGGTGAAACTGCACAATTGACTTCTCATTTTTGATCCTAGGGTATTGAAGAAAGCTTCTTAGGTGCTTACTGATTAAGGTAGTTTAGTTGTCTTTTCTTTTATTTTTATGTAATTACGTTTTTATTATGGTCAGAGAATGTAGCCTGTAGAATATGAATTTGTAAATGTTATTCAATATTTTCTCTGTGGCCTGGGTATATGACACAATTTTGTAAAACTTTCATGGATATAAGAGAAGAACTACATTTTCTGTTAGGTATTAGGACTTGGTGGGGACTTTTCAATCTAGTTGGATGATTTATTTTTTGTCTTTCTGTCTACTTCAGCTGTTATATTATCAAAAGGTAGAGATACGACTCTGTAATATTTTAAAACAAATTTCTCCTGTGGTTCTGTGTTTTTTGGGGGAGATGAATACTAAAGTATATATCTTAGACCATTTCACACAATGTCATTATGTATTTCTTTTTCTTTTCTTTTTTTCTTTCGAGAAAGAGTCCCACTCTGTCACACAGTCTGGAGGTGTAGTAACCCCATCTCAGTTCGCTACAACCTCTGCCTCCTGGGTTCAAGCAATTCTCCTGCCTCAGCCTGCCGAGTAGCTGGGTTCACAGGCATGTGCCACCACGCCTGGCTAATTTTTGTATTTTTAGTAGAGATGGCATTTGGCCAAATTGGCCAGGTGGGTTTCGAACTCCTAACCTCTAGTGATCTGCCTGCCTTGGCCTCCCAAAGTTCTGGGATTACAGGCGTGAGCCACTGTGCCCTTCCAGCTTCTGTTCATTTTTGTCCCTCCTGTTTTCCTCACTAGTTTGGAAAGTTTTATTTTTACTAATTGTCCAATTATATACTTTTCCCAATCTAACAGACATGATTTATTTCCTTTGCTATTTGATCAAAATATAACTGGGCCTTATTTTGTAGAAAAAGATGAATAGTATTGCTTTCTGATTTTTCTAGAGAAAGATCTAGCTGTGTATATTAAGGACAATATTTTTCTTTTTTCTTTTTCTTTCTTCTTTCTTTTCTTTTTTTTTTTGAGACAGAGTCTTGCCTGTGTTGCCCAGGCTGGAGTGCAATGGTGTGATCTCGGCTCACTGCAACTTCTGCCTCCCGGGTTAAAGTGATTCTCCTGCCTCAGCTTCCTGAGTAGCTGGGATTACAGGTGCCTGCCACCACACCCAGCTAATTTTTGTATTTTTAGTAGAGACAGCGTTTCACCATGCTGGCCAGGCTGGTCTCCAACTGCTGACCTCAGGCGATCCACCCGCCTCGATCTCCCAAAATGCTGAGATTACAGGCGTGAGCCACCACATTCAGCTAAGACTATATTTTTCTTATAGATTAAGTTAATCTTGCTTCAAGAAATCCCCACTTAACGTTTTTTATTCAAAATCCCCAGTGACTTCATCTATTATAAATTAACTTTAACTATATGAGTGTATGTTTAGGGTGTGTGTATTTTACCACGACAGTAATTGTAAACCATTGATTTGCTCTCTTATTTTGAGATCTCTCTTATGATTTCATATTCATTTATTTAGAATACACCCCCTGAGTGTTTTCTTTAAACAGAATAAATTGGTGAAGACACTCTTTGAATTATTTCATGTCTGAAACTGTCATTCTTTTGCCTTGACCAAGGAATGGTTTCTTGGGATGGGGTACAGGATTGGAGTTCTTATCTCTCCATGGCCTATGGTAGGGGTGTCCAATCTTTTGGCTTCCCTGGGTCACACTGGAAGAAGAAGAATTGTCTTGGGTCACACATAAAATACAATAATACTAACAATAACTGATCAGCAAAACAAAAACAAAAAAAACCTCAAAATATTTTTAAGAAAGTTTATGAATTTGTGTTAGGCTTCATTGAAAGTGCAACACAAAGCCCAACAAATTTGTGTTGGGCTTCATTCATTGTCCTGGGCTATGTATGGCCTGTGGGCTGCAGGTTGGACAAGCTTGGTCTATGGGAAGTGGCTTCTATGATAACCCCCAGTGATCCCTGCCTCCTGGTATTCATCAACTTGTATAATTCCCTCTATTTGGGTAACTTGCTTCTAACCAATAAAATACCTTAACATTGAGAGGATGCTACAAAGTAAAAGAAAATTAAAGACAAAAAATGATCGAGCATCTGTCTTGGTGACAGGCTCTTTCCCTTGTTGGTTTTGGCAAAGCAACATGCCATGATGGGAAGGCCCATGTAGCAAGAGACTAAGGATGGCCTTCAACTATCAGTCAGTGAGAAACTGAGGCTTTCAGTACACCTCAATATCCCAAAAGGGAAAGAATCCTGTGAACAACCACATAAGTGAGCTTGAAAGTAAGTCTTTCCCCAAGTTGAGCCTTCAGATGAGGCCACAACCCCTGGCTGACACCTTGATTGTGGCCCTATGAGAGACTCTGAAACAGAGATCCCAGCTAAGCCATACCCAGATTCCTAACCTACAGAAACCATGTGATATGTGTGTTTTTAAGGCCATCAAGTTTGTGGTCATTTGTAATACAGCAATAGATAACTAATAGATGTTAAATGACATCTGAATTCAATTTTTGTCAATGAGGCATCTGCTGCTGGTCTCATTCCTCTCCCTTGTATAAAACTTGTTTCTGCGTGGAAGGGTTTAAGAATTTCTCCTCATCTTTGAACTATAAGACTGTAACCTTTATCTGTAAAACAGAGAGAGATTTTTAAAAGACTGTAACAAAATTTGGCCATTGCAAGGGTTCCTGTAGTGATTAATTATTTTTAGCCGCTTTACAGAGGAGGATCAGTGATATCAGTGATCACCTTTTACTGTACATCAGAATCTCCTGTGAGAGTAGAGACGGAAGAGAGGAGGGATGTGAAGGGTTCATCCCCATGGCTTAGGGGGAGAGGGGGGAGGCAGCTCCCTACATGGTGTCTGGGGGGGGGGAGGTCCAGGTGGGAGCAGCCACCAGCCATAGCCAGGGAGATGCTATCCCTCACCCCAGCATGGATCCTTCCCTCTGCATTGATTCTTAAGGCGTGGGCTGATTCCCACCAGCACTCCCTTCCTCCCCCACACCCCCACCCCAGTCCTCTGGGGGATGTGCCGATTTCTCCTCTACCCTTATTTAGGTACAGAAGTCCTTTTTCTTTGGAACTTAGAGACTGGCAGGGTGGTGGGCCACCACAGTCTCTGGGGGCCCTTCTGGCTCTCCCTTCTCCCTTCAGGAAGATAAATAAAATGGCCCCAGAAGCCATGTGACTCACCCCAGGCCTCTCAGGTTGGCAGTGACAGCACTAGACTGGAGCCAGGTCTCCTGACTGTGTCTTCCACCCTCACCGCACCACAGCTGAGATCAAGTTTCCCCCTCACAGTTCCCATTGAGATCAGAGTTCTTGTTAAGATTCTGTAAGCTGGGGGAGCACGATGAGCGAGCTAGGCCCTGGCCAGCAGCTCCCTCCTTCAGACCCACCTGTGGATGCTGTCGGCTCTGGAAGGGTTGCGTCACCTCAGGGGCTCAGGGTCATGTGGTTAGTAAGCCCATTTTATTTCTGAATATATTCCAAAACTCTGTTGTTTAAGTTTTGTTTATTATACAAATAATTATATCCAAATATTAAGTTATGCATTATGAATAAATACAAAGAAGAAAGTAAAAATGACCTCTGACTCTGCCATCTCCTAAATACAAATTCTTATCAACAATTTGATTTATTTGTTTCCATATATTTTTTTCTGGATGTGTGCTTTGGTGCTTATGTTTGTGAGTGATCGGTATATTCATATATGCACTTTCAGTTTAAATGAAAACTGGAACGATGTTGTTTGGTTACCTTAGCTTTTTATGTTGTATTTTAACTTAAATATTTTTCTATGGCAGCATGTATTTTTCTAAACAGTTTTAACAGCTGCATAATAGCGTATATCTGAATATATCATAATTTATATAACCAATATGCTGTTAATAAATATTTATGAAAGTTGGTTTTGGTTTTAACTGTTAATGAACATCACCGTGATAAAATTCCTACATTTAAATCTTTGTGCACATACATAATTATTTTCTACAGATATAGTTTTAGAAATTGTACTCTTGGGGTCAAGAGTGTAAGGACAGGTGTTAATAATAAATGGGCTGGGCACAGTGGCTCACGCCTGTAATCCCAGCACTTTGGGGAGGGCGGAGGCAGGTGGATCACTTGAGGTCAGGAGTGCAGACCAGCCTGGTCAACATGGTGAAACCGTGTCTCTACTAAAAACACAAAAATTAGCTGGGTATGGTGGCACACACCTATAATCCCAACTACTCCAGGAGGCTGAGGCTGGAGAATCTTGGAACCTGGGAGGCGGGATGTTGCAGTGAGCCCAGGTCCGCACCACTGCACTCCAGCCTAGGCAACAGAGTGAGACTCTGTCTCAAAAAATAAATAAATTACAATACAAAGATTATCCAGGGATGGTGGTGTGCACCTATAATCCCAGCTGCTTCGGAGGCTGACACTAGGATCACTGGCACTGGGGAGGCAGAGGTTGCAGTGAGCCGAGATCGTGCCACTGCACTCCAGCCTGGGCGACAGAGCAAGACTCTGTCTCAAAAATAAATAAATAAAAATACAAAAATTAGCCGGGCATGGTGGCACGCACCTGTAATCCCAGCTATTCCAGAGGCTGAAGCACGAGAATCGCTGCAACCTGGGAGGAGAGGTTTGCAGTGAGCCATGCCACTGCACTCCAGCCTGGGCGATAGAGTGAAACTGTGTCTCAAATAAATAAATAATAAACGAATTGGGAGGGGACAATGCACACTTAGTCCCAATGAGAAATGTGCCTCTTCCAAGTGCCGCGTGATCATATCAGTCACACATATGCAGCTTGTGATCACAGAGGCATGGCATTCTTGGGTCACTCCATGGGGTGCAGCCCCCTTGTCCAGCTGAAGTGTGGAGATTTCCAGGCTGCTTAGTGTGGAGCTCTACCACCTTAGACTTCACAGACCTATATGTCCCTTCCCAAGGAAGGCAGGAAATAACCATGTTTCTCATGAGTTATCGTTAATTCATGTATTTGTTTGTTGCACCTGTTGTGGTTCGAGCAGCTTCTGTGGGCTTTTAAGAATCCCTGTAGTAAAATGTACAAGTATAGCTTCATAAAAATTAGATCAGAGAAATATAGAAAGAATGGATGAAGTGAGGACCAGAGTTGATTTGGGCTGTAAGCATTTGGGCCCTATGGTTCTGCAGAGTAACTAAAATTAAGCTGCAAGTTTCCTTCTGAGCTTCCTATCAGACATAGCTGGAAAGAAAATGCAGTTATTTGTAGGATTTACCTTGGCCAAGAGGAGAAAAATGACTACAAGGGTAAAGAAAAATTTTTCCAGGGTAAAGATTTCCTGAAAATTGAATGTAAACCATCTCCCATTCCCTTTATTTTTGAGGCAGAGTCCCGCTCTGTCGTCCAGGCTGGAGTGCAGTGGCGCAATCTGGCTCACTGCAAACTCTGCCTCCTGGGCTCAAGCAATTCTCCAGCCTCAGCCTCCTGAGTAGCTGGGATTATAGGCGTGTACCACCACACCCAACTGATTTTTTTTTTTTTTTTTTTTTGGTAGAGACAGGGTTTTCACTACGTTGGCCCAGGCTGGTCTCGAACTTCTGACCTGAAGTGATCCACTGGCTTCAGCCTCCCAAAGTGCTGGGATTACAGGCATGAGCCACTGTGCTCAGCAACCAAACTCCTTTTTGATCTCATTATGGATCATAGGTGAGGTGACCTTATACTTTATCATCCAAATTCAGAAATTTTGGAAAGTGAAAGGGGCATCATTAATAATTGTGCTGGAACAGCAGGTGTAAACTGGACAGATGGTCAAGCCTAATGATAAATGCACAGTAGAGTTGGCCATGGCCATCTCCTGGAACAGTGGTTCTCCAGTGTGTTCCTTGGCCCACCAGCAACAGCATCTGAGATATTGTTAGAGATGCAAATTCTTGGACCCTATGCCAGACCTACTGAATATCTAACTTTGGGTGTGGGGCTGGCAGTCTGTGTGCTCACAAGCTCTCTGAGTGATTCTGATACACACTGATTTAGAGCTGTCTTCCAAAGAAGTCAAAGGCATAGGGCCAGTGCAGAACTCAGCCCATTGGGTTCTTCATGTGCACACCTCACTAATTAGCTTGTTTTATCTAGGTACAAACTATCCTACATTTTTTTATATTTTTCCTCTGGAGCCTTTTCTACACTTTATGTCTTAAGTAATTCAAAATTAAGGAATATTGGATCATAGAATATGTATTTTCAGTCTGGTCTTAAAACTCTGTGCGATGGCCCTGCTTGTGGTCAGTTTCCTCAAAAAAAGTCTCTATTTTTAATATGTTATCCTGAAATACAAAATACAATTGTAATGTAGGAATTTATTCTTTCAAGAGTACAAAAATTAGTTTATATTTCTTTCCTGCATATAGGATCCCTTAGTGGTGATGTATTAGTTCAAGTAAAAAAATCCATGCTTTTCCCATGATTGTAGTCCACATTTGTCCTTAGTTTTTGGTGTTTTTTCTCCCCTCGCTCTGTCGTCCAGGCTGGAGTGCAGTGGCACGATCTGGGCTTACTGCAACCTCCACCTCTTGGGTTTCCAACCTCCTGATTCTCGTGCCTAAGCCTCCCGAGTAGCTGGGATTACAGGCGTGTGCTACCACGCCTGGCTAATTTTTGTATTTTTGGTAGAGACGGGGTTTTCGCCACGTTGGCCAGGCTGATCTCAATCTCCTGACCTCACGTGATTCGCCCACCTTGGCCTCCCCAAGTGCTAGGACTACAGGCCTGAGCCACTGTGTCCAGTCTGTCCTTAGATTTTTAAACTTATTTTGCTTCCCTAACATGTGACATAGACTCCCGTCCTTTTGCATAGAGCTATTTGCACTTCCACGACATCGCTTTTTTCTTTACCTCCACGCTCTTGCACTTTGCTTCACATGTTTCACTTTCCATGTTAAGCTTCCTCAACACTGGTGGGCAAACCTACTTCCCCATGAATAGTTTATCTTTCCCTCTTTTGTGCTCTCCATGTTTTCTACATGTAGTTAAGCCTTGGATCTTTTTTTTTTTTTTTTGAATCATCTTGGTCAACTTTTTTTTTTTTTTTTGAGTCGGAGTATCGCTCTGTCACCCAGTCCGGAGTGCAGTAGCATGATCTCAGCTCACTGCAACCTCTGCCCCCCCAGGTTTCACTGATTCTCCAGCCTCAGCCTCCCAGGTAGCTGGGATTACAGATGCCCACCACAATGCCCAGCTAATTTTTGTATTTTTAGTAGAGATCCCGTCTCGCCATTTTGGCCATGCTGATCTCATACTGCTGACCTCAAGTGATCTGCCGGCCTCGGCCTCCCAAAGTGCTAGGATTACAGGCATGAGCCACTGCTCCCAGTGGCATGTCTAACGGTTTCTAGAAGGCCAGGAGTATATGTAATCTATTTCTCTCAGTTCCCAGCATAACATCTGGCACTCAACTGTCCAGAAGTTCTCAAGTGAGCTAGAAGGCTTAAGAGGGCTTAGTTTAGTCCTCATTTTATAGTAAAGATTAATGGTCTTAATGCATAAACACAGTGAATTGTAACATTTTCAATTATATTTTTTCTTCTACAAAGTATTATGTAATATTAGGTATTTAGTAGGCATACTATATTATACATCATGATGAAAACTCACTAAAAACAAATTCTTAACTGGGGGATATGGCTTATTGCAGACTGGGGTAGGGAAAGTACAAGATAAACCTTAACATTTTGTTGTGCTGGAAAGTCAGGATGTATTCAAGGAATCATGGGAATGTGTCAAAAGGACATAGGATTCCAGCTAGAAGTGGCTCCCACTGGCCAAATCTTTGTGTATTTAAACATTTTTAAATAAATATACTAAAAGATTCTAAACTGATTGAATAAAATAATCATGAGCCTTCTATTTACAAATGAATAAGTGAAAAACAAAGAAATTGGGGAGAAGGAAACTACAGTAGGATATCAACTAATAATCACAAATGACAGAGTTAGAAAATCATCAATGAGTGGTAAACTAGTAGGTGGAAGTTGGATGAGGAACGGGGTGTTTACATAGTTTCACAGTATTTCCCCATGAATTACTTATGAATTATAAAGGGAAAAATACTGATTTTACCATAGAAGAACCTGGCAAACACCTCATTAACTGAGTGATTAAGCCAACCTCACTTGTCTTGGGACAAACAGGCATCACGGTCTACTGATATGTTGTACTGAGGACACAACATCACTTCAGTGGTATTGCTGTCAAACTGGGCGACCTGGTATTATAACGGTGAGACATCAGACACAACTTGGTTGAGGAGTATTCTTATCCAATAACTAGTCTGTACTCTTAAGAAATTTCAGATTAATAGAAAAAAGAAAATCTGAAGAACCATTCCAGATAAAGGAGACTGGAGAAACGATAAGTAAATGCAACGCAATTCATGATGCCAGACTGGATCCTATGCTGGGGGAAGAATACATCTATGAAGGATAATTTTGGGACAATTCACAAAAGCTGTATGTATACTGTGGATTAGATAATAGTATTCAATAAATGTTCAGTTTCCCAATTTTGATAATTATGCTATGGTTACCTAAAAGAAAGTCCTTGTTTTTAGGAGAGGGTATATGCTAAAGAATTTAGAAGTGAAGGTGAACAATGTATCCAACTTACTCTTAAATGATTCCGAAAAAATGTGTGTGTATATATGTTTATATTAGTCAGGGTTCTCCAGAGGACAGAAGATATACATATATATGTATGTATATATGGAGTTTATTAAGTATTAACTCACATGATCACAAGGTCCTGTAGTAGGCCATCTGCAAGCTGAGGAGCAAGGAAAGCCAGTCGAGTACCAAAACTGAAGAACTTGGAGTCCAATGTTCAAGAGCAGGAGGCATCCAGCACAGGAGAAAGATGTAGACCGGGAGGCTAGGCCAGTCTAGTTCTTTTCATGTTTTTCTGCTTGCTTTATATGCTAGCCATGCTGGCAGCTGATTAGATGGTGCCCACGAGAAGAAGGGTGGGTCTGCCTTCCCCAGCCCACTGACTTAGATGTTAATCTCCTTTGGCAACACCCTCACAGACACGCCCAGGATCAATACTTTGCATCCTTCAGCCCAATCAAGTTGACACTTGGTGACACTTGGTTGACTTGGTATTAACTATCACAATGCCCAAGCATGTTTTTTGAGACAAAGTCCGTTATCTGTCACCTGGGCTGGAGTGCAGTGGCATGATCACCCCTCACTGCAGCCTCAATTTCCCGGGCCCCAGCAATCCTCCCACCTTAGCCTCCCAAGTAGCTGGGACCACAAGCATGTACCACGATGCCTGGTCAAATTTTGTGTTTTTTGTAGAGATGGGGTCTCAATATGTTGTTCAGGCTGGTCTCGAACCTCTGGGCTCAAGCGGTCCTCCCACCTTGGCCTCCCGAAGTGCTAGGATTACAGGTGTGAGCCACCATGCCTGGCCTATGTCCGCACGTATATATATACACACAGTGTATATGTATGCAGAGAAGGAGAGAAATAGAGTTTGATGTGAATGAAGCAAAATGTAAACAATTGGAGAACCTGGGTAAAGGTTAAGGATTTTCTTACATTATTCTTGATACTTATAGCAGAGTTCCAAATTATCTCAAAATAAAAAGTTAACTTAAAAAAAAGACATCTTTGAGACAAGGAGGGAAACTTGAACACTCACTGGCATTAATTAATAGTAAGGAATTACTGTTAATATTTTTAGGTATAACAATGGTACAGTTAAAATAAGTGCTCTATTAAAAACATTTACAGATGAAATGATAGCATGTTTGGGATTTGCTTCAAAATAATCAGAGTGGGTGTTTATTGAAACACAAGATTGGCTATATGTTGATAATTGTTGAAGAAGGCTGGTAGGTGTTTGGGTGTATGTACATTATGCTATTCTACCTACGTTTGCATGTAGCTGAACATGTCCATAACAAAAGGGGAAAAATCCAACTTCATATGTATCTTCTCCCACCCCACCAGTGATGACCATATCATCTTTAAACAGGATTGTGTTGTTACAGGTATTAGTGTCATTTGAGGACGTGACTGTGGACTTCAGCAGAGGAGGAGTGGCAGCACTTGGATCCTGCTCAGAGATGCCTGTACTGGGATGTGACGCTAGAGAACTACAGCCACCTGCTCTCAGTGGGTAAGCACGGCCTCCCCATGCATCTGCGAGGGGCCCCAGTGAGTGAGGGTATTTCCATTCTCGGCTGCTGAGTGCTGCCCAACATCTAAACTATGTGATGGTGTCATCCTGGATTTGTCTGGGATTCAGTTCCTTTTCACCCTCTGTGACAATTACTGTGTTCCCAGTGAAACATGGTTACTTTTTTTTGAACAATGAATGGAAAGCATCACTGAAAGTCCCCTGAAACCCAATCATACCCCCGGACCCAGTCTGTACCATGTCCTGTTAACAGGGTACCAAGTTCCCAAGACAGAGGCCACCTTCACACTGGAGCAAGGAGAAGACCATGGACACCAGAGGGGGAAGCCCCACATCAGAGCTGTTTAGGCAAGTGAATGTGACCCAGGCAGATAGGGACATGGAAGTCAATCTCATGTTTTCTGGGAGAGCTCAATGCCTTTGAAATGCTCTGAAGGTGTATTAGTCAGTGTTCTCCAGAGACACAGAACCAATAGGGTATATAGACATATATAAGAGGGGATTTATTACGGGAATTTGCTCACACCATTATGGAAGCCAAGAAGTCCCCATCATCTTCTTTGTGCAAGCTGGAGAACTAGGAAAGCTGAAGCTGGTCATATAATTCAGTTTGAGTCTGAAGGCCTGAGAACCAGAAGAGTTGATGGTGTAACTACCAGTCGCAGGCCCAAGGCTTGAAAAATGGGGTAGGGGGTGAGGGGATGGTGTTGGTGTAAGCCCTGGAGTCTGAAGGCCCAAGAACCAATAGCCTCAACATCTGAGGGCAGGAGAAGATGGATGCCACAGCTCAAGCAGAGAGGGTGAATTTGCCCTTCCTCCACATTTTATTCTATTCAGTCCCTCAATGGATTAGATGATGCCTGCTCACGTTGGTGAGGACAAATCTTTACACAGTCTACTGACTGAAATGTTAATCTTTTCTGGAAACACCCTCACAGTTACACCTAGCAATAATGTTTTACTAGCTATCTGGGCATCTTAGCCCAGTTGAGTTGACATAAAATTAATTGTCACAGAAGGTGACTTATCTTGAAAGTTCTAAACTCCCTTAACTCGCTTCTCTAAGAGAAGGTTTATAACTTCAATTTTTCTTTATTTTGAATTGGAATGTCTAGACTGTTATTATACGCTTGCCCAACTATTGTATGTTCAGTGTTTTGAGGGCAGATAACCTGTCTCTTCTGTTTCACAGGTCCACATACAGAAAGAGAGGAATTGTGCCTTAGAAGTTGTACTTAATGGATTACACCCAGGAGCCTCATCTGCACCTGAACCTAACATGGTGATAAAATTTTAGACTTGGAGCTGATATTGTAATGAGCGAGCCTTTAGGGATCTTGGAATGGGGGTGAATGTATTTTGCATGTGAGAAGGATATAAAGCATTGGTGGTCAGAGGAAAGACTGGTGGACACACACCAAGGTGATCCATAGTAAGTAACACATTGTTGTATAATTTCCTCTTCTTGGGTGCAGGTAGAATCTCTGTGACTTGTTTCTAGGAAATAAAAAGGTGATGGGATGTCATTACCTTGATCAGGTTATATTACATTCAAAGATGATATGATGTAACTCTCATGATCTCATTATGTTATCTAACACTCTGCTTTAGTAGACTGGCACAAGAGATTCTCCTTACTGGCTTAACAAGGTAAGCAACTATATTGAGGAAGCCCACATGGCAAGAAACTGCAGGCAGCCTCTAGAAACCATGGGTGGCCTCTTCGATTTGAAGGTAGCCTCCAGCTGACAACCAGTAAGAAGCCAGGGCCCCCAGTCATGTAGCTGCAAAAAAATAAAATCTGCCAATGATGTGAATGATCTTGGAAGTGGTTTTTCCCCAGTCAAGTTTCCAGATGAAAATATAGCCTGGCTGACACCTTGTGAAATCCTGAACAGAGGACTTAGTTAAGCTATGTGTGAACTTTTGACACACAGAAACTGTGAAAGAATAAAAGTGTGTTGTCTTAAGCTACTAAGTTTGTAGGAATTTGTTACACAACAATGGAAAACTAATAGGATAACTCATGCTCTGTTTCATGGTTTCACATTTTCCTTAATGTCTACCATATAAAGTTCCATTTTCTATCTGGGCTTCTGATGATTATGTACACTGCATATGTAGACAATATGCATATTTTTATTTTTCATTCAGTTTCTTCTGTTCCAAGAAATAGTTCTTAACTACCCTAGTGCATCGTTTTTACTTTTTTTGATTCCCTAGTCCACAAATTCTTCAACCTAAAGAATTTTAAACCATATGGTATTTGACACTTTGTCCTTCTTTTATTTTAAGTAAATCCTTGGTAATAAGGGATTATATTTTACTTTTTTATTACTCCAGTGCTAGAGACATAAAACCTATTTAGAATATTGAAGGTGTTAAATATACGGAGGTAGTCAAAGGAGAATATTTTGTTTTATTTTTTAAATGTCTGATGAGAGAGAGAACTCAAAGGAACATAAATTATAACTGAAAAGAGAAAACAATGGCTTTAAAGCTAAAATTATTAGCCTTTCTACCATAATCCCTCCAATGTAATGGAAATCTAGTAAAAACAATTGTTTAAAAACAAGTGGCAGAGTGCATCTGCTTTTGAAGTGCAAACAAAATACCTTCCCTAATTCAGATATGGAAGATTTAGAGTAATTTTCAGTACAGGAGACAATTTATTCTTGAGCCCATATAAATTTTTTATTGGTGGAAATAGGCATGAAAATTAAGCTTTCTGGAGAAGAACATGAAGTTAAGGTTGGAATTGCAAATAAACTGGATTTTAAAGGCAATTTCATGAATAATTCTTGGAATGCAAAATCACCTACACAGTCATTTTAAAGACTGATGACTCTTGATCTCTTCATTTATGTATATTACTGAATCTGTAGGACAAGGGACTTATAGATGAGTTTTTCAACCCAGGAGTAAATTCTTTGCAACGGACATTGTGGCAATAATCTCAGTGATGACAGGTGCACTAGAAGTTAAATGGAAAATTGAAAGTGGAAAAAATACCAAATCAATTTTTAGGAATCCAATGCTTATTTTCTCTAGAATAATTAAAAATCATAACATGTAGGAGTCAAAAAGGTGAAAGAAGGGAGGTTTTTGGATAGGACTAGTATATCAGGCTCACCAAAAAAGGGAAAATAAACTGCATTTAATCAGACGATGCTCAATATTTGAAATTAATGGTGGAATGTGAAAATGGCATAATTTACTCATTCTATAATTATTTCATGAGAACTTACTATGTCACATAGACTCTCAGAACCTCACTGTTTCCCATTCTGGGCAAGGATGATATATTACTTATGGTAATTCTAAGCTGCTATACCAAGAGACGCCAAGATAATTACTTAAATAATGTAGAATTGTATTGCTCTTTTACGTACTTCTTTTTTTTTTTTTTTTTTTTTTTTTTTTTTTTATAGTCACCTAAACCCACTTTCATTATACGTACTTCTTTTAATAAAACTTGCTTCTGGTGTTCCTTCAGGTACCCAAATTTCTTCCAAGACATCAGCCCTCCATCCTTTTTTTTTCCTTTATAGTATGTTTTTATTTGTCACAGAAATTCACCATTTTCAAATGTACATTTCACTATGTTGTGCAAATATCACCACTATCTAATTCCAGAAAATAGCCATCATCTCAAAGGGAAACCCCAGACCTATTAGACATTAGGCTCACATGCACACGTATATTTATTGCAGCACTGTTCACAATAGCAAAGACTTGGAACCAACGCAAATGCCCATTAGTGATAGACTGGATAAGAAAATGTGGCACATATACACCATGGAATACTATGAGTTCACGTCCTTCGCAGGGACACAGATGAAGATGGAAACCATCATTCTCAGCAAACTAACACAGGAACAGAAAACCAACCACCACATGTTCTACTCATAAGTGGGAGCTGAACAATGAGAACACATGGACACAGGGAGGAGAACATCACACATTTTTGTATTTTTAGTATAGATGAGGTTTTGCCATGTTGTCCAGGCTGGTTTTAGAACTCCTGACCTCAAGTGATCCGCCCACCTTGGCCTCCCAAAGTGCTGGGATTACACGTGTGAACCACTGCGCCTGGCCTATACTTTTGTTTTGTCTTGTGTTTATCAGGTTTTCATATTAATGCTGCATTGCCTATATGAAAAGAATTGGTGAGTTTTTCTTTTTTAAAAAAATTGGGATACTTTAAATAACATTGGAATATCCTTCTTGCAGCCCTAGTACTTTTTAAATTATGGATTAAAAAAATCACTTTACGTTCTCTTCTTTGTAACTGATCTATTAACATTTTAAATTTCTTCTTGGGTTAGTTTTGGTCATTTACGTTTTCCAGAAAATTATCCATTTTGTCTAGATTTTCCAGTGTGTTGCTATATAGTTGCATACAGCATTTCGAAGTGAATCTTTCTACCTTCATCTTATTTTATTTCTTGGTAGCATTCTACAGAGTTGAAGATTGTACTTGTAAGTTTTGAGGTTTTTAATTTGTTGAATGGACATGATTAATTTACATCTTTAGTGTGACCTTGCAGAGAAATGTATGACGGATAGTAATGGAAAATTACAGGAAATCTGAAAATGTAATAAATTGTTTGTTGCCAAAAAAAGAAGTTAGTCTCAATTTTCTCTGCCTCCACCCCTTGGCAACCAGTAATCTACTTTCTGTATCTATGGATTTGCCCTCTGGACATTTCATAAACATGGACTCATATACTATGTGGCCTTTTGTGTCTGGATTCTTTCACTTAACATAATGTTTTCCAGGTTCATCCATGTTGTAGCTTGTAACAGTACTTAATTCTTTTTGGGGCCAAATAATATTCCATTTATGGATATACCACATTTTGTCCATTCATCAGCTTGTGGATAGCTTAGTTTTTCTTTTTTTCAAGTTTAATGTTAGGCTTAAAAATTTTATTTTTTAATTTATAAAGAAAAGAGGTTTATTTTGGCCCATGTATTCTGCAGGCTGTACAGGAAGCATGGTACCAGCATCTGCTTCTGGTGAGGGCCTCCATCACTGTTCCACTCATGGCAGAAAGTGAATGAAAGCAGAGTCTGTGCAGAGATCACACAGTGAGAGAGAAAGTGAGAGAGAAGGGAGGAAGTGCCAGACTCTTTCTAGTAACCAGCTCTGGTGGCAACTAATAAAGTGAAAATTCACTCATTGCTGCCAGGACAGCACCAAGCCATTCATGAGAGATCCATCCTCATGACCCAAACGCCTCCCAAAGGCCCCACCTTTAACAATGAGGATCAAACTTCAACATGAGATTTGGATGGGTCAGATATCCAAACTACAGCATTCCGCCCCTGGCCCCATAAATCTCATGTTCTTCTCATGTTGCAAAATATGATCATCCCTTCCCAACAGTTCCCAAGAATCTCAACTTGTTCTACTATCAACTCAAAACTTTCAAAGTTCAAAATTTCATCTGAGACTTAAGGCAAGTTCATTACAGTTGTGAGCCTATAAAATAAAAGGCTGGGCATGGTGGCTCATGCCTGTAATCCCAGAGGCCGAGGCGGGTGGATTACCTGAGGTCAGGAGTTTGAGACCAGCCTGGTCAAAATGGTGACACCCCTTCTCTACTAAAAATACAAAAATTAGCCAGGCCTGGTGGTGCAGGCCTGTAATCCCAGCTACTTGGGAGGCTGAGGCAGGAGAATCGCTTGATTCCGGCAGGCAGAAGTTGCAGTGAGCCGAGATTGGGCCACTGCACTCCAGCCTGAGCGACAGAACAAGACTCCATCTCAAAAAATAATAATAAAATAAAAATAAAAAACAAGTTATTTAATTCCAATATACAACGGTGGTACAGGCATTGGTAAACATTCCAATTCCAAAAGGGAGAAATGGATAACAGGCCCCATGCAAGTCCAAAACCCAGCAAAGCAAGCATTAAGTCTTTATTTAAAAAGTCTTCAAGAAATTAGAGACAGGGTCTTTCTTGTTACCCAGGTTGGAGTGCAGTGGATTAATTGCTGCTGACTGCAACCTCGAAGTCCTGGGCTAGAGTGATCCTCCTGCCTCAGCCTCCCAAAATGCTGGGATTACAGGCATGAGCCATCATTCCCAGAGAGTATTAAATAACAGTACCTGATAGATTACAAGTTCTGGATAGATGCATAGCAAATAGTAATTGCCACATAAATTGTAATTGCCTCCACCCTCTATTCTTTCAGTTATAATTATTCTCTCTTTTACATTTCAGAAGGGAAATTTGGGCTTGAAGCCCTAGAACAGTAAATTCTGAAAAAACTTGACTCCACAGTGAGATGCTTCCTGTTAGAAAAAATTATGATGACTAAGATGGAGAAATATCAGGAACATCTGAAAAAAAAAAAAACCCTTGAAGTCATATTTCTTTCATCAAAACAGAAAACATTAAATACAAGAGAGATTATGATTATTACAATGTTGTAAAAGTATTTTCAGTGGCTCCAAACATCGTCCTCTGACAAAGGAGACCCCATTAATTTGATTCATTTGTAAAGAATTGGAAACAAAATATAGACTCACATAGTAATAATAGAAGGACTACCACAAAGAACCTTGACAAGATTAATTATTGACTATTTTCATGCATAGTTCATTCTGTAATAAACATGAAAATATTTATGAGGAGAGAAATTTTTAAATGCAATCCATGGAAATGAAATCCATGTGGAGTGTGTATTCACCACACTCATAGAGTGCTCCACAGTGCTACAAAGCACTCTTGTGAGTGTGGTGAATACACAAAGGCCCATTTGGAAGGCAACACTCAAGATCCAGACAGAGAAGTCACACTGGACAGAAACCTGACAAGTGCAGTGGTTGTGGAAAAGCCTTCACTGGGATTTCACACTTAGGAAACACTAGACTATTTATACTGAATAGAGACAATGTGAATACGGTAGTCAGAGTGCAGTGGTGTGCGCCTATAGTCCTAGCTACTTGGGAGGTTGAGGCAGGAGGATTGCTTGATTTAGGAGTTCAAGACTGCAGTGTGCCATGAATATGCCTGAGCCACTGCACTCCAGCCTGGGCTTCATAGTGATACCCCACATCTTAAAAAATGAATATTGTCAATGTGGTTCAGAAATCAATATTCAATCAGAAATCAATACTAAATATGCATCAAAAAACTCACAAGGAGAGAAACTTTATGTATGTAATGAATGCGGCGAGACCTTCAACTGGAAGTCAAACTCCATTACCCATGAGATGATTCATGCTGGAGAGAACCTTAGGATGCAATCTTGTGGGATATTCTTAACTTCAAAGCCACAATTCTATGGCAGTCAGCAAGTTCACATTGAAGCCAAACTTTATTTATGTACCTAATGTAGAAGCACTTTCACCAAAAAATTCAAGCCTTCTCTCATACCAGAAAAACTCATACTGGAGAGAAACTCTGTATTGACTGAGAGAAACTTCAGAGGCCAGAGTTGATTATACATCAGAAAATTCACTCTGCAGAAAAACCTTATGAATGTAGTGTCTGTAAGAAATATTTTGCTAGGAAATCATGCCTCCAACTGCATCAGCAAATTCACACAGGAGAGAGACCCTATATATGTTCTGAATGTGGGAAGGCCTTCACCAACAGCTCCACATTGGAGAAATGCTACAAAACTTGCATTTAAGATAAACCCTGCAAGTGTAGTGCCTGTGCTAAGGCTCCATTCAGAAATCTGTTCTCATTATGTGTGGAACTATTTATACTTTTGAGAAAACCTGTTTGTTTTTTTAAAAAGGTAAAGCTTTCTCAGGAATCAGATCTTGACTGATTTATGTGGAAAAGCCTTAAGTGAGAAGTTGTCCCTTACTGTACATGTGGGAATCTTTAAGAATACATGATAGAAAGGGGAAAAATTCCTTTTAAAATATTTTTTATTTTACTTTTTGGTAGAGAAAGGTTCTCCCTATGTTGCCCAGGCTGGTCTTGCATTCCTGGGCTCAAGCAATCCTTCTGCCTCGGCTTCCCAAGCACTGGGATTACAGGTGTGAGCCACCATGCCTGGCCAAGAAATTTCTTATTTGCACCAGCCTCATTGATTATCACAACCTTTGTGTTGACAATTGAATGCATTAGGAAAGCTAAAGCTTTCTTGTAAAATTTTTCAAAACAGATTTTTAGGAGAAAAGTTTGTGGGAAATTATGTAAATAATAATGCTATATACCGTGGAAAGTCATGCATTTTAAAGTATGAAAAAAAAGAATGATAGAATCACAAAATACCTCTAAAGAAACATGCTCTTAAATCCATAAAGATTAAGTTGCTAAGTAAAAGGAGTAACAGGAAGTATAAATGTGTTGTTATTTTTAAAACCTAAAGTAACTTTGCATTTCACATTCCCTACTCTAACAACATATTCTAAAATAAAAATCATGACACTAATTTATTCATCTACAGAGATATCACTCTGTGTGTGTGTGTGTGTGTGTGTGTGTGTGTATTCACACACACAACAGTGAATATAGAGTTTTTAGTAAATGCATGAACACAATCTAATCATAGATACTGGCTTATGTAATATATCTTTTATCCTCCTTGCTTACTTTTCCACCCCCTCTTTCCCATTTCATTGCATCTTCACCCACATCAGCAACCCCCTAGAGATATCCATCTAGTGTGATCTGTTTTATTTTTGTCCCCCGTGCTTATAATTACATATACATACACATAAATTATCTCTACCTACTTATACTTGTATAGGCATTCATTTCTTCTCTGTTTGAGAAAAGTAACATTGTTATTCCCACATCCCTGCATCTTTGTTTTTTGGTTAACACCTCTTTAATGGTATTGAATTTTCCCAACCATTACTCATGTGTCAGTTAGTTACTGGGTAATCAACACAAGATCTTCATTGGCATGTATCAATAAGTGTTCATTCTCACAGATTTACAGTTCAGTTGGGATTCTGTCATCCAAGCTAGGCTTGATTGAGTGGCTCTATTTAAGGTTGTGGTAGCTGTGGCATCTCTTACTCCTCGACTCTCTCTTAGTCTGGGTCTCAAGCTTTAGGGGCAGAGGTTCCCCCTAGAATATTCTTCTCACAGCTATGGCAGAAACATAAGGGGTCATGGGAAAACTGTGGTGTGACTAATGAGGGTCTGTGGTATGGGTTATGGAGGGATTCTGTGTGGTCAGTGATGAAGAAATCTGTGGAGTTAATAACTAAGGATCTTTGGGATCAGTGATGGGGTTCTGTACCCTTAAAGCCTAGACCTAGAGCTGACACACTCACTCTCACATGTCCTTGGCCAAAGTAAGTCACATGTGCAAGTCCAAGTTGAAGAGGCAGGGAAGTATACTTTGCTCATGTGAGGGCAAGGCGAGGAAGGGCTGAAAGTTTGGGGCCAATGACTTCATCTATCACAAAACAATGTTTTTGTTGTTGTTGCTGGGTTTTTTTTTCCCACAATTTCTCTACTTGTTTTTTTTTTCCCCATCCAAAAGAATGTCGTCAATAAATATCATAGAGAGAGGGAGTAGAGCATAAGTAGGTGGATCAGCTCAGGAACCAGACTCTGAAATCCATATGGTAAAAACACACATGCAAGAAAAGGAGGAGAAATGAGAGAGGTTAGTCCTGCCCAACTTTAGATTCTACTACAGCCCCCATATAATTAAAGCAGTGGGATACTGACACAGGAATGGACAGACAGACAAGTAGAATAGAAATAAAAATTCCAGACATAGACCCAGAGTATATCTAGAATTACAGTACTGTGTATGATAAAAGAGTTAGTTCAAGACACTGGGGCAGCCTAGGTGCAGTGGCTCATACCTGTAATCCCAGCACTTTGGGACGCTGAGGAGGGCCGATCACTTGAGGCCAGGACTTCAAGACCAGCCTGGCAGACATAGCAAAATCTCGTCTCTATTTTTTTTTAAATTTAATTTAAAAAAGAGACACCGGGGACAAAGATGTACTTTTAAATGACTGAATAGACATTTAGAAAAAAGATTAAATTGGATGTTTTATATCTCACACCATACATGAGAATTGTAAGAGCCCAATAATAGACCCTAGGTAGATCCTAACCTTTGTCTTAAACTAAAACTGAAAAGTGTGTGGTAGGGGTAGAAGCGGAGCTTATGAGATAAAACAGCCTCTATTTTTTTTCAATTTGGGAGCTGGCCTTCTCTTGACAGCTCGGCCTTGATGCTCTGCTATTGAACATAAACAGTTTCCCAGCACAAGAGATAAAAACAGGACCACCCTGTCATCACGGTGGACCACAGACAAAACAGAAAAGAACTCCAGATGCGCCAACTCTAAGTCTCTCGTTTCTCTACAAGTTAGGGAGTATCTGGAAAAATGTCACCTTTTGCTCAGCAAGTCACTCATTTTAGATCAGGGGCTCCCTGCTGTGGAGCAGTTTGAATAAAGCGTTTCTTATACTTTTCAGCTCAGTCTCAGATTTGAAAGTTTTTAAGCAGGGTAAGTTGTAAATGGATGAGAGCTCTACACGTAAAAATAATGAAATCATACAGGTACTGGGAAGATAATATATGTGAATTCCTTTCTAACAGCTAGTACAGAATGGCCTTCTAAATGACCCCAATCCAGATATCTCTATAGATTCAATGTAAGAAAAAAGAAAACTGAATTAATACACATAAAGCACTTGGAAGTGGAGTCAGTAAGTGCTCCATGAATGGTACAACTGATCCTTCATGCCAGAGCTTTTTTTTTTATTTGTTTTTTGAGAAAGAGTCTTGCTCTGTTACCCAGGCTGCAGTGCACTGGGATGATCATGGTTTACTGCAGTCTCGACCTCCAGGGCTCAAGCAATCTCCTGCTTAGCCTCCTGAGGAGCTGGGACCACAGGTGCACACCAGAACACCCAGGTAATTGATTTCAATTTTTATTTTTTGTAGAGATGGGGGCTCACTATGTTGCCCAGGCTGACCTCGAACTCCTGGGTTCAAGTGATTCTCCTGCCTTGGTCTTCTAAAGTGTTGGAATTACAGGTGTGAGCCACCATGCCTTTCCTGTTTTGTTTTTGTTTTCTTGTGTTGTCACTTTTGCATGCTGCTTAGTTTCCAACATCTACAAGAGCAGAATCCAAAGCAAAATAGAGACTAAGAAACCATCAGTTGTCCATATTAGATATTCATGATAATTGCTTCTATTTTCCTGTGGAGGTTGGGGTGTGCTCTGATGGCTATTATGAGGGCTTTTAGAACCCTGCCTCCACTTGCCACCAATACAGCCGGAGGGGGCTGTGCTGTCGATAATATCTTCTTCTCCTTTTCCCCGGTATTCTCATCCAGGAACAGCATGTAACATCCTGAGGATTCCCCCCAGTGTTGTCTCCTAGGCTCTCTTTCCTGGCTCTTTCCGTTCCTCTTCTTAGAGGACACCTTGACACCATGCTATGCACTGAGGGGCACCTCTGCTTCTCTAAATATTGCAGCAAGCTCTCAGGACCAGCTCCAAAGACACTTCCCTCCACAAACCTGTCCAGAGGAGGACCCCACCCTTGCTGCCTGCTGCTCTGGTGTAGTCTACAACTCTGCTCTGTGAGGCAGGGGGTGCCTTTGTCTTCTGTACGGAATGGACACCTTCCCCAGATAATGATGCCCACAGTGCAGGGGCAAGTGGGCACAGCCATATTCCCTGCCCACAGCACTCGAAGACACCTTTTCATTTCTATTGCAGTAGTGAAAGTTGCCAAAACAATGCTGAGTAATGGTGATTATGGAGCCTATCTTGTTGGCTTCTTCGGTGGAGATGTCTTCAGTGTTTTTTTTCAATTCAGTGTTATGTTTCTTGATGACTTTTAGTACATGTTCTCTGCTGTATTTAAGGTTTAAATATTCTTGCTTTGGTTTGAATTTTGATTTGAGAATGACTGCCAATTTGTGTCCAATGCCTACAGTATATCCACTGATATAATAAGGTGTTCTCCCAGCGATCATGTATACTTGATGTGGTACTATAGGTCTTTTTCCTTGGGACCAACCTCTTCTTCAATTAATGTGCTCTGGGTCTCGAAAGTGGCTCAGGTCTGGAAACTCGCCTCTGTTGCATGGCAGTCCTATCATCCTCAAAGTAATCAGTTAGAAAAAGTCTGTAACAGCTTTTCCTATTGCCAGCCCTGGCCTAAAGGAGAAACACCACTAAACTTAGTGATGTTGGTGTCCCTCTTGCCTGAAAATTCTTAATGGCCTTTGTTAATAGGACTTCTTTGGAGTATGATTATCCAGCTTCTGGCTGTACCTAGTGTAGTCCAGCAGGGCCACTTCCCTGAGACTTTTCATTCCTTCTCCCACTAACAGCCATGGCAAATCTGGCATTTCAACATCACTTAGCACAGTTTATTGCTTTCTCCATATTGCTAGGAACCATCTCAGTGGTGAATTACATCGTTTCCTGAAGT
Source organism: Ateles fusciceps (assembly GCA_036589455.1). NCBI lineage: Eukaryota > Metazoa > Chordata > Mammalia > Primates > Atelidae > Ateles > Ateles fusciceps. The sequence continues at coordinate 900,353 of JAZHEH010002806.1, read as the reverse complement.
CCTTGCCAAGATGTTAAATCCCGTGTTTCTATTTTACCCATTCTTGTGTTCTTCCCATCCACCACCTCTTGATCCAAAGCCCTCAGAATTCCTCTTGATCAAGCACCCTCAAAATTCTGCCCCATATGTACTCCTCCAGCTCTTGTTGGTACATGCAGCCCAGGTCTTGCATCTCCCTTGCAGTATCGTTTCTTCCCTCCCTTATCATGCCCAGCACATATCTGACTGGGTTATGCTGTGGCTTAACCTTATTTATAGGTATAGTGGCAAAGAGGGAAAGTGAGGGTAGATCCTGATGGGGCACAGTCGAGGGGCTGCACTGTAGTTCAGCATACGGGTGTGATAGTCCTTAACAGGGAGGGATGGGCCAGCTTTTGCAGGCTTAGAGTGTTCAGAGATAATGGTAGCCAGCATCCAAGTGGACCCTAATAACCCTTGTCTTCTGGTATTCATGCCCTTGTACACTGGTTAAAGACTTGGTCCTGTGTAACCAATTGAGTGCACTGGAAGTGATGCATGTGACTTCTGAGTCTACATCACAGAAACCACTGCAGCTGTTTCCTTTGACCTCTCAGATTGTTCACTCTGGGGGAAGCCAGCTGCCACACTGTGAGAACAGCCCTGTGGAGAGAGCCATGTGGGGAAGAGCTGAGGCTCCTGGCCAAAACAGTCTGTACCAACTTGCTAGCCATGTGAGTGAGCTAACTTGGAAGTGGACACTCCAGGACCAGATGGCCTTATAGATGACTTTAGCCTCAGCCAATATCTAATGCAACCACAAGAGAAATGCTAAGCAAGAACTGCCAAGGTAAGTCCTTGAATTTCTGACCCACAGACTCTGTAAGCATAGTAAATGGTTGTTTTATATAACTAAGTTTTGGAGAAATTTGCAACATGGTCATAGTAACCGGATAAAGGGAATCTGGAGATTCAGGATTTTGGAGGTCATCAACCCAGATGTACCCTGTGTCAAGGTTGCTTTCTTTCCCAGTCAGAGCCCTGACCTTGGCATAGAAGATATGTCTTGGTTGGGACTTTAGCTTTCCTTGTACTCTGCTGCTCTGACCAAGTCCTGAGCCTTGTCCTTACTGTCCTTTGCCCCTCCACTTCAGGACATGAGAGCTTCTTCATATGCTGCTGCCAAGGAAGCCCCTTGAGGCTTTTACACTTTGGTTTCATTGCCTGTAACCACTCTCTGCCTTTTATTGTCGTTTTCTAGATTGTCAATTGAGCTCAGCAAAGGCACCCAATACTTTTAGCCTGATTGTTACTATTTCCCCATGTGCATCCCCCTCCACCAGTAGCCAGCCCAGTTCACCACCTGTGAGAGTTTTAACAATTGATTTGTTTCTTTATTCCAGGAGCTGTTTGCACTCCACCTGCTACTAATGATGATATCTTCTTTCTCGGGCAGTGGGTGACGCAGTTCCAGAACTCCATTTCATCCACAGCTTGCATTCTCAGAGCACTTCTGATACTCATTTTTATGTATTGAGTTCCCTAGGAAGCAGACTCTGAGAAAGAGTTTAGAGTACAGGATGTTTATTAGGGAGGGCCCTTGGGAGAAACACCTGTGGGAAAGAGTGGAAGGAAGCTGGAGTGAACAGGAGGAGAAGCTGAGCTGTGCTGCAGACCAAATGACAGCCTTAGCCAATCCTGCAGGGAGCTTTGGAGCTAGAATGGCTCTTTGCTGTGCTGACCTTTTATTCCCTAGACTTGATCAGACATTGGATGGGGACTGCCCCAGGAAAGGGCATGATCTTGGGCATGGTAGCTCTGTGCAGCTAAGGCAATTCCTGAAGGGATTTACAGTCCTGAATACCATCAGTGATAACTGGGAAACCATCTTTCCTTGAAGCAAGATCCGGGTGGTATGTCACAGTGACCATGGGTGTTGTGTTCAACAGACATTGGGCTGAAAGCACATGGGGTATCATGATGTTACAGGAATCCCTGCTTACTGGACCTCTGATTTAATAAAATATGACTAGAGTGAGTCTATTTTGAAGTGAGTAACTATGTACTCACAAGGCACCTATAGAGTTAATACTTATGATCTGAAAATAGCCACATTCCAAGCTGACCACCAATTATAAAATACAGAATATTTACTGCCATACAGAGCATCTTCCACCAAGCCTGCAGAATGTCCAGATGTCCTAAGCATGAAGCCCACTTTGCTTATTAAAGATAACACTAATGAGCAAGCTTAGGTTGAAGGATCAATGGTCATTAATAACACCAATTGCTCCTACCTGTAGTGAACACATCTGCACTTTCCAAGTTTAATTCTAGCTCCTTATAGTTTCTTATAAGTAGAGACGCTAACAAAGGACAGTGCTTTCCTCTGCTTGCTTTCTGAGGACACTCTACTCTGTAACAGAGTAGTTTCCAGTAAACTTGCTTCTTTCACTGTGCTCTGTGAATTGCTTCTAATTCTTTCCTGTGCAAGATCCAAGAACCTGCTCTTGAGATCTGGATCGGGACCTCTTTTTCTAACAACATGAGGCCCAGTGAAAGGACCTCATGAGGTTTTCCACAAACACCATGACGGAGGAAAACAGGAAGTTCAGCAAATAGTGTGCTGAAGGTGATAGCGGGAGAGAAGACTGCTGGGAGAAAATGGGGAAACAATAGGTGCTGTTCAGGGGGCAATAGGGATTTGAGGACACTATATGTTCTCCCAACATCCTCTGTGCCCCTTCACTTTTCCCCCCCAACATAACCCCTGAAACACTTTGGTTTCTTTGCCTGTTAACAGCTCTATGCCTTTTATTATCATTTTCTAGATTGTCAGTTGAGCTCAGCAGATGCACCCAATACTTTCAGCCTTATTGTTACTAGCCTTATTATTACAGAATACTAGTGTGATAGAGGCTAATGATGAACTCATTGACACGGGAATTTCTCTCAGCCCCTTTGCCAGACTCGCAGCAAGGGCACCTCTCTACTCAGCCCGTGGTACTCAACCCCTTGTGGGAGGGAGCACAAGAGCAAGCGAGTGTGGGATAAGCTCTTTTAGTTCTCTGCTGTCCACAGCCTGATGGACAGCAGCATGTTAGCAGCTCAGTCTGGCTCCTGGCCCCGTCGTGTAGGGTGGCTGCCCTCTGCTGGCGAGGGCAAAGAGCCAGTGCAATAGCCTTTATGGGTACCTGCACTCGATGGATCTTGAGCTCTTATTCAGCATCCAAGAAGAATGAGGATGCACTATCAAAGAGTGAGTAAGGGATGAGTGATGACAGCTTTCCGTGGAGAGGGGACGTGTGGTGGTCCCCCTACCTGAAGGCAGAAAAGCACACCCCCACCACACTCTGTTGCAATGTGTGTGGCTTTTATGGGTTTAGAATAGGGGAGGGCAGGCAAAAAGAAACAGAAGTTTTCACTCTGGTCTGAGGTTTTACCTGGGACTGACTGACCTCAGCTTGAAGGTGGGGTCTCACCAGGGACCCACCTCTATCTTCCTAGGCATTTGGCTGCCTCCTGTTGCTATCATCATTAGCTTCCATCACATGATTATTCTGTGACTCCCTACTAGATCCCAGCACAGTATCTGTGAATCACCAACAGCGCCCAGGGCCACATCTACTGACTCCATCAGCACCCCTAGAACAGCATTTTCTACTCTACCTGGCCCTGATCAATGTCTTCTGACATCCAAATAGCCTGAATCACAGTGTCCAGTGACTTCACCAGGCCACAGCTCAGTCACAGCTGTTCCACTTTGAGTTTCAATCTTCTTTTTTAGCAGGCACTCTCTTTGTAACCTAGGGTCCCTGGGTTTTGGAGTATGTAACTGAATTCAGGCCAGGGCCACTCATTATTTGAAAGCCAAAAGCTCAAAAGATGAGCTCTGGCAAAAGGAAAGTTAGCTTTATTTGAGAAGCCAGCAACTACTAGGGAGGCAGTGAACTAGCATTCAAAGACCACCTCATCGAGTTGTGTCTCTGGATCAAGGACATTTAAGGGAAATTAGGGGAAATGATGATGAAAACATTTTTGTGAAACATACGCAGTCTCAGGTGGGCAGTTAATCATTGCTTTCTTGGTCAATATTTTGTGGCCTTCTGCAGGTGCTATCAGCATATTCTTATCAGGCTGGTCAGCCTGTTCCCAGAGTTGTTGGTCAGCGTCTTTTCTTTTATCTCTGTTGAAGGTCATGTTTCCTGGGGCTGTTTTCATGAATAATCTGCAAACTCAAGCAAAGCAGTAATTATAGTCAAACAAATAAGCTTTTGGCTAACATGGAGTCAGTACTGTGAAAAAGTCTTCATCTGCAACTATTGTACCTTGAGTTCTTATTTCAAAAAGTTCCAGGAAGCTCAGCCGCAGCAAAACAAAAAACCAGTTGGATCCAGAGATGCCTGAGTTAGACATGATTTTAGCAACTCTCCTTGTTATCATACTTAAAACCCTGCTCAGGGAGGAGTTTATTTGCCACCTTCTATGTGGAAGCGTGCTCATGACTGCACCTGTACTGCCTTTACTCCACCTCTACATACAATGACTCAGCTAACCAGCCCCACCAAAGCCCTTGTTTTCATCTCTTCATTCCAGGAGGTGCTGCTTTGAGGAATTATCCCCAGTGTCCTTGTTGCAAGCAATAAAATCCTCTTGTTACATTCTCCTTGGTTGTGGTCATTGGACTGTCACTGCCAAGCAATCAAACTCACTCATGTGGGTAACACCTTGCTGAGATGTAGCACAGGGATTAGTTGGGTATGTACTCTTAGCTTCCTATTGGTTCCTGCCTTCACCACCCTGGCAAAGGATGTGCCAATGCACAGAAATACAGCTTCACCTTGACTCTGGGGACACTTGCACTGCCTCATTGAGTACATGTCAATGTATAAGGTCATCTCCACTGAGCCTTGCTGATGCAAGGAAGAGGAGAAGCAGGGTCTGACATACTGCCTGTTGCTGCAGGGTGGGAGCAGAAGCTCAGCTCTCTATTGGGCCTTTCTGATGGCAAGGATGGAGGAAAACAGGGTGTCCTCTAGCTGTTTCCCCACCACCTTATTCTGCCTCATTGATGCCATGTGGGGCTTGAGGTTCAGCTTCTAACTGGGATCCACTGACACCCAAGTGGTGGCCTTGTTCAGTCTCATTCTTTGTAGATGGGCCCCACTGGGCCCTATGACCCCAGGGGTGGGAGGAAAGTGGAGTTCTGACTGACCCTGACTTTTGCTGCATTGTTCAGTCTTTTTGATACCAGCTAGAGTGGAGGCCAGCTCACACTGGACCTCCCTGATACTACTACCATTGTGGAAGAATTGGAGGACTGCCTGCTTTTCCAGGCAGGGGAATGTAAGTAAGATCAGATCTGTACCCCACTTTGGCAACACTAACCTGGCAGGAGAGTCAGAGTGCCACACGCTTCCACTGGGCAGAGGATGAAATATTAACTCCCTGCTCTGTCCCATTGACTCTACTCCAGCAGGGGATGAGAGCGCTGCCCTGTGCTTTCTGCAAGGTGGTGTGGTGAGGATCAGGTCCCCACTCATCTCACTGAAATGGGTGGGGGCAGTTTTTCTATTGGTGTTTGGCTGGGGTAGGATGGATACTGCCAAAGACATTTTTATATTTTTGCCTTTTTACTCCTTGTGTAGTAACCACATAACTCTGTTTAATGTTTAGGTTTGTTCTCTCACCCTTCTGTATTCCTTTGCCTTTGGACTCTTCTGAATTTTTCTTACCATGTTATCTGTTTATATCTCCATTTGTTATGACCTCATTAAGCCCTCAACCCAAATAGCTGCTCTTGCTGGCAATGGCGACATCAGGGCCAGGACTCTTTTTTTTTTTTTTTTTTTCGAGACAGGGTCTTGCTCTGTCACCCAGGCTGCAGTGCAATGGCACAATCACAGCTCACTGCACCCTCAATCTCCTGGGCACAAGCGATCCTCCCACCTCAACCTCTCAGGTATCTGGGACTATGGGCATACACCATCATGCCCAGCTAATATTTTTATTTTTATTTTTTGTGGAGACGAGGTCTCACTATGTTGCCCAGGCTGGTCTTGCACTCCTGGGCCCAAGTGATCCTCCTGCCAGGCATCTCAAAGTGCTGGGATTATAGACATGAGCCCAGCGAGGACTCTTCTCTGATTTGTCACAAGAATTGAACTATTCCACTGCATAATATGTGTTCATTTTGGGTTTGGCTGCCTGACACTGGAGTTTGGCGGTGCCATTTAAAATCCCACCAGACCCCATACAGGGCTTGCATTGTCTCTTCTACTATAGGGTTATGTAACCATTAAGTCATAGTTAGACTCCTGATTAGATGATGGCTTCTGCTACCTAAATCCACGTCTCCACAGAGTAGAGTGACAGTGAAATATCCCTGCTGATGAGACTGGGATTTTTTTTTAAAGAAGCTGTCTCTTTAAGCACAAACAAAGACAAAGTCACCATGCAACCCCCAAAATACTAAATATCCCCCTTTTCTTGGCAAAAATGAAAGACTTCTGCTTCTTTTCTTTTTTTCTTTCTTTTTTTTTTTTTTTTTTTGAGATGGAGTTTCATTCTTGTTGCCCAGGCTGGAGTGCAATGGTGCAATCTTGGCTCACCACAACCTCTGCCTCCCAGGTTCAAGTGATTCTCCTGCTTCAGCCTCCCGAGTAGCTGGGATTACAGGCATGTGGCACCATGCCCGGCTAATTTTGTATGTTTAGTAGAGACAGGGTTTCTCCATGTTGGTCAGGCTGGTCTCGAACTCCCAACCTCAGGTGATGCACCCGCCTTGGCCTCCCAAAGTGCTGGGATTACAGGTGTGAGCCACCGTGCTCGGCAACTTCTGCTCCTTTACTAATTTCAGCTTTATCTTCACTCTATCTAGTTTTTGCTCTCTATAGAAAGATTTGTTGAGATACTCAATCATAGAATTGTTCTGCTTTCCAACAACTCCCTAATTAGAGCTGGTCTCCACTTCCTTGAGCCATCCAGAAAATTTCCCAAACAAAGCTCAAGTCTTATAATATGTCCTTTTAATATCTTCTTATTGAGATGCTCCATGGTTCCCCCAGGATGTGCACTCTCCCCTGCTACAACGAGTAATAACCTAACTTGCTCAAGTATAGCTGTGTCTTGGTGATCTTTGATTGGAGGGCATTGACATCTTGTAACTCTTTGGTTAAAATTCTTGCTTTTCCTGAATTTCCCATTGGTTTTCTCATCTGGGATTTAATAATGGCATTGCAAGAAGCAAAGTAGATAGTCTGGCATATTCCCCCTCAAGAAACTTGGCAAGTCAAACTACATGGATGGGAAACAGTAGGTTGAACCACTGAGAAACAGCTGGTTGTGCCTATGAGATGGGAGATTCTCAGCATTGCATTTCTGTGGGAGGGGAAGATTGTTGCAAATTACTTCAGAATTAATTGTTCTCTGTCAAGAGGTAGATATGAGGGGGAAATGGGCTTAGCACTCTGCAACGTCTACCTTCCTCTAATCCTTAGAAACACTATGAACAACAAAGACAGATAAGGTAGATTATTTTCTGAGGCTGACTCATTTGCAAACTAATCCGCCATTCCCCCACACTGGAAAGGGGCTGCAGGTGAGCAACCACTCTTCCTCTATAGCATTTACCTTCTCTCTCACCAGTCTGAACTCACTCCTTAACTTGGCCTGAAATAGCCCACATCCCTGACATTTTATTAATTCTCTTTCCTGGACTTGACTCCAGAAAGTACCTAAGAGGGTGAATACTATGCCAGACACTGTGAGTAGAAATTTAGACTCTCCACCTCCACTTCTTGTCTCCCAGTATAGCCATTTAACTAAGTGCCCTGGGAACACTGTCAATAAATCTCTGTCCCATCATATGGACATCCTGTATTGTGCCAATAAGGACCCTGGTTAGGGGCACATTCTTTCCCTTTCAGACAATCCCAGAATGCTTTTACCCTTACCCCGATCATCCCATCTCTTCCACATAGCAAGCCACACTGCAAGATCAATTGGAAATTCTGCATCAAAGTGTTGCAAGACATTAACATAATTTGAAAACTTTCTGTAATATGTGGTTTATTCAACATAAAATTATGGAAAAACATTGAAGAGGATCAATCAGAATTCCAGCGATACTGAGGATCTCCATGAAGAGCTGCTCTTCTTATTTTCCCAGCCACAAATTAACTTTCCTAAGTGTTCCAAGCAGAAGTTTCATGGGAGAAGATTTCTTAAAGCCCTGGCTAGGTTTTGTCAACTAACAAGTGCATGTATACTTGTGTTAGTCCATTTGCATTGCTATAAAGGAATACCTCAGGCTGGGCAATTTATAAAGAAAAGAGATTTAATTGTCTTATGGTTCTGCAGGCTGTACAGGAAGCATGGTGCCAGCATCTGCTCCTGGTGAGGGCCTCAGGAAGCTTCCAATTATAGCAGAAGGCAAAAGGGGAGCAAGCGCATCACATGATGAGAACAGGAGCAGGAAAGGGGAGGATGGGAGTGCCATACTCTTTTACAACCAGGTCTCGCATGAACTCAGAGTGAGAACTCACTCTACCAATGAGGAGACCACCAAACCATTCATGAGGAATCCAGCTCTGTGACCCGAACTCCTCCCACCTGGTCCCACCTCCAACATTTTTGGAGGTCATATTTCAACATGAGATTTGGAGAAGACAAAATACTTAAACCATATCAGTACTAGTACAAATTACGTCATGTTGTCATGTGCCTCTAACAATGATTCAGCTCTGAGAAGGCACTGTAATACACATAATATGTTTGATTACTGTGCAGCTATTCCATACGACAGTTCTGGGACTTCAGATGACCACTGGAAGCAGACTTCTCTGGTGGCCACACTAGGCATCACTACTACAGATATATAATTCCACTTTCCTCCCTTTCACACACTGACACATTTACATTATACACATACATATACAATATTATGTCATCAGGGCTTTCACTTTCGAATGAGGAAGCTGCAATATTAATCTGGAACTCAGCTTTAAATTTTCTACAATCAGTTTGCCTAGGAAGAAATCTCTTCATTTAAAGATTAATAGACCAGGCACGGTGGCTCACACCTGTAATCCCAGCACTTTGGGAGCCTGAGGCGGACAGATCGCAAGGTCAGGAGATTGAGACCATCCTGGCCAACATGGTGAAACCCCGTCTCTACTAAAAATATGAAAAATACGTCTCTACTAAAAATACGTAGGGCATGGTGGCATGTGCCTGTAGTCCCAACTACTCAGGAGGCTGAGGCAGGAGAATCGCTTGAACGCTGGAGGCGGAGATTGTAGTGAGCCGAGATCGCATGACTGCACACCAGCCCGGTGACAGAGCAAGACTCCATCTCAAAAAAAAAAAAAAAGGATAAAGATTAATAATGATAATGATGATGATGACGATGATGATGATAATTGTTCCTGACCCATAAGGATACTACAAATAAAATAATGGAAAAAGAAAAAAAGTATCACACACACACACACACACACAGACCTGGCTTTTGGATTGAGATACATAAATTTTTAAATGTTAAGAAAGTATCCATCAATTCCACTTTTCTTGAAGGTTTTTAAATGTTCATACAGTAAAATTGACGTGTTTTTGGGTCTGTATCACAGTAAGGATAAAGAACAGTTTCATAACCTCTAAAAGATCCTTCGTACTACCTCTTTGTAGCCAAATTTCTCCTCCCCACCAGTTCCTGATAATGACTGATCTGTCCTGGTCCCTACAGTTTTGTCATTTCCACAATGTTATATAAACGAGATCATATAGTATGTAATCTATCATGAATGGATGTTGAATTTTATAAAAATCTTTTTAGTATCTATGGAAATAATCATACAAGTTTTCTCCTTAGACTCATTAAAAATAGCAAATTATATTAATATGACAACTCAAATTTTAATCACAACCCTAGAATTTACCAGCTATATAACATTAGACCAGTTACTTGTTCTACGTTCCTCATGCAGATGAAATGAGTTAATACATGGAGAGCACTTAGACATGCCTGGAACTTAAATATTATATGGATATTTGCAAGTATAATTGCTAACGTTATTACCTAATACATTTGAGATTACAGAGAGGAGGTTTACACACTTGGAAAGTATCTCAGTTATTTGCTGCTACAAAACAAATTACTCCAAAACTTAGTGGCTAAAACGACACCATTTTATTTGTTCGTGATTTTATAGGACAGCAGCTTTAACTTGGCTCATTTGGAGGGCAGAGTGGTTCTGCTAGTCTTGTCTAATGTCATTAGTGGCGCTGCAAGTCATCCGGCAGCTTGACTGGGACTAATGTTCTAAGATGGGCTCACTCACATGTCTGGAGGCTTGGTGGGGACAGCTGGAAGGCTGGTACTTCTCTACACTTGATCTTGCCTCATTCAATAGTCTTGCCCAGATTTCCTTTCATAGTAGTCTCAAAGCAGCAAAAAGATGAAAACAGAAGCTGCAAGGCCACTTGAAGCTCAGGCTCTGGAACTGACACAATATTTCCACTCTATTCTATTGGTTAAAGTAAGTCACAAGGACGCCCAGATACAAGGGATGGGAAAATTGAGTCCATCTCTTGATGGGAAGAACTGCAACATAATGCAGCTATATATGTCAATCTATCAGAGGAGAAATTTGGAGATGGAGTAATTATAAACATATAGAAAATTAAATAAACAACGAATCCACACAGTTATTAGCGCCAGAGAAGATAAAGAAAGAAACAGAAAAGGAATAGTAATCACAGTATCTATATTATTCAACTCAACTGTGACTACAGTTTACAAAGCCATAATGATAATAATCATTGACCCCTAAGTTGACCACAATCATGATGCATCTATATTAGGAGGATAGAGGCAGAATTATGTAAGTATGCAAGTGATGTGCATATGGGATGAGACAGTGAACTACATCTTTTTCCAGTAGGAATTCAGTCAGTAGAAAATATTTAATATTGAAAAATCAGGGGCTGGGCACAGTGGCTCACACCTGTAATGCTGGCACTTTGGGAGGCTGAGGCGGGTGGATCACAAGGTGAGGAGTTTGAGACCAGCCTGGACAGCATGGTGAAACCGTGTCTCTACTGACAATACAAAAAATTAGCCTAGCATGGCAGTGCGGGCCTGTAGTCCTAGCTACTTGGGAGGCTGAGGCAGGAGAACTGCTTGAACCTGGGAGGTGGAGGTTGCAGTGAGCTGAGATCATGCCACTGCACTCTAGCCTGGGCAACACAGCGAGACTCCATCTCAGAAAAAAATAAATAAATAAATAAAATAAAGATAGAAACAAAAATCGAGAAGCAGCAATCTGTTTCTGACAATTATGAAGGTAAATACCAACAGAATCCATGAAAAGGGTAAAATGCAATTGCTTCTGGGATAAGAGAATGGGATGAGAGGTGGGGCAGAGCAGAAGACAACTATTTTTCATAGCAATTCTTGTAAAACTACTTATTTTTAGTATATGCACATATAATTTTGATAAATCTACAATTTTTAAAAAAAGCTCTACCTTAATTAAAATGCAAATGATGGCCAGGCACAGTGGCTCATGCCTGTAATTCCAACACTTTGGGAAGCCAAGGAGGGTGGATCATTTGAGGTCAGGAGTTCAAGACCAGCTTGGCCAATATGGTGAAACACCGTTTCCACTAAAAATACAAAAATTATCTGGGTGTGGTGGCACACATCTGTAATCCCAGCTACTCGGAAGGCTGAGGCAGGAGAATCACTTAAACCCGGCATGTGGAGATTGCAGTGAGCTGAGATCTCACCACTGCACTCTAGCCTGAGCAACAGAGTGAGACTCTGTCTCAACAAAAAAAAAAAAAAAAAAAAAAAAAATGCAAATCACCAAGAAGCAAGAAATAGTCACAAATTTATGTATAAGAGAAACTATTATCAAGGTTCTTATCCTTAATATATAAAAAGCTCTTTAAAAATAGATAAGCTAAGTCAATCAACGGAAAAATAAATCATCAAGGGAAAGGAAGAGAAATTTTTAAAAAATAATGAAAAATTTAAGTTTTAAAGGTATCTTGAATTTTAAAAAGTAATGGAAATTAAATAAAAATCGGATACTACCTAACATGGATCAAGTTAAGAAAGGTAAAATCTAATAACATCTAAGGTTGGTCAGAGGGTGGGCTAATGGGTACTGCTTATAGTGGCATACAACTGTGTAGGGGCAATTTGGGAAAGAATATAAAAAAGCATAATAATGGGTTATGCCCTTTTCTCAAAAGTTATAATCTAAAAATATATGCTAAGGGAATAACCAAAGAGGGTAATTTAAAAATCACAAGTAGAGTCAGCACAATTCTGTTAGTCAAGGCAGGAAATAATGAAAAACTTAAATAACCAACAGTAAGATCTTGGTTAAAATAAAATATATAATATTTACAGGCCAGAAGCAGTGGTTCATGCCTGTAATCCCAGCACTTTTGGACGCTGAGGCAAGCAGATCACCTGAGGTCAGGAGTTTGAGATCAGCCTGGCCAGCATGGTGAAACCCCATCTCACTAAAAATACAAAAATTAGCTGGGCGTGGTGGCATGTGCCTGTAATCCCAGCTACTTAGGAGGCTGAGGCAGGAGAATCGCTTGAACCTGGGAAGTGGAGGTTGCAGTGAGCTGAGATCGTGCTATTGCACTCTAGCTTGGGCAACAGAGCGAGACTCAGTCTCAAACAAAAAAAATCTATGTAATGGAATACCATTTAAATAGCGGACACAGAATCATTTGTATTGACATAAAATATTCAATATGAAAATTATTTTTAAGTAATCAAAAAAGATTTCAAACCTTTACATACAGTATAAATTCATATTTGTAAAATATATCTACCTTTCCATCTATAAACATACAGCAATATTATATGTAGATGATAAAATTAATGGTAATTCATCTTTCTCCATTTTGCTCCTCATTTAAAAGATATTTATAGAACACACATATTTTCCTTGTTTAATTGAAAAAAAACTAAAAACATAATAAAGATATTCTATCAAAAATTATTCCTGAGGGATATCTACCAAATTGCTAAGATTTTTTTGAAATATATTACTGCCCCACGAATCCCTTTTATCCCCGCATGCCTCAGGTCATCTGTGCTAAACCTTTGCAACCTTGGATATCTTCCATGCAGTAGCACTAACTCCTGCACTAAAAGCCACTGTTACTTTGGGTGCTCACCCCTAGCACCACACCTTCTGAAGCTGTGGTTTTGCACATACTTAGGAACACTGACACCACAGTTGGCCAACAGTCAAAATTGTACAGATAGTCTGTGTTTGGTCTCCATAAGTGGTGTTTTCAGGCAGGGAACATGGTAGAGTTTATGGTGAACTTCCATATGGGGGCTGCCCTCTTGGAAAAGTATACATTACATACAGAGAAGGAAGCTTGCTTGTTTTAACAAAGTGGTCAGGGATTAGAGGTGTTGGCCTTCTCTAGGCAGGATTCTTAGAGTAGAGGTGTTTGAATCTGAGCTACGGGGATCTGTGGTATTTATAGAAGCTGAAGTGTCCCTTCAATTTACGGCATGGGGCAAGGCAGAGAAATGATCTCCTAAGTGATACAACTGTGGGACAGAGGTAAAAATTCAGGATAGAGCCATCCTCTTCTGAAGGATACCACTGGAAGAAATGGGCAAGTCATAGAGGTAAACTACTGAGAAATACCACTGGAGAAGATGGGGCGATGTCAGGGTGATATATATCCCTCTAGGTAAATAATCCTCATGGTTGTGAGTGAGTTCAGGGTAATACAGTTTCCATGTGGGTGTTACCACTGAGGGAGAGAGAGGAGAAGTCAAGGTGGTAAAGTTCCACCCCTGAGTGCTGCCATAAGGGATGGAAGGAGAAGTCACGATGAAGGAGAAGCAAACAACCTCTGAGACTCATAGGGACATGTCCACTATTCATCAAGCATTGACTGACTGCATGCATTGTTCCAAATGCTTTACATCTATTAACCAATTTATTTCTCTGAGATATCTGAACTTTTAAGGCACAGCTAATCTGGGCTAGAAATGAATATACCCAAGTTTTCTTCTAATACTTGTATATTATTTCATTTTTACATTTAAATCTCTGATCCATATGGAGTTTGCTCTCACGTATGGTGTAAGGTGTGTATCAAATTTAATCTGTTTCTAAATGGCCATGTCTAGTGGGTTGTTGTCTCCCCCAAAAGATGTGTTCCCGGAACCTGGGAAAGGATCTTTGCAAATGTAATGAAGTTAAGGCTCTTGAGACGAGATCATCCTGGATTAAGCCAGTGGGCCCTAAATCCAATGACAAGTGTCCTTATAACAGACAGAAGAGGAAAAAGAAACAGAGAAGGTGATGTAAAGACAGAGGCAGAAATTGGAGTGCTGCATCTACAAATCAAGGGATGCCAAACATCACTGGAACTACCAGAAGCTAGGAGAGGCATAGACTACATTCTCCTCCATAACCTCTAGAAGGAATCAGCTCTGATGACATCTTAATTTTTGACTTCTAGCCTCCAGAACTGTGAGAGAAAAAATTTCTGATGTTTTAAGCCACGTAGTTTGTGGTAATTTGTTACTGCAATCCTAGGAAACAACACCATTTATGTAAAAGTTCATCTTTGCCTCTTATGATTTGAGATGCCATTTCGATCATATACAAAAATTTATTCTGTATTTGGATCTATTTCTAGACCTTTTACTCTATTTCACTGGTTTATGTACTCGTGACATTACCACATAGTTTTAATTATAGAGGCTTTATAGTATGTTCTAATACCTGGTGAGGTTAATCACTATCATTATGTTTTTTGTGGGGGGGTGGCTTATAGTTATAAATCTTTATATTTCTCTTATAAATCTTAGGCAATTTGGTTTCTGAGTTGATGCATTTAACTATTATGCTATACTAACTTTTTGGGATATTTATTAGAAAAAAGTCAGGGAAAGGGGTGAGTGACCATTCATTGAGTTTTAAGATATTGAAGGATTGGTCCCCATTTTTCCCTCCTCCCTGTATCCATACTCTCTCCCCCTTGACTTTGTGCTTGTCCATGTGATTTGCTTTGCTTAATTGCATATGGGTAGAAGTAATATGTAATTTCTGAGATGAGGCCTTACAAGGCTTTGCCTGGACTGGCTTGCCCTCTCTGTCCCTTTGCACCACTATAAGAAGATATATAGGTAATTGCTGCTTCCCAGTCTCAGCTCTAAAATGGTAGACATGTAAAGCACAGTTGCCCCAGCTGTAGTGCCAACAGTGGGGCCCAGCTTAGATTAGACAAACCTCAGTCAGTTCTCTAGATACTGGAGAATAAATGTGGCACTGACCCAACGGATAAATAATTGCAGAGAATGGAAAAATTCTACCATGGTAGAGTTTTATGTCACTATTTTAAAAGTATTATAGAGTGAAAAAATCAAGTTGCAGAGAATTGAGCATAGTATAATCTCACTTTTGTAAAACATCCAAAAAGAATGTATGTGTGTAATATAGAAGTGTGTGTATGTGCATGTGTGTATTACAAACATGAAAATAAGAGTGAAATGGTTCATACATGATGGTTTGCACTGGTGATCTGTAGGGAGGATTGCAGGTATAAGTGAAGGGAGAATAAAAGGATGAGGAGGTTGAGCAAATGAAAAGATTAAAAGTACTACATATTAAAATCTAATAAGAATGATAGTATTGCGGAATACTATTCAGCCATAAAAGAATAAAATGCCATTTGCAGCAACATGAATGGAACTGGAGGTCATCATGTTAAATGAAATAAGCCAGGCACAGAAAGACAAAATCCCATGTTCTGACTCATGTGGTAGCTAAAATAGTTGATCTCCTAGAGGTAGAGAGTAGAATTATAGATACCAGAGGCTGGGAAGGGTAAGGGGGGATAAATAGAGGTTGGTTAATGGGTACAAGCATACAGTTAAATAGAAAGAGTAAGTTCTGGTGTTCAATAGCACAGTAAAATGACTATAGTTAATCATTTACTTTATATTTCAAAATATCTAGAAGAAAGGAAAGACTTGCAAGATTCAAACACGAAGAAAAGATAAATGTTTGAGGTGATGGATATGCCAATTACCCTGATTTGATCATTACGCTTACACATTGTATGCATCTTAAGTATCACATGTACTCCATAAATGTATACAATTATTATTTACTAGTAATGAGAAAGAATAATAGCATCGTGTTTAGGAATTCACATGAATGTCTACAGAAAGAAGAGAAAAAGTACTGTTAAGTAAAAGCTGATAAGATTGTATTTACACATTTACATAAAAACAGAATCCTATATATAAAGGAATAAAAATCATGGTTTTATTGTGGAATCTCTTGCTAGAAATACACACTAGGGAACATATTTGATAGGTACAATTATATCATATTACAAAAATATTTAAAACACATACTATACCTTCTGTTATGCAGTGTATTATGAAACATATTCTCTTGAATTCAGGGTATGTCTATATCAGATATACTAGTTAGTTGTCCTATAACTAGTTTGTTAACACTATAAAATATTTGAAATTTCACAGAAAACAGGAAAAGCATTTACATAATTTTCCATATTCTTTTTTTATAAAGAGTTTGGTATCAATTTATGTCATAATGCTTTTTGTGGGAAGTCTTTTCCTAAAGGATTAAATTTTAACAATTTCTTCTCAGTTGGGTTCTATGAATTCTATGATACTGTCTTAGGTTAGGTTCCCTCATATACACAGAGGCTAAGAAAGGCATCTGGAAGCATATGATTTATGTGTTCTTCATGGTGAACCTGTAAGGGAATAAGAGAAAGTTAGGGAAGGAGAAGGAGTCATCACAAGGACATGGTTTCATGTAGAGTCAAGCCTTGGTTTCATGCAGGGCAGAGGAGTGTGGGGAGGGGGAGGAGCCTCTGGATTGTAAATTACACTGCTAAGTTTTTCTGCCTTGAGGGAGGAACTTGGGCTCTTGTATCCTTGTATTAATCACTCATTGGCTAATCCCCTAGGAGGGTAGTATAACCATCTCCAGGCATGTTGGCACTATGGAAAGCCAAAGGCAATGCTCTGGAAAAAGCTACAGGTATAAGCTGTTTGCTGCAGCACTTGCAGCAGCTGGAAAATGGGTGCCCTGGCCAGTCAAAGGGATCAGGGTGAGGCACCAACAGTGTACACTCCACATAGTGAGGTCGTGCAAATATGGAAAGATGTTGCTCTGATGAATTCTTAGGGCTTCTCTTCTTAGCTTCTCTCATGAATATACTCACATGGTTTTTCGGCTGCATGCATTCTATAGCATACACTTAGATCTGACTTCTCTGAGAAGCCTTTCTCATATTCAAGAAACATACAGATTTTCTTTTAGGTAGGAATACTTGGATGCATATTGAAAGCTGATCCCTGGGTGCAGCCTTTCCCACAGTCACTTCATTTATAAGGTTTAGCTAGAGAATGAGTAATCTGGTGCTTATACAAACTTGACTTGTTGGTGAAGGCCTTATCATACTCAGTACATACATAGGGCTTCTTTCCTGTGTGAATTTGCTGCTGCTGAAGCTAGTGCGTGTGTGTGTGTGTGTGTGTGTGTGTGTGTGTGTGTCTGTGTTTGAAGGCTTTCCCACAGTCGCCACACTCACAAGGCTTCTCTCCAGTGTAAATTCTCTTTGATCACTAATAAAAACTGACTTGCATGGGAAGGTCTTCTCACACTCAGGACATACAGATATGGGATGTATTAGTTTATTCTCACACTGCTATAAAGAAATACATGAGACTGGGTATTTTATAAAGAAAAGAGATTTAATTGGCTCACAGTTCTGCAGGCTGTACAGGAAGCATAATTCTGGCATCAACTCAGCTTCTAAGGAGGCCTCAGGTAACTTTCAATCATGGTGGAAGGTGAAGGGGAAGCAGGCATGTCTTACATGGTCAGAGCAGGAGGAAGAAGAACAAGTGGAGAGGTGCCACACACTTTTAAATAACCAGATCTCATGAGAACTCACTCACTAGAAAGTACCCAGCAGGGATGGTGCTAAACTATTCATGAGAACTCTGCCCCCAATGATCCAATCACCTCCTACCAGGCCCCTCCTCCAACAATGGCGATTACAATTCAACATGAGATTTGGGTGGGGACACAGATCCAAACCATATCATGGGATTTCATGATAATATGAGTTTTCTGATGTGCAAGGAGATGTGATTTTTTTGGTGAAGGCCTTCCCATGTTTAGTGCATGGATAGGGTCTCTCTCCTGCATGATTTTGTTGATTCTCATGGAGCTGTGACTTGAAAGAATTCCCACAATCACTGCATTCATTGAGTTTTTCCCTAACATGAACTTTTTAATGTGTGATTAAATTTGACTTATGGTTGAGGCTTTTCATGTTCAGTACATACATGGGGTTTCTCTCCAGTATGAACATTCAGATGTATGTTGAGGTGAGACTTCTGGGTAAAGGTTTTCCCACAGTTGCCATATTCATAAGGTTTCTCACCAGTGTGAATTCTCTGATGTGTAATCAAGACCAATTTGTAAGTAAAGGCCTTTCCACATTCAGTACAGACATAAGCTCTCTCTCCCAGAATGAAAAGTCTGATGTGTGAAGATGTGTGACTTCTGAACGAAGACTTTTCCACATTTGGTGCATACATAGGCTATCCTCCCAGTCTCACCTTTATGAGAATTAACATAGTATAAGAAGCTATAAGTAAAATTTGACTATAACTAATAATCTCAAGGTTTTTCTTGCATTGCTTCTATTAGGACTTGTAAGTTTTAATTATGTTTAAAATCCTTTCCAAATGAATCATATTTAAGGAATGGCTTCTGTGAACTAATTAGATGTGGGCTTATGTGAATTGTTTTTCCAATGTACTTAGATTCATAATATTTTTCCTTATTCAATATGTTACTGTTGATGAAAGCAAATGACTCAAAGGTCTCTTTTGGTTTTCCTTACATCTCTATCTGTTCATCATCTTGCCACAGTTTTTACTAAAAATGGAACCAATGAATTGTCCCTCTTGAATTCACCTACTATCTTATTGTGAAATAAAGCTTTTTACAGAAATTTACTATTATAGGATTTCAATCCCACATTTCCCCCAAAAGGAGAAAAAGAAGATGAAATTGAAACACAGAACAATTAGCGTAGTATAGAGAAGCCACATGCAACTTATCCAGACTGAACACAGAGAAATCACATGATGATGATAATGATGATTCTTATTATATGCTGTACACTTAAATAGCACTTAGGACATGCCAGATACTGTTCTAAGTGATATATAAGTATTAATACATAATACATGTATTTAAACTCATTTAATTTTCATAGCAACTCTCTGAGGTAGATATTATACATGCTTTCAGAAGAAACAGCTGAAGCTCAAAATGGGTAAATAATTTGCTCAAGATGACATGGGTCCTGTGTCAAGCTGGATTCAAACCAAGCCAGCCTGTCTCCATTTACATGGGCTATCTAGTACCCGTTAGTTCTTATAGCAGCTCAGTTTTACCCTAAGTAATAAATAAACCAACTTACCCAGAAGGGAAAATCACTAATATTTCAATTATTTTTACAGAAGATAAAATATAGCAGGTTTTCAATATTTATAAAATGCATAAATTACATCAGCAGTCCTCAACTCTTTTGGCCCCAGGGACTGGTTTTACGGAAGACAATTTTTCCATATGGACCAGGGATGGGGGATGGTTTCAGGATGATTCGAGTGCATTACATTTATTGTGCACTTTATTACTATTCTATTATTATTACACTGTCATATATAATTAAGTAATTATACAATTCACCATAATGTAGAATCAGTGGGAGCCCTAAGCTTATTTTCCTGCAAGTAGATGGTTCCTTCTGGGGGTGATGGGAGACAGTGACAGATCATCAGGCATTAGAGTCTCATAAGGAGTGCACAACCAGATCCCTCACATTCGCAGTTCACAATAGGATTTGCACTTCTATGAGAATCTAATACCCCCCCACCCATCTGGCAGGAGGCAGAGCTCAGGTGATAATGTGAGTGATAGGGAGCAGCTGTAAATACAGATGAAGCTTCTGGCCCCACTGCTCACCTCCTGCTGTGCCGCCTGGGTCCTCACAGGCCACGGACTGTCTTCTACTGGTACAAGTGTGTGGCCTGGAGATTGGGAACCCCTGAATTACACCATTATTCTATTCTACCAAGTTTGAAGATACTGAGTGTGATCTGATTATAAAATCCCATTTGTTTTCCTCTTGTAGCTAGGTTAAAATACTGGCATCCAGAACCTTGTCCCCCAAACTCCACTATACTTTCACTCTTATGTTACTGGATATACTTTTATATCCATAAACCTCCTTTCATTTACTCTTAAGTATGTCAATTCATAGGCATGGATGGGTAACTTTTTTGAACTTTGTACTTCATTTAGCATACACACACAAACACACATACATACATATACACACATACATACATGCACACACACAAACCTTTTACTGGAGCCAAAAATATTTAGTTACAGCTACCAGTCTTCAATGTAAAAAGTTCATGCCTGCACTGAAAATGTATCTTTAACAGTCCTGAGTCCACCAACTTCATAGGCCATACATACAGTCATCAGTCTGAGAAAATATCTAGTATATGTGAGTTTGTATTCCATTAGTAAATAATATTTACTCAAAAATCCAGTGTATTCCTAAATCCAATAATTATTTACATATTCTTCTCTCATTAAGCTTGCTTTTTCTGCTTTGTGACAATTCAAAATGTGTATGTGATTCATAGATCAGTTAAGAGTCCTACGCTCTGAAAATTAATCTCATGATCTAACCACGTTTCTAGGGAGACATGGTTTTCTTTGAATTTTAAGAGCAGACACTATCTATGTTACCCACTTTCATGCTTTTTAAATAATAGTTGTCCACATTGCTAGAATGATTAATGAACAAAGGCTGAATTCTTTTTCTTTCAAACCATGTTTTCCCTTCCTAATAACAATCTGTCTTTGAATTCTTTTCAACACATTGAAAACAGTCCTACTGAAACAAAACACCCTGGTTTACCTATCTCCACAAAACCAAAAATTTCAGTACTTGAACTGGTTTATCCCTTTTTTCACTAAAAAATTAAGAAAAAAATATTGCTATTACTCTTATTCTTAAGTATTTTAGAAAAGCTCTAGGAGAAAAATCATCCTCTGTCATACAATTTGAAAATACATAATTTGCATATAAATATTTCTGGGGCTGGGCATAGTGGCTCACACATGTAATCCCAGCACTTTGGGAGGCTGAGGCAGGCGGATCACAAGGTCAGGAGTTTGAGACCAGCCTGACCAACATGGTGAAACCTCGTCTCTACTAAAAAAATAAAAAAATTAGCTGGGTGTCATGGCACACGCCTGTAATCCCAGCTACTCAGGAGGCTGAGGCAGGAGAATTGCCTGAACCCAGGAGGCAGAGGTTGCAGTGACCCCAGGTCGTGCCACTGCACTCCAGCCTGGCGCCTGGTGAGGGAGTGAGACTCTGTCTCAAAAAAAAAAAAAAAAAAAGAAGCACAAGGAAGTTCACACAGCAGCTGGGCAGAGCCTGAGGCAGCTCAGCAACACCTCTGCAGGCAGACTGTGACTAGACTCCCTCCTTGCTGGGCAGGGCATCTCCAAAAAAAGGCAGCAAGGGACTTATAAATAAAGCCCCACCTTCCCGGGGACAGAGCACCTGGGAAAAGGGGCAGTTGTGAGTTCCACTGTAGCAGACTTAAACATCCCTGCCCAGCAGCTCTGAAGGAAGCAACGGAGCTCCCAGCACAGCACTTAAGCTCTGATATGGGACAAACTACCTCCTCAAGCGGCTCCCTGACCCTCATATATCCAAAGAGACACCTCATACAGGAGAACTTTGGCTGACATCTGGCAGATACCATTCTGGGACAAAGCTACCAGAGGAAGGAACAGGCAGCAATCCTTGCTGTTCTGCAGCCCCCATGGGTGATTCCCCAGGCAAGCAGGGTCTGGAGTGGATCTCCAGCAGTCCTGCAGCAGAGGAGCCTGACTGTTTAGACCCCATCTGAAAGTCACCAACTTAAAAGACTAAAGGTAGATAAATCCATGAAAATGGGAAGAAATCAGTGCAAAAAGGATGAAATCACCAAAAACCAGAACGCCTCTCCTCCTCCAAGGGATCACAACTCCTCATTAGCAAGGGAACAAACCTGGATGGTGAATGAATTGACGAACTGACAGAAGCAGGCTTCAGAAGGTGGGTAATAACAAACTTCTCTGATCTAAAGGAACATGTTCTAACCCAATGCAAAGAAATTGAGAACCTTGAAAAAGGTTAGACAAAATGCTAACTAGAATAACCAGCTTAGAGAAGAACATAAATGACTTGATGGAGCTGAAAAACATAGCACGAGACTTCATGAAGCATACACAAGTTAATTGAAAGTAAATCACTCCTCAGCAAATGCAAAAGAATGGAAATCATAACAAACAGTCTCCCAGACCACAGTGCAATCAAATTAGAACTCAGGATTAAGAAACTCACTCAAAACCGCACAACTACATGGAAACTGAACAACCTGCTCCTGAATGACTACTGGATAAATAATGAAATGAAGGCAGAAATAAAGATGTTCTTTGAAACCAATGAGAACGAAGACACAACATACCAGAATCTCTGGGACACATTTAAAGCAGTGTCTAGAGGGAAATTTATAGTGCTAAATGCCCACATGAGAAGCAAGGAAAGATCTAAAATTGGAACCCTGTCATCACAATTAAAAGAACTAGAGGAGCAAGATCAAATAAATTCAAAAGCTAGCAGAAGACAAGAAATAACTAAGATCAGAGCAGAACTGAAGGATATAGAGACACAAAAAAACCTTCAAAAAAATCAATGAATCCAGGAGCTGGTTTTTTGAAAAGATCAACAAAATAGATAGACCGCTAGCAAGACTAATAAAAAGAAAGAGACGAATTGAATAGATGCAATAAAATATGATAAAGGGGGATATCACCACCACTTCCACAGAAATACAAACTGCCATCAGAGATTACTACAAACAACTCTATGCACATAAATCAGTAAATCTAGAAGAAATGGATAAATTCCTGGACACTTACACCCTCACAAGACTAAACCAGGAAGAAGTTGAATCCCTGAATAGACCAATAACAAGGTCTGAAATTGAGGCAGCAATTAATAGCCTACCAACCAAAAAAAGTACAGGTCCAGATGGGTTCACAGCTGAATTCTGCCAGATGTACAAAGAGGAGTTGGTACCATTCTTTCTGAAACTATTCCAAGCAATAGTAAAAGAAGGAATCCTCCCTAACTCATTTTATGAGACCAGCATCACCTGATACCAACATCTGGCAGAGACACAACTAAAAAAAGAAAATTTCAGGCCATTATCCATGATGAACATTGACGCAAAAATCTTCAATAAAATACTGGCAAACCGAATGCAACAGCACAACAAAAAGCTTATCCATCATGATGAAGTAGGCTTCATCCTGGGGGACACAAGGCTGGTTCAACATACGCAAGTCTATAAACATAATTCATCACATAAACAGAACCAAAGACAAAGACCACATGATTATCTCAATAGATGCAGAGAAGGCCTTTGACAAAATTCAACAGCACTTTATGCTAAAAACTCTCAATAAACTAGGTATCAGTGGAACGTACTCCAAAATAATAAAAGCTATTTATGACAAACCCACAGCCAATGTCATACTGAACGGACAAAAACTGGAAGCATTCCCTTTGAAAACTGGCACTAGACAAGGGTGCCCTCTCTACCATTCCTATTCAACATAATATTGGAAATTCTAATCAGAGCAATCAGGCAAGAAAAAGAAATAAAGGGTATTCAATTAGGAAAGGAGGAAGTCAAATTGTCTCTACTTGCAGATGACATGATTGTATATTTAGAAGACCCCGTCTCACCCCAAAATCTCCTTAAGCTGATAAGCAACTTCAGCAAAGTCTCAGGATACAAAATCAATGTGCAAAAATCACAAGCATTCCTATACACAAATAACAGATTAACAGAGAGCCAAATCATGAGCAAACTCCCATTCACAATTGCTGCAAAGAGAATAAAATACCTAGGAATTCAACTAACAAAGGATGTGAAGGACCTCTTCAAGGAGAACTACAAACCACTGCTCAAGGAAATAAGAGAGGACATAAACGGATGGAAAAACATTCCATGCTCATGGTTAGGAAGAATCAATATCATGAAAATGGCCATACTGCCCAAAGTAATTTATAGATTCACTGCTATCCTTATCAAGCTACCATTGACCCTCTTCACAGAACTGGAAAAAAAACATCTTAAACTTCATATGGAACCAAAAAAGAGCCCACATAGCCAAGACAATCCTAAGCAAAAAGAACAAAGCTGGAGGCATCACACTACCTGACTTCAAACTATACAACAAGGCTACAGTAATCAAAACAGCATGGTATTGGTACCAAAACAGAGACATAGACCAATGGAACAGAACAGAGGCCTCAGAAGTAACGCCACACATCTACAACCATCTGATCTTTGACAAACCTGACAAAAACAAGCAATGGGGAAAGGAGTCCCTGTTTAATAAACAGTGTTGGGAAAACTGGTTAGCCATGTGCAGAAAGCTGAAGCTGGACCCCTTCCTTACACCTTATACAAACATTAACTCCAGATGGATTAAAGATTTAAACATAAGAACTAACACCATAAAAACCCTAGAAGAAAACCTAGGCAAAACCATTCAGGACATAGGCACAGGCAAGGACTTCATGACTAAAACATCAAAAGCAACGGCAACAAAAGCCAAAATAGACAAATGGGATCTAATTAAACTTAAGAGCTTCTGCACAGCAAAAGAAACAATCATTAGAGCGAACCGGCAATCAACAGAATGGGAAAAAAATTTTGCAATCTACCTATCTGACAAAGGGCTAATATACAGAATCTACAGAGAACTTAAACAAATTTACAAGAAAAAAAAAACAATGCCATCAAAAAGTGGGCAAAGGATATGAACAGGCACTTTTCAAAAGAAGACATTTATGCAGCCAACAAACATGAAAAAATGCTCACCATCACTGGTCATTAGAGAAACGCAAATCAAAACCACATTGAGATACACTCTCATACCAGTTAGAATGGCGATCATTAAAAAATCCGGAGACAACAGATGCTGGAGAGGATGTGGAGAAATAGGAACACTTTTACACTGTTGGTGGGAGTGTAAATTAGTGCAACCATTGTGGAAGACAGTGTGGTGATTCCTCAAGGATCTAGAAATAGAAATACCATTTGATCCAGCAATCCCATTACTGGGTATATACCCAAAGGATTATAAATCGTTGTATTATAAGGACACAT
The DNA here is from genome assembly GCA_036589455.1 of Ateles fusciceps. Lineage (NCBI taxonomy): Eukaryota > Metazoa > Chordata > Mammalia > Primates > Atelidae > Ateles > Ateles fusciceps. The sequence goes on along the minus strand of JAZHEH010002806.1, from coordinate 875,002 downwards.
GCACACGAATGTTCATTGCGGCACTGTTTACAAGAGGAAAGACTTGGAACCAACCCAAATTCCCATCAAGGATAGACTAGATAAAGAAAATGTGGCACATATAAACCATGGAATACTATGCAGCCATAAAAAAGGATGAGTTCATGTCCTTTGCAGGGACATGGATGAAGCTGGAAACCATCATTCTCAGCAAGCTGACACAAGAACAGAAAACCAAACACCACATGTTCTCACTCATAAGTGGGAGTTGAACAATGAGAACACATGGACACAGGGAAGGGAACATCACACACTGGGGTCTGTTGGGGGGATGGGGGCTAGGGGAGGGATAGCAAGGAGTGGAGAGATTGGGGAGGGATAACATTAGGATAAATATCTAATGTAGGTGACGGGGGGGATGGAGGCAGCAAATCACCATAGCATGTGTAACAATCCTGTAAGATCTGCACATGTACCCCAGAACTTAAAGTATAATAAAAAAAAAGACGTGTAATCGATATGCTAGAGAGGAGAGACAATGGAATCATATAAAATGATTCACTAAAACCAAAGAAGGCAGAAAAAAGGGGAAGATTAAAAAAGGAAAAAGCACAAACAAGTACAATAAATAGAAAAAAGTTTAAAAGATGGTAGATAATTAAACTACACCAATCATCGCCTTAAATGTTGTATTTGTCTGTTTTCACACTGCTATAAAGAACTGCCTGATGCTGTGTAATCTATAAAGGAAAGAGTTTTAATTGATTCACAGTTCAGCATGGTGGGGAAGGCCTCAGGAAACTTAAAATCATGGCAGAAGGTGAAGGGGAAAGCAAGGCCCCTCTTCACAAGGAGGCAGGAAGGATAATGAACACAGGAGGAAGTACCACACACTTATAAAACCATCAAATCTCGTGAGAACTCACTCACTGACACGAGAGCAGAATGGGGGACACCACCCCTATGATTCAATTACCTCCACCTCGTCTCTCCCTTGACATGTGGGGATTATGAGGACTACAATTCAAGATAAGATTTTGGGTGGGGGACACAGCCAAACCATATCAAATGTGAATCATATAAATACACCAATTAAAAAACAGCGATTGTCAGAATGCATAAAAAAACAAGATCCAACTATACGCCACGTATAAGAAGCCCACTTTACATATAAATATGCAGAAAGTTTAAAAGTAAGGGGATAAAGAAGATATATCATGCTAACACTAAGTTTAGAGCGTTCTAATTTAGGAACATTAAACGAAAACATTCCTAAATTAAATGTAAGCAAATAGAATCCTGTAGTATATTAAAAGAATAACATATCTGTACATCTATTATGTATCAATAATTTATTTATTTTTATTATTTTTTTCTTTTTTCTTTTTTTATGTATCAATAATTTTTTTAAAGAACAATACATCATAACTAAGTAGGACTATGTTAGGATTTAGGGGAAGTTTTAGAATTTGACAGTATATTAATGTCATATTAACTGAATTAAACATAGGCAAAATTCATTGAGAGAAAAACCAATACACAGGATTTTAATAATATGAAAGCATGCTCAACCACCCTCATACTAAGAGAAAAGTAAATTAAAACTACACTTGAGATATCATTTCCCACCTCCCAGACTGGCAAAATCTAAAACCTTAACAACCCATTCTTTTGGTGAGGTTATGAGAAAACTAACACTCTCATCTGTTGCTGGAGTAAGTCAAAACAATACAGTCCTATGGAGATGAATATGGCAATATTCAATAGTCCAGGTATTTCTCAGCAGAACTCAAATAAATCCATAAAATCAAGTCATCAGCATGATTCCAGTCACTAGAATCAAGAAGCATGAAGATACTAGCTTAGAAGTAAGAAAAAAATGCGGTTTCAGAGCGAAGACAAAGATCTGAGAACCAGTATATGTGACATACTGCAAATGGGGGAAGAAAACTGGAATTGACGAGTACAGATTATGTGTCCAGGAGTTCTAGTAGAATATTATGGCACAACTTATCATTTATTCATTGCACTGATATTTCTTATGCACTAATTGTGTGTTATGCAATGTATCTGCAATCAGAAAAGCAATAAATCTGATGCTGGGATATGACTATAATTATTCTCAAAAAAAATCCCCTACATGCACGGGGAGGGAAAACTCTTTAACAAAGAATGCCAGATAATAAATACAGCAAAATAATAGAATTAGAAAATCACACTTTGCAACCCTAAAGTTAACAATTATTTTAGGCAAGGATCATCAATGGATCCAAATTAAGGCTGTCGAGGTAGAAATAATTTGGAAAAGGTTTACTGGAAACCAAATGTGAGGATCAACCCACAAAGACACACCAACAAAGTTGATCATATTCAAGTTGCTATAGGCTGAAAGGCTTTTATGGGAAAAATTTAGAAGACGGGAGAAGGACTCTTCAGGTCAGAGTTGTCTTTTTTATTGGAGGGTGTAATATAGAGGTTATAATCATTGATTATAGATTATGACACACAGGCTGAAATGTTCTACATGTAAGACAATCAGTAAAACTTTGACTTAGAAAAAATTTGTAAAACATCATGATTTAGAAACAAATTAGTCTCCTTTTTAGTGTCAGTAGGTTATGTATTAATCAGTTTGTCAATAGTTTGAGGAACTCATGATAAGATCTTTTATTCAGGGACGAGAAGTAAGCCATGAATTCTAAGACTTCCCCAGGTGGGTTAATTCGGAAGCCTGCTAAATGTGACCTGTCGGTTATAAGTGCTAAATCCATTTTGTGAATGCTTCTTGGGGAACAGATTGTTCACAGGGTCCCCCAAAAAATGACCTGACAGATACATACAAAAGGCAGAGGTGGCTTTTTTGCAGTGGAGAGATTTGGTGGACCATCCCTTAACCAAGAAGTCAAACTTAGTGTAGTATTACCAACAAAGTGAACTGATAGGTGCCTCCATATATGGCTTACCGAGAGGGACACATCACCCATGTAGTTTTTTTCCCCCGAGTTGTTTGGCCTGAATCTGTTTTTGAGAAAACAGTTAGAAATGCAGAACCATCTGTAACAGAATTGACATAAGCCCTTCAAAAATATTAACATCATGACAGACACAAAAGGCTAGGAAACTATTACACATTAAGACTGAAGAAGAGCTTAGAGACTAAGGAAATACGACAACCAAATGCAATGCATGAACCCTGTTTGGATATGGATTTTTTTTAAGTTGTAAAAAAAAAAAATTGGAGCCAACTTGAAAAAACTGGAATTTGGACTGCATAATATTATTGTATCATTGTTAAATTTCCTAGGTGTGACGAGATTTTTTGGCGGGGGGAGGTGTCATGGAACTGTTCTGTATGCTGATGGTAGTGGTGGTTACACGAATTAAAATTTATGAAACTGGGCTGGGTGTGGTGGCTCATGCCTGTAATCCCAGCAGTTTGGGAGGCCACGGCATGAGGATTGCTTGAGGCCAGGAGTTTGAGGCTGCAGTGAGCCATGATCACACCACTGCACTCCAGTCTGGGCAACAGAGCAAGACCTCCACTCAAAAGTAAACTAATTAGGCCGGGCGCGGTGGTTCACACCTGTAATCCCAGCACTTTGGGAGGCTGAGGTGGGCAGATCACTTGAGGTTAGAAGTTCAAGACCAGCCTGGCCAACATGGTGAAACTCTGTCTCTACTAAAAAAATACAAAAATTAGCTGGGCATGGTGACAGGCGCCTGTAATAACAGCTAATCAGGAGGCTGAGGCAGGAGAATTGCTTGAACCCGGGAGGCAGAGGTTGCAGTGAGCTGAGATCAGGCCACTGCACTCCAGCCTTGGTGGCAGAGAGAGACTCCATCTCAAAAATAAATAAATAAGGTAATTAATTAATTAAACTGTACACCAAAAAGTCAATTTTACTGTATGACAATTTAAAAATAAAATTTTAAATTGTTTAAAAACTCAAATTCCTTCAGGGTGAGAATGCGCTTGTGGCTATGCAAGAACATGTCCTTGTTCTTAGGAGAGTGGAAATATTCACAGATGATCCAAATGAGAAAAAGCAGAGACTTTTCAAAGCTTACTATAGTAAGGTATTGGGCCACTATCACTTGGCATTTGTCAAAGACTCAAAGGCAGGCAGGTGGGGAAAGCTTTATACGTAGTAGAAAAAGGGGAAGGCTTCAGATGTGTCCTGATTGGAGGGTGTTGGAGTGTACAAGCTGGAGGCGGACTAACTGAAGTGGGGCTTCCTATGCAGTTGATTTGGGAAGTAGATTTGGCTTTTTCTGGTTGATCCTGAGTTGCGAATTGGGTTAAAAAAATGGAGAAGCTGGATTTCATCAACCAAATCCTGACCATCTGGGCTGATTGCTACTGAGGTTGTGGTTTGGCTTCCCAGGCTTATTGCTGCAGAGGTTGTAGGTCAGGATTCTATTGTTATATATGGTCTGGCCATTGCCCGTTTTGTATATTCAGCGCCTCAGGAGATACATGCTGAGTATATATCCTTGAAAGAGCATGATGTCTGCAGCTTACTATGCAAAGGTATTGTAAAAGAAACATGGTACAGTCCTCAGTTTCTCTGTTGCCTTCTACCTTGCACCTTACGAAGAAAGGTGCTATCTCTCCCCCCCTGCCCCCATGACCTCTGACTAGCAGATAAGCCACAATGTTTGCAAAAACAATCCTCTGAAAATACTGTTCTGAGGGGTTCTGATTCAGCAAGGGGCACAAAAACAGGAACGACCCTGCCACCATCTACAAGTTTCACTTGAAGTCCAAAATTGCTACCTAGGCCAGGCATGGTAGCTCACAACTGTAATACTAGCATTTTGGGAGGCTGAGACACGAGGATCGCTTGAGGACAGGAGTTTGAGACCAGCCTGGGCAACATAGCGAGACCCCATCTCTCTCTAGTTTGTGCATGTGTGTGTGTGTGTGTGTGCGTGCACGCGTGTGTGTGTGTACACACAGCTACCTAAGCCAAAAGAAAGAACACATACTCCTCTTTCCCTCATAAAACGCTGACCTGGCCGGGCGCGGTGGCTCACACCTGTAATCCCAGCACTTTGGGAGTTTGAAGCAGGCAGATCACCTGAGGTCGGGAATTCAAGACCAGCCTGACCAACACAGAGAAACCCGGTCTCTACTAAAAACACAAAATTAGCTGGGTGTGGTGGCACATGCCTGTAATCCCAGCTACTCAGAAGGCTGAGGCAGGAGAATCCCTTGAACCCGGGAGGCAGAGGTTGCGGTGAGCCAAGATCGAGCCATTGCACTCCAGCCTGGGCAACAAGAGCGAAACTCTGTCTCAAAAAAAAAAAAAGGCTGCCCCTGCTTCAATCAGGACATTGCACCTCAGCTGAATAAAGCCTTTAAGCTCTATAGCAGTCACTTCAATCATTTTCTTTTGACTCTGTTTTTAAATGATGGGGCCTGTATATATGCATACAGAAATATAAGGCAAATGTGACATAGATGAACAATTGTTACATCTAGGCAGAGGGTATTTGAATATACATAGTGCAATTCTTTCAACTTTTGTATAGGTGTGAAATTTTTCCATTAAAAAGCTGGGTGTAAAATAAATAAGGCATCATTGCTTGCTACCTACCGAAGTATGTAAATGGTTGTGGCTATTGGTCCTGAGGTCCCTGCTCAGCCATTGAACCTGATACTTTTCACAAAGTTTTCTTTGACTTCTGTCAGTGGAAGACTTTGTAAAACGCTTTCCCCTACTAAAGGGAGGCACACAAGACAAGCATGACCAGAAGACCTTGGCTGTGGATTAATTCTTGTATCTACTCTAGGACACAGGTGCTCATCATTATGTCCTTAGCTGCAGATACTCAGACTTTGCACTCTTCTTGGTTTTCAACTGAGTACCCACATAAATGTGAAGAATCCTGACTGACCTCTCTATTTAAAGTGGCAGCTCCGGAAATCAGTATATGGAAGAAATATCTGCACTCCTATGTTTGTTGCAGCACTGTTTACAATAGCTAAGGTTTGGAAGCAACCTAAGGGTCCATCAACAGATAAATGGATAAAGAAAACATGGTACCTACACACAATGGAGTACTATTTAGCCATAAAAAGAATGAGATCTAGTCATCTGCAACAGCATGGATGAAACTGGAGATCATTATGTTAAGTGAAATAAACCAGGCACAGAAAGACAAACATCGCATGTTCTCACTTATTTGTGGGACCTAAAAATCAAAACAAGCTTATGGAGTCAGAGTAGAAGGATGGTTACCAGAGGCTGGGAAGGGTAATGGGGGGGCTGGTGGGGAGGTGGGGGATGGTTGGCGGGCACAAGAAATATAGTTAGAAAGAATGAATAAGATCTACTATTTGATAGCACAATAGGGTGGCTATAGTCAATAACTTAATTGCACATTTCAAAATAATTTCAAGAGTGTAATTGGATTGTTTGTAACTCGAAGGATAAATGCTTAATGGGATGGATATATCATTCCCCATGATGTGCTTATTTCACATTGCATGCCTGTATCAAAATATCTTATGTGCCCTATAAATATATACACCTACTACGTACCCACACAAATTTAAAAAATAAAAAATTAAAACTAAAAACTAAAAACATAAAGTGGCAGTTCCCCCCAGCATTTCCAACTCATATCACTCCCCTATCACATCCCTTCTTTAGCAGTTATCACCTTTATAATTTACTCTTTTAAAATGCTTATTGCCTCTATTCCCTAGTAGGATGTTAACTCCATGAAGTTAGGGATTTGAGGGGCTGTTTTGTTGCACTAAACATCAAGTACCAAGAACAGTACCTGATGGTCAATTCACCAAGTATTTATAAGTTATAAGTTCTCCGCCTCTTTGGTATTTCATGCATTACTTATATCAAATTGATTTTATTATAGTAGTCATTTCATGCAGAGATGCCTGCAGAGTCTTTTGGGGGGAATCATTAATATTTTAAGAAATGACTCTGATGTGTGTGTTTTGCTGCCCTCTACATTGTAAAGATACTAGAAATATCTGTCCCTTATATATATATTCATCCATATATACATATGGGAGTTTATTAAGTAGTATTAACTCACATGATCACAGGGTCCCACAATAGACCGTCTGCAAGCTGAGGAGCAAGGAAGCCAGTCCGAGTCCCAAAGCTGAAGAACTTGGAGTCCAATGTTCGAGGGTAGGAAGCATCCAGCATGGGAGAAAGATGTAGGCTGGGAGGCTAAGCCAGTCTAACCTCTTCACATTTTTTTCTGCCCGCTTTACATCCTGACTGTGCTGGCAACTAGATTAGATGGTGCCTACCCTGATTGAGGGGTGGGTCTGCCTTCCCCAGCCCACCGACTCAAATGTTTATCTCCTTTGGCAACACCCTCACAGACACGCCCCGGGGTCAATACTTTGCATCCTTCAGATCCAATCAAGTTGACACTCAGTATTAACCATCACATTATCTAACATTTTAATTTTCCCAATTGGTTTAAATATTTAGTTACTTTTAATAATATAGTTAGCTATGATCGTGCCACTGCACATCAGCCTGGGCGACAGAATGAGACTCCGTCTCTAAAATGAATGAATGAATGAATATATGCACCTACCACCCCCCAAAAAGGTATGAACTTGATGATAACCTCCATCTATCCATGTAGTCCCCCAATTCGTTGCCTTGCCCCCACCCTTAACTGAGGTAAATATCATCCTGGATCCCAAGTTTATTGTTTTTAAATTTCTTCTTAATGTAATTTTATTGCAACTACACAAAATCCTAAATAGTTCATATCCTTTATATTAGCAGCTTTTTTTTTTTTTTTTAGGAGACAGGGTCTTGCTCTGTCACCGAGGTCGGAGTGCAGTGGCGCTATCATAGCTCACTGCAACCTTGAACTCCTGGGCTCAAGGGATCCTCCCACCTCAGCTTCCCAAGTAACTGGGATTACAGGTACACACCACCACACCTGGCTAATTTTTAAAATTTTTGTAGGGACGGGGATCTCACTTTGTTGCCCAGGGTGGTCTTGAACTCCTAGCTTCAAGAGATCATCCCCACCTCGACCTCCCAAAGTGCTGGGATTACAGGCATGAGCCACTGTGCCCAGCCTATATTAGTAGCTTTTAAGTTTATAAAAAGTGTGTTATGCTTTACATAATCTTTTGGGATTATAGTTCCTCCCCTTAATATTCATCCATACTGTTGGGTGTTGTTCTAGTCCATTCATTATGACTCCTGTTGATGAGCATCCATTTATGTTTCCAGGTTTTGCTGTTGTGAACAGGATGCCATGCTGGTATGGTTTGAATATTTGTCCCCTCCAAAACTCATGCTGAAATGTAATTCCCAATGTAGCAGTATTGAGAGGTGGGGCCTTTAAGAGGTGAGTGGGTGTTGAGGTCTCTGCCCTGCCCTCATGAATGGATTAATCCACTAATGGGTTAACCCATTGATGGGTTAGTAGATTAATGAGTTAATTGATTAATGGGTTATCATGGGAATGGAACTAGTGGCTTTATAAAAACAGGGAAGAGAGACCTGAGCTAGCATGCTCAGTCCCTTCACTGTGTGATACCCTGTGCTACCTTGGGACTCTGCAGAGAGTCCCTACCAGCAAGAAGGCCCTCACCAGTTGCAGCCCGTCAACCTTGGACTTCTCAGCCTCCATAACTATAAGAAATAAATTGTTTTTCTTTAGAAATTACCCAGTTTCAGGTATTCTGTTGTAAGCAACAGAAAACAGACTAAGAAACAGGCATATCCTAGGTTTCTTGTGCAAGTGTTTCTCTTGGCTACATTCATGACAGTGGACTCATTGGATTGTAAGGTATGTATGTATTCACTGTAGGAGAAAATGTGAAAATATTTTCTAAAGTGTTTGCAATGATTTACATTCCTTCAACAGGGCAAGAAGATCCTGTTGGCCCACATACTGTCCAACTGCTGGTACTGTCAGACTTTTACGTTTTTGCAATTTGAATGGGTATAAAATGTCATTTTATTATGTCTTGACTTGTATTTTCCTAATGACTTTGAACATCTTTTTATATGTTTGACTTTTCCTAATGAGTTTGAACATCTCTTTATATGTTTGCTGGCTCTATATTTCCTTCTTTTCTGAAGCGATGTAACAGAGGTTTTTTTTTTTTTTGGTACTATTATGACATCCAAGAAAACTAACAATGATTCTTGGCACTCTATTAGAAGTGTATGTATGCCAAATATGTTTCCACTGATTCCATTTCTTCTTTCATTTATTCATTCAACAAACATTTGCCCAGATGCAGGGATGCAGGGGCAGAATGACAAGCTGGGATAATCAAAGTTCAGCTGCTATGATTTGAATGTTTGTCTCCTCTGAAACTCATATTGAAATTGCCATTTAACAGTATTAGGAGGTGGGGCCTTTAAAAAGTGAATAGGTCATGGAGGCTCCACTTTCATAAACTGATTAATGCTGTCATTGAGGGAGTGAGTTAGTTACCAAGAGTAACTAACTCAAGAGTGGGTTGTTATAAAGTGAGCCCAGGCCTTGTGCTCTTTGTTCATATGCTTGCTTGCCCTCTTGTCATCTGCCATGGAATAATACAGCAAGAAGGATGCTGGCACCATGTTGGACTTCCCAATCTCCAGAACTATGAGCCAAATAAGCTTCTTTCTTTATAAATTACCCAATCTGTGGTATTTTGTTATAGCAGCAGAAAATGGACAAAGACACCAATTCTCTAAGAAAATAAAAATGAAATCAGACTATATAAATGTGCCTTGCCATTTATCAGGATGGAAGAACAGACACATACAAAGCCAAATGCAAAATTCACAGGAAACATTATTTCTTCTAAGGACATGCTGCAGTTTTAATGCCATAAAGAACCCCTACTTTAAGTGACTATTGCTTCCTTAGTCATGGAGACACTTTGTTCTCTACAATCATAGACTATCAGAAATTGCTGTTTGAAATTACATCAGTAAGACTGAAACATCAGACTCTTATAGGAGATTCCAAGTCACTTCCAGAGAAGCAACATTCAATTTTCAACCCAGGTGCAGAGCTTTAGGCAAGGGTTATCTGGGAACACAAAATTCTACAACTAAATTGTTTCCAAGGAAACAGCACTCTGGGTTCACTTCACAGTCCAGACTTGACATTGACCCTTTACATACAGCCCTGCTTTTGAGCCCACTAAAACACTGCTTCATTTCAATTTCATCTCAACTCCACTATTCCTCAAAATCATGTAAGAACTCTATCTTTTCCTTTGCTTAGTGAGCTGCCCATGGTGCCCCTGGCATGCAGTCTCCCTTATTTATTGATGGATCTGTCAAACTAAGAATTAGTTTGAGGCCAATTGGACTAGGACACCTCTAACCTTCGAGATTGTTAAACCGAGGACCAGAGAGGATAAGACTGGATTGAGAACCCCTAGCAAGTCCACACTTCAGCCTACACCGGGTCCTCTCAAAAGATTTTTCTCACCTGAGGACTCAGAAAGGCTTTCAGCAGGGCACACAGGCTTCTAGCTCTGTCAGGAGGATTCCCTGGAGAGGAGATACTTGAACTTGGTTTTGAAGGATGAATAGGCATTCTTAGGTGAAGGACTGCACGACTTCTTCCCCTTCTGCTCTAGTGACATCTCCCACAGGGCAGGGGGTATCTCCAGAATTTACACATTGGAGGTGATAAGGGGCAGCAAACTGGTGGAAGGGTAGAAGCAGAGCCTTGTATTAAAGCTACATTTACAAAGCAAGGGCATCATGACTATATAGCTTTTACTTCATGAGGAAATAAAAATAAAAACTTTTCCTAAAGATTTTTATTGACATACTGCGTTAGACTAAGGACATATTCAAAATTATTAGTACTGGTACACAGTCCCTTTTTAGTTGGGGCAGATGGAGTGGGAGATCAGGTAGATTGTTGGAGCATTAAAACCCCGCATCCAAGCCCCACAGGCACATCAGGAGGGAGAATCCAGCACTCCGAGTTCTCCCCTTTCCCACCTCATGGCATATCCTAGGAAGGCTTGCACAACCCTGATTTCTCCTCCTCCTTCCCTTGTGGTATGTCCTAGGAGAAGCCTGTAATCAGCCTGACATCTCCCCCCCCGCTTCTCATCCTGTGGTATGTGCCAGGAGATAGCCGCGGCCGCCCCTGATTCTTTCCAAGAGGCCCTTCAGTTTCTTCGAACGGTATCACACAGACCCATAGACTACAGATCCAAAGACCTCTCCTCCCAGTAAGCCCGCCCAGAGAAATGTCCCCACCCGTGCTTCCCGCCACCAGCGGGACAGCTCCCACCTCCCTGCTCTGTGAGTTTAGAGGTGTCCTCATCCTCAATACGGAAACGACACTCCTCCAACATGGTGTACCCCCTGGGTAAGCGCGACTTGGGCGCGGCCGTGTTCCCCCACCTGACCACGTCGCGGAGGGGGACCGCACATCCCAAAGCCCTCACTTCCGTAATTTCTCCATGTTAACTCCTGGCCAATAGCGGCCTCAAAGGTGGTTTTGCGCACGCGCGGACCCCCCTTTTTCCCCTCACTCATGCGAAGTCCCAAACCCCGAAAAAGGGCGGTGCTAGGGTAGTGACCGGAAGCGGCTGCGATTCTCGCCGGTTCTCAGCCGGGGTTTGATAGTTGTCAGGAGGATTCGACGTTCAGTGCCCAGGGATGTGGAGGTGATGGGGGACTGGGGTGGGTGAGTGCTAGGCGATTCTGTGTGGTCAGTGATGGAATCGTTTGTCTAACTTGAGTTGGGATGATTCGCGCATCATTTTTCAGGCTTTTCTCTTTCTAATGTCACCCTTAAGGTCTTAAAGTTCATTCTAAGCCCCATTGGGTTTGGAGCATTATGTTTTTAAGAGTGTTAACTCGTATTCATTTGTCTTTTACTGAGGAGTTATTCAAAAGTGGGGTTTCAGTGTGCAAAAGTTTATCTTTGTAATGGATCTCTAACCTTAGTTTTCTGTGTTAGAAAAACACCTACGTGGAGCTCATTCCTTGAAATACAAGGAGACTACGGCCTGCTACGTAGTGCATTTTTAGAAACGTTCTGTATATAACTTGAAAATAATATTTAATTATTTAGTCGTCAATTGGGTCATAGAAAATCTGTCCTTTTTTCTCTGTTTCTTCTTTACTTCAGGAGAGAGAAATTCTCCATTGTGATGGTAATTTGTCCGTGTCTCCTTACTGCTATCTGTGATCCACTGTGAGTTACTTTTTGTATGAAGTATGAGACTTAGGTCGAGGGTGCATTAACTTGCTTATGAATGTCCAGACTCAAGCACCATTTGTTGAAAAGACTATCTTCCTCCATTGACTTGTCTTTCACCATTGTCAAAAATAAGTTGGCCATACTTGTGTGTGGGCTTTTTCTGGGTTTGCTATTCAGTTCCATTGTCTATGTGTCTATCCCTCTGCCAGTACTACCATGCTGTCTTGAATTGGATAGAGTGATTCCTCGCACTTTATTCTTTTTCAAAAGTGTTTTAATGCTTCTGTTTCCTTTGCCTTTCCCATATATATTTTAGAAAATCTTGTCTCTCTCTACAAAGCATCTTGCTTGGATTTTGATAGAAATTGCATTAAACCTGTTTACCAACTCGGAAGAGTTAAGTTTTAACTGCAAAGTCTTCCAATCCATGTATATAGTATGTCTCTCTGTTCATTTAAATCTTTTAAAATTTCTGTCAATGGTGTATTGTAATTTTTATCATGCAAGTTCCGTACATGTCTTATTAAATTTGTACCTAAGTATTTAATTTTTTTGGAGTGGTCGTAAATGGTGTTATCTTTTAAATTGCTGCTTATATGTAGGAATAGAATTGAGTTTTGTCTGTTGGTCTTGTATCCTGCAGTCTTGCTGAGCTCAGTTATTAGGTTTTACACCTTTTTTGGTAGATTCCTTTGGTTTTCTCCATGAGCAATTGTGTCATATACAAACAGGGCACAGTTTTATTTCTTTCTTCTCCAATCTCTATACCTCTGCTTTTCTTCCTTTATTACACTAGCAAGAAGTTCCAGTACTATGTTGAATAAGAGTGGTGAAAGTGGACATCTTTGCATTGTTTTCAGTCTTAGGGGAAACATATTTTAGCTATAGGGCTTTCTTTTTTTGGACCTTCTTTTTGAGTTGAGGAAGTTCCCCCTCTATTCCTAATTTGCTGGTAGTTTTTATCATGAATGGGTGTTGAATTTCATCAACATCATATGAATGTTTATGATCTTGTGATTTTTTTTTCTTTTTTAGCTTGTCATTATGGAGGGTTACACTGATTGATTTTTGAATATTGAACTTGCCTTACATTCCTGAAATAAACCCTACTTGATTATGATATATAATTCTTCGGATATATTGCAGGAATTGATTAGCTAATGCCTTTTTTGAGCATTTTTGCATCTAAGTTCATGGGAAATATTGGTCTGTAGTTTTCTTTTTTATACTATCTTCGTCTGGTTTTATTTTGTATTTTTTGAGACAGAATCTCTGTTGCTCAGGCTGGAGTGCAGTAGTGTGATCACGGCTCACTGCCAGGCTCAAGTGATCCTTGCACCTCAGCCTCCTGAGTAGCTGGGACTGCAGGCATACACCACCACACCCAGCTAATTTTATTATTTTTTGTAAACAGAGTTTCACTATGTTGCCCAGGCTGGTCTCAATCTCCTGGGCTCAAGCAGTCCTCCTGCCTCAGTCTCCCAAAGTGCTGGGATTACAGGTGTTAGCCCCTGCTCTTGGCCTTGTTTGGTTTTAGTTTTAGGGTAATACTGGCCTCATTGAATGAGTTGGGGACTATTTTCTCCTCTTCTATTTTTTTTTTTTTTTTTGAGATGGCGTCTTGCTCTGTCACCAGGCTGGAGTGCGGTGGTGTAGTCTCAGCTCACTGCAACCTCTGCCTCCCAGGCTCAAGCGATTCTCCTGCTTCAGCCTCCCAAGTAGCTGGGACTACAGGTGCACACCACCATGCCCAGCTAATTTTTGTACTTTTAGTAGAGACGGGGTTTTACCATGTTGGCCAGTATGGTCTCGATCTCTTGACCTTGTGATCCACCCACCTCGACCTCCCAAAGTGCTGGGATTACAGGCGTGAGCCACTGTGCCTGGCCTTCTCTTCTATTTTCTGGAAGAGATTGTGTAGAATAAGTACTAATTTTTATTTAAATGCTTAAATGTTTGGTAGACTTCTCCATTGAAGCCATCTGGGCCTGAAAACTTTCGTTTGGAAGCTTTTTGATCATGGCTTCAATGTCTGTAATAGTTATGTAACTATTCAGATGATCTAGTTAATACCATTTTAGACTATTATATATTATATATAATATATATATTTAGACTAGTAATATTATTTATTATTTAGTAATAATAGTAATCAAATTTGTTATTTAGTAATAATAGTAATAAAATTATTTAGTAATATTCTGTTGTATATATGTGGCAAATTTTGTTTATCCATTCATCAGTTAATGGACATATGGATTATTTCCACTTTTTGGCTATTATGAATAATGCTGGTGTGAATATTTGTGTATAAGTTTTGGAATGGACATAGGTTTTCATTTCTCTTGCATAGAGATGGTCTCCTAATCAAATGGAAGATTAGGGTTTTGATTTGTATTTTCCTAATGACTAATGTTGATAATTATCTTATGTTATTCCTAATCTACACACACACACACACACCACACACACACCCACACACTTTCTCTCTCTCTCTCTCCCTCATATATGCACACATACTTGACTCCTTTATCTGATTTGCTAGAGAGTTTTTAATGACATTGGTCATTTCAATTTATTTATTTTTGAGACAGGATCTCACTCTGTCATCCAGGCTGGAGTGCAGTGGTACAATTATGGCTCCCTGCAGCCTCAACCTCCCAGGATCAAGCAATTCTCCCACCTCAGTCTTCCTGAGTAGCTGGTACTACAGGTACACACAACCATGCCTAATTTTTGTATGTTTTGTAGAGATGAGGTTTCACTATGTTGCCCAGGTTGGGCTCAAACTCCTGGGCTTAAGTGATCCTCTCACCTTGGCCTCCCAGTGTGCTGAGATTATAGGTGTGAGCCATTGTGGCTGGCTACATTGGTCATTTCAAATGACCAGCTCTTTTTTCTTTAAGCCTCCTATTATATTTATTTGATTTAGTAAAGGTTTTATTTTTATTAATTACTTCCTGGTTTTAGTTTTTGTTTTGCTTAATTTTGTTTTTTCTACTTCTAATGTTTTTGGTTGAATACATAGCTCATTTTGGGATTGTATTTATTTTTAATTAAAACCAAAGCTATTTAAAACAGTAAATTTCACTCTAAATAACGCTGTATTTCATAACTTCTGGTAAGTCTGTATTGATTTCCCACTTGGATCCTGGGTTATTTTAGGAAAAAGTTTCTTTTCTTCCCCCTTTTTAAAAATAAGATTTATTTAGGTTTATTCCAATACCATAAAATTCACCCACTTAAAGTATGCAGCTCAGGTGGTTTTTAGTATATTAACAGAGTTGTGCAGCCATCACCATAATCTAACTTTAGAACCTTTTCAACACCCCCGAAAAGAAATGCTGTCCTCATTAGCAGATGTTCACCATTCATGCCACCTCATACCCCCAGCCCTAGGCAACCACTGTTCTATTTCTGTCTCTGTGGATTTGCCTATTCTGGATATTTCACATGAATGGAATTACAAATATGTTGTCTTTTGTGACTGGCTTCTTTCACTTAGAGTAGCATTGTCAAGGTTCATCCATGTTGTAGTAGGTATCAGTACTTCTTTTGTATTACCAAATGTTATAATATTCCATTGTGTGTGTGTGTGTGTGTGTGTATATATATATATATATATATATATATATATGCCAAATTTTGTTTATCCATTCATCAATGGACATTAAACATTTGGATTGTTTCTCCTTTTGGGCTGCTATGAATAATGCTGCTGTGAATATTTGTGTACAAGTTTTGGAATGAACATGGGTTTTTTTTATTTCTCTTGCACAGATACCTATGAGAGATATTTCTGTGTTTTTATGGTGACTCTATGGTTGATATTTTGAGAAACTGCCAAATTGTTTTTCAGAATGAGTGTGCCATTTTACAATCCAACTAGCAATGTATGAGAGCTCCAATATATTCACATCTCACCAACACTTGTTACTGTCTTTTCTTCTTGTTAGGCATTTTAGTGGATGTGAGATGGTCTCCTAATACATGAAAGATTATGGTTTTGATTTGTATTTTCCTAATGACTGACAATGTTGAACATCTTATGTTAATGATCAGAGAATGTAAGCCTGTCAATTCCCAACATTAAAACATTTATCAGATTTTTTGATAGCCAAGTTATTTGAAAGCATTTGTTAAAGTTCTATGACTATAAGAGAAGAAAGTATATTTTCTCTCTTGCTTTGATATAACATCCTTTTTGTGTTATTAAAATTTAACTTGCTCATGCCTTTTATTTTATTTTACTCTTTATTTATCTTACTTTCTTTTTCCTCTTCATCTCATTCTTACTTCTGTTGTCTTTAAGTTCCTCTTCTTTTAAGTAGATATTTTCCCTTTCCTAACAAGAATGACTAAATCTACAGTGCCTTTAATAATTGATCAGAATAAAATTGTACCTCAACTTGGACACAGAGACATTCTCTCCTCCCTAGTTCCCTCAACGGGGAAACAGTTTTACCTCTGGATATTTTTGAGTTAATTAAAAAACTGTAGTCCCAGCCTATTAATATTTTCCCTATACCATGTCTCTTCTGTTTCAAGAAATTTTACTTAACTTTTTAATTCTGAATTCAGGGTCATATTTTCACTGTCTGTCAAACAGAACCACATTTATTTTGAGCCTACCATGGAAAAGGTATCATATGATAAAGCTTTGACAACGTGAACTTTGGAGCCAAGTAGACTGGGTTTGACTTTCACCACTAAACCTCTAATTCTGTATGCACAAAATGGAATAATAATGATTATGACAACACATAGATGAAAGGATTGTTGTGTAAATTACCTGTTTCTGCTCATTACATGGTTCCTTATAACAACAATACTTGCTATCATGTATTAAGTATTTACCCTGGGGCCAGTTCAGTGCTAAGTGCCGTTGAAACATAATCTCATCTAATTTTCACTACCACTTGAGATAAATATTTCAAATTCATTTTGAAAAATAAGCCTCAAGAAGCTTTTTCATGTTCTCCTAGCTAAAATTTCGCAGAGCTAGAATTTAAACCTTTATTAATTTTAGTCCAAATCTCATGGTCTTGCTCATATTCTATTTTAATTAATAACTGGAATATGTTTCCTGGACTTGATCTACCCCACAGTGTCCAGTGCAGTGAACTGTACTTTGGTTCCCCCAGGGAACCAAATGTCCTGTGTGGTGAGTGCTACCTGCCTCTGATCATATGGACACTGTTTTTCCAGGGTTCCTGGAGTCTCTGCAGAGTCCCTGGGCCAGATCTTATGGTGAAGGCTGCAGGATCTTCCTTCTGACCCCAGCAATTCCCGTTGAGTCCACCGATCCCCACTGGAATTCTAGAGTTGTCTGCAAGAAAGCCTGGGGGCTGAAGTCCAAGTGCGTCGGGAACATGCCAGCTAACGAGGACACTCCCCCAGCCAGGGGGGACATGGCAATGCCTGTGAGGTGAGGAGGAGGAAGAGGTGCCCAGGGGTTGGAATCATCCAGAGCCCTGTAGGAAAGATACTATCTCATAGTTTTCATTTGTAGTACTTTTTTACCAGGCAGGAAAATTTCCTCCCACCCCCATTTTTATTGGTCATTTATTTCCATTTTGTGAATTTCCTTCTCCTGTCCATTGCTGATTTATTTATCTTAGCTTGTGGATTTTAAAAGAGGTTCTTGAAAATATTCAGGTTAATAGCCCTTTATCATTCTTGCATATTTTTATGAATATCTGTTGCCCTTTCATAATTTGGAATTAGCTCTTAGTTTCATTTGCAAGTGGTAAAAGGTATCAAATAGTTCTCTTTTTAAAAAAAATCTCTTCCATGCTTTGTTTTCCCCAGATTCCAGCTTCCCAGAAGCAAACACCCTTACTCTTTTTAATAGTTTTAAAGAATGTTTTGAGTTTTACCTATTGGCTTTCCACTATGGAAGACAGAGATTGGGCTTTCCTTTACACCCCCCACTCACATACACATTTCCTAACCCACCTTGCTAAGATAGGTATATCATTATTTTGGTGAGATTCATGGTCGGTGTTGATCATTGAATCCCATGGTACCCATGCTGTGATGACTCTCTGCACAACTTTTTCTTTTTCCTGGAATTAACAATTTTCTGTCTCAGTCATTTGTTTGTGTTACTATATACATGTCAATCATTCAACTCCAAATTCTTCCCTGGTGTTTAGATCTCCTTTCTATATGTTCAAACACATTAGGTGATAATCACAGTGATAATAATTAAAAGCAGTCATACAACGTTTACTGCATGCCAAGCACTGTTACACGTACTCTGTGTGTGTTCACTCATCTTCACAACAACCTCATGAAGTAGATGCCATTATTATTATTATTTTTAGACACAGGGTTTCACTCTTTCCCAGACTGAAGTGCAGTAGCACCATCATAGCTCACGGCAACCTCAAACTCCTGGGCTCAAGTGATCCCCCTACCTCAGCCTCCCAAGTAGCTGGGACTACAGGTCTAAGCCACTGTGCCCAGCTAGTAGGTGCCATTATTATTATTATTTGGGATGGAGTTTCACTCTTGTCACCCAACTGGAGTGCAATGGCACGATCTCGGCTCACTGCAACCTCTACCTCCCAGGTTCAAGTGATTCTCCTGCCTCAGCCTCCTCAGTAGCTGGGATTACAGGCACGAGCTACTATGCCTGGCTAATTTTTGTATATTTAATAGAGATGGGGTTTCACCATGTTGGCCAGGCTGGTCTCGAACTACTGACCTCAGGTGATCCACCCGCCTTTGCCTCCCAAAGTGCTGGGATTACAGGCATGAGCCACTGCACCTGGCCTTAGGTGCCATTATTATCGCCATTTCATAGAAGGAAAAACTGGGGCTTAGAGTAAAACCGTTTGGCCCAGGTTTACACAGTAAATAGCCAGTAATAGGTGGGGCCGCTCTCATTTCTGGGCATCATTGTTTTCTCTTTGAAGAAATCTCTCCTGGAGCTTGACTTGCTGAAGTCTAGACTGGTGGCTTTCTCAGTTTGACACAGAGCTGTTACCTTGGTGTCCTCCCTTCACCATCTCCCAGGAAATCCCCTTGACTTTTCTCTTGGGTCAGATCTCCTATTTCTTGGAGCTTGTGTCTTCCTCTTTCTTGGCTTATCCCTTCATTTTGTGGAGAGCACATCCTCCAGTATATCCTTCAAAATGGATGCATGACAGGTACATTTTATGAAACTTTGCATGTCTGAAAATGTCATGCAGAAATGTATTTACTGAATACATATAATTGTACAAATATATGTGTAGAAATGTAAACATGAATGCCATGGAAATATACGTATTTCATTCTGATACTAAATTTGTCTTTTTAGCTGACAATAGAATTCTAGATTAGAAATCATTTTTATGCCCAAATTTGAAAACCTGTTTCCAAGTTCTTCCTAGGCCTTTTCTACTCACATGTACATTTTCTCTGCTTTTCAAAAACTCTTATTTGATTATTGATGCTCCTTTGTAGAAATTATTTTCTTTATTGATTTCCATTTCTGTCTCTTTTTGCTCTCTCTTCTAGTAGTACTTTTTAAAAAACTTTATCTTCTAATCTTCTTTTATATCTCTCATTAATGCTGTTAGACTTTTTATTTTAACTATCTCTTTTTGTCTTCAGAATATTCCCATGCTATTTTGTTTTATGGATGCAGCATCAAAAACTACTAAGATATTAGTAGTAGTTTTTTTTAAACTTAATTTTGTTGAATAAAGCATAGAAAAATGGCTCAAAAAAGTAAAGACATATAAAAAGCTATACAGGTTGAGTATCTCTAATCCAAAACTTCAAAATCCAAAATGCTCCAAAATCTAAAGCTTTTTGAGCACTGACATGACATTCAAATGAAATGCTCATTTGGATTTTGGATTTTAGATTAGAGATGCCCAACTTAAGAATAATGCAGATATTCTAAAACCTGAAAAAAAATCCCAAATCCCAAACACTTCTAATCCCCGAGCATTTCAGATAAGGGGTACTCAGGCTCTATGGTCTAAATTCTCTTATCCATCTTTCTCCTGTCTGCTCAGCTCTCTCTAATACATATAAACAGGTTAATTAGTTTTTCTCTGTATGATTAGGATTTCTTTATGCAAATAACAGCAGCTGAGAACACGTTCTTATTTTCTCCTTTTTATGTCACAGAAGGTAGCCTACTAAAGAAATTTTTATCAATTTTTGTTGATTTAAAGTATTTCAGCGAAATATAATATGAATTATAAGCAATTCTGCTAGGAACGTTCTTCTTCATGTCTCCTCATGCACGTGTGTACACCGTCTCTTAAGTATATACGGGGGGGTGAAGTTTTTTTTTTGAGATGAATTTCTTGTTCTGTCACTAGGCTAGAGTGCAGTGGCGCGATCTTGGCTCACTACAACCTCTGCCTCCTGGGTTCAACTGATTCTCCTGCCTCAGCCTTCTGAGTAGCTGGGACTACAGGTGCCCAACACCACGCCTGGCTAATTTTTGTATGTTTAGTAGAGACAGGGTTTCAGCATGTTGGCCAGGCTGGTCTCGAACTCCAAATCTTGTGATCCACCCACCTTGACCTCCCAAAGTGTTGGGATTACAGGCGTGAGCCATTGCTCCCAGCCAAGGGAGGTGAAGTTAATGGGTCATAGTTATGTCTTTTAAAAACGTTTTTATTGAGAAATGTAACATACATACAGGAAAGCATACAAAACAGACATGTATGGCTGAGTGAGTTATCCTTCCATAGGCCTAGAAAGAGTCCATAGTTAGCATTCCACAATCCCTCTACTCCCAGACCTAACTACTACCCTGACTTTTATGATAATCACTTCTTTAAGAAGAAAATCGCAGCCAGGCATGGTGGCTCACATCTGTAATCCCAGCACTTTGGGAGGCTGAGGCAGGTGGATCACCTGAGGTCAGTCAGGAGTTCGAGACCAGCCTGACCAACATGGTGAAACCCTGTCTCTACTAAAAATACAAAAATTAGCCAGGCATGGTGGCAGGCACCTGTAATCCCAGCTACTTGGGAGGCTAAGACAGGAGAATTGCTTGAACCTGGGAGGCGGAGGTTGCAGTGAGCTAAGATCATGCCACTGCACTCCAGTCTGGGTGACAAGTGTGAGATTCCATCTCAAAAAAATAAAAAAAGAAAATTGCAATCCACAGAGTGGAGAAGATATAAACAACAGAGGACTTAAACCCAGAACTTATAAAGAACAGGAAAATAATAAGAAAAAGCAGAATACCCAGTAGTCAGAAGCCTTCTTGAACAGATACGTAACAGATCGAGATATTCAGGTGGCTAATAGACACGTGAGACAGTGTGCAATCACATTATTCATCAGGGAAGTGCAAATTTAAAGCACAATGTAATACAACTACCCCTCACCACCACCACCAGAATGGTTATAATTTAGGACACTGACAATCACAAGTGTTAGTGAGGAGGAGGAGGAGCACTGCTGATGAGAATGTAAATCAGTACAATCTCTGGAGGACCTTTTAGCCTTATTCAACCATACATATGTAGACCATATGATGAAAACAGTTCTCCTAGGAAAACACCCAGCAGAAATCCTTGGCTGATGTACCAGGACACATGTATAAATGCTCACTGTAGCATTACTTGTAACAGCCATAAACTGGAAATAATGCAAATGTCCATCAATAATAGAGTAGGGCCAGGTGTGGCAGCTCAAACTCATAATCCCAACACTTTGAGAGGCTGAGGCAGTAAGATCATTAGAGGCCAGGAGTTTGAGACCAGCCTGGGCAACATAGTGAGACCCCATCTCTACAAAAAAAAAATTAAATTAAAAAAATAGAATGGATAAATACATTGAACATAATATTGAGTGAAAGATAGCAGACACCAAAGAATTTGTTGTGTTTATTTCAATTTACATGAAGTTTTAAGACAGGAAAAGCAAGAGCATATAGTATAGGGGGTACATTTGTAGGTGATAAAACTTGAAAGCAAAGCAAGGAAGTGCTTACCATCTGAGGCAGAATAGTGATTTCCTTGACCAGGGGCATTGCAGGGAGGGAGGGAAAGAGGCATGAGAAAGGCTTCCAGCAAAGGAGGTGGCCATGTTCTTATTGGTAATTAGGTTGGTATTTGCTTTGAATGATTAGTTAAGGTGAGTATTTGTTTCATATGTTTTTCTGCATGAATATTATATTTAATAATTATAATAATCTTTTGAAAAGAAAAAAATGTACCCTCCAATTTTGACCCCAGTAGCCCATATATTCTTTCCCAAGGCAGCTACAGATAGTCTGTCCATACAAACACATGCACTCATGCACAGGCACACACATGTGCGCACACACACACACACACACCCCAACACCCCTATATCCATTTTTAAACTGAAATATTGGCATATAAAATTGTGGGTTGTGTCAGTTGTATGAGTGTCTGTATTCACCATACCCAAGCAACACAGTGTCTTATTTGTTTTTTTTTGGCCAGTCTGATAGGTTACAACACAGTATCTCAGTATAGATTTAATTTGCATTTCTCTTATGGCCAAGGTGGAATATATGTGACTGTGTTTACAGAGCCATTTATATGATTTTTTCTGAGACATTTTACATTTCTTTTTCCCATTTTTCTATTAGGTTGTTGCTGTTTATGGAAGGATGTTATATGTGTCCCAATTATTTTTCCCAACTTCCCATTTGTCTTTTAAGTGAAAACATTAGTGTTTTCTCTGTGCATTGAGTTTATGAATCTTTTCTGTTCTCCAAGTTTTGTGTCGTAACTAGAAAAGCCTTCCTCATTGCTCAGCTGTATTTGGGAGGAAAAAACCCCAAAACTCTTGTATTTTCTATTTAATACTTAATTGTTTTTATTTTTTACTTTTACTGCTGTGACTAGCTGGATTCTTTTGGCTATTGTTGTAAAGCCTTAGCCAGGGATCTATCTTAATTTTTCTTCAGGGTGTCTACACATTTGTCCCAACTACTTGTTGAATAATCTGTATTTTCCCCCACTAACATGCAATTCTACATTAGCATATACAGGCATACTTTGCAGGTTTGATTCCAGACCACTGCAATAAAGCGAGTATCTCAGTAAAGTGAGTCATACAAATTTTGTGGTTTCCTACATAAAAGTTATGTTTATAGAATGCTATAGTCTATTAAGTGTGCAATAGCATTATGTCTAAAAACAGTGTACATACCTTAATTTCAAAATACTACTACAAAATGCTAATGATCACGTGGGTCATAATCTTTTTGCTGGTGGAAGGTCTTGCCTTGATGCTGATGGCTGCTGACTGATCAGGGTGGCGGTTGTAGAACATTGGGGTGGCTATAGCAGATTCTTTCTTTTTGAGATGGAGTTTTGCTCTTGTGAGTCCGCGATCTCGGCTCACTGCAACCTCCGCCTCCCGGATTCAAGCAATTCTCCTGCCTCAGCCTCCCGAGTGGCTGGGATTACAGGCATGCGCCACCACGCCCAGCTAATTTTGTATTTTTAGTGGAAACGGGGTTTCTCCATGTTGGTCAGCCTGGTCTCAAACTCCTGACCTCATGTGATCCACCCACCTTGGCCTCCCAAAGTGCTGGGATTACAGGCATGAGTCACCGCACCCGGCCACAATTTTTTAAAATAAGACAACAATGAAGTTTGCCACATCAATTAACACTTGATTTCTCTGTAGTATACAACCCTATTTGATAGCATTTTATCCACAGTAGAAATCCTTTCAAAATTGGAGTCAATCCTCTCAAACCCTGCCCCTGCTTTCTTTAAGTTTATGTCATATTCCAAATCACTTGCTATCATTTCAACACTGTCCACAGCATGTTCACCAGGAGTAGATTCTATCTCAAGAAATCACGTTCTTTGCTCATCCATAAGAAGCAACTCCTCATCCGTTAAAGTTTTATCATGAAATTGCAGCAATTCAGTCACATCTTCAGGCTTCACTTCTAGTTATCTCGCTATTCCACCATCTCTGTAGTTACTTCCTCTACTGACGTCCTGAACCCCTGAAAGTCATCCACGAGGGTTGGAGTCAAGTCTTCCCAGACTTCCATTAATGCTGATATTTTGACCTCCTCCCATGAATCATGAGTGTTCATAATGGCTTCTCAGAATGGTGAACCCTTTACAAGACGTTTTCAATTTACTTTGTCCAAATTCATCCAAGGAATCACCATCTATGGCGGCTATAGTCTTACGAACGTGTTCTCTAAATAATAAGACTTGAAATTACTCTTTGATCTGCGGGCTGCAGAATCATGTTGTGTTAGCAGGCATGAAAACAACATGAATCTCCTTGTACATCTCCATCAGAGCTCATTGGTGACCAGGTGCATTGTCAGTGAGCAATGATATTTTGTAAAAAATATTTTTTTTCCTAGCAACAGGTGTCAACAGTGGTCTTAAAATATTCAGTAAACCGTGCTGTAAACAGATGTGCTGTCATCCAGGCTTTGCTGTTGCATTTATAGAGCACAGACAGAGTTGATTTGGCATGATTCTTAAGGATCTGAGGATTTACAGAATGGTAAACGAGCATTGGCTTCACCGTTTTTGTTGTTGTTTGTTTGGTTGAGACAGGGTCTCACTCTGTCACTCAGGCTAGAGTGCAGTGACATTATCATAGCTCACTGTAACCATGATCTCCTGGGCTCAAGCAGTCTTTCTGCCTCAGCCTCCTGAGTAGCTGGAACTACAGGCATGTGCCACGACGCCTCGCTAATTTTCAAAATTTTTTTTTAGCGATAGGGTCTTGCTGTGTTGCCAGGACTGATTTCAAACTCCTGGCCTCAAGCAGTCCTCATGCCTCAGCCTCCCAAAATGCTGTGACTACAGGTGTGAGCCATCATGGCTGGTCAGCTTCAATTTAAAGTCTGCATTAGTCCCTAACAAGAGAGTGAACCTATTCTTTGAGGCTTTGAAGCCAGGCATTTACTTCTCCTCTCTAGCTATGAAAGTCCCGGCTTGCATGTTCTTCCGATATAAGGCTGTTTAATCTACACTGCGAATCTGTTGTTCAGGGTAACCACCTCATCAATGCTCTTAGCTAGATCTTCCGGAGAACTTGCTGCGTAACTTGAGCACTTGCTACTTCGCCTTGTGCTTTTTTATGTTATGGAGATGGCTTCTTTCCTTAAGCCTCATGAACCAACCTTTGCTAGCTTCAGATTTTTCTTCAGCAGCTTCCTCGCCTCTCTCAGCCTTCACAGAATTGAAGAGCGTTAGGCCTTGCTCTGGAGTAGACTTTGGCCTAAGGGAATGTTGTGGCTGGTTTGAGCTTCTATCCAGACCACTCAAACTTTCTCCATATCAGCAATAAGCCTGTTTCACTTTCTTATCTTTCATGTGTTCACTGGAGTAGGACTTTTAATTTCCTTCAACAGTTTTTCCTTTGCATTCACAACTTGTCTGACTGGTACAAGAAGCCCAGCTTTTCAGCCTAAGTTGGCTTTCAACATGCCTTCCTCAATAAGCTCAATCATGTCTAGCTTTTGATTTAAGAGAGAGACATGTGACTCTTCCTTTCACTTGAACACTTAGCAACCATTGAGGGTTATTAATTAGCCTGATTTCAATATTGCTGTGTCTCAGGGAATAGGGGGGAGGCCCGAGGAGAGGGAGAGAGACAGGGAAAGGGCCAGTAGGTGGAGCAGTCAGAACACACACAGCATTTATCAATTAAGTTCACCATCTTCTATGGGCATGGTTCGGTGTCCCCAAACAATTACAATAGTAACATCAAAGCTCACTGATCACAGATTACTATAACAGATATAATAATAATGAAAATGTTTGCAATATTGTGAGGATTACCAAAATCTGACACAGAGACATGAAGTGAGCACTTGCTGTTGTACAAATGGTCCCAATAGACTTGCTCTATCAGGGTTGCCATAAAGCTGCAATTTAGAAATAACACAATATCTCTGAAGTGCAGTAAAGTGTAATGAAACCATGTTGGCCTATATATACATTCCAAGATATAACTCTGGAATATTGGGTATATTTCTGGACCTTATCCTGTTCCATTGAGCTGTCTAATAGTCATAACCTTTATTCTAATTCCTCTATATTTGTAATTTCTTCTAACAGATGGTAGGGCTGTCTCTGATTACCCTTTTTTCTTCAGGAATTTACTGTTTTCTTGATTGTTTTCTTTTTTGTACACAATTTATAATTCGCTTACCAAATTTAAAAACAATTCTATTGCCATTGTCAATGAACTTG
The DNA here is from genome assembly GCA_036589455.1 of Ateles fusciceps. NCBI lineage: Eukaryota > Metazoa > Chordata > Mammalia > Primates > Atelidae > Ateles > Ateles fusciceps. The sequence goes on along the minus strand of JAZHEH010002806.1, from coordinate 848,642 downwards.
CATTAAATTTATATCTAAGGTAGGGCCATTTGCTTCTTTGTGATAATTAGATTTCCTACTAAAGAATTGAGCTTCAGCTGGGTATGGTGGCTCACGCCTGTAATCCCAGCACTTAGGGAAGCCAAGGCAGGTGGATCACTTGAGGCCAGGAGTTTGAGACCAGCCTGGCCAACACAGTGAAACTCTGTTTCTACTAAAAATACAAAAACTAGCCAGGCGTGATGGTGCACACCCATAATCCTAGCTACCCGAGGCTGAGGCGCAAGAATTGCTTGAATCCAGGAGGTGGAGGTTGCAGGAAGCCGAGATCATGCCACTGCACTCCAGCCTGGGTGACATAGTGAGACTCTGTCTAGTAAAAAAAATAAATAAATAAAATCGAGTATGTCTGCTTTTTTTCAAGTAATCTTTGCATTTTCCATTCATGTGTTAACATTTTCTTCAAATAAGTTTTGACATCAGTTTTTGTTTCTATTTTCTAAATGGAAAAGCAAACAATACAAATATATATTAGTGTATATCATCATAAATGGAAACTAAAATTACAATTATACCCACACAAGAGATAGTTGAAAGAAAGTAAATGAAAGGAAAAGCGAGTAATCCTATGATTCTCTTATTCTTTTTCAGAAGAATATAGATATTGATAGACCTTGTGAGAGAAATGTGCATATAATTATGGTCTTATGTTGGGATGAATGATAAGAAGACTAAAAGTAGAATGAATAGCAATTTTCAAATGAGCATTAAGCGGGAAAACACCAAAAATTTGACGTGCCAAGGGAATTAAAGGAAACCAGAAGAAATATTTAAATAGCAGAAATCCATCCTAGTGTTCCAATAATTACATATGGGTTAAAGTCGTTCATTAAAAGAAAAACATCATGAGCAGATCGTAAAAACAACTCAAAATTCTCCAAGGTCCATCATTATTTTATAAATGTGAGTTACATTTAACATTAAAAGACCCAGCTGGGTGTGGTGGCTCACGCCTCTAATCTCAGCACTTTGGGAGGCCGAGGCAGGCAGATCACCTGGTGGCACTTACCTGTAATCCCAGCTACTCGGGGGGCTGAGGCAGGAGAATTGCTTGAACCTGGGAGCAGAGGTTACAGTGAGCCAAGATCATGCCACTGCACTCCAGCATGGGTGACAGAGTGAGTCTCTTTCTTAAAAAAAAAAAACAACATTAAAACACCCAGAAAATATGAAAATGAAGGAATAGAAAATTATACACTTGGCCAAAAAACACCAGTAGAAGGCTGTGACTGCAATTTTAATACCTGAGCAGAGGGAATATAAGGTGAAAAAACATTGCAAGGTATGAAGTAGATGGTTCTTCAAACTGAAATACCAAGAATTATAACATTTATCAACACATATATAGCTAATGATATATCCTTAAACTATGTAAAATTAAAAATAGGAGAAATAGTTAATTCTACTATTAGCCACTTTAACCCACTGTTTTCAGAAACTAGATGATGAAGCAAAGAAAAAAATTTTTAAAGCTTTGCTGTAATATGAATTATCACACAGAGCATGAAACATGAAATTAAAAAGTAAACAGCCAGTGAAAACTAAATATTCTCTACGTACATTAAAATACTTTACATAAATATTTTTAAAGAGAAAGCATAAGTCATCTTACAAAATGCATACAAGTAAACATCAAGAGGCGCATTTCAAGGTTTATGCAGTAAAGCATAAACTGTCCATAAAGATGGACAATTATAGACTTGAATGTCCATTTATTCCTATCCTATATCCATGAACTTTCCTTCCTGTTAGAAAGAAATGATCTCTCCAGTGAACCCTTTCCCCTCCCTGCCAGTTATCTTCCCTCTTTCCTATCATGTCACTTTTCCCCCTTCTATGCTGGGCCTTTCCATAAGCATGCAACATGCAGAAATATTTTCCATCTGAAAAAAATCTGCCCTTGACCCCTCATCCACTCCCAGCCAAGGTGTTTCACCAGAGGAAGAAATAATTCCTGCGAGTTCACTGACAAAACTTGTGGCTTGCAAAAAAAGTTTAATGTCTTCTCCTGTTAGGTGGATTTGGACCAGGGGACATGCCTCCTCAAATTGGGGCAAGGCCTGGGGTTACTCCCTTATAATCTCTCTGGTACACTTCTTTGCAGGTCCTGGGAATCATAATTATGCTACCCCCCCCCAACTCTTAATTCTTCCCCTTTTATTCTGTAAGCTGCCATTCTCACTACCAAGGGTCTCTCATACTTTTTGCCTAATGTTGTGATATAACAGCCCGCCAAAGAGAACATCAGCAATTACAGATCAGCCTCACTCATGAATAGTGATGGAGCAGTTATAAGTGAAATATCACCAACCAGAACCTATCAATTCCTTTAAAAGTTGCTCATTCTGACCACGTGGTCCAATATTACAAAATCTATAACCCACCATATTAACATGTCATCAGAGAGAAAGCAATGTCACAAAATTCAACATCCATTCTCTGATTTTATACAGTATCAGAATTGAGCATCCCACACTTCCAGTTCCTTCCCCAAACTCACCCTAGGGATTGTCACTGAAGCAGTGAAGGCTGATTAACAACATCCAAAATTCTTCATTTGGGATTGAGTCCTTTATAAGTTGTCTTCTTTTGTCTTATACTTTCTAGAATTCTTTTCTGGCTGATTTAGATGGAGACCATGCCTCCTTTCTGTTGGGTCTTCCTTATACATTAATGATGTTCAGAATCCTTTATTTTAGATTGAGTCCTTTATAAAGTATCTTCCTTTGTCTTGTTTCATTCTTTTGCCCCAGAATTCTACTCTGGTTGGTATTAAGATGGAGGCCTTGCTTCTCTTCTTTTGGCTTTTTCTGATACACCTTTGCTTATCCTTTTACCATCATTCTGAATCTTTTTTCATTTTTCTATATAATATGTGAAAGATGTGTTTTATATTATATTTTCTAATTTTAATGTTTCTTTTAAATATGTTTCAATATATGCTCTATTTTGCTTTGTTTTGTGTTCCTTCTAATAATTTGAAAGGGTTGGCCAGGCATGGTGGCTCACGCCTGTAATCCCAGCACTTTGGGAGGCTGAGGCAGGCAGATCACCTGAGGTTAAGAGTTCAAGATCAGCCTGACCAACATGGTGAAACCCCATCTCTACTACAAATACAGAATTAGCTGGGCATGGTGGCACATGCCTGTAATCCCAGCACTGAGGAGGCTGAGGTAGGAGAATCTCTTGAACCCGGGAGGCAAAGGTTGCGGCGAGCCGAGATCACGCCATTGCACTCCAGCCTGGGCAACCAGAGAGAAACTGTCTCAAAAAAAAAAAAAAGAAGAAAGGGTTAAATTCTTTTTTTGGTTCTTTGAGTGGTTAACTTTATAACATTCATTTTATAAATTATAATTAATATTCTAATTATTATAACAGTATCTATTAACTGTCCACCTTGACTAGTGACAAGATTTGTATATATTATTTCAAGAATTCTTTTTTTTCCTTCAACCTTGTGTTTGAAGGCTTATTGGTTCAACTTGCCTGGGTCAACTTTTTTAAGAACAAATTATATACTAATTTTCCTCTCTTCCATATTTCTGTCATTGCCATTTTTTCCTATTTTAAAGTCTTTGTTGATTTCCACTTCATTTTTTTTACTGGCCGTAATCCTTTATTTGTTCCTACCTGTTTTGACAGGAACTGTTAAAGACCTTCATATCTGTATTGATTTTTTGTTTTTATCACTTCAAATGGTCATGTCAATGTCTTTTCAAAGTTTGATGACTTCAAATCGGTATCCAAATAAGGTCCACACATTTGTTCCTATGTCTCTGTCAAGAACTGTGAAGAGTTCTGAGATTTTACCCGACTTGTGAGCAAATAAGTTAGCCTGCCACAGTGTCCTGGATGCTGGCAAAAGAGATATGAAACTCTGGGCTAGAGAAAAGGACTTTATTACTCATGGCAGTCTCGGTAGCTGGAGTCTTAACATTTGTGCCAGTTCCCTAAGTCCCAATTCCTACAGGGTGACATGAAGAGAGCCAGGTGATGCACAGTGGGTCACTTAGGTATCCTGAATCTTTTATACTGAGTAGTAAGCAAACTTGTCCTTTGCTCTAGAGGAAGACACAATATATATTTCCAAGGCTGTTTGCTATGCAAACATCCTGGAAAAGATGGCCTGGAACAAAAGGCAGTGTGGTTTAATAAAAATATATATATTTGGTCTCTGCCACTGGTTCCTGGCACAGAGCTCTGAAAACTCTTGTAATTTCCTGAGTGGATAGGGATGTTAGGAACATCTTGTTGTTCTAATATTTGGTCTTTCGCTGTGGTTCTTGGCACAGAGCTCCTAATCCCATGCAATTTCCTGGGTGATAGGAGCATCTTTTGTTCTAATGAGATGACTCTTGATGGGCTCCTGGATAGCTTCAGGAGCGGGGGTGATCACCAGAAAGACTAAGCCATGATTAGAAGGTTGGAACTTTCAGCCTCACCCTCATCCTCTGGGGGAGGGAAGAGAGGCTGCAGACTGAGATAATCATCATGCCTAAGTGATGACATATCCATAAAAGTCCCTATAAAACAACCCCTGATTTATAGCCAGTTGGCCAGAAGTATGGAGACCTGGACTTGTGATTGGTGTCTGAAGTGGGACAGCCTTGTGGGACTGAGCCTTAACTCGTGGGTGTATTAAATTGTAGACATCTGTTCGAATCTGCAAAAGATGTGGTTTGGAGAGCTTCTGGGTTGGTGAACACACGGAGGTGTTGGGTGGGTGGCACGCCCACAGAGGACTTGAGAAGCTCCGCGCCCCTTCCCACATACCTTGCCCTATATATGTGGATAGAGTGCTAGGAACATCTACTGATCTAATATTTGGTCTTTGACCCTGGTTCCTGACACAGAGCTCCTAATCCCAGGCAGTTTCCTGGGTGATAGGAGCATCTTCTTGTCTAATCAGGCTGTTTATCTGGCTGTTCATTTGTGTCCTTTGTAATATTCTTTATAATAAACTCGTAAATGTAAATAAGTGTTTTACTGAGTTCTGTGAGCTGTTCTAGCAGTTATTGAACCCGAGGAGGAGTTTGTGGGAATCCCCCAATTTATAGCCAGTTAGTGGGAAGTACAGGAGACCTGGACTTGTGATTGGTGTCTGAACTGGGGGGACAGTCTTGTGGGACTGAGCCTTAACCTGTGGACATCTGTTCTAACCCTGGGTAGTTAGTTCAGTATTAAATCATAGAACACCTGTTAGAGTCTGCAAAGAATTGCTTGGTGTGGAAAACCCCACACATTTGGTGTCAGAACTGTTCTGTGTGAATGTATCAACCTATCCACATACAAAGGGCAAGGTATGTGGGAAGGGGCGTGGAGCTTCTAAATCCTCTCCGGGCGTGCCACCCATCCAATACCTCCATGTGTTCACCAACCCAGAAGCTCTCCAAACTACGTCTTTTGCAGACTCCAACAGGTGTTCTACAATTTAATGCACCCACAAGTTAAGGCTTAGTCCCACAAGACTGTCCCACTTTAGACACCAATCACAAGTCCAGTTTTTTTTTTTTTCCTTTTTCAGGCAGTCAGGTGCCTGTCCTCACAAGATCTGCAGAAATGTGAGAGCCCCGTAGAGAACTGTCTCGTAATATCTCCCCCTCATTTCTACACTGTCTTGGATTCTGCACATTTCCCGAGTACACTACTCCATTGGCTACTTTAGTTATTCTGACTGTCAGAGGCTAGGGCCAAATCTGTGCAGTTTGTCTCATGCAGCACTGAATTAAGGGTTTATCGAGCAGTGCTCCAAGCAACAGTCTGGCCAATACTGGGCCAATACCAGCAATACTGGGCCAATCCCCCAGTATTTTCCTCAACCATAACCATTATGGTTATGGCCCAACCAGCTGAACAAATCCCATAAACCATAGGTCTGTCTCCCTGATAAAACCAGGTGTTTTTCTCCATAACTTTCTAGCTTGACCTTTCTACTTGGCCTCAGGCACTAATCAGGTAACAGGATGTATTATTCTTAGCAGTCGCACAAATTCTATCTTGGCCCCAGAGGGCAATTTCATCATCCATAACGACCTTGGACAGCAAGCTGAAGCTGACCAGAATGTTTCCAGGGCCAAGGTAGCATTATTAATCACCTTGGCTAAAATCAGGGACAGATTTGCTACCACCTTTTCTAACTAGATGATTCCTATCATGGGAATAACTGCTCGCAGGGTACACATAAATAACAAGCCAGTTTATCCCTCTAGGAAGTTCTTCCTAGCAACCACAGGTAGCCTTGTTTTGACGGGTCTCAAGAGTCATTTGAGGGTTACGTGGAACCCCTGGTAGTGATTCCTTAACACACTTGCAGGTCTCTAATGACCCCCTACTCAAGGTGCAAATCACCATGTTTTGGAAGGGAACAAATTAATGCCTGACTTCCATACAAAGAGTACAATCTCAGGGTGACTCTGGGAAGAAAGTGTTGTTTACAGCTGGGGTGGAGGGCTCTCTAAGAACCACAGCAGTCCAAGCACACAGGGTGAGAGTACCTCCAATGTGATCTCTCAGCCCACTGATAGTTTTAATTATTTAAGATAAAAACAAAGCAATGCAAGAAATTGACTGTATTCAGGCAACTGTAGTAGGGAGAGTGCCTGAGATCTGGAGATCAGAGTGTCTGGGAGGGGTGGTTTTGAATTTTATTTTTATGGGAAGAGCAGACAGGTTTGAGTGGGGGAGATTTCCAGTGTTGAGGTGGGTTTTTGTTTTTGCAATCAGGGGGAAGTCCTAGCTAGCTGAGCAGGGAAATGTTCATCTTTATGGCTAATTCATGAGACTCAGAACAGGATGTTAGAGGGTCTGTCTCAGGGGTTTTGGCAGGTTCAGGTAAAAGGAGAGTGGTCTGTGTTTGGCTTTTTCATGGGTAAACCTGGGAGTCATGAGAAAGAATGGACAGCAAGCCTTATCTAAGCCACGTGGGGGAGACGGGTCCTTTGTAGTCAGTGTTTCCAGAAGGTGAAACGGGGAGGAGTGGTTCTTAACTGTTGCTGTTTTCAGGGCTCAGGTGGAATTCATTGTCAGACCCTTTCTTGTTCAAGGCAGCTATAAGGTTGTCCTCTGAGCAACTGTCTGGAAATGAGGCTACTAGGGATACCAGGTCTACACCATTGTCAGTCTAAATTTGATCTTCACCTGTAACTTTGTTGGTTCAGATTTGGCCTCTGGGCACAACGTCAGTTGGCACTCTCAGGTCTGCTGGATTGTGACATGTTGAATCATTTGCCAAGACTGGCTGCAGTGTGGCACTAAGACTCTGAGCAGGCTGCATCCCCAGTAGCAAAGTGTAAGATTATACACAAGAGAAGGATTAGTGATCCCTGCCATCTACCTCAAAGCTAAGATCTTCTACTTCCAAATTCTGGCCAGGGGAACATGCCCCATAGGCTGTTCATATGAACCTTAGAGAGGCAAGTAGCCTGTCCTGGAGTTTAATGATTGACTGTTCTACATAGCCTGTGGTGTTCATCCAGGACACCTCCTTGACCAGTTAGGAGGAAGTCAAGAGCTACATGATTGTACTAATTTGGGCCAGTGAGTTTCAACTTATTTGCTGCTTGTAGGGCACAGGTGGTATCATATCATTTATTACTTCTTCAAGGATTTATGAGAGAGTTGGAGCTACTTTTTCTAATTGCGTAATTCCTTGAATGGGTAAAATGATCCTTGTAGTGTGCATAAAGAGAAAATTGCTGATTCTCCTGGGGGTTCTCCTGAATACCCTTTAGTTGCATCATTTTGGAATGATTAAGTCTCCAGAGGGACATGTGGTTGACAGGTGAGGTGGTGGTTTTCAATATTCGGAGGTCCTGGACAAGGATTCCAGACACTGAAAAGATTAATGTAGGGAAGACAGGTGTAGACTGGCTGACCACATAAAAAGTAGTACTGTAGAGGTCACAGACAGTGGTTATGGTTTAGGAATTCTTCATAATGGTCTCAGTTAGTCAAGGGGTGGACCCCCTCAGGAGGGGCAGAGTCTTTCTGTAAAATTGAACAAAGTCTATGAGGCTGATTGAAAACTGGTAGAGGAGAAAATGGTGGATAAAAGCTCTGCTATGTTTTTTTTTTTTTTTTTTTCCTTTGACTAATTCTGAGGAAGTAGAGTCCGTTATACATAATACACTGGGATATTTTGTCTTTTCTTCTTATTTTGTTACAAATTATTGCTGGAGATTTAAGAGAAGCACTAATTATGTTGGAATATATGGTGTCATTAGTATGTGCTGAAAGGTTGGGGTTGGTGAGGTGGGATGGTTTAAATACCCATATGAACCATTAAGGGGAAATGGGATGTGCTGAAGGGAATGGCAATTAGATGTTGGTGCCGAAAGTCAAGTGAGGGTTGACATGTCCAACAACTGGCAAGACTGCGAGTGGTAGCAATAGTTGAAAACCAAACAAGGGGCCAGGCGCAGTGTCTCACACCTGTAATCCCAGCACTTTGAGAGTCCCAGGTAGGCAGATTACTTGAGGTCAGGAGTTCGAGACCAGCCTGGCCAACATGGTGAAACCCCTCTCTACTAAGAAAATACAAAAAGTAGCTGGGTGCTGTGATACGCACCTGTAATCCCAGCTACTGGGAGACTGAGGCAGAAGAATCGCTTGAACCTGGGAGGCGGAGGTTGCAGTGAGCTGAGATTGCGACATTGCACTCCAGCCTGGGTGACAGGGCGAGACTCTGTCCCAAAACAAAAAAAAAAAAGAAAAGAAAACCAAACAAGGGAATTTTGTCCCCCTCTTTGTTTGTACAGTGGGAATATTAAGGAGGGAGAGGACAGAAGGCACTGTGAGGGGGCAAAGCCACCTTACAGTAAGGATCATAGGGGATGGTTGGGTCAGAGGTCAATGGAAAAGAAGGAAGAACATGACAAAGAGCAGACAAACAAGCAAGATGGCAGGGGCTAAATAATTTTAACAGAGCAAAAATCAAATTCTAGTTTCATATCAGTATAATAATCGATACTAAAACTCATTTTGAAAATCTTACAAATAAATTCGTTAAACCTTGGCAAACTTTGTCCACAACAAATAAAATTCTTTCTGTGAACCTTCTACAACTTTCTATATTCATTCAAGTTTTGCCCTGTGTTTTTCTATTTCTCATTCTGGAACAACCAGTCATTTTACTTTAGGGCAAAACTACTCACTTTTTCTTCAACAAAAACATATCCTGTGTAGCTCACATACAGAGCTGTTGCTTCTAGTAATCTCATTCACAAAAATATAGATTGCAACTTTTAACCACAGTAACTTCTATTTCACAGAGAAAACTATGAACTGTGAATGAATGTGAATTGTCTGTCATACACCAGCATTTTGTAGCAGACTAGCAGAGCTTATGAATATACATCTCCCAAGTTTTTATAGCCATACACATCCTTTATAGTATAACTTCTCAAAATGACAAGGCTGAACATGTTCATTAATAGACCCAAATATGTATAGCCTCTCTGTATCATATAAAAATAAGACACAGGCCGGGCGCAGTGGCTCACACCTGTAAGCCCAGCACTTTGGGAGGCTAAGGTGGGCAGATCACAAGGTCAGGAGTTTGAGACCAGTCTGGCCAACATAGTGAAATCTGATCTCAACTAAAAATACAAAAAATTAGCCGGGTATGGTGGTGTGCACGTGTAATCCCAGGTACTCGGGAGGCTGAGGCAGGAGAATTGCATGAACCCAGGAGGCGGAGGTTGCAGTGATCTGAGATCACACCACTGCACTCCAGCCTGAGCTACAGTGCGAGACTTTGTCTAAAAAAAAAAAAAAAGACCCAAAGGGTATATAAACTTAAAATTATGCTTAATGTTTTAGTTTTCTTTCTTACTTAAAAATAACTGTGTATCTGGTGAATAATGATTTATTAACTTAATTTGACATAAATTCAAGGCTTTAAGTTACCTAAAAATATTGGCATCTGTCTTCAAACTGACATACTGACATATAATTACTATAGAAGTAAAGTTTGTCGGAATAATGATTCTATTTGGTCAAATATACATTGACATTGTTTATAATCTTGAACATCTGGTAGATCTAATGATAGCATAGTCAACCAGTAAATATACATAAATGTAGAAATAATATGTCCAACTGCAATAAAAGTGTATATTTCTGTTCAGTTTCAATTTTCGATGTAGAAAATCATCCTAAAGGAAGTTTTTAGATCACTTATGGATTTCAGTCTTTTATACTACAGCCCTGTCTACTCTTACCTGGGATAATCAAGAATTGGTTAGCCTCCAGGGGAATGCAGTGAAATCAGTGATCTAGTGATTAATGGTATTTTGGAATAAAAAGCAAGATGGTTATTGAAGCACTAACGTGATGAACAGCTCCCCAGTATGCTGCTTGATTAATGGAGGAAGATGCTGACTTTGTAGGCTTCAACCAGACATTCTGGATTCTTCAGGCAAATGTTTTATCTAATGGAAAATGACATTGCAGCCTGTTGCTGTGCTTGTCCTTTAAGGTAAGCTAGCAAATAGAGCAGAGGCTTTCAAAGATTTTTTTTAAAAGTGTCATTGAATTTTTTCACAAACGTGTTGTACTGTGATGCACAGTGAGAAGTACATTTTCTATGGTGATCTGTATGTATGTATACACACACACACACGCACACATATATCTACACACCATATATATATCATACATATAAAATATATATGTACGTGCATATATATGATGTGTATATGTGTGCGTGTGTGTGTGTGTATAAAATCTCCCTACTGTGCATTCACATTGGCAGGCAGGTGCACATCTGTATGTATGTATACACACACACACACACACACACACGCACACACACAGACACACACACGCACACACACAGACACACACAAATGCAATAGCAACAAAAATTTTAGAAGCAATACTCTTCACAAATACTGTACTAGGATATTTTCTGTTTTCCTCTACCCTATTTTGTTACAAATTTATGATGGCTGCAATAAAAAAAAAAGCTTGTATTATTCTCGATACTAGTAATGCAAAAGACATGGCTATTTTTATTAAATAACAACTTTAAACTAGTCTTGTTTGGCAAAGATTTACCTCAATTATGTGAACTTGAATTCTGAAAACATTTGAGTTAGTCTCAGAATATAGTAGTGCCCCCTTATCTGCAGTTTTGCTTTCTGCAGTTTTAGTTACCCGCAGTGAACCAGGACCTGAAAATATTAAATGGAAATTTCCAGAAATAAACAATTTCTGTTTTAAATTGCATGCTGTTCTGAGTAGCATGATGAAGTCTCATGCCATCCCATTCTATCCCACCCGGGATGTGAGTTATCCCTCTGTCCAGCACTTCCATGCTGTCTGCTTTCCTACCTGTTAGTCCCTTAGTAGCCATTTCGATTTTTAGATGGAAAAAACTTAGTATATACAGTGTTTGGTAGTGTCTACAATTTTAGGCATCTACTGAAGGTCTTTCTTGGAACATATCTCCCGTGGATAAGGGGAACTACTGTACTTTTAAAACACATATTAAGGCCAGGTGCAGTGGCTTACAACTGTAGTCCCAGCACTTTGGGAGGCCAAGGCAGGCAGATCACGAGGTCAGGAGTTCGAGACCAGCCTGGCCAACATAATGAAAACTAAAAATACAAAAATTAGCTGGGCATGGTGGTGCGCTCCTATAATCCCAGCTACTTAGGAGGCTGAGGCAGGAGAATTGCTTGAACCCGGGAGGCTGAGGTTGCAGTGAGCCAAGATCATGCCACTGCACTCCAGCCTAGGCAACAAAGCAAGACTCCATCTCAAGAAAGAAAAAAAAAGCATATTAAAAGTATTAGAAGTTTAAGGGGGCAAATTTAAGGAATTCATTTTTTTCCCCAGAGGTAGGAAAATATTACTTACTCACAGACACAGAAACATACAGACAGACACAAGTAGAGAGCTTATAGCTCACTGGTTCATGTAAAAGAGCTGTTCTCTTCCCAGTGGGCTTACTGGGGCAGTGGAGCCGAGCAGAAGGTCTGCCGGGTTTTGAGACATCCTAGTGAGACAGAAAGAGGTCTAGAGGAAGGCAGGTCATGTAGTACATTATCAAATTCCAACGCAGGTTGATTTGTATGCTCTGAGGAAGGATGGTGGGAAGATAAGAGGCATTAATAGTGGAAAGTGTTAGCCTCGTGTCCGCTGGGAAGGTGATAGGATGTCCATGGCTGGGGATGATTTTCTCCCCTTGCAAACTGAGTCGGTTGTGGGCACGAGGGGGGAGGGTCCCGCCGAGGAAAGTCACTGGGGAGATGGATTTTTGGATTCTTGTTCCCTTTTATGTTTTAGAGCTTGGAATTCCAAGTCCAGTGTCCCCACCCTATCTGAGGGGGTTGCGGGGAGAGCAGATTGCTCTGGCTTGTTCCCTTCTTAATGTTCGAATCGTAAAACCATGGGTTTGTATTGTGTTGATTTGGTCTTTTCTGTAATGAAGTCCTTATGGTGTTGAACTAGTGTGTGTATTTAGGAGAGAAGAGTATTTCACCAATTTACATTATGTTTTTAAATCATGTGTCTAATTTCTGGTTGTAAGCTATTAACGAAGTTAATGACCAAGGCAGATGTGGTTTCATCTTCAAGAACAACAGCAGAGTAGTCCTTCCAAACACGTTCTAATCTCTGTCAGTAGTTAGACATGTATTTATCTCTTTGTTGTGTACAATCTTGTGTCTTTAATAAATTTCTGAGAGGGAAGGCAGTGGGAGTGGATTCTAAAAGCCTCTCCCCTATGGTTTTAATTTGCATGTCAGCCTCAGGATATTTTCCCATCCAAGTACTAACCAGGCCTGGCCCTGCTTAGTTTCTTGAGATCAGATGAGACAGGGTGTGCAGGGAGGTATGGCTGTAGATTGCTTCAAGGTGTTCTGATTTCTTTGAAAATCCACCTGTAGGGCCACTAGCAGTAGCACAAGTTGATAGGAGTCAGAGAGCCCAGGAAAATATGCCCTGAGGAACACTCTGAATTGATTACAGAATTCTCCATTCTTATAGGGGTTTGGAAAGTCTTTAACAATAGCATGTAAATATGAGCAAGACCAAGGCCGAAAGAATACTTGGTTCATGTGGGGGGCTCAGGTCATTGACCTTCCATCACAGGTGAAGAAAGGCCAATAATACAGGTTAGGATGGGGCCTTGGTAGCAGGTGAGTTTAATTGAGCCAGAGAAGAGGAGTAGGGGGAATCCACAGGAGTAGGGAAAGGGCTCGGTGGCACACGTGGAGGGTTGCAGATGAGAAAAGGGTTTTGAGGTTTAGTTGGAGGTGAAGGAGGAGCAAGAGGAGTGGGCTGGTGGTAAAGAGACAGTTCTTAAGGGATTGTACAGTTTGAGATAGATTGAAGACATCTTCTAAGTTTTCAGCCTCCTCATACAAAACAAAACAAGCTGACCATTGGTGAGAAGAGACTGTAGAGCTCCAAGGTTTGGGGGCATTTCACAAATAAATAAGTCTAGGGAGATCCTGAGGGCCTCAAAGGGCCATCGGAGTTCTAAGTTATCCTTAGTAAAATTATGGCATTTTTGGAGATCATGAACTGAATTGTTGCCATGGTAGCGAAGCATTTAATCGCCAAGAGTGTTTTGAAGTGGTTGAGAATTGGATCAAGAGTTTCCAATTGAGTACCAAGATTAAACAAAAGGTAGCAATAAAACAAAACCAAAAAGAGCACTCAGAGAATGAAAACCACATGCTTACTGGGCTACCATAGACAGTATGTCCACGGCACAGGGATCAGGGTCTAGATTTACCCAGATCCCCGAATCACCAGTCAGGGAGGAGCACAGTGGACTGGAGCCCTCGGTACCTGAGTGGCTTCCAGTCCTCTTCAAGTCAGGGCACCAAACTGTCCAAGACAAAAACTGAGCAAGTAAGAAAATGGATTTGATTCAAGCTATTCCAATAGGGAGAGCACCTTAGATCCAAATAGTAGAGTCTCAGCAGGGTGGTTTTGCCTTATACTTTTGTATGGAGGATAGACAAGTTGTAAGTGGAGAGATTTCCAGGGGGAGATTGTTTTTGCCATGAGGGGAAGTCTCAGTCAGCCAGCTGACCAGGGAATGTTGATCTTTGTGTCTAGCTAGTTTCAGAAGGATAACAATTTGGTTGATCATTCATGAGAAAGAAGGGGAGTAGAGGGACTGTGTCAGGCTTTGTCTGCAGGTTCAAGCAAAAGGAGAAAGGTGTGTGTTTGGCCTTGTCACAAGTAAACAATGGAGTTGGCCGGGTGCCGTGGCTCACGCCTGTAATCCCAACACTTTGGGAGTCCGAGATGGGTGGATCATAAGGTCAGGAGTTTGAGACCAGCCTGACCAACATGCTGAAACCCTGTCTCTACTAAAAATACAAAAATTAACCAGGCGTGGTGGCACGCGCCTGTAATCACAGCTACTCAGGAGGCTGATGCAGGAGAATCGCTTGAACCTGGAAGGTGGAGGTTGCAGTGAGCTGAGATTGTGCCACTGCATTCCAGCCTGGGGAAATAGCGAGACTCTGTCTCAAAAAAAAAAAACAACCAAAATGGAGTCATCTGCAAGTCTTATAGGAGTCATGACAGAGAGTGGAGAGCAAGCTTTAGCTCAGGTATATAGGGAAGAATGGCTTTTTGTGGTAAGTCATTTCTCAAGAAGGAACATGAACAGGTGGGGGGGATTTCTTAACTGTCTCTGTTTTCAGGGCTCATGTGAAGTTCAGTGTTGTTGAGTGTTCTCAGTTATGTTTCAAAATTTGAGTCCAGTTCTTGTTATTGGATAGACTGCCTGAGGGCAGTCATTCTTACTGGTCCTACATGCCCATGCCACCAGCCCCATGGCATTCTTCTGTCCCACACAATGACTTAGTGACAGCTGGGGGGAAGGGCTTGGGGACAACATTTGGAGGTGTTGATAGTTGTTCTACATGTGAGATGCAGGAGCTGGGTGGAGGGAGGGTGGGGATTGGCCTCAGTTGACAGTTATTTTTTTCATTTTTAAAAAGTTTTAGAAATTTTTTGAGATAGCATCTCGCTCTGTTGCCCAGGCTGGAGTGCAGTGGTGTGATCACAGTTCATTGCAGCCTTGACGTCCTGGGCTCAAGTGATTGTCCCACCTCAACCTCCCGAGTAACTGGAATTACAGGCATGTGCCACCACACCCGGCTAATTTTTGTATTTTTGTAGAAACTAGGGTTTTACCATGTTGCCCAGGCTGGTCTTGAACTCCTGGACTCAAGTGATCCACCCACCTCAGTCTCCAAAACTGCTGGGATTACAGGTGGAGCCACGGCGCCCGGCCAACAGTCAATTAAACTGAAGGCTCTTGCAGCAGTTTGGGAGAGATTTATGAGGGCATTTTCCTTTTTGAGGAAGGCTATAGGGGTGGTTCAAAAGACAAAGATCATTACAGTTCCTCCCTCTCCTGTGCCTCATGGGGTTGAAGGTGTTTCGTCTTCAGATGCTGAGTTCTTGCTCTCCCTCTACTGATGCAAAATCTTTGTGACCCTTTCTTGTAGCTATCAGTCATTCCCTAATAGTTCCTAGACCTTTTATCTGAATGGATCAGGTGCAGGAGGGACAAGGACATTTTTTAAAATTTACAGAGATCCATTATGTTCTTCCCTTGGCCCATGTGGGTTACTATAGGGGGACACAGTGAGCAGTGTACTGAACCAATGGTACCTAGCCTTATGATCTAAGACAATGTCAGTCCAGCCAGAGGATCCAGGTGGCTGAACCAGAAAAAACTTAAATCCCTTCGGTTCCTTCTTGGCTAGGCTGCCACCCAGCGTGTTACCAAGCACTCTAGTCTGGGGCTGCTGTTAAGGGAACGAAGAAGATTATACCCAGGGAATGTTCAAGACAGAATCTCAGATTTTTCGAACATGTCCATATGACCCTCAACACTTTTTGTTCTGATCATTACCTAGGGAGAAGCTGAAAGAAAATAATCTCTTTCTGAGGTCAGGCATATTCATTGACCAAACTGCCTTACTAAGGTTTGTGGACCAGGAAGAGGCAAGGGAGGTAGAATCTGAAGTCCTTTTGAGTCAGTTTTTGAGGAGGCTTTTCCAATGCTTAACGATACCAGATGCCTGTGGACAGTAGAGAATATGGAAGTCCATTGAGTACCCTGACATCAGCCCATTGTCACATGGCTTTTGCAATAAAAGGTACACCATTTTCAGGCTGCAAATAGTCCAGAAAACTGAAAATAGCCACAATTATGAGGCCAGAATTGGCTGAGCAGATTGAAATATACACCACTTTAACCTAGAAGACGTCAACAGTGGTGCAACCTCAGTGAAAGCTCTTAGAACGGGCTTGAGGAATGATGCCATCAATTTGCCAGGAGTAAGCGCAGCCACACCTCATGTGATGTGACCCTTCTCACCACAACAGGTAATCTTTTAGAAGGAGTCACAAGTTTGGCATACAGTGGTAGCTTCTGCATCAGAAACTTAAGAATCCTGTAATTTGTGCCCAGTCTGTGACAATGGATGCATTGCCATGACCAGTGGCTGATGGATCCAGGCAGCAGTGGCAGTGGTATGATTAGTAAGAAATCAACAGCTTGATTTCACTCAGTTTCATCAGAGAGTAGACGCTTACCATAGGCATTTATGGGGGTGACCCAGACCATTCAACTAATAACTGCAGTTTGTTTCCACAGTCCATGATTCCAAAGAAAGCTGACTGATCTCAGTCTGTAGTCTTCCAAGTGGGAGACTGAACAGCTATGCCATTGGCAATAGCTCAAGAGTTAAGAAATATCAAAGAGAATATTGAGCAGGATTACGACAGTGGCCTTGCATTCTGCCTGCTGAACAGAGCACCCATATCCATTCTCAGTTTTGGCGAGGTTGAACAGCCACACGGCCCAGTGGAAACCATCAGGATTCAGCTTATCCAGACATTAGCGGATCAGGTCCAGGCTTTTAGGGGAACCTTTATGAATTGAGGGCCCATTAAGCCCAGTAGTCTTGCTCTAGTTGGCAGAGTGAGAAATAAATTTACCCCCAAAGGGATAATTGTCCCATTTTCATATAAAACTGAGATGCCACTGGGGACAGGCCAGTTGTACTCTTGAATATACAATTTCCTTTTGCCATGTGAGGCTTGCTGGGCCCTTCCTACCTTGTTAGTCATCAAGTCTGAATCAACCAACCCCAAAGTGGGAATGTCAGTCAGGCTGGAGAGTCACAGGCCTCCATCGGTCAGGTGTTCAGTTTCAACAAGGGCCCAGTAGAAAGCTAATAGTTATCTTTCATAAGGGATGTTGCTGGTGACTCTGTAAGGATGATGAAAAATCCAAAACCCCAAAGGGCTCTTCTGGGTATAGGTTGCCTCCCTTTGTTAGAGATCCCATTAGGCAAAATCATCAGTTACAAAGACGAGTAGCTCAACAGGGTCACTTAGTGTTTGGGGACCCTGAAGGTAAAGAGCAGAGAATGTGCCACAGCTTGCTGGACAGCATCCTCTACTGCCTGTTGGGTTGGGCCCCGCTCAAAGGACATTGGTTTGCAGCTATCCAATATAAAGGATCTAGTAGAATGTCCAAGTGGGGCACATAATGTCTCCCATACCCAAAGCATCCAGAATGGTCCCTTTTTGGGCTTCCTTTATAGGTGTGAGGTTCAAAGAGACGGAAATTTTTCCTTGACTGAAAGAGGGACAGAGCATTGTGAATCCACCCAGAGGTCCCAGAATGCTTTACTTGATGAGCAGGCCCCTGAATTTCATCAGAATTTACCAGCCACCTCTGATGGCAAAGGCGTGCTAATACCACAGTCAGAGCTATTGAGATGGAAGCTTCTGACTTGACAACCAAGAGGACTGATCTCTATAGTGAAAATTATGTACATCAGAGGGTAGATGTGGTCACAACTAAAGCCTAACCTACTCACTGGTATTAAATGACAAGGTACTCATTGCCCCAGGAGAGTATTGCAAAACCTGTATTGCAAGATCAGTTTGCAAGGGCCAAATTGAGCTTGGTCCTTGGTGTCAAGACCTGAGATTTTACCCTACTTATAAGCTAATAATCGGGCTTGCCACAGTTGCAAGAGTGCTGGCAGAAGTCATCAGACTCCTGAGTCAGTGATAAAGGACCATTACTCAGAGAAAAAGACGTAGCCAGAGTCAGCTTGGCTGCATGTTGGAGAAAAGATTAAAAATAAAATCTCCTGGCAACCCAGGAAATCTCTCCACAAATAAAGAATAGAAAGAAGAGTGTTATTACTGAATATGCACTAAACCACACTGCAGTTTGCATCACAAGAAATCTGCTAATGAAATTGCAAAGACAGAAGGAAATCTCACCCTTGTATGTAGCTGAGCAGATTTGCATTCTAAAGATAAATAACTTGTCCTCATATAAGAGAACTGATAGCACCATTTGCTGTACATTCTTTCATAATCATCCTAAGTTTACCTGGTAATTGGAGCAGCTATCTGTGCTAATTAATTGCCTTTATCCAAAGGCAAAAATCAAACTTCTATCTATGACATGCAGGTAGTTACAGACTAGAGCCAGGCACCTAGGCTAAACTCCCAGGGTGACAGGCAGATAGGATTCTTGATGTTTATATATCAAAGAGATGGCTCCTAAGTTCTTAAGAGAAACATTCTTGGTACATGCACATGTATGTTCATTGCAGCACTCTTCACAACAGCAAAGACAGGAATCAACCCAAGTGACCATCAATGATAGACTAGATAAAGAAAATGTGGTACATATACACCATGGAATACTATGCAGCCATAAAACGAAACACGGTCATGTCCTTTGCAGGGACATGGATGGAGCTGGAAGCCATTATCCTCAGCAAACTAACACAGGAACAGAAATCCAAACACTGCAGGTTCTTATTTATAAGTGGGAGCTGAACAGTGAGAACACATGGACGTAGGGAGGGAAACAACACACACTGGGACCTGTGGAGGAGAAGGGGAAGGGACAGAATCAGGATAAACAGCTAATGCATGCTGGGCTTAATACCTAGGTGATTGGTTGATAGGTGCAGCAAACCATCATGGCACACATTTCCTATGCAACAAACCCGCGCATCCTGCTCATGTATGCTAGAACTTAAAATAAAAACATTCTTGGATTGTAATACAGGCAGAAGACTTGTTTAGCTTTTAAAAATTCACATACATATCAAAGGGGCAGAGGAAAGATTTACAAATACAAGTTTTTTTAGGAAATGCCCTAAGAAAATGGAAGAGAGAGGAAGGTCTCTTTCCCTTTTGGCAATAAGGGAAATTTAATTTTTTTTTCTTTATGATTTTCCCTTATTTTATAATAACACTATGGTTTTCTAATTTTCTCCGTCACTCACCATTTCTACCTTTCTCTGGGCAGTTAGACATCTAAAGATCCAGCAAATCCATAGTAAAATGCAAAGCAAAACAATTATGAAAATTACCATAGGATGAATTTAAAATGTCAGTGCAATATTTGCATTGGGGGGGAAATCCTTTGAGTATGTCTTACCAGTGATGAGTTGTTAAAGCACATTCTTGATTAGCAATGTGCCAAAATTCTTGTTTCCTGATGTGTTACTTTTACAGGTTGCTGTTGTCCTTACTGCTTGCTCTTTAAGTACTGTTTTGTAGTTCCTTAGAAAGTCTTACCCAATCCAAGCCTAAGGAGTAGCTTTCCAGGGACTTCATATTCTAATTTTTAATTAAGAGTTTTATAAGGCTAAGTTTCTCCTAGAGTTCTTCTCAATCAATAAGTAACACCACATTTACAAAACGTAGCCCTGTAGTACTTGTTCTTTCTTCCCAGATAATATATCCAAGATGCAAAACACAAAGATACCCCGGCCATTATCGAGTATATTATTATGAGGCATTCTTTGAAGGGTACGGATTGAACTTCCAGCGTTTAATGTGCTTGGCTCTAATTGTTTTAAATCTTGAGGAAAATACCAACTTGTGGGTCACTGCTTGCATTAGTCTAAATCAAGAGTGATACCAGGCTTGTCAGTCCCCATGAGTAACAGGCACCCACCTGTGTTTATCTGTCCCAGTTTCTCTCTGGGACTGGAGAGAATTTGCATCCTAAATTAATCCAGTGACATTAGACCTATTTTCTGCAGTCTCTATCTGTGAATGCCAGATGTGTTTGTCTATTAAGTAGATGCTTTTTATACTATTCTTCTGTCTCTTCTGGTATAGTTATAGTCTGATACCTATCTGTTTCCTTAAAGATGAACAGCCCTGTGATTCTGAACTAGTGATGGTATCTGGGACTATTTTATAACCAATTGCCTTGGACTATGCAAATGAGCCTCTGACACCTTCGTGGTGATTTTTGGTTCCATCATTAAATTACTCCAAATAGTTCAATTCTATACTGTTCTCCATTTCCATTCCTATTGAGCTCCCATTGTTTTAAAATGTCTTACATGATGTGATTCATCCAGTTTGTCATTGTATTACATGTTTTTGTTGTCGTCCCAAAGCACTACGTTTATTATTCAAAGTCTCAATCTCAGAAGAGTTAGGTATATCTGTGCTTGTCCCTGTTCCTCCCAGGATTGTATTCTAATAAGTCTCCTTTTGTCCTTGGCTGTCCCCAAACAAGCCCCTTAATAAATTTTATATTGGGAAGGCTCAAGGGATACATGTCTAGCTGTGAAGACTGATAACAGCCTCAGACAGTTTAAGAATTACATCCACCTATAATCTTGGGGGCTATTAAAATAGGCTCAGGACATTGCCATGTTCCAAACATAGTTGGGGGGGAGTCTCTATTATATACATCTTGAGGAGTCTGTTGAAAGGATTCCCACCAGTATGAATGTAATTTACCATTGCTGTCTTTACAACTATCAACAGTTTTATTGAACCAAACCTCTACCATAGCAAAGGTGAGAGAATAAATCACAAGGCTTACTCCTATAGGTATTTTGATTGTTGTATAGTTAACAGATTCCTTTTTTTCTGTAAGGATCCTTCCAATCAAACCAGTTAACAAAACATTTTTGTATCACATTTGGGGCTGGAGTATCTGGATGCATGTAAGTTACTTTAGTATTATCAAATAGTAATCTAGTGAAGATGGTTCTGCTTTCACTGTCCCAATAATTGGATTGTTGGACTTAAAAGTCCAGATCATGTGTGTTCTGAGGATGTGGTATGGAGTTCATCAGGAAAAACAGGACATGGCATGGGCACAGGACATGGTCTGTGTAATTGTGGAGACCATTACTGGGAGTACCAAAAAAGCAGTATAACAAATAACAGATTTGTTTTCCAGTAAAATGTGATTCTTAAGTAATCAAAATAAGCCTATTCCGAACAGGACAGCAAGGTAGTCTCTGAGGATAGTAGCAGTACATTTTCCAGAATACCTCTTTTCAGTCGAATCTCAATACCAGTATAAGTTACTTTGGAAAACTTTAAGTTTCAAGTCTTTTGTCAGTGCTGGCTTCACAAGAAATGCATGGATCCAAATGCATTTTTCTTTTTTTTTCCCTTTTTTTGAGACAGGGTCTCACTCTGTCGTCCAGGCTGAAATGCAGTAGTGCAATCTCGCCTCACTGCAACCTCTGCCTCCCAGGTTCAAGCGATTCTTGTGCCTCAGTCTCCTGTAGAGCTGGGATTATGGATGTGCACCACCGCATCCGGCTAATTTTTGTATTTTTAATAGAGACGGGATTTTGCCATGTTGGCCAGGCTGGTCTGGAACTCTTGGACTCAAGTGATTGCCTGCCTCGGCCTCCCAAAGTGCTGGGAATTACAGGCATGAGCCACCACACCCAGCCTAACTACGTTTTTCTTTTACTTTGGTAGCAGAGTAGGTGATCAGCAGCGCTTTAAAAGGTCAGCGACAGCCTGTCTTTTCCCAGGAACACTTTCATGTAGATGAAATCTCCTGGTTGATAGAGGTGGCAGACTTCTTCCAGCGGGTCCATGCAGGTCCTTATGACTTTATATCTTAGGGATCCTAAGGAAGAGAGAAACTCTTTTAAATATTGATTATAATTATAAGAGGATTCAGTTAAGTTAGGCACAGGACATGGTCTCAGACCCACATCGTAGGCCTGCCAAGCATAAATTCAAAGGGAGTGATACCATGCTTGCTAGCAGGGGTTGCTCTAATTTTTAACAAGGCTAGTAGTAAAGCCATCCATTTTAATCCAGAAAGTCAGTGAATCTTGGCCAGTGAGATTTTTTAGACTTTGATTCATTTGTTCCACTTGTCCAGAGGACTGAAGATGATTGATACAGCATATAATAGTTTATAGGATTCTGCAAACATTTGCATAATTCTCCTGAACAACAGAAAATAAAAGATCTTACTCTGATTCAATCTGTTTTTGTATCCCCAAAGTGAGAATTACGTTTTTTAAGGGAAACTTCACCACTGCCTGAGCAGTGACTTTTGTAGAGGGCAAAACTCCAGGCCATTGATACACACTGTAATTAGACAAACGTCTCTTACCTTCTGTGGGTCTTGATTCTATGAAATCCAGCTGCTACCAGGTTCCTGGTATGTTGACTGGGGAAAACTTCCTGTGCTTACCCTGGGAGTGGTCTGTGAAGACTTTTGCTGACAAATAGCACATCTCTTTACTATGTTTTGAATAAGTTCATCTTTTTGGTAGGCACTGTGAGAGTCTGATGCCTTTAAAATCCATCTTTCATGTAGCTGATTTTGTTGCTAACACAATATTAACCGAATAAATAAAGACCAGGGAGTAGGAATTATATGGTTAGCTAATTCCCATAGTAGAGCCCCTTCCTTAATCCATTTGCCCATTTTCTTTTGGAATGCATATTTTTGAGAATAAATGAAAGTTTCTTGTATTAGAATTGGGGCTTCTGAGCTGGGTGTTGGCTGTGTTTTAACGGTAGCTTCTGCAGCTGTATCAGCAGAATCATTGCCTTTAGCAATTTTGTTATTCTGCGCTATGCGGTCTCTACAGTGGGTTATTGCTATCTCACTCAGCAGTTGTGAAGCCTCTAACAACTCAGATATTAATTTTCTATGAGATATTTTGGTTCCCATGAAGTCAAGAATGCCCTATTTTTTCAAATTTTCCCTATTATATGACAGACACCAAACACATATTTGTTGTCAGTATATAGACTCACTTTAATTCCCAAACCAAGAATTGTAGATCCCTGGTAGCTGCTGTTAGCTTGGCTGCTTGTGCTGATTTAATTCCAGGCAAGACATAAGTGTTCTAGATTTCCTGAGCAGTTGCCACAGCGTAAGACGCCTGAAGGTGGCCCTTCTCATCCCAGGTATATGCCCCTCAGTAAACCTTATCAAATATGCATTTTGAACAGGAATATCAGAAAACTCAGGCTGTTTGCTGCCTAGTATCTTCTATTACTGTTGTACACTCGTGATCATCTATTTGACCAGGATCTGGTAAAACAGTAGCAGGTTTTCGAAGATTGCATCTTCCAAGCACAAGATTAGGATTGGGTAATAATGCTGATACATAATTAATCAGATGGTGCACTGATAAATGCTGGGTATTATGCACTTGTAAGATAGTTCCTTTTTGTCGCTGAGTATTCCGTTGTATGAAGACATTACAATCTGTGTAGACATTAATGTGTTGATGAACATTTGGAATGTGTCTAGTTTTTTATTATCATGAATCAGGCCTGCTATGGGCATTCTTACAGAAGTTTTCTGAGGATGTATGTTTTCATTTCTTTTTATTAACTACCAAGAAATGAAATTGCTAGATTATATGGTGGATTATGTTTAACTTTATTAGAAACTGTAAAACAAGTTCGGGCTCAGGCCTGTAATCCCAACACTTTGGGAGGCTGAAATGGACAGATCACTTGAGGCCAGGAGTTCAAGACCAGCCTGGCCAACATGGCGAAACTCTGTCTCTACTAAAAATACAAAAATTAGCCAGTTATGATGGCACATGCCTGTAATCCCAGCTACTAGGGAGGCTGAAGCACAAGAATCGCTCGAACTCGGAAGGCGGAGGTTGCAGTGAGCTAAGATCGCACCACTGTCTCCAGCCTGGGTGACAGAGTAAGACTCTGTCTCAAAAAAACAAGAAAGAAAAAAAGAAAAGAAATTGTCAAACAAGTTTCCAAAGTGATGGCTTGGTTTTACATTCCTACCAGCAATTTTTGAGTGTCTTTTTAATTTTAACTTTTCTAGTGAGTGTCTAGTGCTTTCTCAATATAGCTTAAATCGCATTTCCCTTATAACTAATGATGGTGAACATCTTTTCATGTGCTTTATTGGCCATTTGTCTATCTTTTTTGTGTCTGATCAAGTATTTTTCCCATTAAAAAAATTGAGCTATGTGTTTTTTTCTTATTATTTTCTAGGAGTTCTTTCTACATTCTTAATATGGGTGTTTTGTGTATGTATTGTAAATATTTTCTCCCAGTCTGTGGCTTGACTTTTCATTTTCTCAGTAGTGTCTTTTGATGAGCAGAAGTTTCAATTTTAATAAGATCCAGCTTTTGAAGATTTTCTTTTATGGTTGGGGCTTTTCGTACTATGTTAAGAAATCCATGCTTATGTCAAGGTTGCAAAGATATCCTCTTACATTTCCTTCTAGGTTATTTTTAGTTTCAGCTTCTATGTTGAGGTCTATAATCTAGCTCAAGTTAATTTTTTGTTAACTTTTTCTATGGTTTGTTTTCTATTTCAGTTCTTTAGTAGTTCCTTTCTTTTACTTCCTTTAGGTTTATTTGGTCCTTCATTTTCTATTAGCTAATGGCTCCTTGAGGGTAAATTTTAGGACACTGATTTAGACTTTTCTAATATGACTGTTTAAAGCTATAAATTTTCTTCTAAATTTGTCTTTTATCTGCTTCTCACAAATTTTGATACATTGTAGTAAGCAGCCTTCTAAAATGGCTGTCAGTGATCCCCCACTACTCAGTATTCATGCCCTAGTGTAATGCACTTCGCTTTGTGCGTGGGCTGGACCTAGTGACTTGCTTCTAATAAATAGAATATGGCAAAAGTGATGGGATGGCCCTTCTGAGGTTAGGTTATAAGAGACTGTAAGGTAGCTTGCCGGCACACTCTCTGGCTCTTGCTTGCTTCTCTGATGAAGCAAGCTGCCATGTTGAGAGCTGCCATCATCTATTACCTCACAGTTTCTGTGAGTCAGGAATCCAGGTGTGGCTTACATGGGTCCCCTCACTCAGGGTCTCTCACAAGGCTGTAGTCCATGGTGTTGGCTGGGGATGCATTCATCTTGAAGATTGACTAGGGAAGGATCCACTTCCAAGCTTACTCAAAGTGATTGTTGGTAAGATTCAGTTTCTTATAGGCTGTTGTGCTGAGTGACTCAGTTGTTTTAACTTACTAAGTTTTAGAGTGATTTTCTATGCATCAAATAGATAAGTAACACAAATCTTGGTACTGGGAATGGGGCACCCTGAAAATGTGGGAGTGTCCTTCAAACTGAGAAGTTGGTGGAGGCTGGAAAAGATTTTAAGGAGAATGTTAGAGAAATCCTAAATTTCAGAGAGATCTATGGGTATAGCTTTTGTCTAATGAAGTAAACCCAGTGAAATTCACAGAAGGTAAAATATTACAGCAAACTATATTAGCAGAAATACTACCACTTTGGACTGAAAGGGATATAAACAATAAAAAACGGAAAAATACGTTAGCCCCCAAAATTCTTCTGGCAGGAAGCAGGCTGAGCAAACTCTTTTGTTGCCTTTCATGAAAAAGGAAGGATGACTCAGATGGTGATGCCAAGAACCCAGTGTGTGGTGCCAAAAGCCGTGAAGAATTATTCCTAGGCCTTCAGAACTCCTAACATTTAACCAGAACTGTGAGAAATAAATTCTAATCAAAGAACTCCTAACATTTAACCAGCCAGATAATACTTTATTTTCTTCAGCATTTTAAAAGTACCATCCAACTGTATTGTAGCCTCCATTTCTTCTGTTGAGCAATAAGTGGTCACTTGAATCACCATTTCTCTATATGTAATATTCGTTGGGGGGGTTGTTTGTTTTTTGCTGTTCTGGCTGCTTGTAAAATCTTGTCTTCTTTGGTTCTCAATAGTTTGACTATGATGTTCCTAGGAATGGTTTTATGCGGATTATTCTGTTTGAAATGTGCAAAACTTAATGAATCTGTAAATGTATGTCTTTCACCAAATTTGAGGAGTTTCTGCACATTATTATTTTATTTTTATTATACTTTAAGTTCTGGGGTACATGTGCAGAGCATGCAGGTTTGTTACATGGTTATACACGTGCCTTAGTGGTTTGCTGCATCCATCACCCCATCATCTACATTAGGTATTTCTCCTAGTGCTGTCCCCCTCCCTAGGCCCCCACCCCCCAACAGTCCCCGGTGTGTGATGTGCCCCTCCTTGTGTTCATGTGTTCTCATTGTTCAACTCCCACTTATGGGTGAGAACATGTGGTGTTTGGTTTTCTGTTCTTGTGTTAGTTTGCTGAAAATGATGGTTTCCAGCTTTATCCATGTCCCTGCAAAGGACATGAACTCATCCTTTTTTATGGCTACATAGTACTCCATGGTATATATGTCTGCACATTATATTTAAAAATATCTTTTCTGCCCTTCTCTCCTTCTGGGTCTTAAATTGCATGTATGTTAGATCTTTTGATTTTTGTCTTACTCATCTGTCTTAGTCTGTTTGTCCTACTGTAACAACATCCCTGAGATTGGGTATCTTATAAACAATAGAAATTTATTTCTCACAGTTCTGGAGGCTGACAAGTGCAAGATAAACGCACCAGCAACTTAGATATCCAGTGAAGGCTGCTGTCTGCTTCCAAGATGGCACCTTGTTGCTGTGTCCTCCAGAAGGGGTGAATTCTGTGTCCTCACATGGTGGAAAGGGTGGGAGGTCAAAAAGGAAGGACATAGCTAGTTCCCTCCAGCCCTTTTAAAAGAACACTCCTAATCCATTCATGAGCCCTCATGACCTAAATACCTCCCAAAGGCCATACCTCTTAATATTGTTGCATTAGGATTTAGTTTAAACATGAATTTTGGAGGGATCACAAACATTCAAACCATAGCATCATCCCTGAGGCTCTATTTGTTTTTATTTTCAATTTTCTTGCCACTGCTTTTCAGGTTGAGTAATTTCTGTTGATCTGTCTTTCAGTTAATTACCTCTTTCTTCAGTTATCTCTATTCTTCTGTTAAGCCCATCCAGTGAACGTTTTAGTTTCAGATGGTATTTTTCAGTTTTTTTAATAGTTTATATTTCTCAGTTGGCCTATCCTATTTATTCATTTATTATGAACATATTTGTATGTTTTTGAGCATAATTATAACTAACTGATTTAAAGTGCTTTTCTGCTAATTCTAGCATCTAGATCACCTCAGGTCAGTCTCTGAGTGCATTTTCTCTTGAGCCTCTTCCCTTCACTCCACACCTTTCTGTCTCTCTGTTAAGTTGTTTTGGATTGTATCTTTGTTGTGAAACATGTATTAGAGATGCTTGATTCTGTTTAATTCCTCTGAATAGTGCTGATTTTTTGTTTTGCTTTGTAAGAAGCACTTAACTTGCCTGGATCAAACTAGGAACTGTTTTCTCTGTGGTATGTGGTAGCTCAAGTTTCAGTTCATTTAGCTGGTCAACTAGAGATTTGGGCAGAGTTCATCCACAGAATTTAGGCACCCTTCTGTCTTTCAGTGCCTTTCTGGAAACCCCACTACCTGGATTTTCCAGGGGTAGTGATGACTGTAGAACTCCCCTTCAATTCTTCAAGGCAATAACATTGGTGGTTTTCTTTTCTTCTCTCTCTCTCTCTTTTTTTTTTTTTTTTTTTTTTTTCTGAGACAGGGTCTGGCTCTGTCACCCAGGCTAGAGTGCAGTGGCACAATCATAGCTCACTGAAGCCTTGACCTCCCAGGTTTAATCAGTCCTCCCACCTCAGCCTCCCAAGTAGCCAAGACCATAGGCATGCGCCACTTCTCTTGGAATTTTAGTTACCCCACACGGCACTGACTGGGCCTGTTTACAAGCTAAAGTGCCAACCTCTCTTCTAAGTGTCAGCTCTCCTCCAAGTACAGCCTGACTTGGGTTGCTCCTTAGTATCTTTAGATAGTTTTTAAAATATTTTTTGTTCAGAGTTTATAGTTGTTATTTGTATGAAGGTTGGTCTGATAAAAGTAATGCACTCATACTGAAACTTAATTTTTGTTAATTTTTGTATATGGTGTGAGGTGTGGGTCAAGGTTTGTGGTTTTTTCCTAATACTGATACCTAGCCCTTCCAACACAATTTGTTTAAAAGACTTCCCTTTTGCCCATTGAATCTCACTGGCACCTTTGTCAAAAAAAATTGTCTGTATATGTGTGGGTTTGTTTCTGGACTTTATTCTGTTCTAATGATATGTCTGTCTGTGCTTACATCGTCCCATACTGCTTAAATTACTGTAGCTTTACAGCATATCTTAACTTTAAGAGGTATAAATCCTTCATACTTTTTCTTGCTTTTGACTATTCCGGGTCCTTTGCATAGCCATATAAACGTTAACATTTTATCAATTTTTACCAAAATCTTGACAAATAAGCGATTAAACCTGTAGAAAACCAATCAGTGATGCAACAGGAAATTTCAACAACATTCAACCAACTTGATTTACGTATTACAGAACACTACAGCCATCAATAGCCAAATATATATTATTTTCAGGGAAACATGGAAACATTCTCCTAGATAGACCATATGTTGAAATCACATAGAGTATACTTTCTGACCACCGTGGAATCAAATTAGAAATAACCAATAAAAAGGCATCAAGACAAAAAGACCATATTTTTGAAGAGTAAATGAAAGCAACAGGAGAGGGGAGCTATGTGAAATTTTTAAAAATTGGGATGGAGGGGGATATATGTGCTTCCTTCTAAAAGTTATAGAGCACAAATTTCTCATAAAAATGAGCAACAAAATAGGATCAAGGTCAAATCCTTGCTAAAAATTATCGTTTTTAATAAATGGAAGACTAAGTGTCATACATAATGAATAGCAGAAATTTATGATTAGATTTTTTATATTCCACACAATATTATATATGTGTATATATTTAAACTAAGTATTTAATGGGCATACCATATGGTATATTATGATGAAAAAGTATTAAAAACAACTTCCTATCTGTCTTCTCCCCATCCTCCAGTGCTGATCATGTTGCCTTGAACAAGACTGTGTTGTTACAGGTATCAGTGTCATTTGAGGATGTGACAGTGGACTTCAGTAGAGAAGAGTGGCAGCAACTGGACTCTACTCAAAGACGCCTGTACCAGGATGTAATGTTGGAGAACTACAGCCACCTGCTGTCAGTGGGTAAGGACAACCATCCTATGAAGTTGTGAGGAGCCTGTTATGGGTTAAATTGTGTCCACCAAATAAAATATGCTAAAGTCCTAACCCCCAGCCCCCCCAGAAAGCACAACCTGGTTTCTCTTGGCTGCTTAAAGACCTTATTTGGAAATAGAGTCTTTAGGGTGGGCCTTAATCTAATATAATTGGTGTCCTTATAAAAAGGGGAAAACTGGACACACACACACACACACACACACACACACACAGGGGGAAGGCAATATGAAGATACACAGGGAGAAGATGGAATGCGACTAGAATGATACATCTGTAAGCCAAGAAACACTTGAGGCCAGCAGAAGCTAAGAGAGGCCTGGAACAATTCCTTCCCGAGCACCTTCAAAGAGAGTATGATGACCCTGCTAACACCTTAGGGTTTTGGAGTTCTGGCCCCCAAACTGTAAGACAATAAATTTCTGTTGTTTTGAGCCCCCTAGTTTGTGGTACTTTGTTTTAACAGCCCTAGGAAACTAATACAGAGTTTTATACTTGAAAATGGGGTGCTGCTGTGATAAATACCTTAAAAATGTGAAAGTGGCTTTGGAATTGGGTAACAGGTAGAGGCTGGAGGAAAGGGGCTAGGTTTTGATATGCTTGACAGAAAAAGCCTAGATTGCCTTAACCAGACTACTGTAGAAACATGAATGTTAAAGGTATTTTTGGTGAGATCTCAGATAAAAATAAGGAACATGTTATTGCAAGCTGGGAGAACAGCAATCCTTGTTATAAAGTACCAGAGAATATGGCTGATTGTGTTCCTTTTTTTTTTTGCTTGATTCTTTTCCTTTATTTATCCATTTTCAAAATAATGAATTGGTGTCCTAACATGCTCAAAGGCAATGTAATGAAGTTTTCCTTTTCCCTCCCTCTCTCCCTCCCCCTTCTTTTTCTCCTTCCTTCCTTCCTCCCTCCCTCCCTCCCTCCCCTCCCCTTCCCTCCCCCTCTCCTTCCCTTCCCTCTCTCTTTATTGAAATATAAATTACATAACATAAACTGCACATACTTAAAGTATACAATTTGATAATAAGTATCATAAAAAGATTGCTACTATTGTTACTGTCTTGACCCAAGGATGGCTCCATAATACCTACTTATTAAAAAAAAACTGGCTGGACAGGGTGGCTCACCCCTGTAATCCCAGCACTTTGGAAGGCTGAGGCAGGTGGATCATGTGAGTTCAGGAGTTCGAGACCAGCCTGAGCAACATGGTAAAACCTCATCTCTACTAAATATAAAAAATAAGCTGGATGTGGTGGCATATGCCTGTAATCCCAGCTACTTGGGAGGCTGAGGCAGGAGAATCGCTTGAACCCTGGGGGCAGAGGTTGCAGTGAGCCGAGATCATGCCATTGCACTCCAGGCTGGGCAACAAGAGAGAACTCCATCTCAAAAAAAAAAAATTAAAAAAAACAAGGAAAATATAGCAAATAAGTTGCCTGTAATTGACACATAATAGTTGTACATATTTATGGGGTACATATGATATTTCAGTACATGTGTACAATGTGTAATGATCAAATCAGGATCATTAGCAAATCTATCACCTCCCTTTTTTGAGTATCATTATAAACTTACGGATTTTGAACCTATTTGTTTTTTAAATATATATATATACATATATTTTTATTGCATTTTAGGTTCTGGGGTACATGTAAAGAACATGCAGGATTGTCGCATAGGTACATACATGGCAATATGGTTTGCTGCCTCCATCCCCCATCACCTGTATCTGGCATTTCTCCCCCGTGTTATCCCTCCCCAACTCCCTACCCACGACTGTCCCTCCCTGACAGACCTCAGTGTGTGATGCTCCCCTCCCTGTGTCCATGTGTTCTCATTGTTCAACACCCACCTATGAGTGAGAACATGCGGTGCTTGATTCTCTGTTCCTATGTCAGTGTGCTGAGAATGATGGTTTCCAGGTTCATCCATGTCCCTACAAAGGACATGAACTCATCGTTTTTTATGGCTGCATAGTATTCCATGGTGTATATGTGCCACATTTTCCCTGTCCAGTCTATCAATGGGCATTTGGGTTGGTTCCAAGTCTTTGCTATTGTAAACAGTGCTGCAATGAACATGCCTGTGCATGTGTCCTTATAACAGAACAATTTATAATCCTTTGGATATATACCCAGTAATGGGATTGCTGGGTCAAATGGAATTTCTATTTCTAGGTCCTTGAGGAATCGCCACACTGTCTTCCACAATGGTTGAACTAATTTACACTCCCACCAACAGTGTAAAAGTGTTCCTATTTCTCCACATCCTCTCCAGCATCTGTGTCTCCATTCTAACTGGCGTGAGATGGTATCTCAATGTAGTTTTGATTTGCATTTCTCTAATGACCAGTGATGATTAACATTTTTTCATCTGTTTGTTGGCCTCATATATGTCTTCTTTTGAAAAGTGTCTGTTCATATCCTTTGCCCACTTTTGAATGGGTTTGTTTGGTTTTTTTCTTGTAAATCTGTTTTAGTTCTTTGTAGATTTTGGATATAAGTCCTATGTCAGATGAGTAGATTGCAAAAATTTTTTCCCATTCTGTTGGTTTCCGGTTCACTCTAATGATTGTTTCTTTTGCTGTGCAGAAGTTTTGGAGTTTAATTAGATCCCGTTTGTCTATTTTGGCTTTTGTTGCCAATGCTTTTGGTGTTTTAGTCATGAAGTCCTTGCCTATGCCTATGTCCTGAATGGTTTTGCCTAGGTTTTCTTCTAAGGTTTTTATGGTGTTAGGTCTTATGCTTAAGTCTTTAATCCATCTGGAGTTAATTTTAGTATAAGGCATTAGGGAAGGGGTCCAGTTTCTGCTTTCTGCACATGACTAGCCCGTTTTCCCAACACCATTTATTAAATAGGGAATCCTTTCCCCATTGCTTGTTTTTGTAAGGTTTGTCAAAGATCAGATGGTTGTAGATGTGTGGCATTGCCTACAAGGCTTCTGTTCTGTTCCACTGGTCTATATCTCTGTTTTGGTACCAGTACCATGCTGTTTTGATTACTGTAGCCTTGTAGTATAGTTTGAAGTCAGATAGCGTGATGCCTCCAGCTTTGTTCTTTTTGCTTAGAATTGACTTGGCTATGCAGGCTCTCCTTGGGTTCCATATGAAGCTTAAGGTGGTTTTTTCTAGTTCTGTGAAGAAGGTCATTGGTAGCTTGATGGGGATAGCGTTGAATCTATAAATTACTTTGGGCAGTATGGTCATTTTCACGATATTGATTCTTCCTAACCATGAGAATGGAATGTTTCTCCATCTGTTTGTGCCCTCTCTTATTTCCTTGAGCAGTGGCTTGTAGTTCTCCTTGAAGAGGTCCTTTACATCCTTTGTTAGCTGTATTCCTAGGTATTTTATTCTCTTTGTAGCAATTGTGAATGGCAGTTCGTTCTTGATTTGGCTCTCTTAAGTCTGTTATTGGTGTATAGGAATGTATGTGATTTTTGCACATTGATTTTGTATCCTGAGACTTTGCTGAAGTTGCTTATCAGTTTCAGGAGATTTGGGGCTGAAACAATGGGGTCTTCTAAATATACAATCATGTCATCTGCAAATAGAGACAATTTCACTTCCTCCTTTTCCTAATTGAATACCCTTTATTTCTTTTTCTTGCCTGATTGCTCTGGCTAGAACTTCCAATACTATATTGAATAGGAGTGGTGAGAGAGGGCATCCTTGTCTGGTGCCAGATTTCAAAGGGAATGCTTCCAGTTTTTGCCCATTCAGCATGATATTGGCTGTGGGTTTGTCGTAAATAGCTTTTATTATTTTGAGATATGTTCCATTGATACCTAGTTTATTGAGAGTTTTTAGCATAAAGGGCTGTTGAATTTTGTCAAAGGCCTTCTCTGGATCTATTGAGATAATCATGTGGTTTTTGTCTTTGGTTCTGTTTATGTGGTGAATTACATTTATAGACTTGTGTATGTTGAACCAGACTTGCATCCCCGGGATGAAACCTACTTGATCGTGATGGATAGCTTTTTGATGTGCTGTTGTAATCGATTTGCCAGTATTTTATTGAAGATTTTTGCATCAATGTTCATCATGGATGTTGACCTGAAGTTTTCTTTTCTTGTTGAGTCTCTGCCGGGTTTTGGTATCAGGATGATGTTGTTCTCATAAAAAGAATTGGGGGAGGATTCCCTCTTTTTGGATTGTTTGGAATAGTTTCAGAAGGAATGGTACCAGCTCCTCTTTGTATGTCTGGTAGAATTCCGCTGTGAACCCATCTGGACCTGGGCTTTTTTGGTTGGTAAGCTTATTAATAGCTGCCTCAACTTCAGCCCTTGTTATTGGTCTGTTCAGGATTTTGACTTCTTCCTGGTTTAGGCTTGGGAGAGTGTAAGTGTCCAGGAATTTATCCATTTCTTCCAGGTTTACTGGTTTATGTGCATAGAGTTGTTTGTAGTAATCTCTGATGGTGGTTTGTATTTCTGTGGAATCTGTGGTAATATCCCCTTTATTGTTTTTTAATGCATCTATTTGATTATTCTCTCTTTCTTTTTTATTAATCTGGCTAGTGGTCTATTCTGTTGATCTTTTCAAAAAACCTACTCCTGGATTTATTGATTTTTTGAGGGTTTTTGTGTCTCTGTCTCCTTCAGTTCTGCTCTGATCTTAGTTATTTTTTGTCTTCTGCTAGGTTTTGAGTTTTCTTGATCTTGTTCCTCTAGCTCTTTCAATTTTGACAATAGGGTGTCGATTTTAGATATTTCCTTGCTTCTCATGTGGGCATTTATTGCTATAAATTTTCCTCTAGACACTGCTTTAAATGTGTCCGGTGATTCTGGTATGTTGTGTCTTCATTCTTGTTGGTTTCGAAGGACATCTTTATTTCTGCCTTCATTTCATTGTTTATCCAGTCAACATTCAAGAGCCAGTTGTTCAGTTTCCATGAAGTTATGCAGTTCTGAGTTAGTTTCTGAATTTTGAGTTGTAATTTGATTGCACTATGGTCTGAGAGACTGTTTCTTATGATTTCCATTCTTTTGCATTTGCTGAGGAGTGATTTACTTCCAATTATGTGGTCAGTTTTAGAGTAGGTGTGATGTGGTGCTGAGAAGAATGTACATTCTGTGGATTTGGGGTGGAGAGTTCTGTAAATGTCTATTAGGTTTGCTTGGTCCAGGTCTGAGTTCAAGTCCTGGATATCCTTGTTAATTTTCTGTCTCGTTAATCTGTCTAATATTGACAATGGAGTGTTAAAGTCTCCCAGTGTTATTGTGTGGGAGTCTAAGTCTCTTTATAGGTCATTAAGAACTTGCTTTATGTATCTGGGTGCTCCTGTATTGGGTGCATATATATTTAGGATTGTTAGCTCTTCTTGTTGCATTGATCATTTTACCATTATGTAATGTCCTTCTTTGTCTCTTTTAATCTTTGTTGGTTTGAAGTCTATTTTATCAGAGACTAGAATTGTAACTCCTGCTTTTTTTTTTTTTTTTCCTCTCCATTTGCTTGGTAGATCTTCCTCCATCCCTTTATTTTGAGCCTATGTGTATCCTTGCATGTGAGATGGGTTTCCTGGATACAGCACACCAATGGGTTTTGACTTTTTATCCAGTTTGCCAGTCTGTGTCTTTTGATTGGGGTGTTTAGCCCATTTACATTTAAGGTTAATATTGTTATGTGTGAATTTGATCCTGCTATTTTGATGCTAGCTGGTTGTTTTGCCTGTTGGTTGACACAGTTTCTTCATTGTGTCAATGCTCTTTACCATTTGGTACGTTTTGGAGTGACTAGTACTGGTTGTTCCTTCTATGTTTAGTGCTTCTTTCAGGAGCTCTTGTAAAGCAGGCCTGGTGGTGTTGAAATCTCTGAGCAATTGCTTGTTCATAAAGAATATTATTTATCCTTCGCTTATAAAGCTTAGTTTGGCTGGATATGAAATTCTAAGTTGAAAGTTCTTTTCTTTAAGAATGTTGAATATTGGCCCCCACTCTCTTCTGGCTTGTATGGTTTCTGCTGAGAGCCGCTGTGAGTCTGATGGGCTTCCCTCTGTGGGTAACCTGACCTTTCTTTCTGGCTGCGCTTAGCATTTTTTCCTTCATTTCAACCCTGGTGAATCTGAAGATTATGTGCCTTGGGGTTGCTCTTCTTGAGGAATATTTGTGGTGATCTCTGTACTTCTTGAACTTGAATGTTGGCCTCCCTTGCTAGGTTGGGGAACTTCTCCCAGTTAATATCCTGAAGAGTGTTTTCCAGCTTGGATTCATTCTCTCCATCACATTCAGTTACACCTGTCAAATGTAAATTAGGTCTTTTCACATAATCCCGTATTTCTTGGAGGCTTTGTACATTTCTTTTACTCTTTTTCCTCTAATCTTGCCTTCTCGTTTTATTTCATTGAGTTGATCTTCAGTCTCTGATATACTTTCTTCTGCTTGGTTGATTTGGCTATTGAAACTTGTGTGTGCTTTGTGAAGTTCTCATGTTGTTGTGTTTTTCAGCTCCATCAATTCATTTATATTCCTCTCTAAGCTGTTTATTCTCATTAGCATTTTGTCAAACCTTTTTTTCAAGGTTCTTAGTTTCTTTGCATTGGGTTAGAACATGATCTTTTAGCTCAGAGAAGTTTGTTATTACCCACCTTCTGAAGCCTGTTTCTGTCAGTTCATCAGACTCATTCTCCATCCAGCCTTGTTCCCTTGCTGGTGAGGAGTTATGATCCCTTGGAGGAGGAGAGACATTCTGGTTTTGGGTATTTTCATCCTTTTTGCACTGGTTTCTTCCCATCTTTGTGGATTTATTCCACCTGTGGTCTTTGTGGTTGGTGACTTTCAGATGGCGTCTCTGAGTGGACGTCCTTTTTGTTGCTGATGAAGTTATTTCTTTCTGTTTCTTAGTTTTCCTTCTAACAGTCAGGTCCCCCCTGCTGTAGGACTGCTGGAGGTCCACTCCAGACCCTGCTTGCCTGGGGATTACCTGCAGTGGTTGAAGAATAATAAGGGTTGCTGCCAGTTTCTTCTTCTGTTATCTTTGTCCCAGAAGGATACCCACCAGATGTCAGCCTGAACTCTCCTTTATGAGGTGTCTCTTTGGTTATACGGGAGTTGGGGAGCTGCTTGAGGAGACAGTCTGTCTCTTATAGGAGCTCAAGTGCTGAGCTGTGAGCTCCATTATTCTGTTCAGAGCTGCTGGGCAGGTATGTTTAAGCCTGCTGCAGCGGAACTCATAACTGCCTTTTTTCCCCCAGGTGCTCTGTCCTGGGAAGGTGGGGCTTTATTTATAAGTTCCTGTCATTCTGCTGCCTTTTTCAGAGATGCCCTGCCCAGGAAGGAGGTAGCCTAGTCACAGTCTGCCAGCAGAGGCATTGCTGAGCTGCCATGGGCTCTGCCCAGCTGCTGTGTGAACTTCCTTGCAGTTTTGTTTATAGGGGTATAGCTAGAACTGCCTCAGTAATGGCGGTCTGCCTCAGTAATGGCGGACTGTCTCTGTAATGGCAGACTGCCTTGGTAATGGCGGACTGCCTTGGTAATGGTGGACTGCCTCGATAATGGTGGACTGCCTCAGTAATTTGGACTGCCTCAGTAGTGGTGGACTGCCTGGGTAATGGTGGACACCCTATCCCCCACAGAGCTGGACTGTCCCAGGTCCAGCTGTGCTTGCTGTGAAACTCTCAATCCAGAGCATTTCAGATTGCTGGTCTT
Source organism: Ateles fusciceps (assembly GCA_036589455.1). NCBI lineage: Eukaryota > Metazoa > Chordata > Mammalia > Primates > Atelidae > Ateles > Ateles fusciceps. The sequence continues at coordinate 811,643 of JAZHEH010002806.1, read as the reverse complement.
TCTCGGGGTGGGACCAGCAGAGCCAGATCACCTGGCTCCCTGTTCAGCCCCCTTTTTCAGTTGAATGGGCGACTCTGTCTCTCAGGCGTTCCAGTTATCAGTTGAAACGGCGCCCGGATTTGTGTGAGTTTTTGTGTGGAGACCCACTGTGCCAGCTGAAACAGACGTGCTGGAGACTCGTGGCACTTTCCGCCCGGGGGAATCTCCTGGTCTGTGATCAGTAAAAAATCGTTTGGAAATGCGGTGATCACTCACCCTCTGCGTTTTTGCTGGGAACTGCAATCCAGAGCTGTTTCTGTTTGGCCATCTTGGATCCTCCTGAATTGTGTTCTATTGGGTGAAAAGTAAAGCTTGTAAGTGATGAACTTGAATATTTAGCCGAGGAGATTTCCAAGCAGTGTCGAAAGCACAGCCTGGTTTCTCTTTGCTGCTTATAGTAAAATGTGAGAGAAAGAGATAAATTGAAGAAAGAATTGTTAGGAAAAAGGTACCAGAACTTGAAGATGTAGAAACTTTTCAGCCTATCCATGCAGCAAAAATTTAGAAAGTGTACTCTGGAAAGAACACCAAGGATGTGTCTGGACAACCAATTACTAAAGAGATTTGGTGTGTGACTTGTGGGTCCAATCAACTGTCTCACTAGAAATGCTTCCAGGTTGGACTGAAGAGGACAGAGACAGGAGAAAATGAAGGAAAGCTGTTGGACTTCTGAGATTCTGTAAGCAGGAAATGTGATGGTAAAGCTATTTGACTGTGAACATGTGTTATCCTTCAAGAAAAAGGGAAGAATGACTTCGAGGGTGGTTCAGAGGCTAGTAGGGCTGTATCTGCCACCACAGGCCCTGAAAGCACAGGCTGGGGAGATCAGGGGACCCATTGCCTCCTTAGTTTCAGAGAACAAGGCCATCTCTTTGTTTTCAGGGCAGAGGGGTCAGGGTCAAGGTTGCAGGGTTGTCATGTCTGATCTGAGGTTACACCATGTATTAGTCCACTAGTTCTCACATTGCTATAAAGAAATACCTGAGACTGGGTAGTTTATAAAGAAAAGAGGTTTAATTGCCTCATGGTTCTGCAAGCTGTAAGGGAAGCATAGCGGCTCCTGCTTCTGGGGAGGCCTCAGGAAGCTTCCAATCATGGCAAAAGGCAAAGGGGAAGCAAGCATATTACATGATGGGAGCAAGAGCAAGAGTGAGTGGGGGGAGAAAAGCTGCACACCTCTAAACAACCAGATCTCATGAGAACTCACTCACTATCAAGAGAACAGCACCAAGGGGATGGTGCTAAACCATTCGTGAGAAATCCACCACCATGATCCAGTCACTTCCCACCAGGCCCCATCTCCAACACTGGGGATCACAATTTGACATGAGATTTATAGGGGACACAGATCTAAACCATATCACACTTTTTAACAGTTTCACATGCTCTTGAACTTTCTCTTTCAAAGCTCCTTTTAGGCCAGGCGTGGTGGCTCACGCCTGTAATCCAAGCACTTTGGAAGCCAAGGCGGGTGGATCACCTGATGTCGGGAGTTCAAGACCAGCCTGACCAACATGGTGAAACTCCGTCTTTATTTAAAAAAAAAGAAAAAAAAAGCTCTTTTTAACTTTCCCTTATGGTTCTTGTTGACTATCAATTTTGTACAGTTATTTAGCCTTAGATGGAGTTTACTACCCACTTTGTGCTACATTCTCAAACAATGTGACCCCAGTAACACCCAGGCCTAGTGCACCAGAGCCTGCTGCTGGCCTCATACCGTCAACAGGCTAGGCTTCAATCAGAAGGACTTGGGTGCTATGAGCAGCAGTGGGGGAGTGGGTCTTCTCTATGTCACATTTCCACCACCCCAACTGTGGGTCAGAGGTTCAGCACTGGGCTCTTCCATATTCACTTGCTGTTACTGAGGGAATCCTTGTTCAGTTTCTTCTCCACTAACTTATATACTTAAATTCAGTGGGTGAGTAAATTCTGGCCCAATAGCAAGAGAAAAAGTATTTCTCAAGAGGAGAGTAGTTATCTACTACTAGAGGATGGCAGGACTTTGCTTCCAAATCCTAAAGATCTGCACTGCAATTCACCTATAGGGGATTGTCAGAGGCTCCAAACAACATCCCTATCTGCACTGTCACTTCAAGCACCATTGGATCTGCTGGATCATATGACCCAGGTGGCAGAGCAGCTTGCACAGCAGCCTGGATCTGTTGTAGAGTCTTCTCTTGTTCTGGGCCCCACTGAAAACTAGCTACTTTTTGGATAACTTGGTAAGTGGGCCAGAGTAGCATTACCCACATGAGGTATGTGTTACCTCCGAAGTCCAAAGAGGCCCAGTAGGCATTGTGCCTTTTTTTTTTCACTTATAGGTGGGGCCAGGTACAATAACTTGTGCTTCGCCTTAGAAGGGATGTCTGGACTTGCTCTATACCACTGGACCTCTGGAAATTTCCCTGAGGTGTAAGGCCCTTAAATTTTTTTCAGATTTATTTCCCACTCTCTGATATGTAAATATCTTACCCATAAGTCTAGTGTAGTTGCTGATTCTTGCTCACTAGGTCCAATAAGCATTATCTCATTAATGTCATGAACCAGTGTGATATCTTGTGGAAGGGAAAGGTGATCAAGATGCCTGCAGACTAAATGATGACATAGGTCTGGAGAGTTGATATACCCCTGAGGTGGGACAGCACAGGTGTATAGCTGGCCTTGCCAGCTGAAAACAAACTGCTTCTAGCAATGTTTACTAACAAGTATCTATCTCACACACACACACACACACACACCAAAAAAAAAAAAAAAAAAAAATTTGTTAGATCAATAGCTGCATACTGGGTACCAGGGAATGAATATGTTAATTTGCTCAAGCAGTGAAACCACATCTCGAAGAGCAAGTGTAATTAGAGTCACCACTTGGTGATGTTTACAGTAATCTACTGTCATTCTTCAAAATTCATCTGTTTTCTGCACAGGTCAAATAGGCAAGGTGAATGAGGATGTAGTGGGAATCACCATCCCTGCATCCCTCATATCCCTGATGGTAGCACTGATTTCCACAGTCCCTTCAGGAATGCAGTATTGCTTTTGGTTTACTATTTTCCTAGGTAGAGGCAGCTCCAGTGATTTCCGCTTGGCCTTCCCCACCACAGTAGCCGTCATTCCACAGGTCAGAGAATGAATGCGGGGGATTCTGCCAGTTGCTGAATGTGTTCCTTCCAATTATGTATTTAGAAACTGGGGAAATAACCACAGGATAGGTTCGGGGACCCACTGGATGCACTGTGAGATGGACCTCAACTAAAACTCCATTAACCATTACACTTCCATAAGCTCCTACTACTGGTTGACCATAGTGGTGTTTGGGGTCTCCAGGAATTAGTGGCAGTTCAGAGCCAGTGTCCAGTAATTCCCAAAATGTCTAATTATTCCTTTTTCCCAATACATAGTTATCTTGATAAAAGGCCTCAGGTCCCTTTGGGGAACACTAGGAGAAAGATTTAAGAGTATAAGTTTTTGGCAGTGTACCAGGGTCTTTCCTTAAGGAAACCTGGTTTCCCCTTCATTCACGGGGTTCTGGGTGAGTCTGCAAATAGGCTCAAGCCTGGGAATTGATTGAAGGGCTGCTTATATCAAGAGAGCCTAAAGGGAGGATCAAAGGTGGCAAAAGGAAGAAGGAGGCGCAGAAGCAATGGGAACGGAGAGGTCTTGGAGGAGACTGTTTGGGGAGACATAAAGTTTCCCAAGGAAGCCCTTGAAGTTCCAAATTATCCTTAGTAAAATCATGCCAACAAGACAGGAAACAGGTAGAGTTGGTGGAGCATATAGCCAGCAGGGGTTCAAAAAGGAGTGTTTTGGTAGACTGAGAAGTTCCCCATGTTTTTTAACTAATAGTACTTTTATGCTTATAAATAGAGAAACTTGGGACTGTGACCCAGCTTCTGTTCCTTATAGAACCCAGCCTCTTACAAAGAGAGAAGCCTAGAGAGACTAACCCAGCCTTTCCTTGCATGGGACTCTAACTTAGCTTCTTATAACAGCTGCTTACCTGGAACTCTAACCTACCTTCTAGCATGAGAATCAGTTGAACCCAGGAGGCGAAAGCTGCAGTGAGCCGAGATGATACCACTGCACTCCAGCCTGGGCCACAGAGCGAGACTCTGTCCCAAAAAAAAAAAAAGAATCAAAATCTGTCCTTACTTTGCTTCAGTGAACTGTCACCCAGAGGACTGGCTCAGGAGTCAGACTCATCAGTGGGTCCCTAATCAGTCAGGAGTGAAGATAAAGTTCAAAGGTGCATACTTGAGAGGTGAGAAGTCTGGTGTCCAGTGATCAGTCTGATCTTACCCGAGTTGTGGATCTTATCTGCATTGTGGCACCAAAACTGTCAAAGAAAACCAGAGCTGGCCAGTAGTTAAAGCAGTGAAAATAGACTTTATTCAGAACTATTACAATAGGGGGAAAAATATCTCAGTATAGAACTAGGCTCAGTTGCAAATACAACATGGACAAGTAGGGATTTATAAATATAACCCAGGAGCACAGTAGGGCCAGTAGATAGAAAATGACTAAGAGGAAACATCAGGGGAAAAAGGGGGATTGTTACTAAACTGACCTAACAAGATTGTTGCTGAAGGCGGGCGAGGGTGATCAAATATTATGTGGGGGATAGTAGAGGATAAGAATTTGATCAGATATCGAGGGTGATCGGATATTGAGATTAGGGGATTCTAGCTAAACTGATTAACAGGAATCTTACTAAAATTGGGCAATGCAAAGATTTGCCCTTGGTAATCATGATCAGTTACTCCAGCCAAAACCATAGCTCCCTTGTTTGCCAGTTGATTCAGGGGCATGAGGGACCCAAAGTGGGTGGGTGGGAGTTTTAACTTCTAGTTCAGTGGAATCATTGTGTGTCTCCTGGTGGAAGCACTTCTCCCTTTGGAATTAAGACCTCTAGAACAGCAGAGCATAAGGTCACAGAGACAAGTAGCAAACATTTTGCTAGTGGATCATTAGGGGTAATAGTAAGGGGTGTCATTCCTGGCCCAGGGCTGCCTGCCACCCAGTGGGCTCAGAGAACAGATCATGGAGCCCATGAGATTATTCACAAGCCTTAAAATCGAATCAAATTTTCCCTGCTAGGCTTCAGACTTGGGACCCATGATCTCTTTTTCATTCCAGTTTCTCCCTTTTGGAATGGGAATATCTATCCTATGCCTGCCCCACCATTGTATTTTGGAAGCAGATAACTTGTGGTCTGGTTTCATAGGTTCACAGAGAGAGAGGAATTTTTCCCCAGGATGAATTATATCCTGTCTCATCCATAACTGATTTGGATGAATTAGATGATGAGATTTGAGACTTTTAGTTGATGATGTCGAGATGTGATTTTTGACTTAAGAGTTGATGTTGGAATGATTAAGGCTTTGGAGGATGTTGGGATGGGGTGAATGTATTTTGTACGTGAGAAGAACATGAATTTTGGGGGACTAGAGGGCAGACTTTTATGGGTACAATTTTGTCTTCCCCAAAAGCTATGTGGAAATCCTACCCTTCAGTACTTCAGAATGTGGCCGTATTTGGAAATAGAGCCTTTACAGAGTTAATCAAGTTAAAGTGAGGTCATTAGGGTGGGCCCCAATCTAATCTAACTGATGTCCTTATAAAAAGGGGAAAATTGAACACAGAGATGTGCACAGGGAGAGTACCATATGAAGATGAAGGCAGAAATTGGGGTATTACTGCTACAAGCATGCATAGAGAGAAGACAATGAGAAGATACCCAGGTAGAAGACAGCCATGTCACTGGAGTGATGTCTTCAAAAGCCAAGGAATGCCAAAGAGTGACAGCAAACACTAGAAGCTAGAAGATGCTAGAAAGGGTTCTCTCCTAGATCCATCAGGGAGAGCATGTCCCTGCTGGCACCTTGATTTCTAGCCTCTAGACATGAGAGACAATACATTTCTGTTGTTGTAAACCACTAGGTTTTGGTACTGTGTCATGGCAGCCTTAGGACACCAATACAGAGCCTCGTTGAGGGTGTTCCTGTCACCACCACTGAGCTATCTGGGACATCTGAACTGTGTGAAGGTGTCTCCCTTGATTTGTCTGAGATTCTTCAGTCCCTTTTCACTGCTGTGATTATTACTCAGTTCCTAATGAAATGTGGTTACTTCTCCAAAGAACAAATGGAAGGCAATTTGCTTGACCCAATTCTCTATCATGTCCTGTTAACAGGGTTCGAAGTTCCCAAACCAGAGGTCATCTTCAAGTTGGAGCAAGGAGAGGGGCCGTGGACATTGGAAGGGGAAACTCCACATCACAGCTGTTTAGGTGAGTGGATGTGACTCAGGCAGATGGGGACATGAAGTAATTTTTTTTCCTAAGGAAGACTGATACCTTTAAAATGCTGTTATTGCTTAAAGGTTGGCAACTTTAGAAATTGCTTGAGGATAGGTAGCATTGGCCTCTCGGAGGTGCCAACTTTAGAAATTGCTTGAGGATAGGTAGCATTGGCCTCTCGGATGCCAAATTGTTCTCTCCCTTTATTTCTCTTACTGTTACCACCTGTCTTCTTTGCTTGGCTTTCTTCCAGGAGAATTGCCTCAATTCCTATACTCTGGATCATATGCCAGGCTTCCTCACTAGAGGTCTTGCTTCCTTGGATATTCTTTCCTTCTATCCCATTTTTATGCATAATTCCTTAAACCACACCCCAGAGTCTTAGATTCTTATCACATACATTTCAGTTTTACTGGATTTGACTTTTTGAAAATCAGTTGGTTGCCTCGCTTCTGTTCTTCCTAGCACTCTTGTATTTTATTCTTTCTTTCGTTCTCATCTTCTCACTCTAAGATACCAACAAACTCTCTTCTACAACCAGCCTCACCTCCCATTGCCTTTGTAAGTATCACCTTCAGATTCCTCACTCCTCTCCACCTTCCTGTGGCCTTGTGCCTCTCTCCCGTAATCTGACTTTATGGTCACTGTCACTTAGCATTTCTTCTTTTAAAATCCATTTGATTAATGGATTTTCATAAAATGTGTACAGAATGAAGTGTATTTTAAGTGGGCAGTTTGATGAGTTTTGATAAGGGTATACGCCAGTATAACCCCCACCCCTATCGTGATAGATAACATTCCTTCACACAGAATGCTTCCTCATGCCCCTTGTAGTCAGTACACACAGCCCCAGGCAACCATTGCCATGCTTTTTGTCACTCTGGATTAGATTTGTCTTTATTAGGGTTTTATATAAATGGAATAAAACCTTACATACTCTTTTGGATGTGGCTTCATTTGCTCACCATAATCATTTTGCAATTCATCCATGTTATTAAGTATATCTCTGGTTTATTCCTTTTGAATGACAAATAGTATTTCATGGAATGAATATATTACTATTTGTTAATCTCTACACCTATTGATGGATAGGTGGTTAATATTTGGTTATTGTGAATGAAGCTGCAACAAACATTCTGGTATGTCTTTGTGTGAACATATGTTTACCTTTTTCTTGGGTAAATACCTAAGATTGGAACTGCTAGGTCATATAATCAGTGTATACTTACCTTTATAAGAAATTGCCAAACTGTCTTCCAAATTGGCTGTACTATTTTACTTTCCCGGTAGCAGCAATACGTAAGGATTCCTGTTGCTCCACTTCCTCGTCAACACTTGTTATCATCAGACTCTTTTGTTTTTGCTATTGCAATGGATGTTATGATTTCAAGTTGCATTTCTCTTATGAGAATAATGATGATCTTAAGCATCTTTCTATGTGCTTATTGACCATTTGTACATTTTTTGTGTGAAATATCTACTCAGATATCTTTCTCATTTTTTATTGGGTTGTTTGTCTTCTTATTAGGGAGTTTTAATAATACTTACTGGATACAACTCCCTTGCCGGATATATGTATTGCTAATATTTTGTTCCAGTCTGTGGCTTGAAGTTTCATTTTCTTGTTGGTGCCCATCAAAGAGCAAACATTTTAATTTCGACGAAGTCCAATTTATCATCTGTTTTACTGTTAGTACCTTTTGTGATCCGTTTAAGAAATCTCTGCCTATCACAAGGCACAAAGATTTTCTCATACTTTCTTCTATAGGTTTTATCATTTTAACTTTTTCAGTTAGGTCTGTGATTCATTTTTCACTACTGATGTCTAACTGTTCCAGAAACATTTGTTGAAAAGGCTTTCTTTTTCCTGTTGAATTTCCTTGGTATGTTTATCAAAATCAGTTGACTTTATGTGTATGAGCCTGTATCAGGTCTCTCTTTTCTGTTCAATTAGTCTATTTGTCTGTCTGCTTTAGATAAAGGTTTTATTATTATTTAGGTATGATGAAGCCAACAGATCAGGAGACAACTGCCATTGGAAAGATAGTTTGTTACAGTTCCCAAGAGGCGAGGGCATACCACACCATGCAGGGCCACACATACCACACATGTGGAAGCACCAATGTCAGTTGGGACCTAGAATGAGGTAGGGGAAAGCATGGGCCAGAACCTTTATTTAGGTTTCATGGGAAGGAATAAACTAGGCAGGGTCAACACGCTAAGCAGATGTAAAATTGGCTAGTTTGAATAATTCCACTGGGCTCTAGGGTATAGGGACTGTCCATAGTTGCTTGGTACCTGTCCCTGGGGTGATTAGAGCAGGGGGATAGTGGCTCAACCTGTGAGAGCTCAATAAAAGATGTAGTTGTGGGTTTGGGCTATGTATTGGCTGGTTTGCATATGAAAGGCATCCTCGAGGTCAAGTTATTTCCTAACCTGTAGAATTAGCTATCCCTGGGAGGGGCAGTCTCTCCAGGATCAGTTAAGCCCCAGATGCCAGAATATCAAGGATACAGAAAATAAGAAAATAGAGTTAATACATTATCCTTTTAGCAAACCCATACTGTCTTTATTACCATAGTTTTTACAGTAAATCTTCAATCAGATAGTATAAGTCCTTCAACTTTGCTTTTTAAAAATTACTTTGCTCTTCTAGGTCGTTTGTATTTTTATATACATTTTATAGTCAGTTTGTAATTTTTACAAAAAAGCCTACTAGGATTTTGCTTGGAGTTCAGTTGACTCTGTAGATCAATTTTAGGAGAATTGACATCTTAACAATATTGAGCCTTCTAACCCATGAACGTGGTATATTTCTGCAATTATTTAGATCTTTAATTCCATTTAGCAGAATTGTATAGTTTTCAACATAGAGGTCATAGGAATCCTTCCTTAAGTTTATCCCTAAGTACTTGATATTTTTGATCCTGTTTTACATGGCGTTGTTTTAGTTTTTAATTTTCATTGCTAATGTAAACTTTTTTAAATTTTATTTTTAGATTGTTTATTGCTAGTATAAGTTACTAGTGACTGATTTTTGTATATTAACTGTATCCTGAGGCACTGCTAAATCTACCTATTACTTTTCTTGTAAGTTCCTCAGGGTTTTTCATATAAGTAATCATTATCACCTAAAAATAGGGACACTTTTACATTTTCCTTTTCAAATTCATACTTTTAATTTATTTTCCTTATTTTACTATTTAAGACTTTCAGTTCAATGCTGAATGGAAGGGGTGAGTGTGGGCATGTTTGCCTTGGTTCTGATATTGTCGGCAAAAAATTTAGTCTTTCGCCATTAAGTTAGATACTAGCTGTAGGTTTTCTGTACCTCCCGTTTAACAGGTTATGCAAGTTCCTTTCTAATCCTAGCTTGTTTCAGAGTTTTTTTTTAAATCATGATTGAGTGTTGAATTTTGTCAGATGCTTTTTCCGCATCTATTAGAGTGATATGAGCATTTTTGTTCTGTTACTATGGTGAATTCATTAATTTTTAAATGTTGAATTAACCTTGCATTTCTGAGATAAATACTAGTTGATTACGATGCATTAGCTTTATTATATATTTTTGGATTCTACTTACTGATATTTGGCTTAAAAGTTTGCATTTTTCATGAGTGATTTGGTTTAGGGTTTTCTTTTTTTCAGTGTCTTGGTCATGTTTTGATATTATGGTTATACTGGCTACTAAAATGAGTTATGAAGTGTTCCCTTCTCTATTTTCTGAAATACTTTGTATGAGATTGTTATTTATTTTAATGTTTCATGGAATTAACCAAGAAAGCCATTTGGACCTGGAGGTTTCTTGACAGGAAGGATTTAATGACAAGCCCAATTTTTTAAATAGACATAGGGCTATTCAGACTTTTTGTTTCGTGTTTTGCCAGACATAGTATGTTGTACTTTTCATGGTATTTTGTCTGTTTCCTCTATGTTGTCCAATTTAATCCTGTTGTGGTCTGAGAGCATACCCTTTATGATTTCAGCATATGGTCTATCTAGGGGAATGTTTTGTGTGTCCCTGCAAAGAATGTATATTCAGCTGTTGATGGGTGCAGTGTTCTATAATCTATAACTCAAGTTGGTTCCATGTTGTTAAAGTCTTTTAATAATGGGTTATTGATTTGGCTTCTACTTGTTCATTCAATTATTTGTAATTTGGGTGGGTTAAAAATGACAAAGAGATTTTAAAATTTATATGGATATGCAAAAGACCTAGAATGACAAACACAGTCTTGAGGAAAAAGAAAAGGTATGGAGGATTGACACTACCGAATGTTAAGATTTACTATAAAGCTATAGCAATCTGGACAGTATGGTATCGGTGTAAAGACAGACTAATGTATAAATGGAACAGAAAGGAGAGACTAAAAATAGACCCGTTAATATACAGACAACTGAATTTTGACAAAGGTGCCAATATAATTTGAAGGGAGAAATCTTTTCAAATTGTGCTGGAACAAATGGATGTCAGTATTAGGGGAAAAAAATCATACTTTTACCCCATACCTCATATCCTTATACAAAAATTAATCCAAGTTCTAGTATTATAGAATTGTTTATATTGAAATAATCTGCCAGACAGATAAAAAATTGTTAACCCTGGAAAACATATTTTTAAAACTAACTACTGAAGAGTATTATGGTAACATGGTATTCTGTTATATTGTTCTGAAGAATGTCAGTGTTCTTATCACAGCAGGCAATTAACTAGGTTAGATAGACAATGGAAATGCTGTGTCACCTAAGGCAAATGGCAACTCAGGTCGCAGTTTAGCCCTGCTTTCACTTTTCTCTAGCCATTCAAGGTTGAGGGGTGAGCCAGAGACTTAGGCAGATTTTATACAAGAGAATTAGGAATTAGCTTTTTTATTCTTTCTTTTGAGTTGGCCCCTTAATCTCTAGTGGCCCTGGGTACCTAGGCCTTCTTCCCCTAATTCCTCTCGCAAAAGGATGACAAGCTTTTATGGGAATTTTAGCTGCTCCACATTGCTGCGAGGAGTGCAGCTACTCTCAACAGAAACCCGAGAATCACTATGTGCTAGTCACTTCCTCTAACTTTTGACTCCCCTCCAAACAATGCCTGCTTTTGTTTGGTTGTTTAGTTTAGTTTAGTTTTGTTTGTTTTTCTAGAGATTATATTTACTATCTGTAGAAGAGTCTTTTTTAGAAGCTTACTTCTCCATACTGGAAGTGGAACTCTTACCATCGATCCTTGTACATTGACCTTGTATTCCGAGACTTTGCTAAATTTTGCTTGTTAATTCTAGCGGGTCTTTTTGTGAATAAATACTGTAAAACTATCTGCATACATTATCATACCTTTCTGTCATTTCCTTTTTAGTCTATATACTCTTTATTTTTATTTTATCTTGCTCCCAATCTGAAGGCAAAAACTTCCCATCTTTCACCATTAGGTGTATTAGCTGTGATTCTTCTTAGATGCCCTTTATTAATTTGTGGCAATTTCTTTCTATTCCTAGTTTGATGAGAGTCTTAAACATGAATTGATGTTGAATTTTCTAAATGCCAAATGCTCTTTATGTATTTATTGAAATATGCGTTTTGTTCTACTGATATGGTGAATTTTATTTATTTTTAGATGTCAAACTAAGCTTGCAACACACATCCAAATATCCCGTAAGTCAAAAAAGATATCACAATGAAAATATATTGAGTGAAATGATAGTGAAAATATGACACATCAGAACTTGTGGAGCCGGGTACAGTGGCTCATGCCTGTAATCTCAGCACTTTGGGAGGCTGACGTGGGCAGATCACCTGAGGTCAGGAGTTCAAGACCAACCTGGCCAACATGGCGACTCCATCTCTACTAAAAATACAAAAATTAGATGAGCATGGTGGCAGGTACCTGTAATCCCAGCTATTCGGAAGACTGAGGCAGGGGAATCACTTGAATCCGGGAGGCAGAGGTTGCAGTGAGCCAAGATGGCACCACTGCACTCCAGCCTGGGCAACAGAGTGAGACTCCATCTCAAAAAAAGAACTTGTGAGATGAAACTGAAGCACTACGATGAAAGTTTCTTATTTTATATATATCTATGTCTCTACCAGAAAATTCAAAATATTAAAAATCGGCCATCTAAGTTTGCACCTCAGGACATACAATAGTGAAAACTAACAAAGCCAAAATTTGCTTCTTTGAAAGATTAATACAGTTGATAAATTTAGCAAGATCAGTCAGGGAGAAGAAAAGAGAAAACACAGATTATCAATGCCATGAATGAGAAAAGAAACATGAAACATCATTACAAATCTTACAGGCCTTAAAAGAATATAAGAAGATATTATAACCAACTTTATCCCCCAAAATTTGATAACCAAAATGAAATGGACAGTCATAGAAAAGCAGAAATTATAAGAAATGTCACAAGAAAAAAAGATCAAAGTCTTAGTAGTATTTTTATCTATTAAAGAAATTGAACTTATAATTTAAAACCTATCCACAAACAAAGCTCCCAACCCACATGGCTTCATTGGTGAACTCTGGTCATCTAGAGAAGAAATAATACCAATATTATTCATGTTCTTTTGGAGGAAAAGAAGAGAAACACTTCATATCTCATTTGATAGTAAATTGAACTATATTATTAGAATAAAGAATTACTCTCTTCAAAAGATATCATTAAGAAAGTGAATAGGGAAGCCATAAGCTGGGAGAAGATATTTGCAATACATATATTTGACAAATGACTTTATATTCAGAATATATAAAGAACGCTCACAAATCAATAGAGAAAAAAAATGGGTAAAAGACATAGGCACTTCAAACAAGAGATATTCAAATGGGCATTAAATATATGAAAAGGTGCTAAAAATCATTATTCATCAGAGAAATGTAAATTAAAACCACATTGTGGCAGCCCCACACACACATACATACAAAAAAGGGCTAAACTTTAAGACTGACAATTATTAAATGTTGATGAATATTTAGAGCAACTGGAATTGACATTCATTGATGGTAGAACTGTAAATTCTTTCAACCACTTTGGAAGATAGGCATTACTTACTAACACTAAATGTACACCAATTCTGTGGCCCAGTAGTGCCACTCCTCGGCATATATTTAAGAGAAACGAGCACATATATTCACTAAAAGAAATGTACAGGAATGCTCATACCAGCTTTAGTGTAATTGCCAAAAATTTGAAACCACTCAAATGTCCATTAGTAGGAGAATACATGAGTGTTATGCTATATTCTTACAATGTGATACTACGCAACAATGAAAAGAATGAACTACTGTTACAGGAACTTGGGTAAACCTCAAAAAATTCATTGAACAAAAGAAGCCAGACATGCAAACGGGTATATGCTACATGATTCAATTTATATAAAGTTCAAGCAAGGACAAGCAAAACTAATCTACGATTGTGATAATATTGATGATAAGTGATTGGCAATGTATGGTCAAAATGGTGGTTACCTCTGAGAATCAATTATTGATGGAAAAAGGCCACCAGGGAACTTTCTGGGATAATTAAAATGTTTTCTACTTTCATCTGAGTTTTGGTTACACAGGTGTATACATATGAGTACTGGAGTTCAGCTTTACAGCTAAGATCTGTACTATATAGTTTTGCATACATTTATTGAGTTTTACAGTTAATATCTATACTTTACTATATATAAATTATACCTCAATAAAAAATAATTTCTTATAAATATCACCTTATGAGCCTGTGAGATTATTCCTCAGGGATGTTTATGTAGAATTGATATTGCTTGATCATTGGAGTACATGTGCAATCTACAAGTATGCCTATTTTACCACATCTGTGCCAACACCCAGCATTGTTCAGATTTCTCATCTTGTGGCCAATATAATGGATATAAAGTGGCATTGTATTATTCCCCCCTGCCTTTCAAGTATCTGCTATCCATTTGGGTTTCCCCTCTGTGAATTGTTTGTTCCTATTTTATCTTTTCTAACCATACAGTTTTTTCTCTTCCTTCTTTATTTGTACCTAATTGTCTCATTTACTTTTCATAGAGGCTTTTTCCCACCAAGATGCACTAGCTAGGGGTACCATTTACTGTCTTTACGATATCTGTTCCAATAGTGATTAACTCAAAGGAGTCTTCCATTTGGAATGCTTAAGGTTTTTATTTGTATTCTGATTACTTCCATGTTGACACAACTAGGTGCTGTATTATAATTGTGCTCTAGTACTTATTTACCTGCATACTACACAATTCCCATTGAATATTCTACTTTATTCATCCTCAATATGGGAGGAATTGACATCATCATTACCCAAATCAGGAATCCTCACATTCCAAATTTTCTCAGATTCTGCTGTTTCTTGTTTCTTCCCTCTTAGCTGTCTTCTCTTACTAATTACTCTGCAATTCCTATTTTTTCTTCTTTAAGAATACTACTTAGCCTCTCATCTTAATTCCAGTAACATCACTCCACAATAGGTCTGTATTTTTTTATGCTTGGATTATTCTGTTCCTAATGGAAGCTACAGATTCCATTCTTGTTTCCAGTTAATCTTTGAAATGCTACTGATAGATTTCATTACCTAAGACATTGCATTTATCTTTGACATTAGCCTCATGAAGTAAACACAGTTATTCCATGTTATATAACACATCACCAATAACTTTTCCCTCAGTGCCATCTGTAAGGTTACCATTATTTCTAGTTTAAAATTTTATCTGTACAGTTTCCTTTATCTATGCTTACTTCAAATTGTTCGCCTTGTTTTTAACGCCTGCCGTATGTGAAATGTGTCTGTGTATCTGGGCTTTTTATTATTTTGTGCTCTGCCTGTCCAGGTAATATACATTTTCCTTTTGTGTTCAGGCTTCCATCTATTCCATGAAATGGTCCTTACCTACTTCAGATTTATGACTCCATTTTTTTTAAAGACTTTTTAAAGACAGAGTCTTGCTGTGTCGCCAGGCTGGAGTGTAGTGGCATGATCTTGGCTCACTGCAACCTCCGCCTCCTGGGTCCAAGCGATTCTCGTGCCTCAGCCTCCCTAGTAGCAGGGATTACAGGCACGCACCACTACACCCAGCTAATTTTTGTATTTTTAGTAGAGACGGTGTTTCACCATGTTGGCCAGGATGGTCTCAATCTCCTGACCTCGTGATCTGCCCTCCTCAGCCTCCCAAAGTGCTGGGATTACAGGCCTGAGCCACTGCACCCAGCCTATTACTCCATTATTTATAACTCTTCCTCATTTCTGTTTCCCCCATGTCCATTAAATTTAATGGCTTTTCCCCCATTAAATTTCAAAAGTCTCTGAAAATAAGACCTCCTGTCTTATTTTCATTATTCAAATGCTAAGCATGAAGTAAATACTTACTGATATTAACTAATTGAATTTGTGGGGGGATAAGAATAGAATTTTGCTGTGTTTCAGAGGGATTTAAAAATTCTACTGAGTGGAATTCAACACAGATTGTTATTGGAAAGTAAACACAATGGCACCAAATATTTAAAAGTTTACCCTCTTGTGCATTGTTTCTGTTATAATTAGAAGTCTATTACAGTGATTAGCAAAATGAATAGCATAGAGAGTGCCTGCTTTTGACATACAGAAGAAAAAAAATCTTACTAGCAATATGATTAGATTAATTTTCTAAGTAAAAAATTATTAAACTGCTTTATGAAGCACACATACCTTTTTTAATGGCATAAAGAAAATGCTAAGCAGGCTTAATGGAGAAGGAGGACATGTCCTTTGATTTGAAAATAAACTGGACTCTTTTTTGAGGCATCTTTATGTGTGACAAGTAGAATGTAACCTCGCATAAGCAGCTCTTTTTCTAGACGGATGACTCTTCATTTATGTACTGTTCATAGAATATGGGGTTCAGGAGAGGTGTAAAGAAGCTTTTTATTACAGGAGCAAATTTTTTACAATGAACATTGGTACTAGTGATATAATAAATAATTGTCTGGTACAGCAAGGGATTTATAATTTAAATAAAGTGAAAATCAGAACCACTTCTCAAACCATGCCTAGGGATCCAGTGCTTAATATCTCCAGAATAAATTAAAGTCAGATGTGTGAGAATGAAAATGCAACCTAAGAATAGGAGGATGAGATTTGGGATGGGACATGTGTCTGAAGTACAGTATCAAACCAACTAAAAGGGTACAAGTGAATTTGATGACTCAGAGCATTCTTAATATCTAAAATCTCTTACTGAAAAAGTCAGTGGTATAATTTGCTTAGGTTAAAATTATTTATCAATAATCTAAAACATCTCATGCGCTGTACTAGGAATAGAAACATCCATAATTCCCACTCTGGGCAAGAATAATGTATGAATTATGCTAATGCTAATTTGTAGCAATAGATTGACAAATACAGTGACTAAAATAGTAAATAATTGTATTTCCCTCTTATAGGAAACCTCATTGCTCATGATTGTTCAGGAATCCAAGCTCCTTCCAACACACATTACTCCAGCATCTCAGGTTTTTTGTGGCATCTGCGTGCTTGAATCTGTGTTTCTGCCAACTCCAGGTTTTAGTAAGCAAGAAGGTAGAAGCGAGTATGGAGAAAACATGCCGATGGTCTCAGTGCTCCCGTTTGAAAGTGGCAGCATCGTTTTCTCTCACATTCTCTTGATGAGAACATTGTCACATGGCCACACCAATCTCAAAGGAGGCTGAGAAATGCTCTATGACTGGGCATCCATATGCCCCGATGCTACTCTGTTAAATGCAAAAGAACGGGGAAACTGATTCTAGTCGATAGCTCTCAGTCTCTACCACAGATGACTTCTCTTCTCTGCTATTTTTTATTAGATATATATAATGTAGGTCCAAGAAAACAATTACACCTGGATGGAGAGTTGGAGTATAGTCATCTAGATGTGTAGTAGGTTATACCATCTAGGTTCATATAAGTACTGCACACTCTATGATGTGTGCACAAGAATGAAATTGCCTAATGACAGCTCTCTCAGACTGTATTCTTGTTGTCAAGCTTCGTGTGATGGCATATATTTCTTAGAACAGTGCCTGGAATATTGTAAGTGTCATGTAAGAGTTTGGCACATAAAAGTGCTATATATGTATTTCTTGTCATCATTGTCTGATTAGATTTACTGATTTCAGTAAATACAAACTGTTCAGTAATACTGTGTTCAGTCTGTATTAGCTTACGTGTAACTTTTAATCTCTTGCAGTCTGTTGTTTGTATCAATTTTACTTTTTCTTTCTCTTTTTAGATGGGAAATTTGGAATTAAGCCTTCCCAGAAAAGAATTTCTGGAAAATCTACATTTCATGGTGAAATGGAGGGTGAAGATACACGAGATGATTCATTGTATTCTATTTTAGAAGAATTGTGGCAAGATGCTGAACAGATAAAGAGATGTCAGGAAAAACAAAACAAACTTCTGAGTCACACTACTTTCCTCAGTAAGAAAGTATTGAATACAGAGTGGGATTATGAATATAAAAACACTGGAAAATTTGTCCATCCAAGCCCAAATCTGATTCTTTCACAGAAAAGACCCCATAAACGTGATTCATTTGAGAAGAGTTTTAAGCATAATTTAGACTTACATATTCATAATAAAAGCAATGCAGCAAAGAACGTGGATAAAACTATTGGGCATGGTCAGGTTTTCACCCAGAGCTCTTCTTATAATCACCACGAAAGTACACACACAGGCGTCAAGTTCTGTGAACATAATCAATGCGGAAAAGTCCTCAGCCTCAAACATTCACTCAGTCAAAATGTGAAATTTCCTGTTGGAGAGAAAGCAAACACATGTACTGAATTTGGGAAGATCTTCACCCAGAGGTCACACTTCTTTGCTCCTCAGAGAATTCATACTGTGGAAAAACCTCATGAGCTTAGCAAATGTGTAAATGTTTTTACACAGAAGCCACTACTCAGTATATATCTGAGAGTTCATAGAGATGAAAAACTCTACATATGTACTAAATGTGGGAAGGCCTTCATCCAGAATTCAGAATTAATTGTGCATGAGAAAACTCATACTAGAGAGAAACCCTTTAAATGCAATGAATGTGGGAAATCATTTTTCCAGGTATCATCTCTACTCAGGCATCAGACAACTCATACTGGAGAAAAACTCTTTGAATGCAGTGAATGTGGTAAAGGGTTCTCCCTGAACTCAGCCCTCAATATACATCAGAAAATTCATACTGGAGAGAGACATCACAAATGCAGTGAGTGTGGGAAAACCTTTACCCAAAAATCAACACTCAGGATGCATCAGAGAATTCATACAGGAGAGAGGTCTTATATCTGTACTCAGTGTGGGCAGGCCTTCATCCAGAAGGCACACTTGATTGCACATCAAAGAATTCATACTGGAGAGAAGCCTTATGAATGCAGTGACTGTGGGAAATCTTTCCCTTCTAAGTCACAACTCCAGATGCATAAGCGAATTCACACCGGAGAGAAACCCTATATATGCACTGAATGTGGGAAGGCTTTCACCAACAGGTCAAATCTCAATACTCACCAGAAGTCTCACACTGGAGAAAAGTCTTATATATGTGCTGAATGTGGGAAGGCCTTCACTGACAGGTCAAATTTCAATAAACACCAGACCATTCATACTGGAGAGAAACCCTATGTTTGTGCTGATTGTGGGAGGGCCTTCATCCAGAAGTCAGAGTTGATTACACATCAGAGAATTCATACTACAGAGAAGCCTTATAAATGTCCTGACTGTGAGAAATCCTTCTCCAAGAAACCACATCTCAAAGTACATCAACGAATTCACACAGGGGAGAAACCATATATATGTGCAGAATGTGGGAAAGCCTTCACTGATAGGTCAAATTTCAATAAACATCAGACAATTCATACTGGAGATAAACCCTATAAATGCAGTGACTGTGGAAAGGGCTTCACCCAGAAATCAGTTCTCAGTATGCATCGCAATATTCATACATGAAAGTAACCCTGTTTCTTGAAAATGAGAGCCTTATCACAAAAGTCAGGTCTAACTATATATTATAAAATTCATCCAAGACAGATCCTATATGAATATGTTGTATAAGAAAAAGCATCGGGCTATCTCACTTGAGATGGAAAAAAAATTATTCAGAAGAAACACTCAAGAATGCACTGAAGGAGGGAGAATTTCTATATTTGCACAGCCTCATGAAATATGGTAGAAGTCATTGGGAAAAACGTTGTCAGTTTGGTGTGGTAGGAAAAGCCTTCCTATAGAAAGTATTATAAGTCAAATTGTTACCAAATTCTTTGTAGGAAGGAGAGTGCAAATTATGTAAATGATGGTCATGTTTACTGTGTTATATTAAGCAATTTAAAGTGATAACAAAATGAAAGGTAGTGCAGCAAAATAATATAACTGATGAGCAGACCTACTGTCAGTTCTATAGGGTGTTTATGGCAGAACACAGCACATAACAGGAGAAATATTAATTTTTTTTTCAAATTTAGAATATGTTCATCCAATGTTTCTTACTGAATATGTCTATCAAATATGTTTCTTATTGAATATTTCTATCAAGTGAATCCACAATTTAAAAGTCACTTTTTTATATATACACACATCTGCAGATATAATTTTATATGAACACACAAATACAATCCTGTCATTCATACTGGTTTCCATGACATAGTATCCATGACATGTTTTCTTTCATTGTGGTACAATGCAAAGTAGCCACAGACCACAGATTCCTCCCATCCCAAGTAGTATCTCTTTGTCTACTACTGACTTTGAACTTGGCCATGTGACTTTCTTTGGCCAATGGACATTAGCAAAGAGAATCAATAAGAAGCTTGAGAAGTGTGCAAAGCCTGCCTTGAAGCTTACCCTCTCTTGCTGCTCTTTGCAAACCTGAAGAATTCTCGAATTGCCCTACTGGGGGATGAGAAACCACCACATGGAGCAGTGGTGAGCCAGCCCTGCTGAGGCACTTAGACCAAGTAGCCTGCCAATTGCCAGAATTGGGAGTGAGGTTTTCCCAGACCTCTAGCCCCAGCTGAGCCAGCCTAGCCCAGAAGAGCCATACCAGTTATTCCAGCCAATTTACAGAATTGTGAGATAAATAAAATTTTTATAGTTTTAATCAATGTAAGTTTTGGGGGTAGTTTGTTGTACAGAAAATGCAAAGTAATATTTGAAAGTATGTGATTGGGGGGAGGGGACATAGTGGACCAAAACGTAACATGTGGCATTGGCATTGGGTCTGAGTGGCAGGTAGAAACTGGAAAAACACTGAGGAAATCTGTTAACAAAGGTCAGATACATGGCAACCCATGTTATTTAGTAGGGAAAAATATAGAAAAGCAGTTGTCATCATACTCTTTGGGAAGATAGAGAATGGACCAAATGAACTTATGGATCTGGCTAAGGAGATTTGCAACAGTATATGGGAAGTATGAGTTTGCTTCTTTTTAGCTGCATATGATAAGATGCAGAAAGAGAGAAAATGAACTAAAGAAATAACTTATCCATTGGCAAGCAGAATTCAGAAGACATACAGAAAAGCCAAGGATTGCTGGGTTGGCAAATAACAGTTTCACATTGCTAGTCTCTCCAGCAATCAAAATATTCTCAAGATAAAACATGGCCTCAGGGTAAAGATCAAATCATGGTTGTGTCTATAAGACTCTTTATTACAATGTGTGAAATAGTTAAGTTGGTGCTTGGGAGACCATCTCAGCTAAACTTAAGGGCTTCTAAAAATCTTCATGACATTGTCCCATAGAAGCCTGACATATTACTCAAAGTGGAGAGAGACCTGTCTTTGAAAGAATTGCTGATGTGGCATTTGGGGAAAGGAGTAGATCCAAACCAGATTCATAGGAAACAAATAAACTTTTTAATAGAGTTTTACTAGTAATACTACCTCCAGGTTGGACTTCCAGGGACCGAAACAGTTCAAAATGAAAAGTGGCCCCTGGATTCCCCTACCTAACTTCTATGAATAGGATACAAGCTGAGAAAGTTACTCAGTTGCAAGCATGGTCCATTTCTTATGGGAAATGAAGAGTATCTCAGAGGGAAGACCCAAGGAAAATATATTAAAATGGACTGGGGAGCCATTCCCAGTGAGAACTGTGCCCTAATCAAGAAACATTATCTGCCCCTGGAACCAGGGGAACTGACATTTGCTCTGTGGGATTTCAGAATTGTTATGGAACAGTGACTTATATGTGCCTCTTGGTCCTCCTCTTTTGAATGAGAGTGTCTAACACAGTTATCCTGTACCTATCCCACCATTGTATATATTGGGTATGTGTTTGTTGGGGGGCATATAACTTGTCATTTAGCTCACAGGTGTCTGGATCAAGAAACTGAAAAACTGTACCCAGGGAACCTCAGCCACAACTGAACCTGATACAGAAGACTTGAGATCCTGGATTGGAACGTGACGACACAATTTTAGATGAGAAATTTGGACGTCCTGGAATAGGGGGGTGAACATATTTTGCATGATGGGTGATAATGTGCATAATTTGTGACCAGAAGACATACTGTGTTAAATAGAAAAATGCTACAGATGTCTTCATCTCTATCTATGTGTCCTTTTTCAGTCTTTTTATCTCTTTGTGTTTCAGTTAGAATAATTTCTGTTGACCTATCTTCAAGTTCACTGATTTTTTTTTCCCTTACCCTGGCTCTGTCAAGTCTGCTGATGAAACCATTGAAGGCATTCTTCAACTCAGTTAGATTTTATTTTTATTTCTAATATTTCCATTTGATTCTTATAGTTTTCATATTTCTGCAGAAATTCCCCATCTTCTCATGCATGTTCATGTTTTCCCCTATACCCTTTGTCTTAGTTTGGGCTGCTGTGACAAAGCACCATAGATTTGATGGCTTATAAACAACGGAAATTTATTTCTCACAGTTCTAGAGCCTGAAAATCTGAGATCAGAATCTAGCATGGTTTGGTCTTGGTGACAGCCCTCTTCAAGGTTGCAAACTGCCGACTTCTTGTATTTTCCCATGTCTACAGCTAGAGAGCTCTTCGGGATCCCTTTTATAAGGGCACCAGTCCCATTCATGAAGTCTCCACCCACATTACTTAGCTACCTCCCAAAGGCTCTACCTCCTAATACCATCACATTGAGGATTAGGATTTTAACATATGAATTTGTGGGGGGGATGCAAATGTTCAGCCCATAATAGCCTCTAACATGTTAATCATAGTTATTTTAAACTCCCTGTCTGATAGTTCCAACTAGTAGGTCAACTGAGTCTGGATCTGTTGATTGCTTTGTCTCTTGATGGTGAGTTGTCTTCTCTTGCTCTTTTGCATCTAATAATTTTTGGCTGAATGTCAGATGTTGTATGTAGGATAGTAGAAACTGAGATAAACAGCAGTTATTCCTGGAAATAGCCATGGTTGCCCTTTTGATAGGCCATTAGCATGGGGGGATTGAATCCATCTAGTCAGGAGTTAGGCTGAGTTTGTGCTGCTTTGTTGCCAGTGTTACCTTTGCTGTACCATAGGCTTAAAATTCCTCTAATGTTATGTTGTGCTTGAGGTAGGCACTGGTTTACCCAGAGAATTTTTATTATTCCCAGACCACACTTGCCTTCAGGCCTGTAGGCCTTTCCTGTGTGCTAGCATCTCAGGGAGGGCCTCTCTCGTGTTATTGCCTCTATGTTAGTAGTAGACAACTGTTATTACTTGGTTCTGGCTGACCTGGTGAGTTGGGGGCGGGGGTTGTCCTGGGCCAGCCTCAGTTTTTGTCAGGCCCTGAATCCCTGGGTCTTGAGGGTGGGGTTTTTCAGTGATCCTGCCCTCTTTCACTGGTAGAAGGCCTTTAATGATCTGGGCCCAGAATGGTTTCCTGCCCTTTTACCATGGGTGGAATTTCTTTTTCGATTTACCTCACTCAAGTCACAGTGAGGGAAATTGAAAATTTCCTGTGTCCTGAGGGCAACAAGATTGCTGAACTTCTAGTGGCTTAAGGATTTTGTTCTGTAAGGGAGTAGGGTCTCACTGGGGCTTTGCGCCATTTCTATATTAGCAGCAGTCCCCTTGCAGGCCCACGCCATGGAGATAGAGTTTCTCCAATCTTCTTCCTTGCCCCCGTGTTTCTTGTGAGCACTCAGTGGATGTCTATGGAGAAGAGCCTGCAAGTAGAGGCCAACTACCCTTAGGTCTACAGCTCTCATGAGTCTTCCACACTCAACCTTTAGCAATTCATTAAAAATTCTTGTTGAATTCTTACTGCTTATATGGTGGCCTCATCTTCTTCCTGCTTTCAAGCTAGTTGGTTGCTCTATAATCTTAGCTCTCTGAAGTGTTCAAGAAAAATAATGTTTTTGCAGATTACCCAGCTTTATTCTTGTTATAAAGGTGGGAGCAGTGTTCTTTCCAGATGTCTGCATCCTAGGCAGAAACTAGAAGTCTGGACAGTCTCTACTGTCTCCTACTATCAGAATATATGCCCCTTTTCAGTGTGACTTTGCCGCTTCACTCATCAGGAGGTAGAATCTATTTCTTCACCCCTGAAACTGCACTTGACCATTTGTTGGCCAATGGGACATCAACAAATATTATACAAGCAGAGGCTTGAGAAGTGCCTGCACAATGAGGCTTGCCCACTTTTGCAGCTCTTTGGAATCCTGAACCTGTGTGTGAAAAAGCCTGAACTGTGCTGTTGGAAAATGAGAGAGATCACATGGAGCAAAGACCAGCCATCCCAGTTGAAGCACCCTACACCAACACCACGTCACAGCCATCTGACAGGAATAATGCATCTATAAACCAAATAACACCTGAGGCTCCCTAGCACCTTCAAAGGGAGCATGGCCCTGCTGATACCATGATTCGGATCTCTAGCCTCCAGAACTATGACAATTTCTGCTATTTTAGGCTACCTAATTTGTGGTACTTTGTTATAGCAGCCCTAGGAATCAAATATGCTTCTTAGTCAAATCTATGATAGGTACTAGTGTATGAAGCCATCCTAGGCATCCAGTCCTGGTCAACACAACTTTGGTTGGCAGCCTCTGAGATAATCCTGAATGATCCCTACCTCTTGGTATTTGTGCTCTTATATAATGCCCTCCTCTTGAGTTTGGACTGGAATTAGTGACTTGGTTCTAGTGAAAAGAATGAGGCAGAGGTAATGGGATGTCATGTCCAAGATTAGTTACAAAAAGACTTGTGGCTTCCATTTTGGGTGCTTGCTTACTTTCTCAGATGGCTCATCATAGGGGAAACCTGCTGCCACATCATGAGATAGCCCTGTGGAAAGGCCCACATGAGTGAACTTGGAATCATATCCTCCCCAAGTTTAGCCTTTAGATGAGGACCACAGCCAGATAGCTTGACTGTAAGCCAGATAGCTTGACTCATGAGATACCTTGAGCCAGAGGCATCTTTTGAGCCACACTTGGATTCGTGACCCACAGAAACTGCAAGATAATAAATGTTGTTTTAAGCTGCTAAACTTTAGGGTAATTCGTTACACAGTGATAGTTTAATAATATACTGGCCCAGATTAGGAAGGTGCTGCCATCCGTCCAGCCATCCCAAACAACTACCAGAATAATGGATTAAAACATTAATTAAGTCACTAAGTTTTGGGTGGCATGATACCAACCCAGAAAAAGCTAACTGATATATTCATTATTTATTGCATTTCTTCCTCCACTGTTCTTACCTAACAGATAACCAATACTAATCAACTACTGAGAACACTTTTATGTTTTCATCTCTGCTCATAATTATATATAGACATACATATGTTCTCATGCCTGTAATCAGATAGAAGCTATATAAGGATTGTTTCCTTCTTTGATTTTCAAAAATGGGATCATAAATACAACCATCTCTGTAGCTTGCTTTATTATTCAACAATATTTCTTTTGAATGGTTGCATGATAGTTCATGGGGTGAATATACAGTAATGTAGTATTAAACTATTTGCATTTTTAAAATTTATTCACTCCCATTTTCAACCTATTTGCCACTGGAAACAATACTGTTCAAAATATTAAAAGATAGTTTGCATAGTGGTTAGGTAAATAGGCTCAGGAACCCATTTGCCAGGGTTTCAATCCTGGCTCTACTAGCTTATGTGACCTTGGGAAGGTTAGTTAACCTCTCTGGTCCTGATGGCTTTCATCTGTAGGTACTAGTGCAGTCACACTAGTGCCTATCAATAGATTTGACTAAGGAGCATATTTGTTTCCTAGGGCTGCTATAACAAAGTACCACAAATTGGGCAGCCTAAAACAGCAGAAATTGTCTCATAGTTCTGGAGGCTAGAGATCCGAATCACAGTGTCAGCAGGACCATGCTCCCTCTGAAGGTGCTAGGGAAGAATCTGTTCCATGCCTCTCTCCTAGCTTTTGAGAGCCTCAGGTGTTATTTGGCTTATAGATACATTATTCCTGTCAGATGGCTGTTTTCTCCCTGTGTTTCTTCATATGTTCCTTCTGTGTGTGTGTTTCCAAATTTCCCCCTTTTATAAGGACACCAGTTATATTGGATTGGGGTTCACCTTAATGGCCCGATTTTAACTTCATTACCTCTGTAAAGACCCTATTTGCAAATAAAGTTATATTCTGAAGTTCTGGGGATTAGGATTTCTACATATCTTTTTTGCAAGTACACAGTTCAACCCATTAACAAGTTAATGCATGTTGTGTAGAGCTCTTAGAACTATGCATGGGGAGAATTTCTTAATGGGTATTAGATACACCTCACTTCCTGAGCCTGCATAGGTCCCCCTACAACTCTCTGTGCTTGGGACCCTGAGGTGGGATTTGAGAGCTTGTTTGTGGCATCTTAATGTCATCCAACTCTCTAAAGAGAATATAGGTAGTAACAGGAAAAGCAGGCCTAAGACCAAAGCTTGTGCTTTGGGGACGAGAAGGATATATCTATAGAAGATAATGAGAAGGAGCAGCCAGAGAGGTAAAAACATACCAGGTGAGCAAGGGACTCATAAAAGACAGTGTTTCCAAGGAGTGTTTTAATGGAGGATTTGTCCAAAGTGGACGTCGGTTCATATGAGGATGGAAAATTCGTTCTTAATTTTGTGACACAGAGGTGGTTGTTGGCTTTGATGAATGCTATTTTGGAAGTAAATTTAACTAAACAAAGCAATTGAGCAAATTCAGAGGAATTTCTGAATTCAGGTAGTGTTACTTCACCATAAAGCATTTTTTCTCATAGAAAAATATCAGGCCATTGGACTGGATTACTCTGTCGTTTGGTAATCTGTCGATTACTCTGTCGTCTCATTTCTTATACTGAGAAATGAGAGTTGGCTAAAAGTGGAAATTACATGAGATTTGGAAGGCCAAAGGGAAGGAGCAACTATTGCTCAAGTTGTCACTGTATCTAATCTCAAAGACTACTGTATTTGAGATTAGATGCAGTGAAGGACATATGCAGAGGTACCCAGCAGGTTCCAGTCTTTCCTATCTTCCACTCTATATCCACCCCTTCTTTCCAGCTTCCAGTCCTGCTGACCAACAGTAGCCCCAGGTCTACCACCAGATGCTTGGCTGCAGGCTCGCAAAGGCTTCTCATGGACTTCTCCATCAGCTTCTCTTTGCAGTCCCACGTCAGCAGCTACATGTGCCTGGCTTCTCAGATTTTCCTGAAAGCTCTGATTTATCCACCCATGCCAATGTCTGAAAAGGGCTGGTTTAGTGATTTCTCTAGTCTTCTAACTTCCCCTTCTAAACCTTCCCCAGCTACTCCTATACATTGTGCATGCATCCCTTATTCCATAATACTTATAGTTATTATGCTTCCCTGATTGACACATTTATACTTTATTTTCCTGTGAATTTGGTAGATTGTGCTCTTCTAAAATTGAGTGATGTTATTGAGAAGTCTTAGACAAACTTGCTCTCTTTTTTTCTTGTATATAATGTGCCTTTCTGCCATATGATTATTTTTTTATTCTTGAAGTTAAGGATCTATGGAAGCATATGCCTTGGTCCTGATTTTTGTGTATTAATTTTACCTGAGTTATAGTGAGCCATTCCAATCACTCATTTCAGGGAAGTTTTATTTTGCTTAACATTTTTTCTGATCCATTTCTTCTCTTCTTCAGGGACATCAATTATGCGTTATGTAAGATGTCTTTGTCATCTTCTACATTTATTTTCTACCAATCAACATTCATTTCACATTATTATTATTTTTTGGTTTTGTGTGATTGACTCTAGCCTTCTCTTCAGAGACAGTTCTCCTTGAATCTCATGTTTCTTCTTGTTTAGACATTAACAAGCAACTTGCTCAGTTTTATTTACATTCCAGAATAGTAAAGACAGAGAATGTCTCCCTCCCTGAAGGCATTCCCAGAGAATATTTGGTTACATTCCAGGTTAATAAAGATTACATATATATATAATATCTCCAAAGAAGAGGACGGGCAATAAAACAATATAACAAGATTTCCCCAACATCTTAATTATGTATATTTTAATCACATAGAAATATTGAAAACATACTACAATAAACACCCATATCACATCCATCTAGATTTAACAATTTATATGTAATTTTTCCTGAAATATCAGTGGTAAGTTATAGACATAACATTATACCCATAAATAATTGGGCATTCATCTCCTAAAAATAAGGACATTCTCCCCACAGACCTGGAATATCATTATCAATCTAACTCTATGATATCTTATATCCAGCCCATTTCCAAATTTTTCCCATTGTCCCCAAAACATATTTCACAATTTTATAAGGTAGAATTGGCATACAATAAATGGGACTTGTTTAAAGTCTACAATTTGATGAGTTTTGCACCTTTCCAACCATCACTGCAATACAAATAATGAACATAACCGTCACCCCAAAAAAGTTTCCTTATGCCTCTTTGTCATCCAGCCCCTCTTTCCCCACATCCTTCCCCCATCCACAGGCAGTCACTCATCTGCTTTCTATTGTTATAGATTAGTTTGCATTTCCTACAGTTTTATACACATGGAGTAATACTATAGGCACTCTTGTTTGGCTCCTTCCGTTTAGCGTAATTAGTTTGAGATTCATTCATGTTGTTATATACATCTGTATTCATTCCTTTTTATTGTTAAGTGTTATTTCATTATATGGACTATCAGAATTTGTTTGCCCATTCATATTTTGATGGAAATTTGTATTTCTAGCTTTTGGCTATTACAAATAAAATTGATGTGAACATTTGTTTACAAGTCTGTGTGGACATAGTTTTCATTTCTCTTGAATAAATGCCTAGGAGTGAATGGCTTGGTCATATGGTAGATATATACTTAACTATTTAAGAAATTGTCAAACTGCTTTCCAAAGTGGTTGTGCTATGTTACATTTTTACCAGCAGTATATAAGTGCTGCAGTTGCTTCATTTGGTATGATTATTATTTTTAATTTTAGTCATTTAATGGGGATGTAGTGTATTTCACTGTGGTTTTAATTTACACTTCCCTAGTAAGTAATGCTGTTGAGCATCTTTTCTTGTGTTTATTTACCATATGTATACCATGTTGGTTGATATATCTTTTTAAAAATTTTTCCCATTTGTAAATTCAGCTATTTGTGTTATTGAGTTGGAAGTTTTTCTTTATATATCCTAGATATATGTCCTTTTTTGGATGTATATTTTACAAACAGTTTCTTCTAGGTTTGCCTTTTCATTTAAATAACAGAAGACCAAAAGTTTTTAATGTTAATAAATTGAGTTCATTTTTGTTTTCTTTTATAGCTCATGTTTTTTTGGTCATGGTTAAGAAATTTTTGCAAAGCTCAAGGTCATTAAGATAAAAGTTTTAAAAAAGATTTATCTTATGCTTTCTTCTAGAAGTTTTATAATAGTGGCTCTTATATTTGACTACCTGATCCATTTTTATTTAATTTTGTATATCATGTAAATCCTTTCCAAAGATAAAGATTTAGGTTGATTTTGTTTTGTATATGGCTGTCCAGTTGTTCCAGAACCATTTGTTGAAAATAATAATGCATTGGATTGCCTTGATATTTTTGTTAAAAAATTAATTGGCTGGTTCTGTTTTAGTTTTCTGTTATGCCAGTACCACTACTGCCAGTAACACCATTACTTATAGCTTCTGTACTACTGCAGCATTACTCTTTGCTGTAGTTTCATAGGTCTTGAAGTCAGATAATGTAAATCCCTTAACTTTATTCCTCTTTTTCTCAGATGTTTTGGCTATTCTGGTTTTTCTTTGAATTTCCATCAAAATTTTATAATCAACTTGTCAGTTACTATTAAAAGCCTGCTGGGATTTTGAGATTTAATTGAATTAATAGATCTGTGTGAAGAGAATTGATATCTTAATTATATTGAGTTTTCATATCCATAAACAGGATATATTGTTCCATTTACTTAGGTCTTTAATTTTTCTTAGAAGTGCTTTGTAGTTTTCAAGTGTACAAATCCTACACATATTTTGTCAAATTCGTCTCTAAAATAGTTCATATCTATGCTATTTTGAATGGTACTAGTTATTTTTAAATTTCAATTTCCAATACTTCTTTGCAAGTATATAGAAATATAATTGACTTCTATGTGTTGATCTTGTATACAATAACCTTGCTAAACTCACTTACTACTTCTGGTAATTTTGTAGATCCCATAAGCTTTCCTACACAGACAATCATGTCATCTGTGAAGTATGATAGTTTCACTTCTTCCCTTTCCACTATGGGTACTCTTTCTTTTTTGTCTTATTGCATGGACTAAAACCTACAGTATAATGTTGAATAGAAGTTGTCAGAGTGTATATCTTTGCCTTTGTGTTGATCTTCAGAAGAAAACATTTAGTTTTTCACTACTGAGTATGACATATGTTTTTCGTACATGATTTTTATCAGCTTGATGAAGTTGCCTGCATTCCTAGTTTGCTGATAGTTTATCAGGAATAGGTGTTAAATTTTGTCAAATGTTTTTTCTCCATCAAGATGATCATATAGTTTTTCGTTTTTAGTTGGTGAATTTTTTGAATTACATTGATTGTTGATAGTTGAACAAATCTAGTATTCCTGGAATTAAACTCTTCTTGGTCATGATATGCTACCATTTTTATATTTCACTAGATTCACTTGGCTAAAAGTTTTGTTAAGTACTTTTGCATTTATGTTTATGTCGGACACGTCTATAGTTTTCTTCTCTTGTATTTTCTTTGTCTACTTTTGGTATCAGGGTAATGCTGGGCTCCCAGAATGAATTGGGAAGTGGTACCTCCTCTGAAAGAGTTAGTGTGGAAATGGTATGATATCTCATTTTAATGTTTGCTACAATTTTCCAGTGAAGTCATTTGGTCGTAGAATTCTTTTGTGAAACGGCTTTTAACTACAAATTAATTTCTTTAACAGTTAGGAAACTATTCAGGTTGTCATATTGTTCTTCATTAAGCTTTGTTTGTATCTTTCAAAGGACTTCTCTATTTTACTTAAGTTGTCTAATTTAGGAACATGAAGTTGTTTGTCACATCCCCTTTTTATCTGTAGAATTGGAAGTGATGTCTCTTCTCTCATTCTTGATATCAGTAATTTGTGTCTTCTCTTTTTTTCTCCTGATCAGTCTGGCTAGCAGTTTCTCAATTTATTGATTTTCTCAAGAAGCTATTAGTGTCCTTTATTTCTCTACTGTTTTTCTATTTTGGATTTTATTGATTTATGCTTTTATTATTTCCTTTTTCTGCTTATTTGACTTCAATGTGCTCATTTTCTAGTTTCTGTGGTTGAAGCTGAGGTCATTGATTTGAGATTGTCCTTCTTTTGTAGTATAAAGCTTTAGTGATATAAATTATCCCTCTAAGTACTAATTTAGTATCATCTCACATATTTTGATGTTTTTATATTTTTACATTGATACTGTATTGTAATGATATTTTTACATTGTTATTAATTCAAAATACTTCCTAACTTACCTTAGGATTTCTTCTTGTCCCATAGGTAATTTAGATGTTTATTATTCAGTATGCAAATATTTGAGAATTTTTTACTTATCTTTTCTTATTATTTTTAATTTGATTCCATTATGGTCAGAGAACACACTTTATAGGGCTTGAATACTTACAAATTAACTGAGACTTCCTCTATGGCCCTGAATATGGTCTGTATTGTTAAAAAGGTCCACGCATACTTGTAAAGAATATGTATTCTACTATTGTATAGCATGATCTATAAATGTGAATTAAGTCAAGATTTTTGTTAGTGTGGTTCAAGCCTTCTGTAGACTTACAGATTGTCCTATACAGTAGTCCCCCTCTTATCCACGGGGGATATGTTTCAAGACTCCGAGTGGATGCCTGAAACCATAGACAGTACTGAACCCTATATACTATGTTTTTCTAATCTTATAACCAAGATGGCTACTAAGTGACTAGCAAGTGGATAGCATATGCAGCATGGAGATGCTGGAAAAGTGGAGGATTCACTCGCAGGCAGGACAGAGTGGGGACGGTGTAGGATTTTATCATGTTACTCAGAACTGTGAACAACTTAAAACTTACGAATTTTTAATTTCTGGAAATTTCCCTTTGATATTTGTGGACTGCAATTGACTGTGGGTAACTGAAACTATGGAAAGCAAAATCACAGATAAGGGGGGGACTACTATATTTATTCTATCAATTATTGAGGGAAAGGTATTGAAATCGCTAATTAAAATTGCATTTTTTCTATTCCTCCTTTTAGTTATACCAGTTTACACTTTGTCTGTTTTGCAGCTCTGTTAACAAGTACACAAGCATTTAAGATTGTTAAGTCCTATTGTTAAGTAGACACTTTTATCACTATGGAATGGCACTGTTCTGGTAAAATTCTTGCATTACAATAGCCACTCCATGTTTCTTTTTATCAGTTTTAGCAAGTATGTATTTTCCCACTACCTATCTACATATCTTCTTATTTTAAAGTGATTTTATACTTACAGAAGAATTATAAAGATAACAGAGTGTTCCCACATACCCATCATTCATCTTCCCCTAATGTTAACATTATACATAATCTTGATAGATTTTCTCTAAATAATAATGTTAATTAAACGACATACTTTATTGAGATTTCCCTTGTTATTTCATTACTGACTGTGAGTTTGGAGGTCCCAAAGACCACCTTCAGATTCAATAATTCACTAGAAGC
Source organism: Ateles fusciceps (assembly GCA_036589455.1). Classification (NCBI taxonomy): domain Eukaryota; kingdom Metazoa; phylum Chordata; class Mammalia; order Primates; family Atelidae; genus Ateles; species Ateles fusciceps. Next base: position 779,215 of record JAZHEH010002806.1, on the reverse strand, counting down.
ACTCACAGAACTCTGAAAAGCCACTATACACTGACAGTTACAGTTCATTACAGTGAAAGGATACATATTGAAATCAACAAGGGGGAAGAGGCATATTGGGCAGTCGGGAGACACCAGGCATAGAGTTTCTAGTTGCACTCTCCCAGTAGAGTAAGGCAGTTAGCGCTTATTTCTAGCAGCAATGATGTGTGACAATACACATGGACTATTGCCAACCAGGCAGATTACCTGAGCCATGTCTAGAGTTTTTATTGGCAGTTGGTTACATAGACATGACTGAGTGCCTGCATGGCTGACTTTAGTTTCCAGCTCCTCCAGAGGTTAAGTGATACTGCATGGCTCAAGTCCCCCAGGTAACCAAGGACATTCTTATCAAGCAGGACATTCCAAGGACCTACAGGTTACCTCCTAGGAGCCAGGAATAAAAAAGCCAAACCTTCTTTGTGCAAGATTAATCCTTTACTGCATACTGACTCTTTTCTGTTCCAGGATCCAATCCAGGATGTCACATTAGACTTAGTTGTCATGTTTCCCTAGTCTCTTCCAATCTGTGACAGCTCTTGGTCTTTCTCTGTTTTTCATGACTTTGACACTTTTGAAGAATAGTCATGAATATTGTAAATGTTCCTCAATTTGGTTTCATCTGATTTTTTATCATGAGCAGATTGAGATTGTGAATTTGAGGGATGGATATTACCAAATCATAGTCCCTTCTTATTGCATTATTTCAGGAGATAGTTGATATCAACATGATTTATTACTAATGATGTTAATCTTGATCACTTTGTTATGCTGTTGTCTCCTGAGTTTTTCTGTTGCAAAATTATTATTTTTCCTCTTTCCATACTTTTCATTAGAAGTGAGCCAAAGCCCCACTCATACTAAAGGGGAGTGCATTAAGCTCTACCTTCTGGACAGAGGGGTATCAAAGACTTTGTGGTCATATCTTAAAACTACCACAGGGGAATTTCTTTGATGTTACACAGATAATCTGTTTCTCCTTAAAGTTTTGCCCAGTAATTTCAGCCTTCAGTAAGTACTGTGTTTTTCTAATAGTGATTTTCTGTTTCCTTCATTGCTTTCACATTTGTTGGATTACGTTTATAGATTTGTGTATGTTGAACCAGCCTTGCATCCCCAGGATGAAGCCTACTTGATTGTGATGGATAAGCTTTTTGATGTGCTGTTGCATTCTGTTTGCCAGTATTTTATTGAAGATATTCACATCGATGTTCATCGTGGATATTGGCCTGAAATTTTCTTTTTAAGTTGTATCTCTACCAGGTGTTGGTATTAGGATGACATTGGTCTCATAAAATGAGTTATGGAGGATTCCCTCTTTTGTACTGTTTGGAACAGTTTCAGATGGAATGGAACCAGCTCCTCTTTGTATGTCTGGTAAAATTCGGCTGTGAACCCATCTGGACCTGGGCTTTTTTTGGTTGGTAGGCTACTGCTGCCTCAATTTCAGACCTTGCTATTGGTCTATTCAGGGATTCAACTTCTTCCTGGTTTAGTCTTGGGAGGGTCCAGGAATTTATCCATTTCTTCTAGATTTACTGGTTTATGTGCATAGAGATGTTTGTAGTAATCTCTGATGGTAGTTTGTATTTCTGTGGAATTGGTGGTGATATCCGCTTTATCATTTTGTATCGCATCTATTTGATTCGTCTCTCTTTTCTTCTTTATTAGTCTGGCTAGTGGTCTCCAGCTCCTGGATTCATTGATTTTTTGAAGGGCTTTTTGTGTCTCTATCTCCTTCAGTTCTGCTCTGATCTTAGTTATTTCTTGTCTTCTGCTAGCTTTTGAATTTGTTTGATCTTGCTCCTCTAGTTCTTTTAATTGTGACATTAGGGTGTCAATTTTAGATCTTTCCTTGCTTCTCATGTGGGCATTTAGTGCTATAAATTTTCCTCTAGACACTGCTTTAAATGTGTCTCAGAGATTCTGGTATGTTGTGTCTTCCTTCTCATTGGTTTCGGAGAACATTTTTATTTCTTGCCTTCATTTCATTATCCAGTAGTTCATTCAGGAGCAGGTTGTTCAGTTTCCATGTAATTGTGCAGTTTTGAGTGAGTTTCTTAATCCTGAGTTCTAATTTGATTGCCCTGTGGTCTGAGAGACTGGTTGTTATGATTTCCATTCTTTTGCATTTGCTGAGGAGTGATCTACTTCCAATTATGTGGTCAGTTTTAGAGTAGGTGTGATGTGGTGCTGAGAAGAATGTATATTCTGTGAGTTTGGGGTGGAGAGTTCTGTAGATGTCTATTAGGCCCAGTTGGTCCAGATTTGAGTTCAAGTCCTGGATATCCTTGTTAATTGTCTGTCTCGTTGATCTATCTAGTATTGACAGTGGAGTATTAAAGTCTCCCACTATTATTGTGTGGGAGTCTAAGTCTCTTTGTGGGTCATTAAGAACTTGCTTTATGTATCTGGGTGATCCTGTATTGGGTGCCCATATATTTAGGATCGTTAGCTCTTCTTGTTGCATTGATCCCTTTACCATTAGGTAATGCCCTTCTTTGTCTCTTTTGATCGTTGTTGGTTTAAAGTCTCTTTTATCAGAGACTAGGATTGCAACCCCTGGTTTTTTTTTGCTCTCCATTTGCTTGGTAGATCTTCCTCCATCCCTTTATTTTCAGCCTATGTGTGTCTTTGCATGTGAGATGGGTTTCCTGAATACAGCACACTGATGGGTCTTGACTCTTTATCCAATTTGCCAGTCTGTGTCTTTTGATTGTGACATTTAGCCCATTTACATTTAAGGTTAATATTGTTATGTGTGAATTTGATCCTCCGATTTCAATACTAGCTGGTTGTTTTGCCCGTTAGTTGATGCAGTTTCTTCATCGTGTAGATGGTCTTTACCATTTGGTGCGTTTTTGCAGTGGCTGGTACTGGTTGTTCCTTTCCATGCTTAGTGCTTCCTTCAAGAGCTCTTGTAAGGCAGGCCTGGGCTTTCACATTTGTTAATTGGGATTCTTCTGTAAGGAAGTTATGTCCTGTCTCCCCTGCTTATTTGTTTATTCAATCATTTACTTAATGTCAGTATGGATGAAGAGACATTTATTTTATTCTTTGTGTTATAATCGAATACTACATTATTCATTATGTGGCACAAATTGTTTCAGGTTTGGCTATTGTTAGATCTTTCAGGTTGGTTCCTGTGTTCCTTTTACATGACCCCATTCTTTTTTTGGTAGTTGGTGGGGGGCACTTCCTTACTTTCTGGAACTATAAGGTGGTCCAGGCTTATCATGTATTTTCCTTGTCCCAGACAAAGAATCTGCTATTTATTTCTCCAAGGAGATCTGGTTCATTTTGCTGGAAAATGGCATTTAGAAATCAAGCCATTAAGATTAGGTATGTTCATTGTTACTGGTTTGTCACTGCTAGGAGTGTCACAGAGCTAGGAAATTCATGTATGTATTCTAATCCATGTGTGCACATATACCTATTTTTATTTCTTTATCTATCTGTATATATTGTATATAAACATAGCCGGGTGTGGTGGCTCATGCCTGCAATCCCAGCACTTTAGGAGGCCAAAACGGGCAGATCACCTGAGGTCAGAAGTTTGAGACTAGGCTTGCCACATGGTGAAACCCCATCTCTACTAAAAATACAAAAATTAGCCAGGCCTGGTGGCAGGTGCCTGTAATCCCAGCTACTTAGGAGGCTGAGGCAGGAGAATCACCTGAACCCAGGAGGCAGAGGTTGCAGTAAGCCGAGATGACACCACTGCACTCCAGCCTAGGCGACAGAGTGAGACTCCGTGTAAAAAAAATAAATTAAATAAATAAATAAAAACATTAAGTTCATACTGACATCTCCAACTCAAACCCAGCACTACAGGGTTCATTCTAGCCTTCTCCCTGCCCTTGCTTATTTGTACTTCTTTCTTCATCAGTTTGGAAGGAAAAACGGTTGACTACATTTGTGTGGGCCTATTTAGTGTTTCTCTATTCTGTTCTGTTGATTTTTATTTCTGGCGTTTTGTCAATACCACACTGTCTTCATTACTGTAGCTCTATAGCAAGTCTTGAAATTGGGTAGTGCAAGTTCTCCAACTTTTTTTCTTTTTCAGAATTGTTTTGGCTATTCTTGCTCCTTTATTTTATCATATTAATTTTAAAATCAGCTTGTTGGTACCTCAAAAGGACTTTCTGGGAATGTGATTGAGATTATGTTGCATCTATAGATAAATTAGGGAGAATTGCTATCTTAACTATGTTGAGTCTAACCATCTATGAGCATGGTTTGTCTTTTCATTTATTTAGATCAGGGGTGTGCAATCTTTTGGCTTCTTTCAGCCACTTTGGAAGAAGAATTATATTGGGCCACACATAAAATACACTAACAACAATGATAGCTGATGAGCTAAAAAAAAGAGAAAATCACAAAAACATCTCACAATGTTTTAAGAAAGTTTACGAATTTGTGTTGGGCTGCATTCAAAGCCATCCTGGGCTACATGTGGCCACAGGCCATGGCCTGGACAAGCTTAATTTAGATGATATTTTATTTCTTTCTTTTTTAAATTTTTCAGCATATAGAGCTCACATATATTTATGTATACACACACACCTAAGTACTTCATTTTTGGCAATATTGTAGATGTTATATTTTAAAATTTCAAATTCTGATTGTTCATAGATAGTATATAGGATACAACTGACTTTTGTATATAACGATGTATCCTGTAACCTTGCTAAACTCACTTACTAGTTCTGGGTAATTTTTTGTAGATTTGTAATATTTTCTACATAGACAATAATGTCTGGAAATATTCTTTTCCAATCTGAATGCCTTTTATTTCTTTCCCTTATTGCACTATCTAGAACTTGTAGCATAATAAGAATAAGAATGATCAAAGAGGACACCTTGCCTTGCTTCTGATCTTAGGAAGAATGCATGTAATTTCTCATTGCTCAGTATCATGTAACTTGTAGGTTTTTGTAGATGCCATTTGTTGGATTAAATAATTTTCATTCTATTCCTAGTTTGCTATGAGTTTTTGAAAATCACAAATGGATATTCAGTTTTGTCGAATGCTTTCTCTGCATCTACTGAGATAATTATATGATTTGTCATATTTGATAGTCTGTTCATATGGTGAATTACAATGATTGATTTTCAAATGCTGAAATGGCTTTGCATTCCTGGCATGAACCCCTCTGTTATGATATGTTTTTATATCTATATATAAAATCATATTTACATATATCTATATATATAAAACTAATGTTTTGGTGAAGATTTTTATGTCATGCTCATGAGGGATATTAGTCTGCAGGTTTTTTTTCTGTCATATCTTTTTCTGGTTGTGGTATTTGGGCAATGCTGGCCTAATAAAATGAATTGGGGAAGTGTTCCCCTCCTCTTTCTTCTGGAAGAGTTTATGTATTGTGAAATGTTGGCAAGGATGTGGAGAAATTAGAACTCTCATGCATTGTTTGTGGGAATGTAAAATGGCATAGCCTCTGAAGAAAACACTTTGGTGGTTCCTCAATAAATTAAATGTGTAAAATTATCATATGACCCATTAATTCTACTCCTAGGTATATGCCCAAAATATAGATTCTTCTTGACTTACGATGGGGTTATGTCCTGATAAGCCCACTATAAGTTGAAATATCACAAGTCAAAAATGCACGTGAACATTCCCAACCTACTGAACATCACAGCTTAGCCCAGCCTACCTTAAACACACTCAGAACACTTACATTAGCCTACACTTGGGCAAAATTATCTGGTAACACAGAACACCATGGAGCACTAGTTGTATATGTTGGGTATTGTAAACCACAAAAGTAACCAAATTTTTTTGTCAATTGTGTTCCTAACTGTATCCAGACTGGACATTTTATTATTTACAGACAATTGTCATTTGCTTTTAATTCTCTTCAACACATGGTTTATATTCAAGCTGTGTGACTTTAGCAGGTGCTTTCAAATGCAGGTTTTCAACAACAACACACAATTTGCCCATGGGCTGGTGGCACTCCAGGAGGGCAGAGTTTAGCTGGAGCCCGTGGAGCCCATTTCTATTTGATCAGGGGCTTCTGTTGCGGATTCAGTTTTAGGGGGAGCTTCTCCCATTGCACCGGCCAGACTAGGAATCTCAGCGTACAGAGTGATGGGCTGTGTCCCAGGAAGGGCCTCCGTTTCCCGAAATGCCCAGGGCGCCGCCAGGTGGTGCCTCTCTCGTGGTGAATACCTTTGGGCTGAGGTTGGCAGCTGCCTACAGAAACCCATGGGTGAGCGTTTGCCTGTGCATTTGGGGCACACGCTCCAGGAAGCTAAATTTGGAGGCGGCTGGATCTTCTCACTGTGAGTCCTACCGTCGGGGCAGGTCGGGAAGCTGATGTAACAGCCTCCATGGATTTAGGTGGCCTCCGTTGCTCAGGTTCCCGCTGGAGAGTGGAATAGGTAACGGAGACGCTACAGATAGCACCCAGCAAATATTGGAAGTGGGAAATGTGGTGGCACTGGAATCCAAACCCGTCTGCCACAGTTGGGCGTCCTTGCCAGTGTGGGAGGCTGCAGCTCTGGGAGCTTGTCTTTTACAGGATTGGGAAGTGTTTACCCTTCTGAGTTTTACATGTAGCCCCCGACTTCAACAGACTGGGAAGGACCGTGGACCTTCTGAAGGGGCAGTTGCCCATCCCCTTGCAGTGAGGTACACACTCAGGGCTGTGACTGCCTGTGGGGCAGCATCTTGGTCCCTTTCAGTGAGGAGGATGTTGTGGATGTGATGGCAAAGCCGAGCTGTGCTGGGGGTGCGAGCGACACCCAGGTCCTGTGTGCAAAGCCCGTGCGCAATCTGGGGTGGGGGGTGGGGGAGCTGAATGACCCCAGGGTCAACCAGTACAAGGTGACCTATTGGCCCAAAAAGGGGAAGGCGATTGTGGTGAGTCTCCTGGGACATTTTCACGGGACAGAACATACCAGCAGAGTCTTTAACTACAAACTATTTAGCCAGGTTGTTTTGAATGTCGGCTCAAGGTGACGATGTCTGGTAGAAGCGCTCTAAGCCAGGGGACAGCCTTGTGTAAGGCTCCGTAGTCTGGAGTTCGCCTCACTCTTTAGTTGTGGCTTTCAGCACAGCTCATACCAGGGAGCTGGAAGGCCAGGTGGTAGGAGTTCGTTCCCCTTCCCTAACCAAGTCAGCGCAGCAGGCCTTGCCTCTGCTGCTGTGGGGCATGTGGACCCCGACACCCGCAGGGGAAGGGACCTGGTTAACTGGCTCCCACCGGGCAGCCGCACTCAGGAGCCTTAGGCTGTTCCCTGAGGTCACCCACTCACTAGAGGGCCCGTTCCAGCAATGGGACACGGGGCAGATTGGGGACAACAACCAGGACAGAAACATCTTTTTAGCAACCCTGGGCCAACTGGAATGGGAAGTGAGTGATGATGCTTTCCTGGTTCCTCTTCCCCAGCGGGCCACCTCCTGGGGGAGGGCACTTTAAACTTGAATGCTGCCCGGGATGAGGGACATTCCAGCACCCGTGTTGAGAGTCCGCTCGGGGCATTGATTTGCCTGAGAGCAAATGACAGTTAATGTGGTAAAGGGTGATCTCTGCCAGAGGGGCCTGCTTCCAAAACCACGGGATCTGTGTGGGGCGGGCCCTGTCATTGGCAGAGATCAAGGCAGGTGCTGAAGGTTAGGCTGCCTCGGAAGCAGAGGCCTGCCACGTCGTCCCCTGACCCCAGCTCCTACTGTGTTGTGCTACCGATTTATCAGAGCACATCCAATTTGGGATCCTCTTGTCCCTTAGGACTCCATACAACCCGTGATGGTGAATTGTACGAGTCAGCTTTCCTGGGCCACAAGGGTGCCCAGACATTGGGTTGAAATGTTCTGGGTGTGGCTGTGAGGGCGTTTCTGGGTGAGAGTAACCTTTCTCTGGAAGACTGAGTGAAGGTGACCTCCCTCCCGGATGTGGGGGGGCCCCGCCCAGTCAGTTGAAGGCCTGAGTAGAACAAGGCAGCTGACCCTCCGTGAGTCAGAGTCAGCCCCTCCTCCTGCCTGAGTGCAGGGCAGGGGCTGAGACGTCATTTATTCCCGCCTTGGAGCATGAACTAAATCGTCAGCTCTTCCTTGGCCTCAGGCCTCCTGGTCGTCACCCTGGACCTGTGCCACCCGTTCTCCTGGGTCCCCAGCTCGCCAACTACAGGTCTTGGGACTTGTGGGCCTCTGGATCCGTGTGGGCCAATTCCTTATAATAAATCCTGTATATCTCCACATAGACGTAGACGCATCACCTCCTATTGCTTCTGTTGCTGTGCAGAACCCTGACTAACAGATGACCTCTTCCGTGCCTCTCAGGGTTCCCCGCTCAACTGGGGGCCTGGCTGCTGGTGGTTCATTTGGACTAGGAGGGCGTGGTCTCGCTGGTGATGTTCTTGTGATTTGGGCCAGGTGGGGCATTGTTTTCACAATTGCAGGCAACATTGGGCTGTGAGTTTGTCCTCCATGGGTTTCTATTCCATCCAGGGCAGCCATGGGCTGGTGGGTTGTTTAGCCTTAGCCGTCACTGACAGGAAGCAGGACTTGTACTTGTCAGGCGCCCCCTAGAAGCTACCGTGTGGACTAAGCACTCCATTCAGCCTCCTCGGAGTACAGAGTCCTCACGCCGCGCCATCTGCCACCAGATAATCCCGCTGGAATGTGCCCAGCTGATGGAGGACATCTTTGGCCTCAGCTAGTGTTTTCCATCGCCGTTCTGCCCAGGGGGTTATGAGGCCTCACGTAGGGTGGGCAGCTCTCCGAGCCACCACAATTCACAAAAATGCAAAGTCCACACCGACCAGGTGCACATGGACTGTGGTGCGAAGCCTCCTGGGCCCACTCCCAGCTTCTGCACTAGTTGTGCAGAATCCTTTAGTAGGGAAGCCACTTTTCCATCCCGTCCAGGGGCAGCCAAGTGATTCACTTCAGCCCCTGTCAGGTGGAGCTTGCTGTGCTCTGTCGGATACATTCTCTGTAGCCAGGCAGCTGCTTTTTCGTTTGGTTCCTGGGCTAGGTTCTTAAGGATAGGCAGGGCCTCTAGGTGAGACAGAGGGTGTCTCCTCCTCCAGATAAGACATGGCCTCTCCTAATACAAAAAATTAGCTGGGCGTGGTGGTGGGCACCTGTAACCCCAGCTACTAGGGAGGCTGAGGCAGGGGAATCACTGGAACCTGGGAGGCAGAGGTTGCAGTGAGCTGAGATCGCGCGGTTGCACTCCAGCCTGGGCATCAAGAGCGAAACTCCATCTCAAAAGAAAACAAAAAAGAAAAAACAAATGGCCTCCCCCTTGACCCTCCCCTGTTGTGTCTTCTGTCTTTTTGACTTTGCAGGTGGTCACTGGTAAAGGAAACGGATAATTTCCTCAGTCTCTCATGGTGGTATAGTGCTGCCTCATCCACTAGAGGGCGCAGGTCCTCTTTCCAGGGTCCTCTCCTCCTTCTGGTCGTCCCTGGAGGTTGGACTCCCCCACTCCTCTGTGTGAGGCGTCCTGGTGAGAAGCAGTTGTGAGCAAGCCCAACATGGGGTCCCCTGGCTGGGATTCAATAGGACAGCCACCTCCTTTGGAGAGCCTGGAGGTTCTGGGACATCAACTTTTTTGCCTTTGGTTACTTTAAGCAATGCTTTATCTGACTCAGCCCAAGGGTTGGGATATCGATATTTCTCTGCGAAGGGGCTACAGAGATGACATCCACAAAAGAATAACTGAATGTTGGGCCAAGCACGGTGGCTCACGCTTGTAATACCAGCACTTTGGGAGGCCGAGGCAGGCGCATCACCTGAGGTCGGAAGTTCGAGACCAGCCTGACCAACATGGCGAAACCCCGTCTCTACTAAATAAATAAATAAATAAAATTAGCCGGGTGTGGTGGCAGGTGCCTGTAATTCCAGCTACTCAGGAGGCTGAGGCAGGAGAATCGCTTGAACCCAGGAGACGGAGGTTGCAGTGAGCTGAGATCGCACCATTGCACTCCGGCCTGGGCAACAAGAGCGAAACTCTGCCTCAGAGAAAAAAAAAATGACAACAGCTGTGGCATGCTAACTGCTTGTAAAGGCATCTCCCCCAGCTGTGCATATGGGAGTGGCCTCAGTCTAGGGTCTCTGCCTGATCAGCTCATGTACCTGCCGTAGTGGTCCCCAACAATAGGGATGCCCTCTTGTCTCAGAGTACCCCAAATCACTGGCCTGGCCACAGGGAACTCCTCCCACTCTAGCCCATCATGGGGTGAGGGTAGGCCACCTTCAGTTCAGAGATGTGTACTCCTCCCCTTTATGTGTGCGGTCCTACAGGCCGTATAGTATTTGGCACCTGCCTAGTGGGGCCCCAGGCAGGCAAGCTGACCTCCTTTCCCAGGCAGTACCACACCTCTGACCCCAAAAGTCAGTTCTAATGAGATGAATTCACTCAAACACTGGCATGACCAAGGTAATGAAGCACAGGAAGAGACCACAGTGTAACACAGGCCGGGTGCAGTGGCTCATGCCTGTAATCCCAACATTTTGGGAGGCCAAGGCAGGAGGATTGTTTGTACCCAGGTCTTTGAGACCAGCCAGGGCAACATTGTGAGACCCCGTCTCTACTAAAAATAAAAATAAATAGCCAGGTGTAATGGCGCACACCTGTAGTCCCAGCTACTCAGGATGCTGAGGCGGAAGATCACATGAGGCTAGGATTTTGAGGCTGCAGTGAGCTGTGATCATGTTACTGCACTCCAGCCTGGGCAACAAAGCTAGGCCCTGTCTCATAAATATAAAACAAAATAACTAAATAAATGGAGACAGGAGAAGAGACACAGTCAGTCCAAGACCAGCCTAGAGGGACTTAGAAATTATCTCTAAAATTATCACAGCATTCTTAATATAACAGAGCACAAAGCGATGCCATGCCAAACTGATATGGAGGCATTCCGGATTTGAGCCCCAACTACTTGAAGCCATCTGGTATCGATTTGCCAAGTGATGATCCCACTGACCAATTCCTTGATCATTGCCAAAAATCCCATCCTTATCACCCCATGTAGCAAGTTTGAAGATTTCAGGGCTCAGACAAGAAAAGACATGATCATGAGATGTCAGTATTACAAAACAAGTTGTCATTTGGGTGGCACCAGGACACGTTGTACAAGAGGGGATGTTCCCTACAGCAGGAGACTTCCTGAGAACAGTGGCATGGGGCCACTGCCCAAAAGGGAGAGAGGGCAGTGGAACTCCCAATGCAGAACGGAATTGGAGAAGGGGTTATGTGTCCAGGTGATGTGGCTCAGAGAGCTCTGAGGGGCACCAGCAGCTTGGGGTCTTTTATAGCCTGAGTTTGTTTTTATCTATGGCTGGCAGAGGCTAGGTGCACTTTTGCAGGGTATGCAAAGCAGGCAGGTTCTGAATGGCTAAAAATATTACTTGGGCTATATTTAAAGCAATTGATGTGTAAGAATTGGAATTTGGCAGCAGCCTGCTGTGAAGAAGTGAACAACAAACAGTCACTATACAGGGACCATCTTTGGCTCATTTATGTCACAATCTTTAATTCTTGCAATGTGAGGTAGAGATCAAGGTTATTTTTTCCCCAGGCTATTGAGTCGCTCCAGCACCACAAGAGTATCTGTTCCCCCACTGAATGTTGCTCAGACTTTGTTGTAGTTCAGCCAATAATCTATGTGTAGATCCATTTCTAGATTGTTTATTCTGACCCATTACCTATTTGTCCCAGTACTTGATGTCTTATGTAGGTCTCTACATTCTTTCAGTAATATTTTGTAATTTTCTCTACAGTGGGTTTTGTACATATTTTGTTCAATTTTTTCCTGTTTTATTTGTACATTTCTTGATGTTCTAGTAAGTAGCCTTAAAGTTTCATTTTCTTATTGTTGTTCCCGATAGGTAGAAATACAATTGTATGTATAGTTTTATATGTTGACATTTTATCCACTGATCTTGATAAATTCACTTATAAATTGTACTAGATCATCTGAAGATACTTTTAGGCTTTTTTACATTCACATAAATGTCATCTGCATATCATGGCAGTTTTATTTCCTCCTTCCTATCATGTACATTTTTAATTTTTTCTTGATGATTGCATTGGCTAGGACCTTTAATACAATGGTGAGCAGAAATGAGGATAGTAATAACAGGTATTCCTTCCTTGCTCTTAATCTACGGAGAAACTTTCACTCATTCACCATTATCTATGATGTTTGTTTGCTGTAGGTTTTATGTAACTGCTCTTTATCAGATTAGGGGAGTTCTTATCGATTTGCAGCTTGCTAAGTTTTTTAAACATGAATGGAAATGCCTCTCCCAGTCCTTCATTCTGGTGAGTTTATAGATTTTTTAAAAAAACACATTGATTTAAGGGCAGTATATTTGTGTCTAGGGAGAGAGAAGATGAAATGTTTGGGGTCAATTCCTCTTTTTAATTGGAAGACTTAGATTGTTTCTTTTTTATTTTTAATCTCCTTGTATATATGTAATAATATTCCCTTTCTCATTCCTAATGTTTCTTTTATCTTTTTTCTTGATCAGATGTCTTTGACCTATTAGTTTTAAAATATAGCCCAGTGATTTTGTTAATGGAACTTAATATTTTGTTCTATGTGTTAATATCTCATTTTATCCTTAATTCATACTTTTTACATTATTTGGACTAATTTATCTGTATTTATATTAAATGTTTGCCTTCTTTCTTTCTAGATTTCACTTATAATTTATGCAGTGTGTGCATTTTCAATTCAGTTTGTGCCACATTCTGTATATTTGTATATTTAATGTGTACTCATTGTTCATTTTTAATATGTTCATAATTTTGTTGATTTTTTCTTTAATAAAATAATAATTTAGGGGCAGACTTTTTCCATTTCTAATTTTATCACGTTGTGCTTAAACAGAGTGTCTCTACAATTTGTTGGGATTCTCTTTGTGATCTTTACTGAGTCATCTGTGTTTGTAAATGCTTCCTGTGTATTCCTCGCTGGATTTAAATATGTGTCTGTATACCCATATCCATGTAGCATACATAGATCAAGCTTAATAATTGTGCTGCTCAAAGGAGTCATTATTTTTTGTCTGTTTAAGAGATGTGTGATGATTTCTGTCTCTGTAATTGAGTGTTCATCACTGACTTTAAATCTATGTTGTAGGTACATAAACATGCATTTACCACCATGTCTTTTGATGAATGTTACCTTTTATTATTATGAAAATATCCTTCTTTGTCCCACTTCATGTTTTTGCCTTCAAATTTTATGTCCATTTCTCATTTTGTTAGCATTTTCCTAATTTTGTCTGAGACAGGGTCTTGCCCTGTCATCCAGGCTGGAGTGCAGTGGCCCAACCTCAGCTCACTGGAGCCTCAGCTTCCTGGGCTCAAGCAATCCTCCCACCTCAGCCTTCCAAGTAGTTGGGACTACAGGCATGCAACACTGTGCTTGACTTTTATATTTTTTTGGAGAGACGGGGTTTTGCCATTTTGCCCAGGCTGGTCTCAAACATCTGAGCTTAAGCGATCTACCTTCCTCAGCCTCCTAAAGTGCTGAGATTATACACATGGCCACCATGCCTGGCCTTTTTATTTTTAAAGTTATTTTTCAAAATTATGAAATATTTCAAACAAACCAAAAGGTATAGAGAAAAGTAGTTGGGTAGTGTGCAGATCACATTTTTGTGTCCCCTTCCCCTGCCCAATTCATATGTCAAAACCCTTAATGTTAACCTTAATGGGATGGTATTAGGAAGCGGGGCCTTTGGGAAGTCATTAGGATTAGATGAGGTCACGAGGGTGGACCCCCCATGATGAGGTTAGTGTCTGGTGTGGTTTGGATGTCTCTCCCCTTCAAATCTCATGCTGAAATGTGATCCTTGATGTTGAAGGTGGGGCCTGGTGGGAGGTGTTTGGGTCATGGGAGCACATCCCTCATGAATGGCTTGGTGCCATCCTTGTGGTAATGACTGAGGTCTCACTCTATGAGTTCATCTGAGATCTGGCTGTTTAGAAGAGCCTGGCATACAGAGTGATAGACTTAGGAGACTCAGAAAGGGGAGGGGGGGGGGACCAAGGATAAAAGAAAACTACACATTAGGTGCAATATTTGCTAATTGGGTGATGGGTTGCATTAAATCTCAGAATTCACCACTATAAAATTCATCCATGTAACAAAAAACACTTGTACTCCAAAGGCTATTGAAATAAAAAAATTAAAGAGCCTGGCACTGCTCCCCTCCCCTCTCTCTTGCTCCCTTTCTCTGCATGTGACATGCTGGCTCCCCTTTACCTTCCATTATGATTGTAAGCTTCCCCAGGCCCTCACCAGAAGCAGATGCTATCACTCTGCTTCATGTACAGCCTGCAGAACCGTGAGCCAAATAAACTTTTCTTTATAAATTACTTGAGTCTCAGGTATTCCTTTATAAGCAATGCAAAAATGGACTAACAGAAAATTGGTACTGAGAAGTGGGGCACTGCTATAAAGATACTTGACAATGTGGAAGCAGCTTTGGAACTGGGTAACGGGAGAGGTTGGAAGAGTTTGGAGGGCTCAGAAGAAGACAAGAAGATGAGGGAAAATTTTTAACTTGTTAGAGACTGGTTAAATGATTGTGACCAAAATGCTGATAAATTGTGTTGAGTCTTGACAATGAAAAAAAATGCTGATAGAAATATGGACTGTGAAGGCCAGGCTGATGAAGTCTAGATGGAAATTAGGAATTTATTGGGAGCTGGAGAAAAGGTCACCCTTGTTATGCTGTAGCAAAGAATGGCTGCATTGTGTCCATACCCTAGAGATTTCTGTAAGGTTGAACTGAAGAGTGATGACCTAGAATATTCATCAGAAGAAATTTCTAAGCAGCAAAGCATTCAAGAAGTGGCATATGGATAGATATGGGAGGAAATAAATGACTTAAAAGTTGGAACTTATATCTAAAAAGGAAGCAGAGCATAAAAACTTGGAAAATTTGGCTGGGTATGGTGGCTCACACCTGTAATCCCAGTACTTTAAGAGGCTGAGACAGGTGGATCACCTGAGGTCAGGAGTTCGAGACCAGCCTGGCCAACATGGCAAAACCCTGTCTCTACTAAAAATACAAAAATCAGCCGGGTGCAGTGGTAGGTGCCTGTAACCCCAGCTACTCAGGAGGCTGAGGCAGGAGAATCGCTAGAACCCAGGAGGTGGAGGTTGCAGTGAGCCGAGATCACACCATTGCACTCCAGCCTGGGCAACAGAGCAAGACTCTGTCTCAAAACAAACAAACAAACAAAAAATTGGAAAATTTGCAGCCTGGGCATGTGGTAGAGGAGGAAAGAGCATTTTCAGCAGAAGACTATAAGTGGGCTGTAGAGCACTCGCTTGCTAGAGAGATTAGCATGACTGAAAAGAAGCCAAGTGCCGGTAGCCAAGACAATGGGGGAAAATGCCTCAAAAGCATTTCAGAAATCTTCAGGGGAGTCCCTCCATCACAAGCCCAGAAACCTAGGAGGAAACAATTGTTTCATAGGCCAGGGCCAGGGCACCACTGCCCTGCGCCACCCCAGGAGGCTGCTCCTCACATCCCCCGCTGCTCCAGCTCCAACCTTGGCTCAAAAAGCCCCAGACACTGCTCTTGCCACCATTCCAGAAGGTACAAGCCATAGCCTTGGTGGCTTCTATGTAGTGTTAAGCCTGTAAGTGCACAAAATGCAAGAGTGAAGGAGGCTTGGCAGCTTCCAGCCAGGTTTCAGAGGATGTATTGGAAAGCCTGGATGGCCAAGCAGAAGCCTTCCACAAAGGTAGAACTCCCACAGAGAGACTCTACTAGGGCAGTGCCATGGGGAAATATGGGGTTGGAGCCCCCATGCAGAGTCCCTACTGGTACACTGCCTAGTGGAGCTGTACAAATGAGGCACTGCCCCCCAGACTCAAGAGTGGTAGAGCTACCAGTAGCTTGCACCCTGGGCCTTCAGAGGCACTTAACTCCAACCTGTGAGAGCAACCAAGCCACAGATGCAGAGCTGCCCAAGGCCTTGGGAGCCCACCCCTTGTACAAATGTGCCCTGGATGTGGGACATGGAGTCAAAGATTATTTGGAGCTTTAAGGTTTAATGTCTGTCCTGCTGGGTTTCGGACTCGTGTGGAGCCTGTTGCCCCCCCTTTTTTTGGCTGCTTTCTCCCTTTTGAAATGGAAATGTTTACCCAATGCCCGTACCACCATTGTATCTTGGAAGTAAATAACTTGTTTTTGATTTTTACAGGCTCAGAGGTGGAAGGACTTACCTTGTGTCTCAAATGAGACTTTGGACTTCTGAGTTAATGCTGGAATGAGTTAAGACTTTGGGTGACTATTGGGAAGGGACAGTTGTATTTTGCAATGTGAGAAAGATGTGAGATTTGGGGGGGCCAGGGGCAGAATGATATGCATAAGATGTCTGTCCCCTCCAAACCTCATATTTAAATGTAATCCTCAGTGTTGGAGATGAGGTCTGGTGGGAGGTGTTTGGATCATGGAGGTGGACCCCTCATGGATGGCTTGGTGCCATTCTTGCAATAATGAGTGAGTTCTTGCTCTATGAATTCATGCAAGATCTGATTGTTGAAAAGGGCCCGATACCGCCTCCTCTCTCCCTTGTGGCATGCTGGCTTCCCTTTACCTTCCACCACGAGGCCCTCACCAGAAACAGGTGTGAGCACCATGCTTCATGTACAGACTGCAAAACCATGAGCCAAACCTCTTTTCTTTATAAACTACCCAAGTTGCAGGTATTCCTTTGTAACAATGCAAAAACAGACTAATACAGTGTGCTTATAAGAAAAAGAGACTAGAGCTGTTTCTCTTAGCCATGTGAGGACACGAGATGATACCATCTGCAAAGCAGGAAGGTGGCCCTCACCAGATTTCAGATCAGCTGGTGCCTTGATCTTGGAATTCCCAGTTCCCAGAACGATGAGCAATAAATCGTTGTTGTTTAAGCCATCCCATCTACAGGATTTTGTTATGGCAGCATAAGCTGACTAAGACAGGTTCTCTCTGCCCAGTTTGGATAGATCTTTATATATTATTTTGCCATATTTGCTTCATATATATATACACGCGCACACACACACACACACACACACACACATACCATTATAGCTAAATGCAGTTGAAGCTCCCTGTGTACATCTTCCTTCCTTCACCTCATTCTCTCCATAGAGCTCATGACTATCCTGAATTTGGAGGGTCACTTTCCCATGTCTGATATTGGTATAAATACACCTACTTTCTTAGGTTAGTCTTTGCATAACATATCTTTCTCCATCTTTGCTCTCTACTTTTTTGTGTACTCATAATGAAGGTACCCTGCTGTACTCAGAAATACATGAGCCCACACATGTATCTCAAGCCCAAGGATTGGTGGCATACCCTTTATAATAAGCCCAAAACGTATCCTGTTACTCAATGTGAGCCTCACCCCAACTTGGCACTGAGCACCATTCTGGTGGCTTAATCTCGCAAAATCCTATGAAAGAAATACGGGACATGCAGCAAGAGCAATCTTCTTGCAGTACTCGAACCAGGTCTAGTGACCTATCCAGATGGCAATGTCCCCAGCTAGTCTTAGGCACTGGAAAGAGATTTAGAAAACTTAGAGGTAGGCCCTTGCACAGGGACTGGAGCCCTGACTTGTGGGTAGCACTGAAGAAAGCTTAGGCTTAGTCTTCACTCGCTCTGACAACCTTGGTCTTTTTTTTTTTTTTTTTTTTTTTGAGACAGTCTTGCTCTATTGCCAGGCACCAGGCTGGAGTGCAGTGGTGCGATCTCGGCTCACTGCAACCACCGCCTACCAGATTCAAGCAATTCTCCTGCCTCAGCCTCCCGAGTAGCTGGGACTACAGGCGCGCACCACCACGCCCAGCTAATTTTTGTATTTTACTAGAGACGGGGTTTCAGTATGTTGGCCAGGATGGTCTTGATCTCTTGACCTCGTGATCCGCCCGCCTCAGCCTTCCAAAGTGCTGGGATTACAGGTGTGAGCCACCGCACCCGGCCAACCTTGGTCTTTTAATTTTCTGGTTTCTTGGCCTCTCAAATCTCAAGTGCCTCAGCAGCTTTCTGATGCCTCCAAATAGTTTTTGTCTTTATCCAGTTGCTCTCAGGTAGGAACACTGATATGCCAAGAGCTTGTCTGTCATCATCAAAAGAAGTTTCTCTAGCAAGATTTTTGTTTCTCCTCCAATGTGTAACAAAACCCAGGTCGAGTGCAGGCATCCTTTTTGTGAACAGAGAAGAATGAAGAAGTTCCTATATATCTTTTCCTTATCACACAGAGATGGAGCCATCATGTGTTGTTGCAGGATTAGTGGCACTGGAGAATGAGGAATGAAGGTAGCTTTCAAAACCTAGACACAATAATCACAAATACAGAATTACCCTGGAGAGTCTCCTCTCCAGACACCAGCTGGCTGTAACATCTCCACAGAGTCCTCTGAGCAGAGTCCAGGTGCCACTGCTGCCAAGTGAAGTCCTCAGTCTCATCTTCCAATGTCACTGGTCCCTGCATCAGCACATGATGGCCCAATCTGCTGTGATCATCCCCCGGGTGATGAGGAAAAGGCATATGGAAACATCTTACCCTTGGGTGCTGAAAATGTTTTAGGGATGAAAGATTTCTCATCTCTTTTAGACCCTGGAGGAGACATTTTTTCTCTCACTTCCCAAATGAAATGGCCAGACTTTGTCAAAATGTAAATGGACAGCTTTGTTGTACCGTACCTGAAACTGCCCTTTCTCAGTCTTCAAAGGCCCCCAAGCCCAAGCAGGGAGCCTTAAATGCTGAATCACATCCTTTTACAGGGATCAAGTTACCAAAGCAGACCTGATTTTCACATTTGAGAAAGAACAGCATTGGATGTGTGAGAAAAATCTCTAAAGTTGTGTCGCTAAGTGAGCAGTACAGACACTGGAGATGGTGGATGGAAGGAAGGTTACAGCTGGTGAGGGGGAGATATTCACCCCTTTGGCATGCCATTCACATGCCATGTCTTCCTTTAAAAAAGTGGTCTCTGGTCGTTACAGGACATGGATACAAGTTCCTCAGATGAAAGGACATCTCCACATCTCCCTCCATTCCTTGCTTAGCTTTGAGAAAAACCCTGCTTCCCTTTTTCTTGTCCTCAGGATCTGATCTCTGCCTCCTTCAGCTGGAGCAAGACTTTCTAGGTCATCCTCCCTTTCCCTAGCCCTTTCACTTTCCCTCCCACCACTAGTTATCAACTCCGTTCCTTATGCACTCAGACATTTATAGATCTGTCCTTTTTCAAATTTGTGACTTGTACTTCTTACTTCCTTTTCTCATTCTTGTGAAAAGGCTCAGGTGTTTTCTCCTTGTGTTATACAACCAAATTCCACTCCACCCCAAAACTCCTCCTTTCAAAGATCTCCATCAGATGGCCCTATCAGTTGTTTCTTTCTGTTCCCCTAAATTGAAGTTATGGTGTTGTATTAGTCTACTCTCCCACTGCTATAAAGAAATAACTGAGACTGGGTAATTTATAAAGAAAAGAGGTTTAATTGACTCACAGTTCCACAGGCTATACAAGAAGCATGGCTGGGGAAGCCTCAGGAAACTAACAATCATGGCAGAGGGCAAAGAGGAAAGAGGCATATCTTACATGGCTGGTGCAGGAGGAATAGAGAACAAGGGAGGTGCTACACTCTTGTAAGCAACCAGATTTCATGAGAATTCACTCACTATCACAAGAATAGCAAGGGGGAAATCCACTCCAGTGATCGAATCACCTCCCACCAGATCCCCTCCTCTCACAATTTGACATGAAATTTGGGTGGGGACATAAATCCAAACCATATCAGGTGTCTTTGTTTTCTAGTTGTTTGTTGCTGATGCAAAGAAAAACGATTTCTATAGCTTCAGCTTATATTTAGCAACTTTGCTAAATTCACTTATTAATTCTAACGATTTATCTATAGATACTTTGGGTTTTTCTATGTACACATCATCTGCAGAAATTGAAAGTCTTATTCACTTCCAGTCATTACTCCTTTTCTTTTCTTGCTTTAATGCACTGCCTCAGACCTCCAGTACAATGCTGACTAGAAGTGAGCATACCAGGTGTCCTTGTTTCATTCCCAATCTTAGGAAGAAATCTTTTCCCTGTTACCACTAAGTTTTGCCATGCTTTTTTAAAACACACTCTTCATTAGGCTAAGGAAGTTCTCTTCTATTCCTAGTTTGCTAAGAATTTATATTGTGTTGAATTTTCTCAAATCCGTTTCTCTTTAGAGAAAATAACAGATTATGTAATCTATTATTCAGAATATATGAATTCATATATTCATATACATTTAACACAATAGCATCAAAATAATAGGTTATTTGATCTCTAAGATCATATAACCTATTAATTACATTGACTAAATTTTCAAATTTATTGCCATATTTTTCATAATTCTCTGTCCTTTTAATGTTTATAGAATCTGCAGTGATGTACATTTATCATGGACATTTGAAAATTTGTGTTTTATTTGCTGATCAGTCTAGAGTTTCTTGCATATGTTAATCTTTTCAAATAACTAGCTTTGATTTTTGCTATTGTTTGTCTTCTAGAGGTCATGAAAACAAATGTGATAGAGAAAACTCATAAGAAGTGCTAAGCATAGATAGTAAGCTAGACACTTATGAGACATGAAGAAAATGCATAGGATGTGTGAAGTATAGGTAAGTAAACAAGTAGCTTTTGAGACAGGCAAAATTCATCAGATGTGTTATAGTTAGCAAGTAAGTAACTTATAAGATGTAGCTAAAGATAAATAGAATATGGATGAATCTGGAAACCATCATTCTCAGCAAACTGACACAAGAACAGAAAATCAAACACCGCATGTTCTCACTCATAGGCGGGTGTTGAACAGATAAGAACACATGGACACAGGAAGGGGAGCATCACACACTGGGGCTGTTGGGGGGGGGGGGGAAATAGGGGAGGGGACAGCGGGGTGTGGGGAGGTTGGGGGAGGGATAACATGGGGAGAAATGCCAGATGTAGGTGACAGGGGGATGGAGGCAGCAAACCACCTTGTCATGTAAGTACCTATGCAACAACCCTGCATGATCTGCACATGTACCCCAGAACCTAAAGTACAATGAAAAAAAATTAAAGTCAGTAGACTTAAAAAAAAAAAGAATATGACAGAACAAACAAGGGTATTATTTATAAATAGAAAGAGACAGGAACACCAGCTCATAAGGTATCCTGCCACCTTGGTTATATTATACTTAAATTAACCACCAACTTGTGACACTCAGTATTGTTCCATTGAACACAGATAAAACCCATCACTGTTCAAGCTAATTGATAAGCTATAAACTTAGGTAAGCAAGGTATGCAATTGACCTTGAGCACCTTCAGTCTGATTGGGCCCCCTTTTCAAACCTCTACTCTGGTTCTCATAACCAATAAGGCTGATGGAGACAAAGACAGACAGAGAGAGAGAGGCAGGGTTTATGAACGTTGCATAACACAGGACTCAGGAAATGTGGTCCTTCATCCTGTTTGTACCCTAAGTCTCTTAACCTACTCCATCTCTTTGGTTCTTGGTGTATGTGTGTGTATATATATATGTGTGTGTATGTGTATATACATATGTATATTTATGTATATGTATATATGTATATGTATATTTTCATTTTTCAAAAAAAATTGATTTAATAAACCATGTGACTCAAGCATTTTATATATTTCTATTTATTTTTTTGAGGCAGAGTCTCACTGTGTCACCCCAGGCTGAGGGCAATCTGGACTCACTGCAACCTCCACCTCCTGGGTTCAAGCAATTCTTCTGCCTCAGCCTCCCAAGTAGCTGGGACTACAGGCATGTGCCACCATGCCTGGCTAACTTTTGTATTTTTAGTAGAGACCGGGTTTCACCATGTTGGCCAGGCTGGTCTTGAACTCCCAACCTCAAGCAATCCACCTGCCTCAGCCTCCCAAAGTGCCAGGATTGCAGGTGTGAGCCACCGCGCCAGGCCTGACTCAAGCACTTCAATTTGGTCTGTGAACCTTTCTATTCTGAGACTTCTGGGGTAGCTTGCCTGGTCACATACTGAAGATTATCATTGTATCAAGGGAATTTCTCACATTAACAGACCCCAATGGATAAAGTGGAAAGGGATCATAATTCATAGTTTGGAGTTTACCTAAAGAAATAGGACAATAATATGAAATAATTGGCTAAAATATTGGGGGCCCAGTATTGATCTGGGTGGTAATAGGGCCAATCAAAGGTCATGGGGCTGATCTTAGGAATCCAGGATAGTTTTGAGAGCCCTAGGAACAAGGTGAAGAAGGACCATAATTAATTTTATTTTAGACATTTTTAGTTAAAGCAATAAGACAAATTAAGTAACTGGCATAAATAATGTGGGGGATGGGACTTAGGGCTGGCCAAGGGGCACAACAGAGCTGATTTGGGTGAGGTGTCTGGGACACCTCTTGCAGTGGGGCCTCTCTCTGAATATATATAAGTAACAATGACAAAGAGATTGTATTAGTCTGTTCTCACACTGCTATAAATACCTGAGACTGGGTAATTTACAAAGAAAAAAGGTTAAGTTGGCTCACTGTTCTGCAGGCTGTACAGGAAGCATAGAAGCATCTGCTTCCAGGGAGGTCTCAGGGGAGGTTTTACTCATGGCAGAAGCCAAAGAGGGAGCAGGCATTGTACATGGTAGGAGCAGGAGGAAGAGAGGAAGGAGGTGCTACACACGTTTACACAACCAGATCTCACCAGAAGTCACTAACTATACAGTACCAAGGGGGTAAGGTGCTAAACCATACATCAGAACTCCACCCTCATGATCCAATCACCTCCCATCAGACACATCCTCCAACATGGGATTACAATTTGACATGAAATTTGGATAGGGACACAGATCTAAACCACATCAGAGATGGAACACAGAAGTGACATTCATTGAGCACTGTGTCCAGAACACAGGCTGATCCCATCCCATATACCTGTGATCACTGCAGGGTCTTCAGGGCAACTCCTCTTTGTGCAGAAACCCCAGTGATCACCTCCCCACCTCCACCCAACTCCCCATTGCCACCAACACAAGGTCATGCATCAATGAGACCCCAAGACCCTATCACCTCTGACACCACAGATCCCCATCACCCCCACAAGTGCACCCCATTCCAGCAGAGTCTTCCTACCTTGACTACCCGGCATCTCTTGCCCTCTTCACTCATTAGCACCATGCCAAGCTTTGCCCACTTGCCTGCACTGCTCTTCACCCAACCCCATTTACCACTGTCATTCACACTGTGCCCTTGTATCACTCCCAATTTCCTCCACTCTGTCCACTCACTACCACTCTACTCTCCACCTTCTCTCCCCAACACTACTCATGTTTACTTACACTCAACTGTTTCTTCTCCAGTAACTCACTCCACCGGACATTTCTCCCATTTCACCCTACTCTTCCCTGTTCACCACCCTTCTGCCCCTCTTTACTCCATTCACTCCCCCACACTTGGCCCTTCGTTACTCTCTTCTCTGTCTTATTCCAATCCCAATCCTTTTATTCACATGCTGATGTTCATCTACATCCCTTCCACTGTCGGCGCTTCACTCACCTCCATTTACCCACATGTGGCCCATCAGCTTGCCATTTGTGTCCCAGGAAGCAGGAGTCCAAGATCCACCTGAAATGGTGAGATCTGACCCTCACTCCCACCCCACTACAGGATGGCCTTCAATGGACCTGAAACCTTAGGAAGATTCTCTATAAGCAGAAAGGCAAAGTAGCTTTATCTCCCAGTGCCCTTGGGCATCTTTCAAGCAGACTGCACCAGGAGCAAGCCAGTCTACCCCCACATTTCCTCTCCCTGTAAAGGCACTGAATGTAACATGTTTACCTTACATAGTTCCTAAAGTGAGCCCATGGTTTATTTCCTTGCAGGATTACTCAGGGAAAAAAGAAGGCCCAGAAGGGCACAGGCAGGGTCTCAGGTCTAACTCTCCACCTGTTTTGATAAATCCAAACATTGCCCATCCCTAGTTTTCATAGCTTAAGTTGTCCAGTTCCAGCAAAGAGATGGCCCCAGTGCAAAGCCACAGAAGCATTTGGGCCACAAATACAGTAATTCACAAGTAGGACCTCTCGTTCTGAAGCAAACATCCTATTATGTGGTCTTTGGCTATGTCCATTCAGGCCATCACTCTCAATCTGTCTCTCGCCTTGGAAAATACCATCAGCACTAGTGTGACCTTAGAGGAGCAAGTCATTCAACCTCTCTATGGATTCGTGTTTTGTAGCACTTGTAAAAAGTGTTTGTATGAATGATGTAATAAAAATCATTTTGTTAAGATATGGAAAGACATCGGTGGGCTTTAGTACAGGATCTTTTCACAGATGTCACTGTGCATACTAAATAAGAAATATGGGGGCCAGGCACGGTGGCTCATGCCTGTAATCCCAGCACTTTGGGAGGCCCAGGCAGGTGGATCACAAGGTCAGGAGTTCGAGACCAGCCTGGCCAATATGGTGAAACCCTGTCTCTACTAAAAATCCAAAATGTAGCTGGGCGTGGTGGCGCACACCTGTAGTCCCAGCTGCTTGGGAGGCTGAGGCAGGAGAATTGCTTGAATCCAGGAGGCAGAGGTGGCAGTGAGCCAAGATCGCACCACTGCACTCCAGCCTGGAACAGAATGAGCCTCTGTCTCAAAAAAAATAAATAAATAAGAAATATGTTCCAGTCTCAATTACTTTAGTTACCTAATGTGGTCCTCATCTGACCTGAGAATCATTTTTATTGGCAACCTCAAAAATAATGCCTATGTGCCTCTGGAAATGATTGAATATCTGTTGTTCTATCTGCTTTGTTATTCAAGTTATTCACTAAAAAATAAACACTACATTGAGCATATCTATATTAAATGTTATAAAATCCTATACCTAGACTGTGACTTTACTATAGCAGTAATAGAACAAAATAGCTTTTTAAATGTTTTATTTTTTGTAAAGGTGGTACATCCACATAGTACAAAGTACATCCACATTTTCAAAAGCTATGAAAGGATATAGTTGTCTCTCTTTCAATTCCATCCCTGCAGCCACCACTGCTCCTTCCCTCCCGAGGCAATCAGGGTTACCAGGTTCTCGTGTCTCTTTCCAGAGATAACTTATGCATTCACAATCAATTATGTACTTACCATTTTTTTTCCTTTTTATATACAAATGGCAGCATATTATACTCACTGTCCTGAATCTTGTTTTTCCTACCTAATAATGTAACCTGAAGGTTACTCCACATCACTACATAAATGGTATCCAAGTTCTCCTTATTTATTCATTTTTGTCTACCCAGGAGTATGCTGTATGAATATACCACAATTTAGGGAACCAGAACCCTGGTGGTGTCATTTAGACAGCTTCCATTTTTTTTTTCACAAACAATGCATTAATGAATATTTCTGTATGTTCATCGTTTTCTACATATGTGAGTATATACATTCCTAGAAGTGGAATTGCTGGCCCAAAAACCAAATGCATTTGTGGTTTTGATTACTTTTGAATCATTCCTCTTTGAATGAGAAGAGTTTTTCCTGGACTTGCTATTTGCTGGAGGTTCATGTGGGAAAAGAAACCAGGGCCACATTCTAAGCAGATTGGTTGTTTTTTTTTTTTTTTTTTTGACAACTGAGGATTTTTTTGCCCCCACATCTGTTAGTTCTTTCCAACTTTACTTCTCCCAAGTCAGCAAATAGGGGCAGCTGTGGGGGCTCTTCACAAGGAAAAGTCCCTTCTCTTCCCCAGCACTCCCATAACTGTTGCTCCCATCAGTAGACTACCTTCTGCAAATATGGCTTGTCTGAGTGACTCCTTCTCAAGGCCCCAGCCTGTTTCTCCTAGATCCCAAATGGTCTAGGAAACATCCTACCTTCTACCTGCCCACGCACCGTTACCACTGTTGTATCTATGGTTCTGCACCTCGGGATATATTCTGAACCTCAGCCAAGAGTCCTTACCAGTGCTGTCTCACATCTGCAGCCTTGAGTATGCTTGCTCTGAAATCTCCTGCACCAGCGCTTCATTTCCTCTGCCTGTGGCAGCCCTCTCATTAGGGATGCAGCTGCCTCCTAATTTTTTCAGATACAGAGATTACACTTCTGCTTTTTCTCCTGTAGCTTTGGGTAATGACTGAGATGAAAGAGAAAGGCTGACTTTACTCTCATATTTAAACCAGAAGTCAGAACATACTTTTAAAATGTGAATTCAATTGACACAACTTTCCTTCAGTGTCCATAATAGACACTGTTGATTAACTTTCTAATGTGCCGTGAACTTTGACTTCCAAGTGTGGCCTCTTCCCATGGGCTTTCTTTCCTGTATGGGTTCAGCTGATGTACAATAAGATTTGATTTTTGGGTAAAGGCTTTCCCACATTCTGTACATTTATAGGGTTTCTCTCCAGTATGAGTTCTTTGATGTACAGGTGAATGTTGACTTTCTCGGAAGGCTTTGCCACACTCAGTGCACGCATAGGGTTTCTCTCCTGTGTGCGTCTCTGATGTATTATGAGCTGTGACTTCTGGCTAAAAGCTTTCCAACATACAGGACATTCATAGGGTTTCTCTCCTGTATGAATTCTCTGATGTATAATGAGCTTTGACTTTCTCTGAAGGCTTTGCCACATTCATTACATTTATAGGGTTTTTCTTCTGTATGAGTTCTTTGATGTATAATGAGATATGATTTCTGTGAAAATGCTTTTTCACATTCATTGCACTCATAAGGTTTCTCTCCTGTATGACCTCTCTGATGTAGCATGAGGTAGGACTTCTGAGAGAAGGCTTTCTCACATTCATTACATTCAAAGGGTTTCTCTCCCTGAATGAGTCTCTCTGATGTACACCAAGGTTTGACTTTGCGTGAAGGTTTTCCCACACACATCACATTCATAGGGTTTCTCTCCTGTATGAGTTTTTGATGCACAATAAGGGTTGACTTCTCATTGAAGGACTTCCCACATTCAGTACATTTATGAGGTTTCTCTCCCGTATGAGTTCTCTGGTGTATAATGAGAGTTGACTTATCACTGAACGTTTTCTACACTCATTACATTCATGGGATTTCTTTCCTGTATGGGTACTATGATGTATAATTAGATCAAGCTTCTGTATGAAAGATTCTCCACATTTAGTGCATTCATAGGTTTTCTCTCCTGTGTGGGTTTTCTGATGGACAATGAGGTTGGACTTCTGAGTGAACGCTGTTTCCACATTCATTACATTCATAAGGTTCTCTCTCCTGTGTGAGTCTCTGTAATGTATGATGACAGTTGACTTTTCTCTGAAGGCTTTTCCACATTCAGGACACTCAAAAGGTCTTTCTCCTGTATGAGTTCGCAAGTGTATAATGAGCTGAGATTTTTGGCTAAAGGCTTTCCCACATTCCGTACATCCAAAAGGTTTCTCTCCCGTATGAGTTCTCCCAATGTACAATGAGGTGTGACTTCTTGCTGAAGGTTTTCCTACATGCAATACATTCAAGAGAATTTCTCTCCATTTTTAATTCTCTGATGCAGACTAAGGCCTTTCTTTCGCTAAGGCCTTTCCCACTCTCTATAGTCATAGGGCTTCACTCCAGGATTTGTTTCTCATACTCGGTATGGAAGAATAATTTTGCACATCCATTATGATATTTATTTTCTGCAGAACTTCTACTAAATAAGTCTAAATTATCCACCATATTATTTCCAAATGATTCATGTTTATCAGGTCTTTGTATTGAAGCAACAAGGTTTGTACTCAGATGAATTATGTTTCCAACTCATGGCAGTCACGACCACTCTCAGTGGTAATTGTTTTCTTGTCATAAAATCCAACTTGCATCAGCAGACATTTATCTTGGTCATCCTGATGTTGCCTCTCAATCTGTTCATTAACTTGACAGACTTCTAGAAAGAAGTACAATAAACCACCTTTATGCTTTGACATTATGGAAAGGACCTTCTTCAGAATTATTCTGCTATATGAAAGCTGATACAATCATCTCATTTTATCAAGAGTTCCGAGAGAGAGTTTTTTACTGAACTCAAACCTGCTGGTTTTTTGTTACCAAGAACAATCTTACCCCAGATACCTCAGTCTTCTTACCTCTATTTATACATCATACCTGACTTCCATCAACTCTGGGAAATATACCCTTAATCTTCAGTTATTATATAAACTCTTTTTTTTTTTAAGAGGCAGAATCTCAGCTCTGTTGCCAGGCTGGAGTTTAGGCAAGAATCACAGCTCACTGCAGCCTCGACCTCCTGAGCTCAAGCAATCCTCCCACTTCAGCCTCCTGAGTAGCTGGGACTGCAAGCATGAGCCACCACACCTTGCTAATTTTTGCATTTTTTTGTAGAGACAAGGTCTCACTATATTGCCCAGGCTGGTCTCAAATTCCTGGTCTCAAGCAATCCTCCCACCTCAGCCTCCCAAAGTGCTGGGATTACAGGCGTGAGCCACCACACCTGGCCAGTATCATATGAAGTCTTAACTGTACCTGACTTACAGAATTCCCATCTAGGTGGAAGTGTAACAGCATGATTCCCAGACTCATGTCTTATAATAGTAACACTGAATCCACATTTTCAATGAATGAAAGAAAAATCTAGAATGATTAGGCTGACAAAAACAAAAAGCTAAAAATATTTGCCCAATCTGGATTCACCTGTGTATCCATCAGAGCTTGCATTCACAGTTCTTCAACACCACCTTCTCTGCTCCTGTCTATACTATTTCCACTAAAAACTCTGCCTATTCTGAACTCCAAACCCATCCTCATGTTCCATCACTCACATAGCCCTGTCTTCCATATTTTACTATATTCAGAATCTAGATAACTTTCAAGAGGCAGGTCAGTCTTTTCTAAAAAGCTTACTCTGATCATCCTATATAACTTAAATATTTATTAATTTCTAAAGTAGTCAGTCATCTGTATCACTCATTTAAACAGTTAAAATTGCAAAGCTTTGCCTTTAATTTCATCAATTGCAAGCAGCACATTATTTCACAACATTTTAACATTTCTGAATCCAGATGCACCTTACAATCAATGTCATAGGTTAATTGGTGGCAATTTTTCTTCTTAGTGGTATGTCTTTAAATCTATGGTATCTTGAAGTCAATAAAATATGGCAAGTATTTTTTGCACATATGGTGAATTTTTAATCATTTTTTATAGCTTACTTTTCTTACTTTTCCCAAATTTTTATATGAAAATTTTCAAGCATAGAAAAAAGTTGAAAGAAGAATACAATAACTACTCATATTACCACTTAGATTCAATAGTGTTAACATTTTGCTATAGTGATACTGAATTTTAACATGGATTATGCAGCTGTGGTTCTTCTTCCTGTGACTTCCTTTCTTTGGCTAGTTAAGCATTAGTTCTTAACCAGAGATGAACAACAAAATCACATGAAGAGCTTTTTACAAAATGCTCTCCATGGGACCCAAGTTCCACCAAAGATCTGCTGAATCTGAACCTTCTTAGGTAGTGAGAAGCAATATGGCCCAGGATCCTGGGCTTTCTAGCCCAGGAGAAAATCCTGGCTCAACCTTTCACTTGGTCTGTGACCTCAGGCAAGGGATCTAATCGATTTGTATCTACTTCCCCACCCACAAAGGAATTCTAACAGTGCCCACCCGAATGGGTGTTGAGAGAATTAAATTACTTATAACGGGGCTTGCATGGTACAGGGAAGTGCTCTAATTGTTTACTACTACTATCACGATTTTTAAGAATCACTACATTACTATAAAAAGAAAGAGTATCTTTATATATTTAATATGTTCTAGAATAGTAAATGAAAAATGGTGAATGGTGAATAAAACTGTGCATACACTGTTACCTGAGGCAGAAAACAGGGAAAACCTGGGTGATGGTGGAGATTATTTTGAGTCACAGGAGAGGGAGAGCTGAAGGGTTTTTAAAGTTGGGAGAGGGTATGTTGGGGGAGTGGTATAAGTTTCATCACTTTGCTTCTTTTATAGCAAAGAATGAGATGAGATCACTTTCTAAAAGAGAGGGGAAAACAAATTGGAGGTGGAGGTTTGAAGGAAGACAATAAGGTGTTATAAGACATGAAATCAAACCTAAGTGTCCATCAAAGATATCAATGGATAAAGAAAATGTCATCTATTTATACAATGGAATACTGTTCAGCCATAAAAAGGAATTTAATACTGTCATTTGCAGCTAAATGGATAAGCCTGGAGGAAATTATGTTAGTGAAATAAGCCAGGCACAAAAAGACAAATACTGTATGATCTCACTCATACGTGGGAGCTAAAAGAGTTGACCTCATTGAAGTAGGGAGCAGAATAGTGACCAGACACTGGAGGTAAAGAGGGGAGGAGAGGATAGGGAAAGGTTGGTAAATGGGTGCAAAGTACAGTTAGGTAGGAGGAATAAGTTTTAGCATTACATTGCACAGCAGAGTGTCTGTAATTTACAATAATAGACTATATGTTTCAAAATAGCTAAAAGATTTTGAAGTGTTCTCACCACAAAGAAATGTTTGACATGATGAATATACTAATTTGATTATGACACACTGTATACATGTATCAAAACATCACACTATACTCTATAAAATATATATAATTATGTGTCAACTAAAAATAAAATTTATTAAAATTGTTTAAAAACTGTGCATAGTAGGAAATGAATAAATATATACTCATATAGGCTCATGTCGTAAAAAATGATGGGGAGAATAAACCTTTAAATTTTAATAAAGGTTACTTATGAGGAAGGAAGGAAGGGAGTGGAATGGAAAGAAGCTGGACTTTTCTGAGTATACCTTGTTTTCTATATTGGACTTTGGAACCAAGTAAGGATTCCTTAATAATAGTAAATATTCTTTCTTCTGCATTTCCTAATGACCATGCTGAAAAGTCTTGATTCTCAATGGCACCAAAATGATTACCTCAATTCATTCAACTCACTATACACAAAGAACAGTCTCAAGAAGAATAGCAATACTACTATCAGATGTAAGATTAATAAATTAAAAACCTTTAAGTCCAAAATTTGATTTGGAAATATTAATTTGAATATATGAGATATTTTTTCTGTAAAAAATACATATATAATAGTTCCTACCTCTGTCAATGAAAAGGCCTTGAAACAATTCTCTAACCTCTAAATCGTGGGCTTAAAATATTATTTTCCACTAAAAAGAACCAGGGCTCCTTGGAGAAATGGCCAATTCTAGGTCAGAGGCAGGAAATATACAAAGGAGCCTGGGACATGTTGTAACACCAGAAAGCAAGGAAGCCACCAAAGACTCAGGAGCCAACTTGAGGGAGTTTCCACTGGCCAAAGATGGGACAGTGTCATGTGCAATATGGATAATAAGACGATGGATTAAAACATAGAAATGTATACATCCATAAGTCCATAAAGGATTCCACAGAAAAGACTGGTCACCTTTGGATGATGCTACCAAATCAATTCATTACTTTGAAAACTAGTAAATAAATGGAAAAGCTCAAATCACTGAGCCTGTCTTTTCTGTATCACATGTAACTCATGATAGCCACGTAATAGATGAGAAGCAAATTCTCTTATAGAATTATTCCAACTAATCAACAAAGAAGGAATAATAGAATATCACCATTTTACAATCACAAATGAATTAAGGGATTTAAGCAGTAACCACTAAACCTGAATCTATCCAGCCTCTACGTCAACTAACAAGAAACATAGAGAATTATGTTAAATTCTGCCATGAGGTATTTAACAGCAAAATTCAGAATGTGGAAAACAAATGACAAATGACCCTTTTTATAGAAATGACAAATTTACTTAAAAAAGAAATATTAGGGGAAAAAAAGAGAGATGAAGGGGAAGCATCTATAGACTATAAGAGACAAGAATCTGAGTGGCTAAGAGCATACCAAGCAGTAGATCCTGATTTCTAAATACCATTTCCCCAACAGGAATCAGACATCCTTGGAGAAGTTGCTGATTCCAGGTCTAAAATAGAGAATATACAAGGTGAATCTGGAATATACATTTGTGCTAGAAGGTGAGGGACTGCTCAAAGAATGATAGGAACATGTCAAAAGGACAGAGGAGCACCAGCCTGAAGAGACTCCTACTAGCCAAATTGAAGACAATTTGAACATGAAAGCAAATAATGATTGCAATGGTTAAGATATTGAAAAAATTAAAATTAACCATCTTAGGCCAGGTGTGGTGGCTCACGCCTGTAATCCCAGCACTTTGGGAGGCCAAGGCAGGCAGATCACCTGAGGTCAGGAGTTCGAGACCAGCCTAGCCAACATGGCGAAACCCCATCTTTACTAAAAATACAAAAATAAGCCAGCATGGTGGCACATGCCTGTAATCCCAGCTACTCGGGAGACTGAGGCAGGAGAATCACTTGAACCCTGGAGGCAGAGGTTGCAGTGAGCTGAGATTGTACCACTGTATTCCAGTCTGGGTGACAGAGTGAGATTGTCTCAAAAAAAAAAAAAAAAAAAATCAACCATCTTGGTGATAACTGATTCAGGCAAGAATCATCAGTGAATATTAAAAGCACTGGGTAAAAGTTTTTGAGGAACAGGGTATTCACACAGTTTCGCAGGTCCTCAAAATGTTAAACATACAGTTCCTTTATACCACATGGTATAATTCCAATCCTATGTATCTACCCAAAAGAAATAAAAACATATATCACCACAAAAACTTGTACATGAATGTTCACAGCACCATTATCCATAATAACCAAAAGAAACAAGCAAAATGTCCATCAATTGATGAATAGACAAACAAAATGCATTCTATCCTAACAATGGAATTTTATTCCTCCATAAAAACGAATGAAGTACTGATACATGGTACAACGTGGATGAACCTTGAAAACATGCCAAGTGAAAGAAACTAGACATAAAAGGCCACATTTTGTCTGACTCCATGTAAATAAAATGTCCAGAATAGGCAAAACCATAGAGACAAAATAGATCAGTGGTTGCCAGGGAGTGAGGGGAAGAGGGAAGGGAGAGTGACTGCTAGGGAGTGGGGCTTCTTTTCAGTGTGATGAATACCTTCTAGAATTAGGTAGCAGTGATGGTTGCAGAACTCTGTGAATATACTAAAAACTACTGAATCGTATACTTTAAAAGGGTGAATTTATTGATATGTGAATCATATCTCAATAAAGCTACTTTTAAGAACTAGATAACCAAGATGTTTTAGGAAAGCAAATCTAACAAATATCTAAACTGAACAAGAAGACTGGACTCAGGTTGTTCAACCTGGAATTAGAGCATTAGAGTCCAGGCTTGTGACTAATGTGGGCCTGGCCTCAGATAAGTCAGTGACAAGTGAGAGTCATGAAAGTGGCATGGCCAGGGGGTCGTGGCATTTAAAAGACACTTTCTTATGGTACAAAAGAACCGTGCAGAAACTTGAAGGTAAGCACCAACTTAAGGAGAGTGATCTGGTGTATGGGGGACAGAGGGAGTGTCAGTGTTGTGTCTGAGGTGTTTGTGTCCCTGTCCTCCAGCAGTGCCAAGGGCCAGAACCTTTTCCAAAGATATTCCTGAAAGCTCTGTCAGAGGGCCTCACCTCCGACTAATAGGGTGGAACTTCATGTCCCCAGAGCCTGGGTCAAAATTCCACATACCTGGAAAGCTCCAAAATGGGATTTTTCCTTCTAGCGGGCATTCTTCTACCTCCAACTTGAGGATCAGGTCTGGTTTAGTAACCTGCTGCCCTGTTGATGAGAAATTACAGTGATACTTCCTTGGCTTTCACAGCCTCTGAGACAGAAGAAGTTACATTTTGGGGGCAGCACAAGGAACCTATTGCTTGACATAATGGTAAAGTCAAACCATTTAACCTGCATTTTGAGCTCACAAACACTTTTTCAGGGGAGAAAAGGGAAAGAGAGAAAGGAAATACCCTCCATCGGAAGCAGTGATCATAAACAGCAAGATTGCCTAACGAAGCCACTCTTACCCACAAAGACCAAGTTGCTGTAGGTCTCCAGCATCACGTCTCTGTACAGGGTCCTCTGCAGTGGGTTCAGGTACTGCCACTCCTCCTGGGTGAAAGCCACAGCCACATCTTCAAATGTTACTAGCCCCTGTAATGGTACATTCCTTTTATTTTAAAATGCTGACCACTAGGTGATGAGGATAAAATGCAGGGGAACTTCTGATTGGCTTCCTGGTTCATCATCATGACTCAATACTGGATGTCTACCTCATATCAAGTTAGTGATCTCCTTTGTGGGAGAATCACAAATCAGGGTAAAAAAAAAAACTATTTCATTAAGTAAGAGAATATTTGAGTCAATGTCATATCAGTACAAGGATAGACAAACAGTCCAGTGGAACTAAAAAGAGAATCTAAACATGTGTAGACACCTGATTTATGACACAAAGTTGGCATGGTAAAGCAGTAGAGAGAAGATGACCTTTTCAATAAATGTGGATGGGTTATTAGATATCTGTATGGGGGAAAATGAAATTTAGCCCCTTAGCCATACATAAAAATCAGCTACAGGTTAATTGTAAATCTAATGTGAGAGGTAAACAATAAAGTTTCTATAAAATAATATAGGAAAATGTTTTCATAAGCTTTGGAATAGGGAAGGAATTCTATAACAAAACATGAAAAGCATTCCTCATAAAGGAAAAGACTTGTAAGTGTTACAAGATCAAAAGTACTACAATGAAAAGGCAAGCCACAGATGGGGAGACTACTGGCAATATTCATGAGGGATAAAGGTATTGTATCTAGAATATATAAAACAACCCCTTCAAATCAATAAGAAACACACACAAAAGAATGGATAAGAGAAGTGAATAGGTACTTCACTAAAAAGGAAAACCAAATTATCTATGAACATAAGATAATGTACTCAACCCCATTAGCAATCAGGTAAGTGAAAAATTAAGCCACATTGAAATACCACTATGTACCCACAAGAAAGGTTATGATTAAACAGACTAAAATAATGTAATATTATGTTGAAATGAGAAACTCTCACACACTATTAGCAGGAATGTAAACTGGTATAATCGTTTTGGCAACAGTTTGGGATTATTTACAAAGGTTAATGGTTTACATACACCATGACCCAGCAATTCTACTCCTAGGTACACATCTTAGAGAAAATCATGCACATGTGCTCTAGAAAACAAGTATAGGGATGTTTATAGCAGCACTATTTCTAATATTAAATCATAGATAAAATCCAAATGTCCATCAACAGTACAATGGGTAAATTGTGGCACAGTCATTCAATGGAATGTTGTATAGTAACGAAAATGAATGAATTGCATATTGTGAAGCAGGTTCACCCTGCACTCGAAAAATATGGAAGAAACTTGGGTTAGACAAGTATTTCTTAGATGTGACAGCAAAATTCAAAAGATACTTATTAAGAGATTAAAAAGATACAGAATGGAAGAAAATATCTGCAAATCAAATATCTGGCAAATAACTTGTATTGAGAATATATATATATATATAAAACTTCAAAGTTAAAACAAAGTGGGTCAAAGAGATACTTCACCACGGAAGATAAACAGATGGCAAATAAGCACATAAAAAGATGCTCAACATCATTAGGCATGAGGGAACTGTAAATTAAAATCACAATGAGATACTACTACACACCTATTAGAATGGGGAAAAAATTGACAATACTAAGTGCTGGTGAGGATATAGAGCAACTGCACCTCTCCTGTCATAGGCAGGAATACAAAATGGCACACAACCACTTTGAAAAACGATATTCCAATTGTTTATAAAGTTAAGCAAATACTACCATGCAATCCTGTAATCCCACTCCCACGTTTATTTACCTCAGTGAAATACAAATTTATGTAAACCCAAAAGCCTGTACATGAACATTTATATAGCAGCTACATTTTTCATCATCAAAACCTAGAAACATATCAAATGCTTTCCAACCAGTGCATGGATAAGCAACCTGAAATTCTCCATACAATGTAATACCATTTGGCAATAAAAATGAGAGAACTAATGATTTATGCAACAACATGGATGAACCTCTAATGTATTATGCTAAGTGAAAGAAGCCACACTCAAAAGGCTGCATACTGTATGATTACATTTATGGGAAATGCAAAAAACTAAACACAAAGAATGAAAATACGTATTTTCCTTGTCAACAATACTACTTCCCTGGTCAGCAATACTGTGCATATTGTCACATCTCAGTGTGCTGGGAGGGTGACATGAAGGTGAACAACAGAAGCTTCGTGGCTGGACCCTCTGAGACCTCACCCTACACATGACTCCCTTTGGTTGGTTCTACTTGTATCCTTTTGCTATAATAAAACTGTAATCATAAGTACGTACTTTTCTGAGTTCTATGAGTCATTCCACCAAATTATTAAACCTGTGTACACCGAGAACCCTTAAGTTGAATCAAGTGTGGAAGAGGCAGTGGCACCACTCACCATCACCTCTAATGACCCACTAGCAAAATTTTTGCTTCCTATTCACACAACATTATGTTCTGCCAGCCTACAGGTCTTAGTTCCAGAGGAAAGACCACTGCCACCAGGAGACACAACAATGATTCCATTAAACTGGAAGTTAAGATTGCTATTTGGCCACTTTGGGCTCCTCCTACCTGTGAGTCAACAGGCTATGAAGGGAGTAATAGCATTGGCTGGGTGATGACCCACACTATCAAGATGAAATCAGTCTACTACTTCACAACAGCGGTAAGGAAGAGTATGTGTGGAATCCAGGAGCTCCCTTAGGGCATCTCTTAGTGTTACCGTGCCCTGTGATTAAGGTCAGTGGGAAACTACAACAACCAAATCCAGGCAGGACTACAAATGGCCCAGACTCTTCAGGAATGAAGGTTTGGGTCACTCTACTGCATAAAAAAACCACAATCCACTGAGGTGCTTGCTGAAGGCAAGGGGAAATACAGAATGGGTAGTAGAAGAAGGTAGGTATCAATATCAGCTATGACCACGTGACCAATTGCAGAAATGACGACTGTAATTGTCATGAGTATTTCCTCCTTATTTTGTTAAAAATATGTTTGTGCATGTTTACACCTGTACTAAGAAAATATCTTCATTTTATTTCCTTTTTCCTTTGCCATGTGACATAAGATTTTACTGACTTCATATCAGCACTTAAGTGTTGTTAACTTTATGTAATGGCATTTAGGTTAAGAATTAGTACACTTCCAAGTTGTATGAAGGATAGCTGCATTATGTTAGAATAACATAATGCAAATAAATCTTCAATAAAGACAAATAAGATTTATTTGTGATTTCAGGAGACGTGTATACTTTCAAGTTGACAAGGGATAGACTCACAATGGTTAATATTGAGTGTCAACTTGATTGGATCGAAGGATGCAAAGTATCATTCCTAGGTGTGTCTGTGAGGGTGTTGCAGAGGAGATTAACATTTGAGTCAATAGATTAGGAAAGGCAGATTCACCCTCAGTCTGGGTGGGTGCCATCTAATCAGCTGCCAGGGCAGCTAGAATAAAGCGGGCAGAAGAAGGTAGGAGGAGCTGGCTTGCTGAGTCTTCCAACACTTCATCTTCTCCCATGCTGGATGCTTCCTGCCCTCAAATATCAGATTCCAAGTTCTTCAGCTTTTGGACTCGTAGACTTACACCAGTGGTTTGCCAGGCCCTTTGGCTGCAGACTGAAGGCTGCACTGTCACCTTCCCTACTTTTGAGGTTTTGGGACTTGGACTGGCTTCCTTGCTCCTCGGCTTACAGAAAACCTACTGTGGGACTTTACCTTGTGATTGTGAGTCAATACTCCTTAATAATATCCCCCTCATATATTCATCTATCCTATTAATTCTGTCACTCTAGAGAACCTTGACTAATACAGAAGTCATTGCGACATAATATACATAATGATTATAAAATGAAGACAACATGTCAGAGTTTAGATCAAACATACCAGCCAAATCAGTAAATGTGATTAGGCCTTAAGAAGACTTATTAAAAAAAGATCTCCAGATTGACACAAGCAAGATCCAGCTGTATGTTGTATACAAGGAATAGAACTAAAACAAAGTGATTCAGAAAGGCTAAAAATTCAGATAGGCAATGGTCAATCAGACAAATAAATGGAAACAATAAGAAAGCAGAGGTTGAGATCCTGACATTATCCTTAGTCTAAAAATAAAAGACATGCAAACAAATTGTGTATTATATTCAGTAGGTTGGTTTTCCACAGTGATATGGGTGCAGCAATTCTGACTCTACTTTCTGTATATTGTAGACTCAACAAATGAGTGAATTATTGATGCTAGGAACCAATGCTCTCACTGTTAAAAAGGAAGTGAGATGCAAATATGCAATGAGGGATGACTAAGATTCCCAGGATCCTGTATGAACTCAAAGTATGTATATATGTGTGTGTGGTGTTCATGTGTACACACATATATGTAGACATACAGATGTACATATATATGTATATACACACATCTTTGTCCACTGAAAGGGCCTAGAAATAATGATGCCCCAGCAGCAATGAGCACAGCTAGCACCCAAATTTTGGTTTCTAAATATAATTATCCATTAACAGGAACAAAAGCTCCTTGGAGAAATGGGTGATTCCAGAGCCAGGGCAAGTAAAGTTAAAGATGAAGGCCGGAACGTCTTGTGCCAGAAAATAAGAAAATGCTCAGCTTAGAAATGGACCAAACCTATCAAAGTCTTAAAATTCCACTTTTAGGACTGATATAGTTTGGATATCTGTCCCTCCAAATCTTATGTTAAAATGTGATGCTGGTCAGATGCAGTGGCTCACGCTTGTAATCCCAGCACTTTGGGAGGCCAAGGTGGGCGGATCGCTTGAGGTCAGGTGTTCGATACCAGCCTGGCCAACATGGTGAAACCCCATCTCTGCTAAAAATACAAAAATTAGCTGGCGTGGTGGCACACACCTGTAATCCCAGCTACTCGGGAGGCTGAGGCATGAGAATTGCTTGAACTCAGGAAGCGGAGGTTGCAGTGAGCCAAGATCATGCCACTGCACTCCAGCCTAGGCAACAGAGTGAAAGACTGTCTCAAAAAAAAAAAAAAAAAAATGTGATCCCTGGTGTTAAAGGGAGGGCATGGTGGGAGGTGCTTGAGTAATGGGAATGGATACCCATGAATGGCTTGGTGCCATTCCTTTGGTGATAAGTGACTTTTTACTCTATTTGTTCAGATGAGATCCGGTTGTTAAAAAGAGTCTGGTACCTCCCTCCCCTACTCTTGCTCCCACTCTTGCCATGTGACATACCTGTTCCCCTCTTTGCCTTCTACCATGAGGAGAAGCTTCCTGAGGCCTCACCAGATACAGATGCTGGTATCATGCTTCTTGTACAGCCTGCAGGACTGTGAGCCAAATAAACCTCTTTTCTTTATAATTTTTTTTAAAGAAAATGTTCAGAAAATGATAGGGATGTGTTAAAAAGACACAAAAGCCAGTTTAAAGGGACTCTCACTGTCCAACTCAGGGACAACTGAGCATCGAAATAAATAATGACAGTAATATCCATTGAATAAAATAAAAACCCATAAAAGTAAAATAAAAATTTTCTTTTCCTGATTATAAATAAATAAGGGAGATAAAGAAGCTCTGCCTCATAGGAAAATGACAATAAATACAGAAGAAATAATAAGAGTCAGAAAATTGTTATTTGGCAACCATCACAATAACTGATTCAGGTAAGATTCATCAATGGATATTAATAGGTGAAAAGCTGGATGAAGAATGGGACATTTATGTAGCCTTAAAGTATCATCCACAAATTACTTATTAATTACAAAGGAAAAATAGTAATGTTATAGCAGAGAAACGTGGCTAGTGAGAGAAACAAGTGATCAAAGTCAATATCATCAAAAATGAGACAAATTGGGCTGGGTGCGGTGGCTCACACCTGTAATCCCAGCACTTTGGGAGACCAAAGTGGGCAGATCATTTGAGGCCAGGAGTTCAAGGCCAGCCTGGCCAACATGGTGAAACCTCATCTCTACTAAAAATACAAAAATTAGCCAGGCACAGTGGTCACATCTATAATCCTAGTTACTTGGGAGGCTGAGGCACAAGAATTGATTGAACACAGGAGGTGGAGGTTGCAGTGAGCTGAGATGGCACCGCTACACTCCAGCCTGGGCAACAGAGTGAGACTCCGTCTCAAAAAAAAAAGAGAGACAAATTGACATCATATGCCCTGATGTGATACAACAAGGACACATTACTTACATTGTTTTCCTGCCAGAAATGTATAACCTCAATCAAACCATGAGGAAACATCAGACAAACCTAAAGTGAGGGATGTTCTACAATATGGATGGCCTGTGTGCTTTAAAAATGTCACAGACATGAAAAACAAAGAAATGCTGAGGAAGTCTTCAGATTAAAATATAAACACCACACACTGCATAACAGTATTATATCAATGTTAACTTGCTGAGCTGCTGAATGTGTTCAGTGTAATTTAATGATATAGGAGAATGTTCTTGCTCTTAAGAAACTGAGGAGTCCAGCTCCCAGGGCTAAAACTCTGTGTGTGATTTTTAAGGCCTAACCAATGACAATTACAAAGACTTCAACTGTCAGGCTTTGTAGGAGAAGTCTGCCCCCACATCAGACTTGGAATATACAGTCAAGACATTATAGTCTCTAAAGAGACTGAGAGTCCAGGACTCAGGCCCCTCTGGCCAGCCCCCGCTCTTACAAATATCTGTATTCCTAAGCCAGGCACCTTCACTGGAGAATAATGATCATTAATTCAAATTTCTTGGTTTGTTCACGCCACTCCTGCTGATTATTGAGCCAAACCAGAGTAGCCTTCCTCAGGAAGTCAGGTCAACTGGCCCACAACAAAATCCAAATCATAGCTGACAAATTATCAGGCATTAAGAAAAAAAAAAAGCAGCTACTGCCAAAAATAGTAAAAATTAATCACCAATGTCTACAAATATATTTCTGTTGATAGCTACAATATCAATAAAAATACTAAATCAGGCACCCTCCCCTAAACAATCTGGGCAAGAGCCTTCCTCCAAAAATCTGAGTCTGGTTACTCAATAATGGGATCTCAGAATAAGAGATTGATAGGCTTCTCACTAAAAAATTAATGGACAGCTACTGGGCTGCACAGGGCTCAAACATACAGCCCCACTAGGGTCTGCACAGTGATGGCTAATATAAAGACTATCTGAAGTGGCTAGCAGGAGTAAGGTGTCATTATGCCATTGTGTCTGCCATTAACGATTAAACTGTCACCCCCAAAATAAAGTACACACATATGTGTGTATGTAGACATGCACAGAAAATACATGGACACACACACACACACACACATATTTATACAGAAATAAAGTAAAAATAAATGTGGGAAAAGGTCAAAAACTGGTGAATCTAGATGCAAGGTATACAATTATTCATTGCACTATTCTCGCAACTTCTCTACAGGAAATAGCTAGCACATTGTGGAATTTGGTCAACCTCATTAATAAATAAATGAAAATGAGAAATCAACCATCAATTATATGAATGGCAAGGTTAATAACACTGATAATACATGCTGTGGGGACAATATTCAGAACACAAGCATTCTGTTGCACTCTTGGTGACAGCATGACCTTGTTAAGCCTTTTAGAAGAGAACTTGGCAATTTTCTTAAAAATTAAAACAATTTCTTTACTTTAGCAATTCCAGTAATAGGAATCTGTCCTTCAGAAATGTCTCCATAAGAATACAACATGCACATTCATTCCCTTCCTAACTTTCTGTGATACAACAAAAGTGAAAACAACCCAAAATTCTATCAATAAGGGACCAAATAAAAAGAAAAATGATGGTTTATGCTTAAATTATAATTGTTATGGGTTGAATTATGCCCCTCCAAAATTCATTTGTTGAAATCCTAACCCCCCAATGTGACTATAGAGAGAGAGCCTTTAAGAAGGTAATTGAGGTTAAATAAGGCCATAAGGGCAGGTCCCTCACCCAAAAGAGGACTAGTGTCCTTATAAGAAGAGAAAAGATGCCAGAGCTCCCTCTCTCTCCCTGCACCCAAAGAAGAAAGGCCATGTGAGGCCACAGGTGAGAAGGCAGCCTTCGGCAAGCCAGGGAAGAGCAGCCTACTGGTGCCTTGATCCTGGACTTCCAGTCTCCACAGCTGTGAGAACACAGATTTCTGTTGTTTAAACCACCCAATCTCTGGTGTTCTGTAATGGCAGCCTGAAATGACTAATACAATAATCTTGTGCAATTGTTAAGAGGAAAAGGTGACCACACTTTGGCTACTCATTTGATGAGTATTTGTTAAATTACCACACTGAGTGAAAACCACAAGGTGGCAAACTGTATATTTACAAGGCTTCCTTGTTTCAAAGAAAGGACATTAGATAGAAATGGTAGATTTCTAGTCCTGACATGATGGCAGACACTGCTCTTTTCCTGCTCTTCCCCACTAAGCACAACTACAAACCCTGGAAGCGATGCAAGAGACAACTAAAGGAGGACTTTGAAAGGAGGAAAGTGGAAAGCACAGAGGTTAAAGACCCGAGGACTTAAACAGTAGCAGGACATCTTATGATCCCCCCCATGCCAACACTGGAAAGCAACCTAGGCCTGTGTCTGTAAACCCCGAACCTAGCAACAGAACACAGCCCAGGTAGTCTCTGCCTTCCCCCAAATCAGCAGGAGTCCTTTTCAACAAGAAGCCTGTGACACCAGCAAAAGAGATTGATCTGGAGCCTTGTTGACAATAAGCAGCCAGCAGAAGTGCTTTTCTTCCCCACTGAGCCTGAGATTTCCCTCCCCTACCTAGACACTCCCTCTCCACTTCAAGACACCTGGCAGTCAGACAGAACAGCAGGGATACCCACACAACAAGCACCCAGCCAGGAAATGCTCTTCATCTCTGCTGGCCAAAGACCAGCTCTCTCACCCAGAGAACAGACACTGTGCAGGTGCAGCAGGGGGAAACTGGACACAACAGGCACCCAGCCAAGGAAGCACTGTTTGTCCCCTGTGTAGTGAATTCCTGGAATTTTATGTTGCCTTAGCATCCACTTTGAATATAAGTTGGATTTCTTATACAAGAAGCAGGACTCAGTCATCCTGACACAGTCTCCAATTCTCCACCTCCACCCTGTTCCTCAATGTGGTCGACTCACATATCAGCCTTACACAATCACCTACTGGTGACCACCTCCCTAGGGGACAGCTAGACACAACCTACTTGACTTGCCCCTCTTCTGATCCCCCACACCCCGCATGGACTGCACAGCTATGCCACAGTGACCACCTCCCAGTGACAGCGTGACTCTATGGAACTTGTGCCTGCTTGCTCTAAACTCACCAGTTAAAACTCTCCGTGGGAAAGCTGCTTGGGTAACGCCCTAGATCCCAAAAAAGGCTTCACCCCACAGGTCTGTCCTCCCGTGCCCTTCTCTGTCCCCACCAGCTGGATGAGCGTGTGTGTCATGGACAGCTCCCTGCATCCCACTGGCTCTGCAAGGTGTACTGCCCTCTTCCACTTGGACCTGTAAGGAATACGCTGCCTCTGTGACTTCCTGTGTTCTGTTGAGTTGCCTCCTCTGCGTCTCACCTGCCCCACAGATACCCCACCTGAACCTAACTTCTCTCCCGGTCAGGGCTCTCCTAGAGAGTAGCTATCTTGCTAGGAGTAAACTGGACCCAGATCAGACCAGAACTACAAGGGTGTCTGCCAGAATAAACAGGTTTCCTGGGAGAGGGACATCTGGTCATGGGTCAGACACAGGCACTAAGTCGCCCACCAGGATAAAGAATTCTCTGAAAGGCACATTTGTAAACACCCGCAATCACATTCCCTGGAGCCCCACCAGGATGGGGTTAGAATTTAAAGCCAAGCACATGATTAGAAGGTTAGAACTTTCAGACCTACCCCCCAGACCTCTGGGGAGGTGAAAGGGGGCTACAGACTGAGTTAATCACCAATGGCCAATGATTTAATCAATCGTGCCCATGTAATGGAACCTCCATAGAAACCCCTCAACGACAGGGTTAGGGAGCTCCGGGTTAGTGA
The DNA here is from genome assembly GCA_036589455.1 of Ateles fusciceps. Classification (NCBI taxonomy): domain Eukaryota; kingdom Metazoa; phylum Chordata; class Mammalia; order Primates; family Atelidae; genus Ateles; species Ateles fusciceps. The sequence goes on along the minus strand of JAZHEH010002806.1, from coordinate 735,121 downwards.
ACACACTGTGTTGCAAGGGTAGCACACACAGAGAAGCCACGGAAGGAAGCTCTGCACCCTCCCATATACTGCTTTACAGAACTCTTCTATTTGATCGTTCCTGAGTTGTAGCCATCATAATAAACTAATAATCATAAGTGCTTTCCTGAGTTCTGTGAGTTGTTCTAACAAACTACTGAACCTAAAGGGTACATGGGAATCCCTGAATTTGTAGTCAACCAGGCAGAAATGCGGTAGCCCTGGACATCTGAAGTGAGGTAGTCTTGTGGGAATGAGCCCTTAGCTTGGAGGCTCTGCACTAATTGTGGTACATACATAGGAATTTGGGGAAGACACAATTCAGCCCAGTAACAATTTACAAAGACTTAAAGCAGCCAACACAAAAATCCTCCCAGGATTGGAAGTTCTCCTGAGACAAAAAAAAATCTCAGCAAAGAAACAGATGTTATAAAAAAGAGAACAAAATGGAGATTATGGAACCAAAAAATACCACAAGCAAATAAAAACTCACTGAATGAGATCAACAGTGGTGATGATGACAAAGAACAGACTCAATGAACCTGAGAGAAGATCAATAGAATTTACTCAATCTGAGAAACAAGAAAAAAAAATAAACTGAAAAAAAAATGAACAGACTCTCAGGAACACATGGGACTGTATCAGAAGATACAAATTCATATCACTGCTATTCCAGGAGATGAAGAGAAACAGAATGTGGTTACAAGAGTATTCGTAGAAATAATACCTGAAAACTTCTCAAATTTGGCAAAATACATAAACCTACAGATTCAAGAAGTTGACCAAATCCATGATTCATGCCAAGACATGGCAAAATTAAGGTTCTGAAAACTACAGAAACAGAAAAAATTTTGAAAGCAACCAGAGAAAAACAATGCATTACCTACAGGTAAAAAATCAAAACCAAAAATAAACAACAACAACAACAACAAAAAAAAAAAACAATTTGAATGATAGCAGATTTCTCATCAGAAACCATGGAGGCTAGAAAGAAGTGGCATAATATTTTTCAAGTGTTAAAAGAAAAATGTCTACTACCAATTCTATATCTGGCAAATTTATCCTTCAGGAATGAAGAGGAAATTAAGACATTCTCAGGTGAAGGAAAACTAAAACAATTTGTATCTGGAAGACCTACTCTTAAGAAAATGCCTAGAGGAAATTCTTCTAACACAAGGGAAGTGATAAAAAAAATGAATCTCAAAGCATCAAGAAAGAACCAGGAACAACAGAAAGAGCAGAAAAATGACCAATTCGACATAAATACATAGGGAAGAGAAACGGAATCAGAGGAAGGAGTGGAAAGAGAAAGAATGAGAGACAAACTTCCCTAGGGACAGTTAGCAAACTGTGAAGATGAGTCCCCTCCTCTCCAGAGGGTGATTTACCCAATCGTGCTTTTTTTAATGTGTAAGATGGAGTCTCGCTCCGTTGCTCAGGCTAGAGTATAGTGACGCGATCTTGGCTCACTGCAACTTCTGCCTCCCAGGTTCAAGAAATTCTCCTGCCTTAGCCTCCCAAGTAGCTGGGATGACAGGCACTCGGCCACCACACCCAACTAATTTTTGTATTCTTAGTAGAGACGGGGTTTTGCCATGTTGGTCAGGCTGGTCTTGAACTCCTAACCTCAGGTGATCCACCTGCCTTGGCCTCCCAAAGTGCTGGGATTACAGGTGTGAGCCACCATGCCCGGCCAATCGTGCCCCTTTTATATTCACATCTTTTTACATTCCTGAGTAGTTTGGATTTTTATAGGGTGCAACTATTCCATCTGCAATGAGAAAGAGTTCCATTTTCTTTTCATAAGACCAGCAGAAGAGAAAAAACTACCGCAATGAAACTACAATAAAAAGATATGTGAGCACACAGCCAACCCTCCCACTGCTTGCGGAATCTGCCTGGCAGTTCAGCAGTATGGCAACTATGATTTGTCAAAGGACCACAGTGATGATGGTAAAAAGCAGCAGAGGTGGCAGACACGTTTGCTGTGGTGCCTTCTGGCTGGTGCTAGGCGGCTGGAGCACGGGGGTACATACCCGGATCTTGGTCCTGTGGGCAGTGTGGTATTGAGGGAATATATTCTCTTTCCAGGTTCACAAGGGGGTGTAATTTCAAAGGCAAGAACTTCCCAGCGCCATAACCTTGCCCCCTACTCCATCTGGGGTCTTAAAGGTCTTTGGTTTTAATTTTCGCGCACGCGGGAAGAATCAAAGGTCAATCACTCCAGCAGAAGTTTAAAGGAACTCCTTTCATTGGCCAGGGGGCTTGGATAAGGTGGGAATTCCTCCCAGGTTAAAAGTCCCCTTCTTCCTCACCTCCTTAGATTCCCTCTCTGGGTCCCCCTTCCACTCAGTGTGGAAGCTGCTTCCCTCTCCGGGGATTCCATACTTGGGTCCCCTTCCACAATCCTCATGGAAGCTTTCTCTCTCTCATCTTTTTCTCTCTCTTTCTCTCTGCCTAAATAAATCACTTTCTGCAAAAACTCTTTGGGGTCCGAGATATTTACTTGCGAGCGTACTGCGCCATGGTCTCCTCTGGCATTCTTGGGTGAGTGAGAGACCACAAGCCTGGAAAAACATCCTCCTAGGGGTGCTGAGCGCTCCCCTGCATCCCAAAACCCGGAAACAGTGCGTCCCAAGCAAGGTGGAGGAAGCCCATTCTACCCTGTCTTTCCCACTGAATACAAGAATAGAGCTTGGACAGAGGCCAGGCGCGGTGGCTCATGCCTGTAATCCCAGCACTTTGGGTGGCCAAGGCAGGTGGATCACCTGAGGTCAGGAGTTTGAGACCAGCCCGGCCAACATGGTGAAACCCCATCTCTAATAAAAATACAAAAATTAGCCGGGTGTGGTGGCGGGTGCCTATAATCCCAGCTACTCTGGAGGCTGAGGCAAACAATCACCTGAACCTGGGAGGCAGAGGTTGCAGTGAGCCAAGACTACACCACTGCATTCCAGTCTGGGTGACAGAGTGAGACTCTGTCTCAAAAAAGAAAAAAAAACGTGGACAGAATCCATGAACTAGCAGTTTTATGACTCTGAAAAGTAAAAAAATAAAATAAAATAAAAGAGCAGGTAGATTATGGGAAAAGGTCAGAATTTAAAGTGCCACTAAATGGACTGTGAGTTTGCCACTTATTACTTTGGTATCTCCTGGTCCAGGATCAAGGCATCACCAAACCAAGAAGAGAGCACTGAGACACAGAGAGAGAGAGAGAGAGAGAGAGAGAAGAGGGAGATCTCAAGAAGCAGCCCTCTAGATCTGGCTTGAAGAGTGGTGAAGAGAACGGGGCACAGTTGGGGGAAGCATAGAGCATAGCGCAGTAAGTGGAGTCTCAGTTTCTGTCAGGAGGACAGACAAGGAGAGCCACAGGGAACCAAGAATTACACGGGAGATCATGGAGAGGAGTTCACCCCATAAAATCATTTATCCACTCCTGGGCTCACCCTCAAGCTGTACATGGATGGATCTAATCCTACACAGAAAAGTGAACACTCTGAGAACTGAACTAAGGGACAAATCACTGCCTGCCTATGTCCCAGGATGGCCACAGGGTTGCACACAGACAGGACAGGTCTGAATGGCACTGCATAGGTTTGAAAACTGAACTAACATCGAAACCACAAACCACAGAAGGCTGATTGAGAACTTGCAGCCTGAACTCAACCAGGTTGCCTGCCTATCACAGACAAAAACATCAACTTTCTCCTCAGGATTTCGATATAACCCCATCTCATAACATCATCTTCAAAATGTCCAGGACACGCTCCAAAATTACATGGTACACAAAGAACCGATCAAATCTCAACTCACATGACAGAAAACAATCAACAGACACCATCACTGAGATTACACAGATGTTGGGTATTATTTGAGAAAGTCTTTAAAGTAGGTATTATAAAAATGCCCCAAGAAGTAGGGGCAAATACTTTGAGAACCAACAGAAAAATAGAAAGTTTCACCAAAGAAACAGAAGATATAAAGAAGAACCAGCCAGGTACGGTGGCTCACGCCTGTAATTCTAGCACTTTGGGAGGCCTAGGTGGGCAGATCACAAGGTCAGGAGTTCGAGACCAGCCTGGCCAATATGGTAAAACCCGTCTCTATTAAAAATTAGCTAGGCATGGTGGTGCAAACCTGTAGTCCCAGCTACTTGGGAGGCTGAGGCAGAAGAATCACTTGAATCCGGGAGGCAGTGGTTGCAGTGAGTCGAGATTGCACCACTGCACTCCGGCCTGGGCAACAGAGTAAGACTTCATCTCAAAAAAATAAATAAACAAAAAATAAAATCAAATGAAAGTTTTGAAACTGAAAAAGATATGAATAAAACCCCACTTGATGAACTCAACACAACAGAGATAACACAGAAAAGGGCAAGTAAACTCAAGGTAAACCAATAAAAATTTTACCTAATCCAAAAATAAAGAACACTGCAAAAACATGAACAGACTCTCCGGTACCTGTGGACAATACCAAAAGGTCCAAAATTTGTATCATCAAGCGCTCCAGAAAGAGAGGAGAAAGAGGTGATCGTACGGGAAAAATATCTGGAAGAAATAATTCCTGAACACTTCCCCAAATTTAGAAAAACAAAAATCTTATGTTCAAGAGGTTCAGCAAGTCCTAAACAGGATAACCCCAAGGAAATCCACACTCAGAAACATCATATAATCAAAGTGCTGCAAACTAAGGACAAGTGAAAAACGGCATATTATTTACAGGAGAACAACTATTTAAATGACCGTGCATTTCTCATGAGAAACCAGGGCATGTAGCGAAGTGGAACAGCATTGTGAAAGTTCCAAAAGAAAACAGTCCACTGAAAATCTATATGCTGTAAAAATCTCCTCGGAAATGAAGGTGAAATGGAAGACATTCTCAAGGAAGGAAAACCAAGACTGTGTTGCCAGCAGACTTGCTCTGAAACAACTGCCAAAGGCAGATTCCTCACAACAGGCAATTGATACCAGGAGGAAATTTAGATTGTAACAAATGAAGGCAGAACATCAAAGTGGTAAAAATCCAGGTAAATAGCATAGATTGTCCTTCTCTTGGGTTCTTTAAAATACATTTGACCGTTGGAAGAGAAATAACATTTTCTGGTAGAATTGTCAATGTATGCAGAAGTGATATTAATACATAAGACAAAAAAGCATAAAGGGGAGAGGGAAAAGGGACTTATAAGATGGTAACATTCACGCACTCCACTTAAAGAGGTAAAATACTGATTCTAAGCATATTGTGTAAACTTAAATATACACAGTAATTTGCAGGGCAATCACCAAAAAAACTATGTAACTCTGTAAACAGATATAGTAAAAAACACAACAGACAAATAAAAATGTAATCTAAGAAAATGTTCAAATAACCCAAAAGAAGGCAGAAAATGAGAAACAGAGAAACAAAAAAGGGGAGAAAAACTAGAAAACAAATAATAAAGTGATAATTACCTAAATCAAGTGTATCAATAATTACATTAAATGTCAATGGACTGAATGTACCAGTTAAAGAAAAGAAATTCTCAAAATGGATTTAAAAAATATTACCCAACTGTTATGGACTGACAAATTCATATACTGAATCCCCAAACCCCAATGTGACTGTATTTAGAGACTGGGCCTTTATAGAGATAATTAAGGTTAAATGAGGTCATCAGGGTGGGGCCCTAACCCAGCAGAGAACTGGTGTACATATAAGAGAAATGGACACCAGAGCTTGCTGTGTGTGTGAGCAGAGGAAAGGCCATGTGAGGACAAAGCAACACAGTGGCCATCTGCAAGCCAGAAAGAGTGCCTGCGGCTAAAATCAAACCAGTTAGTACTTGATCCGGGACTTCCCAGCTTCTGGAACTATGAGAAAATTAATGTTGTTTAACCCACCCAATCTGTGGTACTTTGCTATGGCAGCCCAAACAGACTAATATACCCAGTTACATGCTGTCTAAAAGAATATACTGGTCAGGCAAGGTGGCTCATGCCTGTAATCCCAGCACTTGGGAGGTCAAGGTAGGCGGATCACCTGACCTCAGGAGTTTGAGACCAGCCTGGGAGACATGGCAAAACCCCATCTCTACAAAAAATTAGACGGTTGTGGTGGTGTACACCTGTGGTCCCAGCTACTTGGGAGGCTGAGGTGGGAGGATCACTTGAGCCCAGGAGGTCAAGGCTGCAGTGAGCCAAGATCATGCCACTGTACTCCAGCCTGGGTGACAGAGGGAGATCTGGCAAAAAAAAAAAAAAAAAAAAAAACAACTTCAAATATAATAATACAGGTAGGATAAAAGTAAGAACGGAAAAAAGTATACCATTGAAATGCCAATGAAAGGAAAACTGGAGTGACCATATTTAAGAACAGCCAAAGTAGACTTCAGAGCCAAAACTCATCCAGGATGATTAATGACATAAGGATACAAAAATTCACCAGCTGGGCACAGTGGCTCATGCCTGTAATCTCAGCACTTTGGGAGGCCAAGGTGGGCAGATCACTTGAGGCCAGGAGTTCGAGACCAGCCTGGCCAACACAGCGAACCCCTGTCTCTACTAAAATACAAAAATTAGCTGGGCATGGTGGCAGGCACCTGTAATCCCAGCTACCTGGGAGGCTGACGCAGGAGAATCACTTGAATCCAGGAAGCGGAGGTTGCAGTGAGCAAGATCACACCACTACACTCTGGCCTGGGTGACGGAGCAAGACTCCATCTCAAAACAAAAAAACATTAATTCACCAAAAAGATACAACACTCCTAAAAGTGTATGCCTCTAACAACAGAGCTTCAAAATATATGAAGGAAAACTGACAAAACTGACAGGAGAAATAGGCAAATCTGCAATAATAACTGTATACTCAATATTCCTTTCTTAGTAACTGATAAAACCAGTAGACAGAAAATCAGCAAGAATATAGAAGTAAACACCATCAACCAACTGTATGCAATTAAGATATACAAAACACTCCACCATAAAACAACAGAACAAACATACATTCTTTTCTTTGTTTTTTTTTTTTTTCTTTTTGGAGACGGAGTCTCACTCTGTCGTCCAGGCTGGAGTGCAGTGGTGTGATGTCAGTTCACCGGAACTTCCACCTCCCAGGTTCAAGTGATTCTCCTGCCTCAGCCTCCCGAGCAGCTGGGACTGCAGGTGCATGCCACCATGCCCAGCTAATTTTTTATATACATTCTTTTCAAGTGCACATGGCACATTCACCAAGAAAGACCATATCATGAGTCAGAAAACCAAATTTAACAAGTATAAAAGCATTGAAATCATGCAAAGTATAGTATGTTCTCAGATCATAATGCATTTTTTATAGTAATAGAAAGATAACAGAAAAATCTCTAGGAACTTGAAAATTAAACATTATTCTTCTGAATAATATGGTGAAACCCTGTCTCTACTAAAAATACAAAAATTAGCTGGGTATGGTGGAGGGGTGCCTGTGCAATCCCAGCTACTTGGGAGACTGAGGCAGGAGAATCACTTGAACCTGGGAGGCAGAAGTTGCAGTGAGCCGAGCAGCCTGGGTGACAAATAAGACTCTGTCTCAAAAAAAAAAAAAAAAAAAAAAGAAGAAGAAGAAGAAGGAAATTCTGCTATTTGTAACAACAGATGAACCTGGGGGATATTATGCTAAGTAAAATAAGCCAGGCACAGAAAAATAAATACTGTATGTGCTCACTCACATGCAGAAGCTTAAAAAGTTGTTCTCATAGAGGTAGAGAGTAGAACAGTGGTTACTAGAGGCAGGGAAGGGTTGGGGATGGGTAGCCCAAGATTGGTTAACGGATACAGAAGTACAGCTGGACAGGAAGATTAAGTTCTAGCATTCTACAGCACCATAGGGTGACCATAATTAACAGCAATTTAGGGTATATTTTCAAATAGCTAGGAAAGAAGATTTTGAATGTTCTCAATACAAAGAATAAATGACACTAATTATCTTGATTTGATAATTACACATTGTAGACATTTATCAAAACATCCCAGTGTACCCCATAAATATGTATAATTAGTATGTGTCAATTTAAAATAACAAGGCCAGGCACAGTGGCTCACAGCTATAATCCCAGCACTTCGGGAGGCCGAGACAGGCAGATTACCTGAGGTAAGGAGTTCAAGACCAGTCTGGCCAACATGGTGAAACCCGTCTCTACTAAAAATACAAAAATTAGCCAGGCATGGTGGCACATGCCTGTAGTCCCAGCTACTCAGGAGGCTAAGGCAGGGGAATTGCTTGAACCTGGGAGGTGGAGGTTGCAGTGAGCCAAGATCCCAAGACTGCACTCCAGCCTAGGCGACAGAATGAGATTCCATCTCAGAAAAAATTAAAAACTTAAATAATAAAATAATAAGAAAAAAAAGAAAGTCTCCTCAACAATTGGGGTTAGAACAATTGAAAATTCACAGGCAAAAGAATGAACCCCGACCTAATCCTCATACCTTACACAAAAATTAATGCAAAAGGGCTGGGAGCGGTGGCTCATGCCTGTAATCCCAGTACTTTGGGAAGCCGAGGCAGGTGAATCACCTGAGATCAGGAATTTGAAACCAGCTTGGCTAACATGGTGAAACCCCGTCTCTACTAAGAATATAAAAATTAGCTGGGTGTGGTGGCGCATGCCTGTAGTCCCAGCTATTCAGGAAACTAAAGTGGGAAAATCGCTTGAACCGGGGAGGTGGACGTTGCAGTGAGCCGAGATCGCCCTACTGCACTCCAGCCTGGGCAACAGAGCGAGACTCCATCTCAAAAAAAAAAAAAAAAAATTAATGCAAAAGGAATCATCTAAATGTAAAATCTAAAACTATAAAATTATAGAATAGGAGAAAATCTTCATGACCTAGGGTTAGGCAAAGTTCATAGACATGACACCAAGGGCATGATCCACAAATAAATGATTCATAAATTGGAAATTTTCCAAATTAAAAATTCTTGCTCTGCAAATAACATTATGAGAAGAAAAGGACAAGCAATACACTTGGAGAAAACATTTACAAACCATGTATCTGACTAAGGATACATAAAGAACTCTGAAAACTCAACAGTAAGAAAATCCAATTGAAAAATGGGCAGAATCTTTTGAACAGACACTCATCAAGAGGACAGACAAAAAGTAAATAAGCATATATAAAGATGTTTAACATCTTTAACCATTAAGGAAATGCAAATTAAAATCATTATGAGATAAATGACTAAATAAAAAATACTGACAATACAAAGTACTGACAAAAATATGGAACAACTGGACCTCATACATTGCTGGGAGAAATGAAAAATGGGTCAACCACTCTAGAAAATAATTTGGCAGATTCCTAAAAAGTTGAACATACCCTTACCATATGATCTAGTAATCCATTATGTACTCCACAGAAATGAAAACCTATGTTCACACAAAACCCTGTGCATGATTGTTTAAAGTAGCTCTACTCATAACTGCCAAAAACTGGAAATAACCCAAATGTCTTTCAACAGGTGAATGGATAAATACACTGTGGTACATTTATACCATGGACTACTATTCAGCAGTAACAAAGAAACAACTACTGACACACACAGCTTGGATAGATCGCCAGGGAATTATGCTGAGTGGAAACAAACAAACAAAAGAAACAATCTGAAAAAGTCACATACGGTATGATCCATTTATATCACATTCTTGAAATGACAAAATTCCCAAAATGGAGGATAGATTTGTAGCTGCCAAGAGTTTAGGAATGGGTATGGGGGAGGAAGGGCAGTGGCTGTGGCTATAAAGGACAACTTGAGGGATCCTTGCAATGATGGGGCTATTCTGTGCTTGACCGTATCAATGTCAATATCCTGATTTTGATATTGTACTATGGTTTTGCAGGATGTTGTCATTGGAGGAATCTAGGAAAAGTGTACACGGGATTTCTCTGTATTATTCTTTCAATTGCATGTAAATCAATCATCTCAAAAAGAAAAGGTTACATAACACACGACACCCCACTTACATGACATTCTTGAAAAGACAAAACTATAGTGACACAGAACAGACCTGTCACTGCCTGAGGTTACAGGTTGGGGAGGATATGACTATTAACAGAGTAGCATGAAGGAGTTTTTTGAGGTGATGAAACTACCATCTATCCTATAGATTAGTTATACCAATCTAACAGAAAAATCAATTACATTGTATGTTAAATTAAAAAGTAAAAATGTTTAAAGTGAAAGAAAAAGACGGTGGGCTGTAGGTATCTGAAAAATTTTTGTCTCTTGGACAAAAGAGAATTCAAAGTCCAACTAAGAAAATTCCTTCAGGAAAATCACTGGAAAGACAAGCAGGTTTCCTAAGCGATTTCATTCCCAAGTTACATTTTGGCATGATGTCTCCAGCTCACTGAGGAAAGCTGTAGGACATATCTGCAGGGGAAGCATTTATCACCAGGCTGTAGTTGAGGACAATTCCACTATGCACATGAAAACCCAGCAAAGAAATACCTTTAAACACAATTCCAGGCAACCTTGACTTCCCCTGAAGGCTCAGTGTGCTCTCTCCCTGATGAGTAAGGTGAGCCAAGGTACTGGTTATGTTTCCTTCTGGCTACCAGAAGGCTCAAAGAGAAACTGACAGCCCAACATTAATATCTGTTACACCCTAAGTCCTGTACACCTCTTCATTCTAGCTTGGCCTTGATCTGCTGTCTCTTATTTTGCCTGATCCTGATCCTTATTTACAAATACTTTCCTATTTTGTGGCAGGGATTTCCACATATTTCGTCACACCCACAGTAAAATAGAGGGATGAAAAACAGACAACATACTTACCTGGGGTTTGGCCATTTCCTGCTCTTCTTGGGAAAAAGCAGAGATGTGTGATAGCTGAGCTGGAACAAGTGGAGAAGAGCAGAGCATATGAAAATACCCCATCAGATTTTCAGTGCCCAGAATTAGCTGCCTAGCTATCCCCTTACACCAGCTGGCCATGAAACCACTCTCTGGAAGAGTTTGGACAACCATGTGGTTTTAACAGACTGTGTATTCTTCACTCTTCATGTGAACCTTGAACACAAAAGGTTTTATATACACATGTATTAAATTGTGTATGGACCCAGAAATTGTATTTCTAGGTATTTTCCTTAAGGAAATAATTTATCATTATGTATCATAATTTCTCTGTATCGTACCCACGTTTCAGCATTGATTTTAATAATGCCAAACTAAAGCGATCCTCTAAGACCCATAAGGGATTAATAATAACGAAATATAAAAGATAAAATGCTACAAAGCTGTTAAAAACGTTATATGGAGATGCATAGTATCTATGCACTCTGTGGTACATGTATCTCAACTAATCATTTTTTAAAGGTGTACAAAAAAAATTTAACCTAAATTAAACTTCTAAATGAAAACAAAGTAGGTTATAAAACTGCGGGAATCCATTTTAAAGCTATATGTTAAATGTTTAAAAGGGATACTCCTATACACACCAAAAATGTCTAACAATGGACGGGGGAGGAATTAGTTCCTTTTGATTTTCTTTTCCTCTATTTCTGAATTAATCTATAATTCAAATGTTATTTGTGAAATGCCAAAAACTACACTCTAAAACTATTACTCCAATTACATTTTAGGCCCATCTCCCTCAGACCCCGCATCTACCCCTCTTCCCAGGCCCCCAACTCTGGGTGAGGCCCAGGGTCAGGTGAGACCTTGCAGGTGCCTCTCCTTCCTCCTGCTCACCTCACCGGGGCCGCCTTGCCCAGGAGCTGGAAAAAAGGCCTTCAGGTGCAGGTTCACTTCGGCTGGAGCATTCACACCAGACCCCCACCTCGGGGCTTGGGCAAGGGGAGAGGGCAGAGGGAGGAGCGGGGGCGTGTCTAAGAGGGGCCTGAGGGATGCGCATGAACCCTTAGCGCAGGTCACTGTGCTGGAAAATGTGTAAAAGTCAAAGTTTAATAAGCCCCATTCAATCCTGCTTAGCCCCCATAACTTTGTTCACCAGCAAGCCCCTAGAACCTCGTCCACTGACCTCTCGGTCCCCCATCACTCAACCCACAACCCCCAACCCCCACTTCACTCATCCCGCAGAACTCCCCATCACTCAGCCCAAGACCCCTAGCACTTGCCCACTCAACCTCACTCTTTCGACAACAGATTTTCTGCTCGCTGAGAAGACCGTTACAAAACCTGGCCCCAACAAGCACTTCCGCTTCGGGACCGACTCTTTGGCACCGCAGCCTAGAGGGCTGCAGCGGTCGGTTCTGCGCACGCTCAGTGGAGCCTTTGAGACGCCCATCCGCCAATAGTCAACATGGGGCCGCGGCGCAGGCGCAGAGGGGAAGGTAGCTGTGCTGGTGACGTCACTGCTTGAAGCGAGATGGCCTAGCCCACCGTGTCTTTTCGCTTCTGGGACGATATCGCTGAGCGGGTGTTTACTTAGTTCTGCAGAGGCCAGCCTTCCTAAGACTTCAGACACCGATTTTCTTATGGCAGGGCGGGGAGGGGGAGGTGAGCAACTAAGGAAAAGATTCTCAGCAGGCGGCAATTTCTCACTTTGAACCTGGAGGGCAGCAACAGGGTTGCAGGTATAAATGAACGGGAAGACAGGGTGCGTGGCTAGATTGCTCTGCGTGCACAGAGTAGGAGGTAGCGAAAAGCCACAGGCTTCATCCAGTGGCCAGAACTGGGAGTTTACGTTGTAGCGTTTGAAGCACGGTAGGTGGGTATGCACACAAACAAGCTGAAAAATAAACGGCGATGTGAGACGCACGCACCAGGGGTGAAGAGGTGTATTAAGTGGTGGCTAACACGTTGCTTTTTCTGGAGTAGACGGCGTCAGTGTGTTGGGAGTGTAGTGGGTGTAGGCAGGGGCCAGGTGCTTTAGGACCTCCTTGGCCAGGGAGCTCATATTTCATTCTGGACATAATGGGAAACCGTAAGAAGGATCCGATTTGTAAAGACCAGTCTGAAGCAATCTAGCATTATATACTAACGTTAAAAATACACATATGTTGAGCTGGGTGCGGTGGCACGCGCCTGTAATCCCAGCACTTTGGGAGGCCTAGATAGGCGGATCACCTAAGGTCAGAAGTTCAAGACCAGCCTGGCCAACATGGTGAAATGCCGTCACTACTAAAAATACCAAAGATTAGCCAGGCATAGTAGCATGCGCCTGTGATCCCAGCTACTCAGGAAGCTGAGGGACGAGAATCGCTTAGACTCAGGAGGTGGAGTTTGCAGTGAGCGGAGATCACACCACTTCACTCTAATCTGGGCGACACAGTGAGACTGCACCTCGAAAAAAAAAAAGGAAAGCATCCTATCAAACAAGACAAAGAAAGCAAGCAAGAAGGAACTCACATCTCTTGCTCCCTGATGCATCAGCACCTCCTCGGTATATGACTTATCCACTCTCTCAATGCATTAGGAGGTAGAAAATAGCAAGGGCTGGACCTTTAGGGCCCGTCACAGTCTCACCCCTAGGCATCATCCCCAACCACCTTGTACACACACACCTACACAAAGGAGGAAATCCTTTAGGATTGGTGGGATTGGGGGGGGCAGATGAGCCAGTGATACAGCCCCTCAGAAACTATCCCAGGGCCCACAGTGTGCATGCACAAGCTATGAGGCTAGCTTTGCTGCTGCAGAGCCAGGACCTGCACTCTGTCCTGGACATCCTCTACCATCAGTCCCTACAGGTGTGATCTCCTCATACAGTAGCCTAAGCAGCAGGTGGCTAGGTGAAGGAGTGTGAGAAGCTGACAGGTGGCTGGTCCCACCACAGAGTCTGCACGATATGACACTCTCACCCAAAGACAATGAGAGAGCCCCCACGTGGCTGGTGAGTTATCATTACAGTTGCCCTTAAGATACATTTTATCAAGACCACAAAAGTCTTGCCAATTGTGAGCAGTCATTTTGGACCAGAGCCAGCAGGTGAAGTTGACAGAGCAACAGCACAGAAGGAGCCAGGTCTTTGGTGACCTTGGAGCCACAATACCAGCCCTGGATTACCTGCCTCCAAAGAGAAATCCACTTCCCTCCTCTTGAAGCTACTGGTGTTTGTGGTGGGGTTGGCGTGTGCAGCCAAACCAAATCCTGAGCAATCCATCAGACTTTTCTGTGTTGACCAATGTGAGTATCAGCAAACAGGAGACACATGGGTCTGGTGGGCGAGGGGCATGAATAATGGTGACTGATGGGCAAATTGGGAGCGAATGGGGGCAAAGAGAGGCAAAGGGCAATGGAATGGAGGTGAATGAGCACCACTGTGGTGTGAATGTGGGTCGAAATGAGGGAATGACTATGCATTCAATTATGAATGAATTTGAGATTATGATGAGATTAAGTAAATGATTGGAAATGAGCCACAATCTAAGCAGAAAAAAGGTGAAAGTGGGAGCAGACTCTGCATGAATAGGACAACTAAAGAGGGTAAATGTGAGTGGGGAGGTCATATGAATACTAAGGATTAGAGTGTGAAGGAATGGTGGTTTTATGAGGCACAAGATGAATGAAGAGGGGGAATTTAGGTATACAGTCAGAGTGAATGGGGGTAATGTAGGACAGAAAGAGAAGAATAGGGTGCGGGAGGGACAGAATAAAAGAGTGGAGATGGATACGTGGTAGAATGTGAAGCAGGCCGAGTTTGAGTGCGGATGCTATGAGGGAGGGTGACTAGAGATGACTGGGATTAGATGAGGGTAATACAGGGTAGTCTAGCCCAGGAACGTGGGGGATACGGGGATCCCAGTGGGAATCGGCAAATGTGAATGAGCTGAAGAGTGCGCGTGAATGGAGGTGATATTGGGCAGAGTGAGAGGGAATGAAAGTGAAGAGCAGAGGGTGGCTGAAGGTGGGTATTGCGAGGCAGAGAGTAGATGAAGGCAACGTGGCCTAGGGTGAGTAAAGCGAGGAAACACGGGGAGCCCGATGTGAGCAAAAGTAACGAATTTGAGGCATAGTGTGACAGAATGCGAGTACTGGGAGGCGGAATGGCAGGCATGAATCAGGAGCAGAGTATGAGCAAGAAGAGGGTGATAGGCGTTACAATGGGAAAAGATTTAAACGAATGAGGCAGTGAGAGGCAGAGTGAGAGTAAATGGAGACAATGAAGAGAAAACTCAGAAAGAACAGTGACCAAACATAGACTAAGTATATGTGGGTAACTTGAGTTAGTGTTTGGGAGTAATAGCGACAGAGCTCCAGGAAATGGGGGTGTTCCGGGGACAGCATCTGAGAGAATAGAGGTGAAGGAGGGGGCAGAAAGGGAGTGAATGGGGGAGTTAACAAGGCCCCAAGTCAAAGAACGAAGCTGAAGGCTGGGCCAGATGTGAGTAAGCGGGAGTCATTTGATGCAGAGTCAGGAAATAGAGGTGAAGATAGGAAATGAGTCTGAGTGAGAGTGAGTGGGATGAAGAAGGAATATGACATGAGAGAATTTGGGTAATGCTAAGTAGACAGGGAATTGCGATAATATGAGGCCCGGTGTGAGTGAATATAAGTGGCTGAGAGGCAGTGTAAGTGAATGCAGGAACAAAAGACAGAATGAGAATGAAGGCGAAACAGCAGTCAAGCATAAGAATCGGTATGTAATATGCCATTTGTAATATGAAATGTGGGGCACATTCCAGTAAATTAGGATGGAACAGCACTTTAAGTGCAGAGAGGTGAACAAGCTACCAAGGATGAGTGCTATGGTTTGAAGGTGTCCCTTCCAAAATTCATATGTCAGAGATTTCATCCCCAATGCAACAGGGTTGGGAGGTGGGGCCTTTAATTTCCAGTGCAACAGTGTTGGGAGGCACTTAGGTTTCTGTGTTCCATGTTCCAGAATCTATGACTTAGACATTTGCTCATAGAGCCCAGAGTTCCAGATCGCCCCTAATTCCAACACCACAGGGTGAGTCTGAAGCGAGTCACCTGGGAGGGCTTACAGGTGCCATAATGCAGGCCTGGGGCACTGTGGTAGTGACCTTGGCCATACTGATGGTTGTCACTGTGGATGCCAAGATCTATGAACGCTGTGAGCTGGCTGCAAGACTGGACAGGGCAGGGCTGAACGGCTACAAAGGCTACAGTGTTGGAGACTGTGAGAATCCAGCTGCCCCAAATCCTGCCTATACCCTAAGCTACTCACCACATTCAGACCCAGGCCCCCCCTTGTCCTTTATCACCTCTCCAGGTCAGGGCATGATCCCTTCAGTCACTCACTCACTGACTGTGCTAAGTAGTTTAACTAACTCTAATGTCACCACCATTATTGCCTTCACAACCATCACCTCCATCTCTGCCGTCAACACGATCACTACAATCAATATCATCACTGCTGTTACCACCATGAATACCATCACTACCGCCATCACTGATCTCTCACCAGAATCACCAACATCACCACACCAAACCGAGATCACCACCCTCACAACTGAGATGACAACCATCCCTGTCCTCCCCCGATCCTATCCTTCCCTATTCCCAGGCTCTATACCTATTTCTTGCCTCTCTTCTCCCTACCCCAGGGCTGTGTATGGCTCACTATGAGAGTGGCTTTGACACCGCCTTCGTGGACCACAATCCTGATGGCAGCAGTGAATATGGCATTTTCCAGCTGAATTCTGCCTGGTGGTGTGACAATGGCATTACACCCACCAAGAACCTCTGCCACATGGATTGTCATGGTAAGTCAGCACTGGGGACACACTGAAGCCCTGCCGGGCCCTACTCTCCCACACATGGAGGACAAGGTTGTTTAAGCCATAATCTCCTGCAACAAGAGAAAAATGATGAGAGAAGGAGAAAAGTTGCCTAAGCTGTTAGAGACACCATCCTGTATCCCTACCCCAGACTATACTGAGGGGTTGTTTAGGACAGAAGAGCTCAGAGCTCCCAATTCTCACACAGAGTGGACACTGCGGTTTTCTTAGACTCAGGAAGTAGGAAACTTACCTCCATGTGGAATAGAGACAGAGACTGTCCTAATTTGGGGTTGAGGTTACCCAGGCCCTGAGGAAAGAAGCAGATGTGTTGTTCTAGAGACAGAAACAGATCACCTTCATGCAGAAATGACAGAACCTTCCAGATAAGACTGGTGTTGCTGAGGACAAAATAGAATAGCAATTAACGTTGTTCAGTGTTGGCCAAAATGGTGGCTGAGGTTGTCCAAGACAGGAAAAAATGGAGACTGAAGTTATTTAGGGCCAGCTCAAATAGAGGCTGGAGTTGTCCAGGACCAGATAGCATGGATGTTGGGGTTACTCATGACTAGACAACATGACAAGATCATCCAGGATCAATCAACATGAGTTAAGGTTGTACAGAACCAGCTAACATGGTGATTGAGATCATTCATAACCAGCTGACAAGAGAATCTATGTCATCTGGAATCAGCCAACATTGTGGTTGAGGTTCTTCACGCCCCAAGGAACCCAAAACCTCTGGGCCCTCCATTCACTGTTACCCTATCCCCAATGCATCAGATCACCATGTCCCTTTCTTTGCCTTCAGACCTGCTCAATCGCCATATTCTGGATGACATCATGTGTGCCAAGCAGATCGTGTCCTCACAGAACGGGCTGTCTGCCTGGTAAGTTCATGGGGATGGCCTGGACCATGGGCAGCCAGGGATAGTGTCACTGCCACCCCATCAACCTGTCCACTTCATCCTCTCTCTTTTCTTTCATTTCCCAGGACTTCTTGGAGGCGGCACTGTTCTGGCCATGATTTATCTGAATGGCTCAAGGGGTGTGCTATGCAAGTGAAAATTGACCCAAAAAATTATCCGTGACTCAGATTCGAAGACACAGATTTTATTTCCCTTTCATTCCTTTCTCTTGTGCATTTAATAAAGGATATTATCTATAAACAATGCAAAAGATGCTCTGATGCCTGACTCTCTTCATTTATTCAATACATGGAGGTACCCTCATTCCATCACTTCCTCCATACATTCAAAGCTCTAATTAAGAAATACCAGATCACTCACGGTGGGGCAGGAAGGAATGGCAGTGTGGTGAATCAAGAGCATATGTTCTCCTGGGTTCAAAAACCATCTCTACCACCTACTAGCTGTGTTGCCTTGGAAGAGATACTGAATTTCTCTGTGCCTCAGTTTCCTCATGTGTTAAATAAGGATGATAATGATAGTAACTACTTGATGGGGTTATTGGAAGGATTAAATGAATTAATATTTGCAAAATGCATGAAGTGCTTGGTACATAAGACAGTTATAGGTTTGGAGATAGAGGAGTGGGAAGGGAGAGATGAAAATTGGCTTCCCTTAAAAAGAATCACTCTCAGTTCAGGTCACTACAGGGTCTTTATTTAAGGCAGATGCAGTCTCTTCAGGGAAGAATGAATCCAATAGGATTGTGCTTACACAGAAAGCTCAGTGGGAATTAGGAGTTAAAGGTACATTTTTCCCCACATCCTCCCACATAACACCATTCTCCCACTCCCCCACACCCTCTTTCATGATCAAAGTCTGAAGTTTCAAGTGACAGAGTAGGAATGTAGGCAAAACATTCAGTGGACACACACAGTAATGATTTCTTCTTACAGAATGCCTGAGTTTCAGTTCGTGTCTTGAGCAGACAATTTAGGAATTTAAACTTGCCGTTCTTTGCAATGGCCAGCACTTTTGGAAGCAGCCACTCCCATAAGGAAGCAGTCCCTCATGTTCTTTGTACTCTTTGGTTGGGGTGGTTACTCAAGTACCTGAGGCCTTGAAGTGTTCATTTCAACCAAGATAGTCACAGATGATCATGAAAACAGCTAGCTGCCACCACATGCCAAGGAATGCTGGAGCCCCCCTTCCTTACTGCCAGCTGGATTTCTCCTACCTTCAGCCCCATCCAGCCTAGGTAATCAAATCTCACATCTCCCTGTGGGTCCATAAAGGGTGCCAGCATTTTGTGTACTGATTTCTTATTGTTTTTTTGGTTTTGTTTCGTTTTGTTTTTTGAGACAGAGTCTCACTCTGTCACCCAGGCTGGAGTGCAGTGGCTCACTGCAACCTCCACCTCCCAGGTTCAACCGATTCTCCTGCCTCAGCCTCCCGAGTAGCTGGGATTACAAGTGCCCACTACCACGCTCAGCTAATTTTTGTATGTTTAGTAGAGACGGGGTTTTACCATGCTGGGCAGGCTGGTTTTGAACTCCTGGCCTCAGGCGATCCACCCACTTCAGCCTCCCAAAGTGCTGTGATTACAGGCGTGAGCCACCACACCCAGCCTAAAACATATTTTTAATTATTATTCCTTTAGTTGCTATCTTTAAATCTGTAACTTCCTATCATTTGATAAACCCTTTTTTTCTTGTATGGCACTTAGTCTCCATTATGACAAAATAGAGATTCTTAATAATAGTAGATTTTATTAATTTTTCTATGAGAGTTTGGTAGTAAACCTGGAGACATATTTTCCATGTATCATGTCCAAGGACTATTCTTACTTAATTAATTTAATTGGGTTTCCCTTAATACCTGTGCTTAGATGTATGGTGAGGTTTGCCTTCCAACTGACAGCCCTTATATCTTCAAGGCCTCAAAAGGCACCTCTCTAGCTGGTCATCAGCTTGCCAGACTTCTAGAAAGAAGAATAATAAACCACACTCTACCCTGTGAATACAGCTTTGTCAGAAGCAGGCTTCTGGTGTGATTGATGTTTCTTTCAAGTTTACATACCAGTCAGAAAGAAATTCCATGTACATTTCTTTCCTACATTCTGAGCTTGAGGAAAAAAAAAAAAAAGTTGCTCTAATAGAAATTGGAATGGGAAAGTAAAGTAAATATAAGTGACTTTGATTGTTTAAGAAAAATACTTTAGGCCAGGCGTGGTGTCTCATGCCTATAATCCCAGCATTTGGGGAGGCCAAGTCAGGCAGATCACCTGAGGTCGGGAGTTCAAGACCAGCCTGACCAACATGGAGAAACCCCGTCTCTACTAAAAATACAAAATTAGCTGGGTGTTGTGGCACATGCCTGTAATCCCAGCCTCTCAGGAGGAACCCAGGAGGCAGAGGTTTCAGTGAGCTGTGATCGTGCACTCCAGCCTGGGCAATAAGAGCAAAACTCTATCTCAAAATAAAAAAAAAAGAAAAATATTTTAAAATTGGAGAGAGCCTGGGTACAGTGGCTCATGCCTCTAATCCAAGCACTTTGGGAGGCCAAGGTGGGTGGATCATTTGAAGTCAGGAGTTCGAGACCAGCCTGGCCAATGTGACAAAACCCTGTCTCTACTAATAATACAAAAAAAAAAAAAAAAAAATTAGCCAGGCGTGGTGGCATGTACCTGTAATCCCAGCTACTCGGGAGGCTGAGGCATGAGAATCATTTTAACCCAGGAGGCAGAGGTTGCAGTCATCTGAGATTATACCACTGCACTCCAGCCCGGGCGACAGAGTGAAACTGTGTCTCAAAAATACATACATAAATAAAAATAAAATTGGGGCGAGAAGGTAAAAATAGTTTTAGGGAGCCATGAGCAGGGGAAGGGGAGACTAGAAGGGTAGCAGATCCAGGATTTGGAGGGAGAAGGACTCAACTAGAATGCAAAGAGCCTTTTAGGAAAGCTGGAAACAATTGAGGTGACCAACAGAATAAGCAGAAGGATGAGGCCAGATTGTGGTGAGGCTAGCTCTTTACCATCTCACTCCAACATCACTGTGAGACAATAGTTCACAAAACTAACAATTCACAGTTAGCAACAAAAGTTCATATCCTTTAAGAAGATATTTCTGAGCTTTCAAAGATGTCCAGCCCTCACTGACCCACTGCAGTTTCCTTCTCATCACATCTCATCTGCTCATTTCTTTCTTTCTCTCTTTTTTTTTTCATTTTTTTTTTTAGACAGGGTCTCTGTCACCCAGGCTAAAGTGCAGAGGTGCAATCTCGGTTCACTGCAACCTCCGCCTCCCAGGTTCAAGCGATTCTCGTGCCTCTGCCTCCCGAGAAGCTGGGACTACAGGTGTGGCCACCACACCTGGCTAATTTTTGCAATTTTAGTAGAGACAGGGTTTCCCCCATGTCAGCCAGGCTGGTCTCAAACTCCTGACCTCAAGTAATCCACCCACCTCAGCTTTCCAAAGTGCTGGGATTACAGACGTGAGCCACTGTGCCTGGCCTGCTCATTTCCTTCTTATCTGTACAACTCAAACTTAGGACTTCTCTCTCTGTGATCCAAAGTCCTCCCTCCTCCAAAAAGGCAATCACATCTGGTTTGGTCACAGGATACCCTGTAACGGAAAATGATACAAGGCTTGAGCATGTCTGTGTGGGCTTTGGGACCTTAAAAAGTTAGGAAGGTACATATTCATGAGGGGTAAATTTCACACGGGGAGATTAAAATACAAACACCTTGTTCAGTCTGAAAGGAAATAAGAATCTTTAATCCCTAGAACCTGAGGTCAAAATATTGAAGCACATCAGAGATGGAAAGTTATTCTACTGGATGTACCATGCATTACTCAGGGAAGCCATCCTCACCCTCAGAGACCAGACGGCTATAGTTCTGTAGCATCCCATCTTTATATCTCTCTATAGTTCTCCAGCATCACAGGGTTCTCTGAGGAGAATCCAGTCAATTTCACTGCTCCTGGGTGAAATCCACAGCCACATCCTCAAATGACATGATCCTTGTAATTGCATGCTTCTACTCAATTGGTTGGATAAAAATTAAAGTGATAATACTTTTTTAAATAAAGGGAATATTATTCAGAGGAAAGCTACTCTTTAATCATTTCAAAAAGGCCTTTTCTGAGATATTTGCCATACCTATATATAGCAAAGGACTTTTATACTAAGGAGACTATAAAGAACTCCTACAAATAATAAGATAAAGATAGATGGATAATCCAATAGAAAAACCAGAAGAAAAGATTTCAACAGATAATTCACAAAAGAGGATATCCAAATGGCCGATAAACATATGAAAAGGTGCTCACCATCATTAGTCATCAGAGAAAGGCAAACTTAAACCACAACTAGATATCACTACATGTCAACAGAAAACCAAAAATATGACCAACAACCTTCAGCTTTCCTTTGAGATGAAGTCTCACTCTGTCGCCCAGGCTGGAGTGCAGTGGCATGATCTCAGCTCACTGCAACCTCCGCCTCCCACGTTCAAGCGATTCTCCTGCCTCAGCCTCCTGCGTAGCTGAGATTACAGGCACACGCCACCACGACCGGCTAATTTTTGTATTTTCAGTTGAGACAGGGTTTCACCATATTGGTCAAACTGGTCCCGAACTCCTGATCTCGTGATCCACCTGCCTAAGCCTCTCAAAGTGCTGGGATTACAGGCATGAGCCACAGCACCCAGCCTAATTTTTGCATTTTTAGTAGAGATGGGGTTTCACCATGTTGGCCAGGCTGGTCTCGAACTCCTGACCTCAGGTGATCCGCCCACCTCGGCCTCCCAACGTGCTAGGATTACAGGCGTGAGCTACCACACCTGGCCTGGCTCTTCGCTATTTGAGTCCTTCTTCCATCTTCCCCTAAATCCTGGATCTGCTACCCTTCCAATCTCCTTCCAAATATTGGCAGGACGTAGAGCAACTGAAGCTGTCATACATTGTTGGTGGAAGTAAAATGCTGTAGGCACTTAACAGATTGGTAGAATCTACTAAAGCTGAACATCTAACTTAACATCTAAGTTAGTTTATCTAACTTATCTCATCTGCAAGAAGTAAATGATACACCTAACCTAGGATCCAGCAATTCCACTCAGGTATATAACCAATGGAAATGCACACATATGTTCACCAAGACATGCACAAGAATATTCATAGACTCATTATTTGTAATAGCTAAAATGGAATATCCACCAGCAGGGGAATGGATTAACCATTGTGATATATTTATACAATGGAATAGTGAATAGTGTGAAAAAAGAACAAACTACTGACACATGAAATAACAAGGATGGATCTCAAAAACATTATGGTAAGTAAAAGAAGCCAGACCCAAAAGAATAATAATGTATGATTCCATTTATATGACATTTAAGAACTGGCAAAAATAAGCTATGGTGATAAAAATCAGAAAGTCCTTAGCCATAAATCAAGAGATAGTGATTGGAAGTGGCATGATGAAGGTTTCTGGGTGGCTTGTCATTTGCTGCTTTTGATCCAGGTACGGGTTACAAAGGTGTTTTCACTTGGCAGAATTTCATTAAACTGTATATTTTATACATTTTCCTCTGTATGTTCTGCTTCAATTAAAAGTCTGACCCAAAAGATTTTTATCTAAGTTAGTTTTCCATAAAAGGTTTTTAAAAAACAGTAAAAGGGCCGGGCACGGTGGCTCACACCTGTAATCCCAGCACTTTGGGAGACCGAGGCTGGCAAATCACATGAGGCCAGGAGTTCGAAACCAGCCTGGCCAACATGGTGAAACCCCATCTCTACTAAAAATACAAAAATTAGCTAGGCGTGTTGGCACGTGCCTATAATCCCAGCTACTCGGGAGGCTGAGGCAGAAGAATCGCTTGAACCTGAAGGCACAAGTTGCAGTGAGCCAATATCACGCCACTGCACTCCAGCCTAGGCAACAGAGCGAGACTCTGTCTCAAAAATAAAATAAAAAAAATGCCAGGCATGGTGGCTCACACTTGTAATCCCAGCACTTTTGGGAGGCTGAGGCAGGTGGATCACCTGAAGTCAGAAGTTCAAGATCTGCCTGCTCAACATGGTGACACCCCGTCTCTACCAAAAATCCAAAAAATATTAGCTGGGCGTGGTGGCTCATGCCTGTAATCCCAGCTACTTTGGAGGCTGAGGCAGGAGAATCGCTTGAACCCGAGAGGCAGAGATTGCAGTGACCCAAGATTGCCATTGCATTCCAGCCTGGGCAACAGAGCGAGACTCTGTCTCAAAAAAAAAAGTAAGAGAAAGATTTAAAAATCCCACAGGAAAAAGAGTAGCATATGTGAAAGAATGATTCACAAAAGAAATATAAAAAGAAAAAAATATTAAAAGATACTCAGCCTCATTGACAAACACACACAAAAGAAATGAGATATTTTCAACTTTCAAATGGCAAGGATTAAAACCATGACAAAAAGATTAGAAAGGGTATTTTCATTCATTATTAGTGGAGGGTGTCAACTTGCACTAACGTTTCAAAAGGCAATTTGGCAATGTCTATGAAAGTTCAAAACATGCCCACCTTTTGAACCAGATATTCTGGAAATGCTCACCACTGTGTACAAAGAGAGATGACAAGATAAAAAATAACAGATGCTACTGAGGTTGTAGAGAAAAAAGGGAATGCTTATACATTGTTGGTGGGAATGTAAATTAATTCAACCATTGTGAGAAGCAGTGTGATGATTCCCCAAAGAGCTAAAAGAGAATTACCACTCAACCCAGCAATCCCATTACTGGGCATATATCCAAAGGAACATACATTGTTCTACCATAAAGATGCATGCATGCATATGTTCATTGCAGCACTATTCAAAATAGCAAAGACATGGAATCAGCCTAAATGCCCATTAATGATAGACTGGATAAGAAAATGTGGCACATATATACCACGGAATACTATGCAGCCATCAAAAAGAACAAGATCAGCCCAGGCGCAGTGGCTCACACCTATAATGCAAGCACTTTGAGAGGCTGAGGTGGGAGGACCATGTGGGCCCAGGAGTTCAAGAACAGTCTGGACAACATAGCAAGACTGCTTCTCTACAAAAAATAATAACAATTTTAAAAAGAACAAGATCGTGTCCTACGCAGCAACACGAATAGAGCTGGAGGCCAGTATCCTTAACAAACTAACACAGACCAAACCAAATACACCATGTTCTCACTTATAAGTGGGAGCTAAATGACGAGAGCTTCATGGACACAAAGAGGGGAACAACAGACACTGGGGCCTACTCGAGGGTGGAGGGTGGGAGGAGGGAGAGGATCAGAAAAAATAACTATTGGGTATTAGGCTTAGTACCTTGGTGACGAAATAATCTGTACAACAAACCCCCGTAACACGAGTTTACCTACATAACAAAACTGCACATGTATCCCTGAAGCTAAAATAAAAGTTGAAGAAAAAGATGATAAGGGAGATTACTGCCACACTGTAGCAGAAATTACACAAAAGTCCTTCAATATGGGGCCGATTAATAAATCATGGTACATGCATACAAGAAAAAAATGCATCTCTTAAAAATATCTCTATGTCCTGATACTGAAATACCTTCCATCAACAAGTGTACATTGAGTAGGAGCTATCCCAGCTATGCCAGTGAGCAGCTGTGCAAGCCCATGTCATTTGCTTATCCACTCTGGTACTCAGCTTCCTTATCTGTAAGAAGTAGATAAAAATAGTACCTACTTGCCAAGGTTATTGTGAGAATTAAAAGTGATCATGCATATATAATGTTTAGTACGGTGTCAGGCCCAGTGTGAGCTCACTACATGTCGGCTCCTGTTGTGTCACTTTTATTATCATTATCTTCATTTATATTATCATTATCATTACTACTATGACCATTATTGATATTATTCTGGAAAGGGAAAACAGAATTGCAAACCAGTTTTACATAATGAGCAGATTTTAGCAAAAGGAAGACATTTACATACGCATATACTTATATGCGTATGTAAACATAAAGAGAAAGAACAAGGGGGACAGAGAGGTATATAGGTGGAAATTAACCAAATTTATCAGAAATTGATTATCTGGAATGAGTGGTGATATGAGATTATGAGTTAATTTCCCCTTTTAGATTGTATATTCCTCAAGAGTTTGGATTTTTGGTGTGCCACTTCTATAGGAAGAGAAAAAATGACAAAATAATATAGACTTTCTTAAAAAGGGCAGAAGGGAAAGTACTGAAAATGCTTAGGGACATCATGAATTTTGAGCTTAGAAAGGAAAAGGGCAGACCTTTGGGTTGCTCAGTCTGTACTGAAACCCCAGGTGAGGAAAAACTACATATAGATCAGAAAAGAATTTGAAGGACATGGGGTTTACTGATTCTTCCTCATGATCAAGGTTTTATACATATATTGAGCCAGAACTTAAGAGTTATTTGTGTAGACATGGCTTTGATTTCCTGAAGAGTCACATCTTTTTAGTTCTGTTTTAGCAGGACACCTTTGGTTGACATGAAGACATATTTTAAGTCACAGCAGAGCAATCCTATCCTTGTATTTATCACAAAATTGCTGATGAGGACTTGGCTGACGCATCAGAGAACTGTCTTATTAAGGAAATACTTGCTTCTGAGGAATTGACTTACTTTCTCTGTCTGGGTGAGATAAATAAAGCAAATGAGTTTTTTTCCATCTATGTTGTGGCTTCTAGGAAGTTCAGAACAATAACTGTAGCTCAACATAATTATGTAGAATCCTACGATCTACATATAGACAGTTCGATCTGGCCCTGGTTTTGCTCTACTGCCCTATTCCTTTTTATCGGTTTATATGTATCCATTTTATGGTATTAATAATAGTATAATAATATTATTAAATTCATATATAAGACTTACGTATGTGCTAGGCATTGCTGTAAACACTTATATTGACTCAATTGATCTACACAACCATACAAGGTAGGTATTATTATTATTAATCATTATCATTAGCATCATCATCCCCATTTTACAGTTAGGGAAACTAAGGTACAAAGAGGTTAAATAACAACTCTGCCCTCAGACCACCAGCCCTCTCACTTCCGTTCTATGTGAACTCTGCCCCTCCTCACGCCCTGCTCTGATGTTAAGATCCGAATTGTTATTCGGGCAAGGTCCTCGTGTGTTTCCAAAATCAGTCACAACTTCCTCCGACAGCCACCTGTTTCCGACCTTTACCCTATGTTAGGTACTGCAGGTCACTATACTTACTCATGCGCAGTAACCGTTCCTAAAGCCGTCAACGCTAACGGCCAAAGTTGTTTTGTGGTTTTCTTTAATTTAAGGATTAAAAAAAAATTTAATTGTACACATTTATGGGGTGCAGAAGGTGATATTTCAATACATGCATACAATGTGTAATGATCAAATCAGGGTAAATAGCATGTGCGTCACCTCAAATATTTATCATTTCTTTGTGTTGGGAATATTCAAAATCCTCTCTCCTAGGTATTTGAAAATATACAACAAATTATTGCTAACTATAGTCATCGAACAGTGCTATACAACACCAGAAGTTTTTTGTTCCTTTGCTGCAGTGATTGTACGTCTTTGGCTGGCAAGAAAAATGGCCTTGCCAGTAAACTAGCTTGTCAAGGGAGCGGGCACCTTTACAGCCCTTACCATTCCGTACAAGAGAGTAATATGCCTCTTAAAGTTTGGAAAAGATAGAAACTCCGAGAGGACTTTGAAAACTTGGCTATAAAACTAGGGACCTTTGTGCGCGTGTTTGGGGAGTTTCAAGAGAACGGATATGCAAAAATGCAGAGTTCAGGACCACAGACACCCCCCCCCCGCTGGGAGATACCATTGCGGAGATGGGGGAGGCCTGAAATGGTACGGACCTCCCCTGGGAACTATTACAGGGAAGAAGGGATGCAGAGTTGGTGATAATACATTCCTCTACCGGCCAGTATCACTAGGGAGAAGGGGGAGAACGTGTGACGCTGGTAGTCCTCTCAAGAAAATAACAGTAGGGGAGATAGATACTATTAAGCTAGCCGTGGGGAAGGCTCAGGTTGGTACAGTCCGCCTTGGGAGATACCACTGGTGCAAATAAGGAGGTGTGGTACAATCTGTCCTTGGAGAAAGAAACGTGAAGAAAGTGACACTGGTAAACATAGGCGCAGGGAGACTTAGAGACAGAATCCCAGGGATAAAGGGGCCCGGGTGAGGTGGAATCTTAGTCGGAGACTAGGTAAGAAGCCAGGCAAATCTGGTGGTGACCCCGCCAGGCCTACATTCCATCGACCTCCTGGGAACCTGTTGCAGAGAGATTTGAGAGGGTGGAGATTCCAGGGACCCAGTCCTATGGGCGCCCCCTGAGGCCTAGGGGAATAAACAGGAGACAGACAGTGATCAGGTGGCGGACCTCAACCACTCTGCCCTATTAATCACATTCTACCAATTGATCACCTGAAAGAAAATGCACAGGTGAGCCCTTTCAGGCTATTGCAATAGGGAAAACTTTCATTAATGAGGAACATCCCAAAGACAAGGAAGGAGACCTCTGGTTGTATAGAGGCAGGTAAGCAAAAGAGTCATCCTTGAGTCATCAGGACAGATAGAGATAGGTCTTATCTCAGAATATGCAAATACATTAG
This sequence comes from Ateles fusciceps, assembly GCA_036589455.1. Lineage (NCBI taxonomy): Eukaryota > Metazoa > Chordata > Mammalia > Primates > Atelidae > Ateles > Ateles fusciceps. Next base: position 706,902 of record JAZHEH010002806.1, on the reverse strand, counting down.
GGACTACTATGGACTGAATTGCGCCCATCCCCCCAAAAAGTTCATAAGTTGAAACCCAAACTCTTAATGTGATGGTATTTGAGGATGGACCTTTGGGAGGTAATGAAGGCTATATGAGGTCATGCGATGGGGCCTTGGTCTAATGGGATTAGTGCCCTTATATAAACAGACGTCCGAGAGCTTGCTGTCTCCATTTGCACAAAAAAGAGGTGATGTGAGAACACAGTAAGAAGCCAGTTGTCTGCAAGCCTTATGGCTTTTTTATAGAGAGCCCTCACCAAGAACCAAATCAGCTGTCCCCTTCATCTTGGACTTCTTCCAGCCTCCAGAACTATGCCAAATAAACTTCTGGTTTAACCCATCCAGCCTGTAGCATTTTGTTATGGCAGCCCAAGAAGGTAATCCAGGGACTTTTGCAGTTAGCCCTTTGCTGGAACACCAAAGGGAGGCGAGGGTGGTGAGAATTTCATAACCATGACTGCTTTCCAGGAGCACAGGACCCACTCAGATATAAAGTAACACCGTCACCCCCCTTCCAGCTCACTCTGCCCCTCATGACTCCCATTCCTTCCCACTCTACCAATCATTCACATCTATTCTCTCCCACGGTGCCCCCAATTTCCCCCCATTCAGTCACACTGCTATTTGCTTTCATTCATTCTGCCTTATGGCCACCATTCACGCATCTTGTACCCCATATAAACACCTGTTTTTATTGTGGTAAAATATATATAACATGAAACTATTTTAACTATTTTACAGTGTACAATTCAGTGCCATTTCGGACATTCACAATGTTGTGCAACCATTACCACTATCTAATTCCAGACCATCTTCACCCCAAAAGGAAACTCCATCCCCATTAAGCAATCATTTCCTAGCCCCTTTCACCCCAGCGCCTGGCTACCACTTAATCTGCTTTCTGGTGCTATAGATTTGCCTATTATGGATATTTCATATAAGTAGAATCATACACTATGTGGTGTTTTCTGTCTGGCTTCTTTCACGGAGCATAGTGTCTTCAAGGTTCATCCATGCAGTAGCATATAACAGTACTTCATTCCTTTCTGCGGCTGAATAATATTCCATTGTATGGATATACTATACCATATTTGCTTTATCCACTCATCAGTTGTTAGATATTTGAGTTGTTTCTACCTTTTGGCTATTGTGAATAGTGCTGCTATGAACATTCACATATAAGTTTTTGTTTGAATAACTACCTGTTTCCCATTATATTAGGTATATAACTAGGAGTGGAATTGTTGGATCATACGGTATTTCTATGTTTAACTTTTTGAGGAACCACCAAACTGTTTCCTACAGTGGCTGCACCATTTTTCTTTCCAACCAGCAGTGTATTAGGCTTCCAATTTCTCCACATCCTCTCCAATACTTGTTGTTTTGTTGGTTTTCATTATAGCCATCCTAGCAGACGTAAAGTGGTCTGTAATTGTGGATTTGATTTGAATTTCCCTGATGACTAATGACAAATCTTTTCATGAGCTTACTGGTCATGTGTATATCATGTATATCTTCTTTTGAAAAATAATCTATTCAAGTCCTTTGCCCAGTGTTAACTGGGGATTTTTTGGTTGTTAGATTGTAAGAATTCTTTATATATTCTGGATATTAAACTCTTATCAGATTATAATTTTCCCATTCTCTAGACTGTCTTTTCATTCTCCTGATAATGTCATTTGATACACAAAAGTTTTATTTTTATTAAGTCCAATTATTCATTTTTTTCTTTTGTTCCTTATGCTTTTGGTATCATATCTAAGAAACAATTGCCAAGTCCAAAGTCATGAAGATGGATTCCTTCATTTTCTTCTAGCTATTTTATAGTTTTAGTTCTTATATTTAGGTTTTTGATCCATTTTGAGTTAATTTTTATATATGGTATGGGGTCATGGTACAACTTCATTCTTTTACATGTGTATATCTATTTTTTCCAGGGCCATCTATTGAAGGGACTATCCTTTCCCCCATTAAATGATCTTGGCACCCTAATCAAAAATCATTTGAGCTGCATGGGTTTTTTTCTGGACTTTCAATTCTGTTCCATTGATCTGTACGTTTATCCTGGTGCCAGCACCACACTGTTTGGATTACTGTACCTTTGCAGTAAGTTTTGAAAATAGGGGAAGTGTCAATCTTCCAACTTTGTTCTTTTTCAAGATTGTTTTAGCTATCCAGGGACCCTTGCAACTCTATATAAATTTTAGGATTAGCTTTCCCCTTTATGCACAAAAGGGCTTTGGGATTTTGTTAGAGATTACATTGACTCTGTAGATTGCTTTGAGGAGTATTGCCATCTTAAAAATATCAAGTTTTCCAATCCACGAAAAATTTCCTTTTATTTAGCTTTATTTTTTATTTAGTTTTTCCTTTTATTTAGTTTTCTTTACTTATTATTATTTTTTTTTTTAAATAAGGCTCTGTCGCCCAGGCTGGAGTTTAATGGCACGATCTCCACTCACTGTAACCTCCGCCTCCCCGGTTCAAGCAATTCTCGGGCCTCAGCCTCCCAAGTAGCTGGGATTACAGGCATGCACCACCATGCCGGTTTATTTTTGTATTTTCAGTAGAGATGGGAGTTCACCATGTTGGCCAGGATGGTCTCGATCTCCTGACCTCAGGGGATCCACCCACCTCGGCCTTCCAAAGTTCTGGGATTACAGGTGTGAGCCACTGCACCTGGCCTTCTTTCTTTCAGTAATGTTTTGTACAAGGCTTATATCTTCTTGGCTAACTTTATTTCTCAGTATTTTATTATTTTTATCCTATCGTAAACAGAATTGTTTTCTTAATTTCCATTTTGGCTTTCATTGATAGTGTATAGAAATGCAATTAATAGTTGTGTGTTGATCTTATATTCTGCCATTTTGCAGGATTTGTTTATGAGTTCTAATACTTTTTTATGGATTCTTTAGGATTTTCTATGTATAAAAAATCATGTCATTTAGGAATAGAAGTAGTTTTACTTTCCTTCTAATTTGGGCACCTTTTATTTCTTTCTTTTGCCTGAAAATTTATCTGGCTAGAACTTTGAGTACAATCTTTAATAGAAGTGACAAAAGCAGACGGCCTTATCTTGTTCCTATAATTCTCTGCCCTTAAACTTTTATGCCAGAACTTCTAAGGACCAGATAGGATAGTTAATGGCTTCACTGTTATATGAATGAGCCAAAGATGGCCTCTATGTATTGATCCCCAGGTTGTTTATTTCTTCACTGCAGGCTGAGATTCCTTAACTCAAAAGCTTGCTGGTGCCACACAAATTTTTACACACCCAATTATTTCATAAATAGCCCAAATAAACAGATTTTTAGCCATTGAGAGCCTTCCTGCTTTATATGCAGCACAAAACCTGACACTACATCTTTCATCTTTGGGGGAATAGATAAATTGAGCCCCAGGCCATAAAATACCCGAAGCTGCTGCTGCCGCCCTTCAGAGTCCTCTGACCCAGAGACTTTTCTCTTTGCTGCTGAGTGACATCACCTAGACAAATAAGCCCCCCTCTTGATGGCCCAGCAGTTCCCTTGCCATTCTCCCCCTTCCGAATACCTGAGCAGTGGCCATAACCTCTGTACAACTCCTGTGGTGAGGGACTTGATGCAAACTTGTCAAAGAATCACTCCATAACCCTTATTGTGCTACGTCCCTTGTGGTCATATATTTCCTTCATCAGCGCCCTAAATCGATCAAACTCCCTGTAAGTGACAAGGAGGAAAACGGAAGGATTTCTGGTAATCATGAAATAGATAGGGGCCAGTAGGACAGTTAATTGGTAACACAATCCTGGATGGTCTCGAGCGGTGGAACTCAAAACTTGGAATGCCATTGCATCAGTTTGGCATGGGATTGCTCTGTGCTGTGTCACACACTCTACATTTGTGGGCTTTCTCTGTGCCTCACTAGCCTGGCCAAGCAGTAACACCAGTATTTGAATGAATCCACTTCATTAAAACTGACTTTTGGGATCAGGTGTAGAACTGCCTGAGGAAGGAGGTCACACTGCCCGCCTGGGGCCCCACTAGTCAGGGAACTGCTGGGGCACCCACACGACACTATAAGTCCTGTGGACCTGAATAAAAAAGGTGGGGGGGGAGTACACATCTCTGGACTGAGGATGGGCTACCCTCACCCCGTGACTGGCTAGAGTGGGAGGAGCCCCGTGAGTTGGCCCTGTGATTTAGGGTACTCTGAGACGCATATGACACGTGAACAAGGCTATAAAGCAGCGATGTCGGGCTGATGTCGATCCCCTAAGCACAGCTGGTGAGGCGCTTTTGTAAACAGCTAGCATGTCTCTCTTCTTGTCGCATTTGTATTTGCTATTACAGATGACATCATTTCTGTTCCTTTCTGGAGCAGTATCAAGACCCCAGATTTATTGAGGTGGGGCAAAACTGTTACTTCACGTGAATAAAGATGAGATGTTTATATTGCTGTCCCAACCAGGACTCAAAAGGAGGTGTCTGTCCTCTTGAAGCCAAACCAGGGGACCCATGTTGGGCTTGCTCACCGCTGCTTCTCGCCAGAACGCGGCCAAGAGGGTAGGTCTCTCATTCATACTAGCCACATCAAGCCTGGCTGTCTAATCTATGAGCCGGGTGAGCAAATAACCCTTATTGTGCTATGCCACCTTGTGGTCATATAGACTTCTTTATAGAGGAGATCAAAAGGCGGAGAGGACCCCGGAGAAGAGGGCACGGTGCTCTCTAGAGGATGAGGAAGCTCAATACCACTATGAGAGAGAGGAAATTGACCCTGTCCTTTGCCCAAAAAAAGACAAAAGACAAAACAGGGGAGGGTCAAGAAGGTGAGGCCATGTCTTATCTGGAGGAGGAGACACCCTCTGTCTCACCTAGAGGCCCTGCCTATCCTTAAGAACCTAGCCCAGGAACCAAACGAAAAAGCAGCTGCCTGGCTACAGAGAATGTATCCGACAGAGCACAGCAAGCTCCACCTGACAGGGGCTGAAGTGAATCACTTGGCTGCCCCAGGACGGGATGGAAAAGTGGCTTCCCTACTAAAGGATTCTGCACAACTAGTGCAGAAGCTGGGGAGTGGCCCCAGGAGGCTTCGCACCGCAGTCCATGTGCACCTGGTCGGTGTGGACTTTGCATTTTTGTGAATTGTGGTGGCTCGGAGAGCTGCCCACCCTACGTGAGGCCTCATAACCCCCTGGGCAGAACGGCGATGGAAAACGCTAGCTGAGGCCAAAGATGTCCTCCATCAGCTGGGCACATTCCAGCGGGATTATCTGGTGGCAGATGGCGCGGCGTGAGGACTCTGTACTCCGAGGAGGCTGAATGGAGTGCTTAGTCCACACGGTAGCTTCTCAGGGGGCGCCTGACAAGTACAAGTCCTGCTTCCTGTCAGTGACGGCTAAGGCTAAACAACCCACCAGCCCATGGCTGCCCTGGATGGAATAGAAACCCATGGAGGACAACTCACAGCCCAATGTTGCCTGCAATTGTGAAAACAATGCCCCACCTGGCCCAAATCACAAGAAACATCACCAGCGAGACCACGCCCTCCTAGTCCAAATGAACCACCAGCAGCCAGGCCCCCGGTTGAGCGGGAACCCTGGAGATGCACAGAAGAGGTCATCTGTTAGTCAGGGTTCTGCACAGCAACAGAAGCAATAGGAGGTGATGCGTCTACGTCTATGTGGAGATATACAGGATTTATTATAAGGAATTGGCCCACACGGATCCAGAGGCCCACAAGTCCCAAGACCTGTAGTTGGCGAGCTGGGGACCCAGGAGAACGGGTGGCGCAGGTCCAGGGTGACGACCAGGAGGCCTGAGGCCAAGGAAGAGCTGACGATTTAGTTCATGCTCCAAGGCGGGAATAAATGACGTCTCAGCCCCTGCCCTGCACTCAGGCAGGAGGAGGGGGCTGACTCTGACTCACGGAGGGTCAGCTGCCTCGTTCTACTCAGGCCTTCAACTGACTGGGCGGGGCCCCCCCACATCCGGGAGGGAGGTCAGCTTCACTCAGTCTTCCAGAGAAAGGTTACTCTCACCCAGAAACGCCCTCACAGCCACACCCAGAACATTTCAACCCAATGTCTGGGCACCCTTGTGGCCCAGGAAAAGCTGACTCGTAAAATTCACCATCACGGGTTGTATGGAGTCCTAAGGGACAAGAGGATCCCAAATTGGATGTGCTCTGATAAATCGGTAGCACAACACAGTAGGAGCTGGGGTCAGGGGACGACGTGGCAGGCCTCTGCTTCCGAGGCAGCCTCACCTTCAGCACCTGCCTTGATCTCTGCCAATGACAGGGCCCCGCCCACACAGATCCCGTGGTTTTGGAAGCAGGCCCCTCTGGCAGAAGATTCACCCTTTACCACATTAACTGTCATTTGCTCTCAGGCAAATCAATGCCCCGAGCGGACTCTCAACACGGGTGCTGGAATGTCCCTCATCCCGGGGCAGCATTCAAGTTTAAAGTGCCCTCCCCAGGAGGTGGCCCGCTGGGGAAGAGGAACCAGGAAAGCATCATCACTCACTTCCCATTCCAGTTGGCCCAGGGTTGCTAAAAGATGTTTCTGTCCTGGTTGTTGTCCCCAATCTGCCCCGTGTCCCATCGCTGGAACGGGCCCTCTCAGTCAGTGGGTGACCTCAGGGAACAGCCTAAGGCTCCTGAGTGCGGCTGCCCGGTGGGAGCCAGTTAACCAGGCCCCTACCCCTGCGGGTGTCAGGGTCCACATGCCCCACAGCAGCAGAGGCAAGGCCTGCTGCGCTGACTTGGTTAGGGAAGGGGAACGAACTCCTACCACCTGGCCTTCCAGCTCCCTGGTATGAGCTGTGCTGAAAGCCACTACTAAAGAGTGAGGCGAACTCCAAGACTACGGAGCCTTACACGAGGCTGTCCCCTGGCTTAGAGCGCTTCTACCAACATCGTCACCTTGAGCCGACATTCAAAACAACCTGGCTAAATAGTTTGTAGTTAAAGACTCTGCTGGTATGTTCTGTTCCTTGAAAATGTCCCAGGAGACTCACCACAATCGCCTTCCCCTTTCGGGGCCAACAGGACACCTTGTACTGGTTGCCTCTGGGGTCCTTCTGTACCCCGCCCTGCCCCCCGATTGCACACAGGCTTTGCACACAGGACCTGGGTGCCGCCTGCATCCCCAGCACAGCTCGGCTTTGCCATCACATCCACAACATCCTCCTCACTGAAAGGGACCAAGATGCTGCCCCATAGCAATCGCAGTCCCGAGTAAGTACCTCACTGCAAGGGGATGGGCAGCTGCCCCCTCCATAAGGTCCAAGGCTCCGCCCGGTCTGTTGAATTCAGGAGCTATGTGTGGAACTCAGAAGGAAAAACTATCCCTGATCCTGTAAAAGACAAGCTCCTGCTGGGAGCGGTGGCTCATGCCTGTAATCCCAGCGCTTTGGGAGGCCGAGGCAGGTGGATCACGAGGTCATGAGTCCGAGACCAGCCTGGCCAACATGGTGAAACCACCTCTCTACTAAAAATACAAAAAATTAGCCGGGTGGGGTGGCAGGCACCTGTAATCCCAGCTACCCGGGAGGCTGAGGCAGGAGGATTGCTTGAACCCGGGAGGTGGAGGTTTCAGTGAGCCAAGATCACGCCACTGCACTTCAGCCTGGGCCACAGAGACTCCGTCTTACAAAAATAAAAAATAAAAATAAATTAAAAAAAAAAGACAAGCTCCCAGAGCTGCAGCCTCCCACACTGGCAAGGACGCCCAACTGTGGCAGGCGGGTTTGGATTCCAGTGCCACCACATTCCCCACTTCCAATATTTGCTGGGTGCTATCTGTAGCGTCTCCGTTACCTATTCCACTCTCCAGCGGGAACCTGAGCAACAGAGGCCACCTAAATCCATGGAGGCTGTTACATCAGCTTCCCGACCTGCCCCGACGGTAGGACTCACAGTGAGAGATCCAGCCGCCTCCAAATTTGCTTCCTGGAGCGTTTGCCCCAAATGCACAGGCAACGCCTACCCATGGGTTTCTGTAGGCAGCTGCCAACCTTAGCCCAAAGGTATTCACCACGAGAGAGGCACCACCTGGCGGCGCCCTGGGCATTTCGGGAAACGGAGGCCCTTCCTGGGACACAGCCCATCACTCTGTACGCTGAGATTCCTAGTCTGGCCGGTGCAATGGGAGAAGCTCCCCCTAAAACTGAATCCGCAACAGAAGCCCCTGATCAAAATAGAAATGGGCTCCACGGGCTCCAGCTAAACTCTGCCCTCCCTGGAGTGCCACCAGCCCATGGGCAAATTGCCACGTGACCTGCTGGGGAGGCAAACTTGCCAAACCCTAGAAATGCCTCCACCCCCCAGGCAGCAAACCACCTTGCCGTGAATGTACCTATGCAGCAGTCTGGCATGATCTGCACATGTACCCCAGGATCTAAAGCACAATAAAAAAGAAAAGAAAAGAAATGCCTCCACCTCTTGCTCGAGGGGACCAGAAGGAGGAAGACCACAGCACTCTCAAAACAAGAAAAGCAATGCCCTTTCTTTACAGCTGGAGGCACATGGGGAATACGGGAGCCAGGCAATAACACCCGCAGCCCCGAACCTCAGTCAACCAGCCCAGTTTCCATGCCGGGCTGAGCTGCGTGCACTACTCCTAGCAACAGACCATGCTCTTGGCAAAATGTCCCCCAAGGTATTTCACTGACTCCAGGTCAGAGGCTAATGGGCTGACTACCTGGTTGGGGCGTTGGCAAAATCAAGGCTGAAAATACAAGCCCCAGACATTTGGGATAAGAGATGGGGGCTGTAAAATTGCCAAATTCACCCTGCTCTGCCTATGGTCGTGCACCGTACCTTCGCTAACATTAAGCAAGACTCAGAGGAGGCGCAATACCATGCCAAGGACGAGCTAAGGAAACCAGCAAAGCAGTCAGGGCTGCGAAGGAGGGCGAGTCCTCAGTCCCTGGGGACAAGCCACCTGACCCCTTCTACCAATGGGCACATGAGCTCAAGGCACTTGGGCACCACGAGGTTGTGAAAATGGGTTATTAAGAGAGGAGTTGACCCAGTAGAGGAACATTTAAACAAAGTCACTAGGACCGTACCAGGCTCCAGCAATCCAGACATTGGGGCCACCACATGGAGGAAAAATTTAGAGAGGAGAAGGGCTACATCAGAACTGGCAAACTGACTCCCTGGGCATCTCCCTGCAGCAGCTGGAACCGTGAAATACACCCAAACAGTGGTGGATACCTACGCAGGCATCTCTCTGCTAACCCATGCAAGGCAGCAGCCTCTATTCATGTTATTGCGAGAGAATCTGTAGGAAAATGGCCCCTCCAAGTGGTTAAGAAAGAAAGTACTGCCCATAGGCCTGATCATTATTCCACATGCCTATGCCATGACTACACCATATTGAAATTCACAGTAAATGAAGAGACCCCAACAGGACACTGCCACCCCTGCTGGTGTACACGCCCAAACCAGAGACAGTTACTGGCCTTCACAAGACATGGGAGCCCAGCGTTGTTACCACAGCAAAGGAACTTCCAGCTGGTACTTTCATCTTTACCTCCTCCCCTCCTGGAGAGTGCAGGGCCAAGACACTTCCCTTCAATCCCGATGAGGATCTCACAAGGACCACCCACTAGGACCATCCTCAGCCTGTGTCTCCTCACCCCGTGGAGCAGCAAACCACCTGCCACCATCTGCAGAGAGAGATGCCCTCATCTCCGCCGCCCACGTCCTCCACCGAACGTACCACAGGACACAGCTGGACCTGTGCTCCCCACACCCAAACGGTTTATCCCTAGAAAAACACTAATGCCACTTGAGCGATACCCAAGGGACAATCCGATCCCCACTCCTGGCCACAGATGACCTCTGACTTTAACCCCTATTCTGTTGCTGTGCCCCTTTTCTTACCTGAGAAGCTCGTACCCTCACCAGTGTCAAGTACACATCCACTGACGGATCACCCTACTCTGGTCATCTACACTCTACTACTGACCAAGGTATGTCTGGAAATACTATTTCACATGCACCCCACGGGGTAACACATGACACGGGGCATCTGAGGATGATGGGAACCACACTGTTGGCTATTTGAGCTGGTCATTCCTGCTAACACAACCAGAAATCAACCCTGAGGCTAACATGCCGCCTCCTCTCTGCTACTGCAACCAGCACCCATTCCAACTAAGCCAGACTCAGACACCACTTGTGAATCATGGGTGCCTGGTAAGTCCCATAGTGCAACTTTTGCTTCACATCCAATAAAACCATTATTAACAACTGCCATCAAACAGAGCAATGGGCCACACCTATGGAGTCTCATTGAAGGCATGCCCAAGATACTATGCACCTGACACTGCAACCAGGTGCTCCTGACTGGTGCAGTCAAAGCAAAAATGCTGAATCCAGCCAATACCAGCAAACCCTAAGGATTGTAGAGATCAAATTCTAGCCCTTACAAATCCCTGGGGTGATGATAAGTGTAAACCCTGCCTCCAGTGTACACCCTTACAACTCCTGGCCTCTTTTCTACTTCTCCACGTTATACCAAGTTATCTGCACCAAGGCATGTCTACAATACCAGGGATTACAACCAGTTTAGGAATTCTTTCCTAACTTAACCTCACAATACCAACGGCCAGTTTTGCATCACACTCAGTGGAAATGGGTACTATGCTCTGCAACAATTGCAACACTGGCTGCCCACAGTGAGCCCTCAGAGTTCTGGGGGTTACAGCAAAGACAGTTCTTACCAAAACCCATATTTGGGCTGGGCGAGGTGGCACACACCTGTAATCCCAGCACTGTGAGAGGCCAGGCTGAGGATCACTTGAGCCCAGAAGTTCGAGACTAGCCTGGGCAACAAAGTGAGATCCCCGTCTCTACATTTTTATTTTTATTTTTATTTGTTAAGACGGAGTCTCACTCTATCACCCAGGATGGAGTGCAGTGGTGCAATCTCGGTTTACTGCAACCTCTGCCTCCCGGGTTCAAGCGATTACCTGCCTCAGCCTCCCAAGTAGCTGGGACTACAGGGGCACACCATCACGCCCGGCTAATTTTTTGTATTTTAGTGGAGACGGGGTTTCACCATGTTGGCCAGGATGGTCTTGATCTCCCGACCTCATGATCCGCCCTCTTCGGCCTCCCAAAGTGCTGGGATTACAGGCGTGAGGCACTGCTCCCGGCCACAAATTTTTTTAATTAGCGGAGTGTGGTGACACTACCTATCCCTAGTTAGGAGGCTGAGGAGGGAGGACTGCTTGAACTCAGGAGTTTGAGGCTGCAATGAGCTGTAATCACATCACTGCACTCCAGCCTGGGCAACAGAGTGAGATCCTGTCTCTGAAAAAGAAAAAAAAGCCACATTTAATCCCATGGAGAAATTAACCGCTGTCTACATGGGACTCTCTCACTCAAATTGGCAACTAAATGTTTACACCACTTTCTCCCAATGGGGCACCCCAGAGACTATAAAAGCTATACAAATGGCAGGGCGCAGTGGCTCACGCCTGTATTCCCAGCACTTTGGGAGGCTGAGGCAGGCAGATTACTTGAGCTCAGGCGTCGGAGACCTGGCCAACATGGGGAAACCCCATCTCTACTAGAGATACAAAAATTAGCTGGGTGTGGTGGTGGGTGCCTGTAATCCCAGCTACTTGGGAGGTTGAGGCAGGAGAATCACTTGAACCCAGGAGGCAGAGGTTGCAGTGAGCTGAGATGGTGCCACTGCACTCCAGCCTAGGCGACAGTGAGATTCCATCTAAAAAAAAAAGTTGTACAAATGGCTGCTCTAGAACAGTTTTCCCAAGGATGAAAGGGATGGAGCAATTGACCCCCCACAATTGGGAATTTCCCGGTCTCTAAACACAGGACAGATATGGCTCAAACATAGAATACAATTGATGTCTGTTTGAAATAACTTGGATGCCCCTGTGAAGATCCCATATGCGAGGGCCCCATAGCACAGAATCTACTTTGGTATGGGGCTAAATTAACAACTCTGAGCCCCTCAAGAGTCCCCCAGTGGTGGCAGAGGGACTAAAGCGCTAACGACTATAGGGAGTTGAGGTACTGGTTTCAGAAGGGAAAGGTCTGGCAGGGGAAGACAGGTGGAGGAGGTAGATGTATGAATAGGGACATATCAAAGGATCCAAGGAAACTGAAAGGAAGATCAAAGGTGGCAAGAGAAGGAAGGAGGAGTGGAGCCCATGGGAAGGGAAAGTCTTAGATGAGCTAATTTGGGAAGATCTCAAGCTCCCCTAAAGACACTACTGAAGTTCCAAATTGTCTCTGGTAATTCTTTGGCCATTCATTAATATATTAGACTCAACCAGTGTGTAGTAAACAGGAAAGAAGAGGAGGGAAGCCATCTAAGAGAATGAGTTCCTCATGGGATTAACAGATAATAAACCAAGATTGAATAGCCAAGGGAACACTTCATGTAATTCCGTGGCAGAAAGCCCAGAGAACTCCCATGCACAATTTCTGTGAACCCCCACCCTATGCCATCGCCAGGGATTGAGGAGCTGAGGAAATTCCCACATACAACCCCCATGTTTGAGATGCCAAGAAAATTCTTATGCATAACCCCCCCGGTTTAGAAAGCCAAGAAAAAACAGAAAAGGCCTCACAGAAAGGGATAAAGAAGTCTTTTTGCCAGAAAGAATAAACGTAACTCCTGACTACCACATTACAACAGATAAATCTTCAAAGCACTGGATTAGATTAGGAAGTATGACTCACTACCACGGATTCCTACTTTTCCAGGCAGAAAAAGACACAAAAATACTGTGTCAAAGGGTCCAGGAAGCCAGCATGAATACCTGGGTGAAGACACAGGGTCAGAGGGAACAGCCAGCACTACATCTGAGTCATGCCAGCATTAGTATTGAAAGAAACACAAATCAGGATTTAGTAAGGAGAGACTTTTATTTAAAAGGATTATTACAAGGGAAGGAAATGCACTATTGCAGTAGGGAGAGGAGGATGATTGCAATAGGGAGAATGCTGTGACTATAAGGTCTGCAAGATTCTCAAAGCCAAACAGAAAAAGGCTTTTCTTTTATAGAGGAAGGCGGAGGCAAGCAGAGATAAACAATCTTTGGAAAGGAAGCTGGACAAGCAAGGGGCATGCCCCGGTTCTTTATGTTCAGGTTTAAGGACAAGCAGAGGGTAAGCAACGGGTAACTGTAAACCCTTGGTCAGGGTAGATGACACTCTCCAAGGCTTACAGCCAGCCAGGTACACCAAAGAGACAAACAAATCAAAGTCTTCTCCCTTTCTGATCTTTCTCCTGGCTCTCCCCCACTAAATGGGCAGACCAGGTGCAAATAGGCTATGGAATCTTAGTTTGTGGCCTATAAGACCAAGAATCTTTTACAACTCTTATAGGTTGCTTTATCACTGGCACCAAAATCAGTTATTATGAAATAACATACAACTAAGATTATAGGTCCGGCGCAGTGGCTCACGCCTATAATCCCAGCACTTTGGGAGGCCGAGGCAGGCGGATCATGAGGCTAGGAGTTCGAGACCAGCCTGACCAACATGGTGAAACCCCATCTCTGCTACAAATACAAAAGTTAGCTGGGTGTGGTGGCGCATGCCTGTAATCCCAGCTACTCAGGAGGCTGAGGCAGGAGAATCGCTTGAACCCCGGGAGGCGGAGGTTGCAGTGAGCCAATATTGTGCCACTGCACTCCAGCCTAGGCGACAGAGTGAGACTCAGTCTCAAAAAAAAAAAAAAAAAAAAAAAAAAAAAGATTATAAAGCCACCTGGGCCCAGGGTATGGATTTTATTTTTATGTATTTAGCTATTTAGTTATTTGTTGAGACCCCCAGGCTGGAGTGCAGTGGCACAATTACAGCTCACTGCACCAGTGCACCAGTGTCACCTAAGCTGGTCTCAAATTCCTGGCCTCAAGCAATCCTCTCAAAGTGCTGGGATTACAGGTATGAGCCACTGCCGGGCCCCAGGATGCTCTCATATATATATATAATATATATACACACATATATATTATATATATATATAACATATATATAATATATACATTATATATATATAACATATATATAATATATACATTATATATATTATATATATGTTATATATAATATATAGATAATATATTATATATATATATGAGCCAAACATGGCCTCTATATATTAACCCCCCAGGTTATTTCTTCCCTGCAGGTTGAGATCCATTCATTCGAAGGCCCACCAGTGTCAAACTTAAATATTTGCATATCCAATTATTTTTTAAACTAGACCAAAGAGGAAGATTTTTTTTAGCAATTTACAGCCTGCCTGTTTTGCATGCTCCACAAAATTTCACCCCACATCTGTTAACAATAGATAAGCGGCGAGCCATAAAGACCCCAAGCCTCTACTGCCCTTATGAGCTTCTCTGACCCAATAACTCCATGCTGCTGGCTAAGCAGTATCACCTAGACACATAAGCATCCTCTCTGACCCCCATCTCCCCTAAGATTTCCTTGCCTTCCTTCCCTTCTGGGTAACCTCTGTACAGACTCCTGCTGTGAGGGACTTCTGCCACATACAAGCCTGTCAAGGCACCACCCACTAAAACTGGGCATGCTACTGCCACCTTGTGGTTATATCATTTTCCTCCATCGGCCCCCCAAATCCCTCAAACCACCTACATCTCTGGCAAAATTGGAGTTGACAGTGAATACAGCTGTATTACCTAGTGGTAAAATAGTAATAGCTCAGTAGTTCCATACCTATGTAACCCTACCCCATATGAATGGAAATGAACTGAGGGGGGAGGCACTTGCTAGACTGGCATTACTGACAGAAATCTGGGTCAGTACAGTGACTGAACCTAACATCACTTCCAAAGGCAAAAAAGTTTGGATAGAAATAATTGACAAGTGGAGAGAAAAATAAATGGTAGTTGAGGGGGAAATGAATGAATAAATGGTTTATGCAATGGGGGAAATCCGGTATTACATTGGTGCCTCGAGAGAGGCTCAGATCAAGAGAATATTGCCTCCTCCTAGCACAATTATACCAGATGCCTAAAAGGTGAAGCCATATGTCTGCTGAGACTACCTCTCCTTTTGGATCTGACAAGGTTGAATGGAAGCCTGCAAACCTCAGTGACATCATTCTGGGAGACATTTTGGTTACATCATATGATGATGAAATGGACCAATTGTTGATGACTGAGTGAATCTCGACATGCCAGTATCTTTCGACTCTTGTCAAAAGTATATCATTTGGGGCCGGGCACAGTGGCTCACGCCTGTAATCTCAGCATTTTAGGAGGCCAAGGTGGGCAGATCACCTGAGGTCAGGAGTTCAAGACCAGCCTGGCCAACACGGCGAAACCCCATCTCTACTAAAAATACAAAAATCAGCGGGCTTCATGGCAGGGGCCTATAATCCCAGCTACTCTGGAGGGCTGAGGCAGGAGAATCACTTGAACCCAGGAGGCGGAGGTTGCAGTGAGCCGAGATCATACCACTGCACTCTAGCCTTGGCAACAGAGCGAGACTCTGTCCCAAAAAAACCAAAAGAAGGTATCATTTGGGAAGGAATTTCTAGGAGCTACACACTGCCAGGCTGTCAGACTGCGTGGTGTAAAATTCCTAGCAGCAGACTCATTACTGTGTAACTATAGACCTTAATGATAGAATGCTTAGAAAGGTCCCTGGTTATAGGAGACAAAATATAGCAGCAGCATATCTGACATGCTTCAGTTAGCCATGCACAAATGTATATCACCCTTGTTTTGTGGATGGAAAGTTATCAGATTGGCGCAAAAATATTGCAGTTTTACGTTACATTAAAAGTAACGGCAAAAACTGCAATTCCTTTTGCACCAACCTAATATTAACCAGAATAGGAAAAAAAAAATGGGTTTCTGATAGGATTAAAGCAGTAGACATCAGGTGGTAGGCTCAAATTCCCTAGGGAAATGCCCCACCCTGAGATGAGGAAGGCTATGTGAGCCCTTATGTCATACTCAGATGAAATTACATCTAGATGTGATTACCAATCATCTAACCCTGTTATGGGGATCCCAACATTTTGGGCTATGCAACATGTGTCCTAGCTGCACTCAGGCCAGCAGTGCCCAATGGCAGCAACATGCATAGTGGATTAAACAACGTTGATTCGTGGAAGAGAAAAGGGCTTTAGGGGAGCTAGGTGCTGGTCTAGGCATCATGGGACAAGTTGAATTCGCTTTTAAGGAGAAGCAGCACTCAGAGGAAAAGATGTATTAACTAGAATAAGTAGACTAGAGGGATTCTCTTCCAAGAGAAAGACAAAGGATGGGTGTCAGCCTGGAAAGATAATAAGGCTTTAGTGAAGTGGGGCAGGCAGGCTCAACAAATAATGCTGGGTAATGCTAGGATCCAGTATTGGGAAAGGGTTTGTACCCAGACCCAGCAGGGCCTCGTCACTATTTTAATATAGATGGAGGCCAAAATGGCCATAAGGACACCTGTGTCCTCCCCCATAGAAGGGAGATGGGCCCCTGATTTATAACAGCACATAATGGAAATCAGTCTCAGTGCAAGCCTGTGGATTGAGACCAGATGGCGGATTTTGTCCTCAATTGTCTTAGAACACATAATTAACCAAGTTATAGCTAACTGTAATAATACTTGTCAGGAATAATATTGGCATATGCACAAGTGCTGATTCTGTTAGGACGGTTTAGCAAATACCTTTATAATTTTTACTGACTTGAAATGAATCCATATTCTGACCATACTGTGATAGAGTGTAACACTGGCATCGTTAGTAAGATTCAACTGTCTTATATGAATAACTCATGTGATAATACAGATATTAATAATCAAATTTATTGGAAGATTGAGTTAAAGCTTATTCGGGATGTAATACTGACAAAGAATCACTAGTCTGGGGAAAAACTAGATTTAGCTAGCCATCAGCTACTTTTTATCCTAAATAGTTCTGTATAAATTTATCATACGGTACAAATCGCAGCAGATCAAGAGGGTAGATGACTAATGAAATTAAGCTGGGCACAGTGGCTCACGCCTGTAACCCCAGCACTTTGGGAGGCTGAAGCGGGTGGACTGCTTGAGCTCAGCAGTTTGAGACCGCCTGGGCAACATAGTGAAACCTCGTCTCTACAAAAAATACAAAAACTAGCGGGGCATGGTGGCACATGCCTGTAATCCCAGCTACTTCGGAGGCTGAAGTGGGAGGATCACTTGACCCCAGGACGCAGAGGTTGCAGTGAGCCAAGATCGTGCCACCGCACTCCAGTCTGGCTAATAGAGCAAGACTGTGTCTCTAAATAAATAAATAAATAAATAATCAAATTAGTATGAAATGTAATGGTTTTGTAAGATGGATTAGTTGTCTATTTAAATCTACCCCTACCCTACACTGGCTCTTCCAAATGTTGGGAATATGCAAACAGATACTATTGCTGTGTCTAGTATATGCTGTATTAAATACTAAACTAAATGTAGATGCTCAAACAAATTTTATCATTTTGCTGTAAGAGACACTAGGCCAAGGGCCAGAAGAGTGGACTACGCAGTAAAGTGTTAACTCAGCAGGCCTAGGCTGCCCAAACCCTGCACATTTCAAATGTCTCTAGAATGGACCCTGGACCAATTCCTAAGAAATAATCTCTGAGCCCTTGGAATATCTTGCCTGATAAGAGTCTCTTTATATACCTGAAACCCTGGGGCAAGACAAATAGTTTATGCTAACAATGTGATCTATGTAAATGCATATTTTTGTATGCTTGGGACTTTGGGTCACACTATATCACTTTGACTTCTGGCGAGCTGGGGTCTAAGTGGCTAAGGTCAAGTCATATGGACATTCCATGCCTACAGAACTGACCCCCCAAAAAAAACCCTAGACAGCAAGACTCAGGTGAGTTTCCCTGGTTGGCTATACTTTATACGTGTTGTCCCATATCACTGCTGGGAAAATTAAGTGCTATTCACATGACTCTACTCAGAGAGGATAACTGGAAGCTTCTACCTGGTTTCTCCTGAACTCTGCTCTAATGCACCTTTTTTCTTCGCTGGTTTAATCTGTATCTTTAGCTATAATAAACCATAACCATGAATACAACCATTTTTCTGAATTCTGTAAGTTCTTCTAGTAAATTATCAAGTCTGAGAGTAGTCTAGGGACCCCCAACACAGGATTCCCTATTTAGTTTTCCACACAACAAAATAGAAAAAGGAAAATAATTGAAAAACAGGCATCAGAGAAATTTAGAGAGAATAAAGACATTAATAAGTTCAAGACCAGCCTAGCCAACAGGGTCAAGACCAGCCTGCCCAACATGGTGAAACCTCGTCTCTACTAAAATACAAAAATTAGCCAGGCGTGGTGGTAGGCACCTATAATCCCAGTTATTCAGGAGGCTGAGACTGGACAACTGCTTGAACCCAGGAGGCAGAGGTTGCAGTGAGCTGAGATTACGCCACTGCAACTCCAGCCTGGGTGACAGAGGGAGACTGTCTAAAAAAACAAGAGAGAGAGAGAGAGAGCGCGAGATTAATGGCTCATGTAACTTTATTTTTATATAAACTGCACATTTGTCTGTGAAAGGGCAAACATCATCAGCTACATGATTTCATTCTCCATAAAGAGAAAATAAATCAACTTCTTAGGAAGTAAAAATTTCCAGGCTGGATGTGGTGGCTCACGCCTGTAATCCCCAGCACTTTGGGAGAACAAGGCAGGTGGATCCCCTGAGGTCAGCAGTTCGAGATCAGCCTGACCAACATGGTGAAACCCTGTCTCTACTAAAAATACAAAAAATTAGCTGGACATAGTGGCATGCACCTGTTATCCCAGCTACTCGGAAGGCTGAGGCGGGAGAATCGCTTGAACCTGGGAGGTGGAGGTTGCAGTGAGCCAAGGTCACATCACTGCACTCCAGCCTGGGCGACAGAGAGAGACTGTCTCAAAAAAAAAAAAAAAAAAAAAATCCAGGCACTTAGGCCTAAGAAATGTTATTGTTGGTTGTCTCTAAAAGTCAGTAGTGATTTTCAGCTCTGGATTCTCACAATGAAACTGTTTTTAAATTTTTCTGGTAGATGCTTGCAGAGCAGAGAGTGGGATTTCCTGGTTTTCCATGGCTTCTTTGCTGTTGTCTCTGTGAGTTCATGCCCAACTCAAGGCAAATTCCTTCTCCTACACTCTTCCACTAAAAGTCTTTATTATTTTTTTTCTCCCTACAAATGTGATCTACATGTGGAGAAAAATATGAAAACAACATAAATATGTAAACATTAGGAAAGGAAAAGCCTCTACAAATGGACAAGGAAGTCCTCCATAATCTAACTTCTGATTCCCAACCCAACCTAGCCACAATGATCTGACTTGAAACAGATCCTAACAGACTTTGTTTACTGCCAACCCCATATCCACAGGTGATTCCTTGTTCCCCTATCTTGGTTTACTTTCATCCATACCATCACCAGAGGATGAATACTTATACACACAGAAACACACACATAATAAAAACACATATCTCTCTATATAAATATCACCTTTTATTACCCATGTCTCCACAAAGCAGGAACTATTTTCGTTGGTAATTAGGTTTTAAAATATGAATTTGGGGGAGTATACAAACGTTCAGACCATAGCATCCACTATTGCTACCCCTTCACTTTGAGAGTATCTGCCAAACCAAGATTACTGAAGCTGCAATTCTCAAGAACATGGCCTGCTCAAGGTGGGTAAAGACTCCCTGACATAAATCTGGGACAAAATGGCTTTAATTTCAGTGAAAGAATAAGCCTGAAATAAAAACACCTCTGCCCAAGGGACTGTGCTATGGTTTCAATGTGTCCCCTCCAAAATTCAGATTCTGCCAATGCACTAGTATTAAGATGTGGGGCCTTTAAGAGGTGATTGGGCCACAAGGGCTACTCTCTCACTAATGGATTAATGCCCTTTTAAAAGAAGATTAAGAAGATTCATGAAGTGTTCAGTTAGCTCACTAGCTTATTAGCTTGCCCTTCTGCCTTTTGCCATGTGAGGACATAGCAAGAAGGCCCTCACCAACCCAAATGCTAGTGCCTTGATCTTGGACTTCCCAGCCTCCAGAATAGTAAGAATTAAACTTCTATGCTTCATAAACTACCAGTCCCAGGCATTCTGTTGTAGAGGTACAAAGTGAACTGAGATAAACGATAAGGGAATCATCCATCTAAAATCTTGGCACTGAGTAGAAAGGTAAAAAATGTCCTCTGAACATTTATAACCACTGGCCTGCCATCATGCATCTTTGCAGTTTAAAATCTCACCTTTCAGGTATTATGGATGATCAAGATTAAGGATATATGGATTATACTTAGCTTCCTGAAAACCCTTTGGGAGACTCCGTGTCTTTGTTATACCCTAGAACAAAGTAATACATTCAAAACAGTACAAATGAAATCAGGACCACATGATGAAGGGTCAAAGACAAAAAAGCAATGAAAACAGGATGTACAACAGGAAATATGCTGGGAGTCCTAAGACCAAATAGATTTGCCATACCTATAAACAAAATTGGGCTGAACAATAGGATTTGCCTATTAAAAAGCAGAATACCCTCAGATTGGACCACAATGTCTAAAGCAGTTCTCAGATTAAGATACATAATCCAGGCCGGGTGCGGTGGCTCACACCTGTAATCCTAGCACTTTGGGAGGCCAAGGTGGGTGGATCACCTGAGGTCAGGAGTTCAAGGCCAGCCTGGCCATAATGGTGAAACCCCATCTTAAATTATATTTTTAAAAAAATATAAAAAGAAAAAAAAAGATACATAATCCAAATATACCCATAATAAACCAGAAAGAGAGATTAATTGAATTAGACATTAAACTAAAGAAGTTAGAAAAAGAAAAAAATGTAAAAGCAGATGGAAGGATTTTAGTGAAATAAAAGCATAAATGAATAAATAGAAAATAGAAAAAATCTAAGAAATGGCAATACAGGTGAGGGAGAGTAAAACAAATAAAATATTAGCATTTGTTTACCTAATTGAGGGGGAAAAAATCACAAATACACTCTATGAGAACTATGTTGGAGAAATAGCCACAGATATAAAGGAAATTAATCATGAGACTACTTTACCCAAAAAGATGCAAAAATATTAAAAACCTTGAGAAAATACATGATTTTTTTACATTACAGAGTCCATATTTCTACATCTATATATTGATATATCAATATCTCAATCTAAATGCATATATAGGACAGGTGCTGTGGCTCATGCCTGTAATCCCAGCACTTTGGGAAGCTGAGGTGGGCAGATCGCCTGAGGTCAGGAGTTTGAGACCGGCCTGGCCAACATAGTGAAACCCTAGCTCTACTAAAAATGCAAAAATTAGCCAGGCCTGGTGGTGCGTGCCTGTAATCCCAGCTACTCGAGAGGCTGAGGCAGGAGAATCACTCAAGCCTAGGAGGCGGAGGTTACAGTGAGCTGAGATCACGCCACTGCTCCAGCCTGGGTAACAGAGTGAGACTCCGTCTCTAAACACATAAATAAATGCACATATAATCTAAACAGAAAAATATCATGGAAGAAATAGAGAAAGATGACAAACAGATACCCTTCAAATAATGCACCATGCCCAGATAAATTCACAGGAGAATTCTATAAAGCATTTAAGGACCAGACAACACCGACGTAGTGCTAATTCTTCCAGATACGTTTATTCTGTGAAAGGGGCTGAGATAGTTTGAGGGTGAGCAAATCGATTCCATATTTATGGTGTTTAAAGCATTCTGAGGGCTTAACCAGATCATTCTGTCAAGGAAGATCATATGTACTGAGGAACATATGAGTCTATTCTACAGTTGAGAAGTTGCCACCATTTCTCTTCAGTGTGAGTTTTCTCACCACAATGAGGACTTGACTTCTGGGAAAAGGCCTTCCCACAATCAGCATATATAGAAGGCATGTTTCCTATATGGATTCTGATGCCCAGTGAAGTATACATGTTGGCAGAAGGCCTTCCCACAGTCACAGCATCTGGAGGGCTTCTCCCCACTGTGTCTTCTCTATGTGTAATCATCTGTGATTTCCGGAAAAAAGTCATTCCAAACTCAGTACATTCAGGGGGTTTCTCCCTAGGATGAGTTTTCTGATGTATAATAAGGGGAGACTTCTCACAGAAGGCTTTTCCACATTCACTACATTCATAGGGTTTCTCTCCAGTATGAACTCTCTGATGTAGAATGAGATGTAACTTCAGGGAAAAGGCCCTCCCACGCTCAGTACACTCATAGGGTTTCTCCCTGTGTGCACTGTCTGATGAATAATGAGGGGGTGATTTCTGGGAGAAGGTTTTGCCACATTCACCACACTCATAAGGTTTCTCCCCCTGTATGAATTCTCTGGCATATGATAGAGGTGATTTCTGAGAGAAGGATTTTCCACATTCAGTACACATATAAGGTTTCCCCTCCAGTATGAAGCCTTTGATGGCCAGTGAGGTGTGAGATCTGAGAAAAGGCCTTCCCACAGTCAGTATACACGTAAGGTTTTTCTCCTGTATGAATTCTTTGATGTCCTATGAGGTGGGACTGTTGGCAGAAAGTTTTCCCACATTCACTACACTTATAGGGCTTCTCTCCAGTATGCGTTCTCTGATGTACAATGAACTGTGTTTTCCGAGGGAAGGTCTTCCCACATTCGGTACAGTCATAGGGTTTCTCCCCCCAGATGAGTTATCCGGTGGATAAAAAGGTGAGATGTCTCACAGAAGGCTTTCCTGCATTCACTGCATTCAAAGGGCTTCTCTCTGGTATGAACTCTCTGATGTATAATTAGATGTGACTAAAAACAAATGAAAAAAAATAATAATAAATAGATGTGACTTCTGGGAGAAAGCTTTTGGACACTCAAAACATTCAGAGGGTTTCTCTCCAGTGTGAACTCTCTGGTGAACAATGAAAGGTGACTTCTGGGAGAATGCCCTTCCACACTCAGTACATTCATAGGATTTCTCCCCAGTATGAATCCTCTGATGCACAATGAAGTTTGATTTCTCACTGAAGGCTTTCCTACAATCTCCACAAACATATGGTTTCTCTCCAGTGTGAATTCTTTGATGTATAACGAGCTGTGACTTCTTGATAAAGCCTTTCCCACACATACTACAAACATTGGGTTTCTCTCTGGCTTGAACTTTCTTATACTGAATATGGGCTTGCTTATGACTGAGAACTTTTTCACATTGACTATCTCCATAGGGCTCCATTCAGTATGAATGAAGCCTTCCTTCTCAGGTACAGAACAGGAAGCATTATAGCTAGGTGGTCTCCACATCCAAATCTCTCAATGGGGTCCTTTCTTGCATAGCTCCTGTTATAATTTAGTAAATCTGAACTAGACTTCAAGCTATTTTCACATGAATCAAACTTACGCAATTTTTTACTCTGAAGGAGCAAGGTCTGTGCACTGATCGAACATTTTCCCAAATGCATTATATTTGGAATCTGTCTCCTCAGTCAGTGTTTCATGGCTGATGACTGTGACCGGCCTACAAAACTCTGTCTTGGTTTCCTTGATGTCTACCTATTTGATTATCAATATGCCAGATTTTTAAAACAGAGCACAATGAATTATCCTTTGGGGCTCTTTCTAGTATTTCCATTTGAAATAAAAGTTCTCCAGAAACGATCTGCTGGGAAGATTTAAGGCCTTTCTCTCTATCTGAAGGAAGAAGAAAGAGGCAAAATCAAATAGACACACGCACAGTCTCTCTCTCCCACACACACACACACACACAAACAGTTGGCAATGAACAGAGATACTAGGAAGGTGGCTGTTGTAGAATGAATGTTATAAAGGAGGCCTGATACATTTTAAGGAAGAAAGAAGGTAACTGATGTCAGAAGAAGATCCCCTTGACCATCTACCTAATTCTCACTTACCTGGGTAGATCCACCTTGACAACTCACTGTCTTTGATCCATGGGTCCTTTCCATATTCCACCTTAAAGATTACATCTGGTTTTATACCTGAACACCCTGTTAAGAGAAAATTGTAGTGGCTTTGGCCTTGGCAGCTCAGAAATTCATAAAGAGAAGCACTTGCAGGGACCTCCCAGCCAAGTCGGATCCTTAACTCACACCACAACACAAAAATAAATTCTAGATATAACAAAAGTATAAACGTGAAAAACTAAAACTGTAAAAGAACACATTCTGTTAAAGGAATATAATAAAGGTCATGATATTGACAACTCTAAAAGAAGGATGAGTAGGATTTGATTAGTTCGTACAAAGGGAATCTGCCCTTACCCACAGAGACCAGATGACTACAGGTCTCCAGCATCGCATCCCTATGCAGGGTCCTCTGAGCAGGATTCAACTGCTGCCACTCTTCCTGGGTGAAGTCCACAGCCACATCCTCAAATGTCCCTGGTTCCTATAACAGAACATTCCTGTACAATCTGCTCGTTCTGGTGATTTTTACCATAGCAATACATATAGAATGCCTACTTTGCACTTTGCCTAGCATACTTTATGATAGAAACAAAGTAAAATCCTGCCATTAGCAAGAATAGTTAGTGGAACAGAACAGTCTAGAAATAGATACAAATAAAAATGGGAAATTTAATACATAATAAAGGTAGCATTTTAAACAGGTATGGAAAAACAGATTATTCAAAACTGGAGAGATATCAGAAACAAAAAATGTAACTGGATTTCCTACATCACACTAAACACAAAAAGAAATTCAAGATATGACAAAAATTTAAATGAAAAAAGAGAAACTATAAAATGAAGACAGGAGAGGTTTTGAAAACAGTCTTTGAGTGGAGAAGACTCTTCTAAGCATGTCCCAAAACCCAGATGCCACAAATGAAAACACTGATAAACGTGACTACTTTATGTATTACAGGGCAAAATAGATCATAAATAAACTCAAAGGACATGACTAACTAGGGGAAAAATTATACGTACAACAGATAGGATGGACAAAAAGCTAATTTCCTCCAAATATAGAGAAAGCTCCTACAAAGCAAGAAGAAAAAGACCAATAACTTTTTTTTTAAATGGCTGATATGGTTTGGCTCTGTGTCCCCACCCAAATCTCTTCTCAAATTGCAATCCCCACTCGTCAAGGGAGGGAGGTGATTAAATCATGGAGGCAGTTTCCCCCATGCTGTTCTTGTAATAGTGAGTGAGTTCTCTGAAGATCTGATGGTTTTATAAGTGTCTGGCATTTCCCTTGCTGGAACTTCTCTCTCCTGCCACCATATGAAGAAGGTCCTTGCTTCCCCTTCCGCCATGATTGTAAGTTTCCTGAGGCCTTCCCAGTCATGTGGAACCGAGTCAATTAAACCTCTTTCCTTTTATAAATTACCCAGTCTTAAGTATTTCTTTACAGTGGCATGAGAACAGACTAATACGATGGTCAAGGACATGACAATCAATTCACAGAAAAGAAAATGCAAATGTTTTTTAAACATGTAAAAAGATGCTCAACTTCACTCACATGAAGATAAATGCAAACTAAAACAAGACACCATTTTTCCCTTACATATTATCAAAGACGGGCATTTGATAAGTCACTGATCAAATGCTAAGACTGTGGGATAAGTCACAGTGACTTAGTGTAAGTTAGTGAAGATGTCAGAGAACAGGCATACTCAAATTGTCTGTGGCGTACAGTATATTTTGAAGGTGATTAATTTGGCAATACCTATCAAAATTTATAATGCACACATCCTCTGACTCGCAGTTCAGTTTCTAGAAGTTATTCTACATAAATATTCACAAATGTGGCCAAATGACATGTATGAAGACACTGCTCTACAGTACTATTTATAATAACAAAAGCATGGAAACAACCTCACAGGAGATTGGATGAATAAATGATGCTACAATCCCCATAAGGGAATACTATATGCAATTATAAAAAGCAACAAGGAAGGGGCCAGATATGGTGGCTCACGCCTGTAATCCCAGCACTCTGGGAGGCCTAGGCGGGTGGATCACTTGAGGTCAAGAGTTAGAGACCGGCTTGGCCAACATGGCAAAACCCTGTCTCTACTAAAAATACAAAAATTAGCTAGGCGTGGTAATGCATGCCTGTAGTCCCAGTTACTTGGGAGGAGGCCGAGGCAGGAGAATTGCTTGAACCCAGGAGGTGGAGGATGCAGTGAGACGAGATCATGCCACTGCACTCCAGCCGGGGTGACAGAATGAGACTCTGTCTCAAAAAAAACAAAAAAAACAAAAAAAAACAGCCTGGGTAACATGGCAAAAACTCCTGTCTCTACAAAAAATTAGCCAGGTGTGGTGGCACACACCTATAGTCCCAGCTAGGGAGGCTGAGGTGAGAGGATAACCTGAGCCTGGGAGGTCAAGGCTACAGTGAGCCAAGATAGTGCCATTGCACTCTAGCCTGGCAACCGGCGTGAAACTCTGTCTCAAAAACAAAAAAGCACCAAGGAAGCTCTACATTAACTGATATGCCACAATATCTAAGATACTGTTAAGTAAAAAAAAAATTCATTCACTCGGCAAGCAGTTATTGAGCACCTAGTGATTGTAGGAACTGGGGGATACAGCAGGAAAAAAAACCTGGCAAAAACACCTTCCCTGAAGGAGTTTATATTCTGGTGAGGGGGAGACAGACAAAAAGGTTGAGAGAGAAATCACCACCTGGCAAAAAAAAAAAAGGTTTGCAATGTGCACTTCAAGATCATTCATATACAAAAAGCTCCTGGAAAACAATAAGCAAAGACAAGGAAAGAGGGATTCACAGAGAAATACAAAATGGGAAATAAATATGTGAAAAGATGCTGAATCTTATTTAATCGCTAAAGAAAAGCAAATGAAAATGAGATATAATGCTTACTCATAAAAATAACAAGAAAGAAAAATACAGATGATGGCTAATGGTAGCAGGAGGGAAGGGGGAACATTGGAAATAGGTGGGCTTTCTTGTAAACAATTTGTGGTCACATGTGTCAGCTGATTACACAGTATTGAAATACAATTTGGGCCAGGCACGGTGGCTCAGGCCTGTAATCCCAGCACTTTGGGAGGCCAAGGCGGGCGGATCACCTGAGGTCAGGAGTTCAAGACCTGCCTGACCAACATGGTGAAACCCTGTTTCTACTAAATATACAAAAATTAGTCAGGTGTGGTGGCGGGCACCTGTAATCCCAGCTACTCAGGAGGGCGAGGCAGGAGAATCGCTTGAACCTGGGAGGTGGAGGTTGCAGTGAGCTGAGATCACGCCACTGCACTCCAACCTAGGCACTAGAGTGAGACTCTGTCTCAAAAAATATATATATACAATTTGAAAAATACTCTTTAAATTTATAAACATGTGTGTCTCTAACCTAGCACACTCATGTCTAAGAATGTGGCCTACACAAATACTTCACAAAATATAAAAGATGTCTTTATAAAGGTTATTTTATTTGTGACTTCACTGCTTTAGAGTCCTGACTAGGCCATGTACTAGCTGTGTGAACTCTGTGCCTCACCCTTCATCTGAAAAATGGGAATAACAATGGTACCTAGCACAGAGGGCTCCTGGGTAAATCAACCAAGTTAATTCCATTATATTTTATTAATAGCAGTGCCTGGCACATGGTAAGCACTGGGCAAATAGTAGCTATGATTCTCATTATTACCATTACTATTGTATATTTTATGCCTTTTTTTTTAGAGAGACGGGGTTTCACCATGTTGACCAGGCTGGTCTCAAACTCCTGACCTCAGGTGATCCACCCGCCTCAGCCTCCCAAAGTGCTGGGATTACAGGCATGAGCCACCATGCCCAACCACTATTGTATATTTTTTAAAAACTAGAAATAACTTTTTTACAGCCCAACAACAAGGTTCTGGTATCCTGCAAACATTAAATGGATATTTAATGGACATTAATTTGACAATGTAGATTAGAGGACAGCAAACTATGGCCTGCAGGCCAAGTTTAGCCCATCATGTGTTTTTCAATGGCCCGCAAGCTAACTGGTTTACACGTTTTCTTTTTGAGACGGTCTTGCTCTGTCACCCAAGCTGAAGGGCACTGGAACAATCTTGACTCACTGCAACCTCCTCTCCTCCAGGGCTCAAGTGATTCGCCCACATTCACCTCTATGAGTAGCTGGGACCACAGGTGCATGTCACCATGCCTGGTTAATTACTGTATTTTTTCGTAGAAATGGGGTTTCGCCATGTTGCTCAAGCCGGTCTAGAACTCCCATCTCTAGAACTTGGCCTCCCAAAGTGCTGGGATTACAGGTGTGAGTAGCTGCACCTGGCCCATTTTTTCCTTTTTAATGACTGAAAAAAGTCAAATGAATAATATTTGTGACACACGAAAATTATATGAAATCCAACCTTCAGTGTTCATAATAAAGTGTTATTGGATCACAGCCAAGCTCATTGGTTTACATATTGTCGATAGCTGCTTTCTACCTAAAACAGCAGATTTGAATAGTTGCAACAGGGACCGTATGGCCCATAAAGCCTCAGATACTTCTACCTGTCCCTCTGCAGAAAAAGTTTGCTGATCCCTGACTTAGATGAACTGGACAAATCACTTGAAAATTACAATTTACCAAACCGGACATAAAAAGAAATCGAAAATCTGAATGGTAGTATATCTTTTAAATGAATTGAATACATCATTTAAAACCTTCCCACAAAGAAAACTCCATATCCTGATGGCTTCACTGGGGAACTCTTCCAAACATTTAAGAAAAAAATAGGCCAAGCCCAGTGGCTCACACCGGTAATCCCAGCACTTGGGGAGGCCAACGTGGGTGGATCACCTGAGGTCAGGAGTTTGAGACCAGCCTGCCCAACATGGTGAAACCCCATCTCTACTAAAAATACAAAAGTTAGCTGGGCGTGGTGGCGGGCACCTGTAATCCCAGCTACTTGGGAGACTGAGGCAGGAGAATTGCTTGAACCTGGGAGGTGGAGGTTACAGTGAGCTTAGATTGTTCCTTTGCACTGCAGCCTGGACGACAAGAGGGAAACTCCATTTCAAAAAAAAATTTAAGAAGGAAATAATAACAATATTACCCAAATTTTCCCAGAGAATATAAAGAGAATACTGTCCAACATGAGGCCAATGTAACAGGATGTCAAAATGTGACAGGAACATTACAAGAAAGTAAAATTATAGGCCCCTATGTCTCATAAACATAGTAGTATAAACCCTAAACAAAATATTAACAAGGGATTGGCTAGATCATGATGATGATGATGATGATAGGAGTGGGTGGAGATAAAAGACAGATAAAACAAGCTTGGCTATCAGTTGATACTATTTGCAGATGGGTAATTACAAAAGTGTTCACTAAAATCTCTACTTTCTTATATGTTTAAAATTAAAATTTTCTGTAATAAGATGTATCAAAACGTTTTTAGAAAAGAAAAAAAACTACATTTTAGGAGAAAAGAAAGTTGCAGAACAGAACAGAAACTGTGTGTGTATTTTTCGTGTGTGGAAAAGAAAAAATGCGTGACAATAATAAGATCACTTTCACGCACTGACACATGCGTCTACACACATAGATGGAGTTATACATGTATAAAGAAAAGAGATCCTCCTTAAACCAGATAGTGCTAGTTATGCCAGGGAACGAGGCAGAGGTGAGGTTGGAGATATTTCACTTTCTTTTTTTTTTAACTATATTGTTTATATTCTTTGCCCCATATATCAGATTACCTTTGCAGGGAAGAAAAAAAAAACCAGACTGAAACTGGAGGAGCAGAGAATGAACTGGCCTTGAGGTGGGTTGAGACCCCACAAACTCCAAGATGACAGTAAAGCAGCCATAAACCAGGAAACTATCCCACTCTCCAAACCCCTGCCAGAGAACTTTAATAACAGTCTTTTTAGAACTACTACTGACAATGCCACCCTGAACTGAAGACCACTGGCCTTCAGGAAAACTCAGTAACAAAATTTCTTAGGTTAAAGTCCCAGAAATCTTGACTTGCTAAGGAGCTGGACTGATTTCTCTTTGTGGAGAATGAAGATCACATAACTGATCATGTGATGTTACCCTTTTCACTGGAGCTGCCAGGAGGCTCATAGTCAAAATGTTTAGCTCAGTTTCTATGAAGTCAGACCAGATGATCTGTGTATCTTCACAGCAATTTTGCCTGTTGATCTTCTACTCTCTCTCTAATTTCTCTAATCCTTATTTTGAACTAATTGCCCTTTCCCATTTTGTTGTGGGAAAACCAAGTGGCAAACAAGTAACTTACCTGGGACTCAATCATTTTTTGTTTCTCTTTGGAAAGCAATTGGGGGCAGGGTGGAGTGCAGAAGAGTCTTCAGAGCTGAAGCTGAGTTAACCACTCTTCAATAGCTGGATGTGACAATGTGTCGCTTGTTAATTCATCGGTGACTTGTGTTTCTCATCTGAGCCGGTAACTCCATTTCTGGAACTTTGTCCTAAGGTAATAATCATGGATGCGTACAGATATTTAACCACAGAAACCTTCAGCACAGCTTTGTCTTTAACCTCATATTATTGAAAACAACATAAATGCCCAGCACTAAAGAATGGGAAAATTAATTATGGAAGCTCCAAAGGCTGGAAAGGCAGGCAACACTTAAAAGCAACACTCTAGAGGATTAAAAGAGGCTAAGGAAACATCGCCAGCAAATGTAAAGTATGGTCTTGTCTGGGTCTTAACTTGAACAGACAAAAGAAATTTTTGGATAATCATGAAAGTTTGAACCCCCGACTACATATTCGATAATATTAAGGAATTTAACCATTGATTATCTGAAGATACTATTGTTAATTATTTTACCTTGGAGTAACAAAATCGACCTTTAAGGCTTTATTTTTTACATAATGAAGCGTGTATGGATAAAATGATGTGTCTGGAATTTGTTTCAAAATAATAAAGACTACACATGTAAAAAGTCATTGAACTATATACAGGTCGGGCGCAGTGGGCCAGCACTTTGGGAGGCCAAGGTGGGTGGACTGCCTGAGTTCAGGAATTGGAGACCACCCTGGGAAACATGGTGAAACCCCATCTCTACTAAAAAATACAAAAATCAGCTGGGCATGGTGGTGCACACCTGTAATCTCAGCATGTAGGGAGACAGAGGCAGGCAAATTGCTTGAGCCCAGGAGTTTGAGACCA
Source organism: Ateles fusciceps (assembly GCA_036589455.1). Classification (NCBI taxonomy): domain Eukaryota; kingdom Metazoa; phylum Chordata; class Mammalia; order Primates; family Atelidae; genus Ateles; species Ateles fusciceps. Next base: position 675,773 of record JAZHEH010002806.1, on the reverse strand, counting down.
GCCTACGCAACATAGGGAGACCCCATCTCTACGAAAAAATTAGCCTGGCGTAGTGGCACACACCTGTAATCCCAGCACTTGGGGAGGCTGTGGTGGGCAAACAACTTGAGTCCAGAAGTTTGAGACCACCCTGGCCAACATGGCAAAATCCGTTTCTACTAAAATTACAAAAATTAGCCGGGCGTGGTGGTGGCGCCTGTAATCCCTGCTACTAGGGAGGCTGAGACATGAGAATCACTTGAACCCAGGAGGTGGAGTTTGCAGTGAGCTGAGATTGAGCCACTACACTTCAGCCTGGGCAATGAGCAAGAGAAGGAAGGGAAGGAGGGAGAGAGGGAAGAGAGAGAGAGAGAAGGAAAGAAAGAAAGAGAAAGAAGAGAAAGAACAAAAGAAGGAGGAGAGAGAGGAAGGGAGGAAGAAGGAAGGAAGGGAGAGAGGGAGGGAGGAAGGAAGGAAGGAAGGAAGGAAGGAAGGAAGTGAGAAGGTGGCCTACATGAGTACTTGAACAACTTTTTCTGTAAAAGAATCATATGGTAAATGTTTTAGATTTTGTGGGGTCTGTGGTCTCTGCTGTAACTACTCAGCCCTGCCATTGCAGGTTGAAAGTAGTGCTATACAATACATAAACTAAAGGTGCTCACTGGCTGTGTTCCAATAAAACATCATTTTTGGGCACTGAGATTTGAATTTTACATCATTTTCATTGGTCACAAAATATTATTCTCCTTTTGATTTTTTTCCAATGATAAAAGTGTGAAGACCATTCTCAGCTCATGGCTGTATTTTTTTTTTTTTTTTTAAAGCAGCATGTCAGATTTGGCACACTGCCCAGTTTCCCAACCCCTGGTCTAGATAAAACAAGATTGGCCGTGAGTTGATGACTCATGAGACTGGGTGGTGGGCATAATGGGGGTCCATTATACAATTCCCCTCTATTTTTGTGGATGTTTGAAAATTTCTATAAGAAAGGTTTATATTTAAGTATTACCATAGAAATAATCTAAGTAGTACTATGGAAATTAAGTTAATGGCATGGAAATATCGCTGTAAAATGAAGAAAAGACAGAACACAAGAATGTGTTCCTAATTGTTTAATAACAGAATAACAGGCCAGGGGTGGTGGCTCACACCTGTCATCCCAGTACTTTGGGAGGCCAACGCAGGAGGAATGCTTGAGTCCAGGAGTGCGAGGCCAGTGTGAGCAACATAGTGAGACCTCGTTTCTACAAAAAATAAACAAAATTAGCTGGGCGTGGTGGCGCACACCTTTAGTCTCAGCTACTTGGGAGGCTGAGGCAGGAGAGTCACTTGAACCCAGAAGGCGGAGGTTGCAGTGAGCTGAGATCATGCCAATGCATTCCAGTTTGGGCGACAGAGGCCCTGTCTAAAAAAAAAAAAAAAAACAGAAAAGAAAAGAAAGACAACCAGATCATGCACTCTTAATGGGGGTGATACTGCCCCCCAAGGGGTCAAAACTTAGTTGCTGGAGGCAAAAAAAAAACCTTACATATTACAATGGTTTGTGGCCCTCCAAAGTTCAATCCTACCTAACAAAACCTTATTCTTGACTGGGCGCGGTGGCTCACGCCTGTAATCCCAACACTTTGGGAGGCCAAGGCGGGCGGCTCACAAGGTCAGGAGTTCAAAACCAGCCTGGCTGACATGGTGAAACCCTGTCTCTACTACAAAAATTAGCCGGGTGTGGTGGTGCATGCCTGTAATCCCAGCTACTCAGGAGGCTGAGGCAGGAGAATCGCTTGAACCCGGGAGGTGGAGGTTGCAGTGAGCCGAGATGGCGCCACTGCACTCTAGCCTGGGTGATAGAGCAAGACTCTGTCTTAAAAAATAACAACAACAACAACAACAACAAAAATCCCTGGTATTTAATTTCCTTCACCAGACTTTGGTATTACATGAGTAGCAGTACCCTTGAGTTCAAGGAAGATTCATGAAACATGTACAAAATCAGTGCATCAATGCTAAAAACTATGGCTCATAGGTAACAATCAGGTATTAACTCACTTCTCATCCCAAGCCTCACAGAGTAGGCCCTGCTATTATACTCATTTCACAGTGGGGAAACTGAGGCCTAGAGAGGTTTCATGAGTTGTCCAAGATGCACTACCAGTGATTTATTTAGAGTGAGGTGGTAGAAGGACAAAAAGTAAAGAACTCCTCCGAAGCTGTCCTGGCACTAAGATTTTCAGAGCTGCAACTGTATCGCTTCTGGTTGCCCTAAAAAATTAGTTCTCCTCCTAAATTCCACAGAACATTGTCTGTTTTTTAACTGAAGAATGTGCTTTACATTTCAAAATTAACTTAAAATCTTCATATTTAAAGCCATAAAATGAAAAGAGAAGCCAAAAACTGGAGATATTTGCAAAACACACACCACTACTAAAGGAGTGGTCTCAGGATATATAAAAACAATTTCTGGCCAGGTGCGGTGGCTCCCGCCTGTAATCCCAGCACTTTGGAAGGCCAAGGCAGGTGTATCACCTGAGGTCAAGAGTTCGAGACCAGCCTGGTCAACATGGCCAAACCCTGTCTCTACTACAAATACAAAAAAATTAGCCAGGCGTGGTGGCGGGTGCCTGTAATCCCAGCTACTGTAATCCCAGCTACTGGGAGACTGAGGTAGGAGAATTGCTAGAACCCGGGAGGTGGAGGTTGCAGTGAGCCAAGATCATGTCACTGCACTCCAGCCTGGGTGACAGAGCAAGACTCTGTCTCAAAAAAAAAAAAAAAAAAAAAAAAAAACCAAAAAAAAAAAAAAAAACCCTACAAATCAGTAAGAAAAAGGCAGAGAGCCCAACAAAAAAATGAACAAAAGACTTGAACAGGCCCCTCACAAAAGAGGCTCTCCAAGTAATGAATCCATATAAGAAAAGGTGCTCAAACTTACTGGTCATGAGGGAAATAAAAATCAAACCACTCTATCGAAATGTCGACACCACAAGAGCAGAGATTTTTGTTTATCCATGGACATATTATTAATCTGAAAGAGCCACTCATCATGGACCCCACAGAATGTCAACACTGACCCCACACACTCCCATTGTTGTCCCCATAGATTCTCATCCCTCACCCGGATCTCCGGATCCATTCATCCCACGGACCAGCATCCCTCACCCTACAGACCACCCGTCACTCGCCCCAGACTCCCTTCACCCATCCTATAGAAGCCCCATCACTCACCCTACAGACATCATCAAACACTGCACAGATCCCCATCACCCTACAAACTTCCAATCACGTAACCCACATATTGTTACCCCCTGGTCCCACAGACTCCCCTATCACTGTTCTCCATGTCACTCAATCCCCTCCTTAACTCCACTTGTCCCCATCCATCACTGATCACTTAGACCCGCTGCACTCAGCCAGGCCCCTCACCCGGGCTCTGCTCTCAAGCCGGGCTTGGCGCCCCCGCGCCTGCCCAGATGCATTCAACATCCCCTGAAAGGCCATTTGCCTTCCAGTCCTCCCGGGAAGATGTCAGGGTGACGCGGGAGCTTATCTTCCGCTGGCTCCGAAACAGCCGCGAAGCCGAGCTCTACCAGTAACAAAAATGGCGTCATTCCGCCAGTACCCGGACCTCTGTCTCTGGCCGTGGCCTCGCACTGCTTCTGGAGGCTCCCATTCCAGCCAAAGGAGAGGTGCGTTTGGGGTCCGGGGGGAGTCCCCGTGATATCTCCGAGTTCGGGTATTCGGAATTGGTCCTATGAAAGCAGTGTGAGGCTTGGAAGGGCCGCGACTGTCCCGAGCGGGTGAGTGGGCGTTCCCGGCCACCAGAAGAGACTCGGCCTGAGCAAAGGCGTGGCTGGGGACACGGCTGGGTGAGAAGGGGGAAAGTGGAAAGGCCGGACAGAGCACCCCCCGGGGGTTCCTCTGCAGAAGCGGATTACTTAAACGTCTGAAGAAAGGGAAGAGACCTTTGACATCATGCAGCCACTCAGGGTGCTCACACACAGCCGCTCACCTCTCCCCACCCGGCCTCGGCGCCCTCCAGCCCTCCTATTGTTTCTTCTAGGCGACAGGACCCGCCCCTGTCTGTCACTCACTGCCCACCCGGTCCTCCATTGGCTCCTTAGAACATGGAAGGGCCTGCCTTCACCTGTCATTCACAGCCTGGACTTCTGCTTGCCTTAGTTCAAGTAGGCTTATATGGCCTTTTGCAGCCCACATCAAAACTAAGAGTTAATAGAGTCAAAAGTTTGAGGTAAAACCTAAGGGACATTGGAAGACTTAGCAAAGGGCTGGATTGGAAGTTAGCCCGGAACAGGACTGCAGAGTTAACAAAGGCTCATATTCTATACAAAACAGGAGCTCTGATGGTTGCAATAGTTAAGAAAGTCCTAGGATTCAAGACCTCTACCAGGGTGTATGGATGGAGATAACCATTAACAAATACCCTGCTTGAAGATCAAACCAGAGGGGCACTGGTGGTGGAATAGTAACCCAATTCCAAAGTTATATCAGAGAGGCCTTGAATGGAAGGTTAACTTAGACCCAAGTCTGAGCTACAGACCACAGAGCCATTAAAGATGGTGTAGTTAACAGAGGCCCAGAATTCACAGCCTATATCAAAGGGGATGATGGTGGAAGAATTAATCAAGGCCTGACTTCAAAGTCAAACCAAATGGCATTCATGATAAATATGTTAACTGAGGGCCAGGCACAGTGGCTCATGCCTATAATCCCAGTACATTGGGAGGCCAAGGCGGGAGGATTACTTGAGGCCAGGAGTTAGAGACCAGCCTGGCCAACATGACAAAACCCTATCTCTACTAAAAATGCAAAAAATTATGACTGGGCATGGTGGCTCACGCCTGTAATCCCAGCACTTTGGAAGGCCAAGGTGGTCTCAAGGATCACTTGAGATCAGGAGTTTGAGACCATCCAGGCTAACACGGTGAAACCCCATCTGTACTAAAAATACAAAAAAATTAGCTGGAAGTGGTGGTGCATGCCTGTAATCCTGGCTACTCGGGAGGCTGATGCAGGAGAATTGCTTGAACCCAAGAGGCGGAGGTTGCAGTGAGCCAAGATTGTGCCATTGCACTCCAGCCTGGGCGACAGAGTGAGACTCTGTCTCTAAATAAATAAATAAAGACAAATACAAAAATTAGCTAGGTGTGGTGGTGCATGCCTGTAGTCCCAGCTACTTGGGAGGTTGAGGCATGAGAATCGCTTGAACCCGGGAGGCAGAGGTTGCAGTGAGCCAAGATCACGCCACTGCACTCCAGCCTGGGCAACAGAGCAAAACTCTATCTTAAAAAGTAAAAATTTTAAAAGAGGTTAACTGAGGGCCGGGCACAGTGGCTCACACCTGTAATCCCAGCACTTTGGGAGGCTGAGGCGGGAGAATTGCATGAGCCCAGGAGATCAAGACCAGCCTGGGCAACATAGTGAGACTCTATCTCTATAAAAGTAACCATTAACTGAGGACTGGAGTTGGGGAATACAGGAGAAGGGGCACAAGTAACTAAAGAGTTAGCACAGCCTTGATTTTCTGTACACACCAAAGAATCATAGATGGACAGGACTTAACTGAGGCCTGCAGTCAGTGTAAAGATCTGAGGGATGCCGGGCGCCGTGGCTCACTCCTGTAATCCCAGCACTTTGGGAGGTCAAGGCAGCAGATCACTTGAAACCAGGACTTCGAGACCAGCATGGCCAACATGGCAAAAGCTTGTCTCTACCAAAAATACAAAAATTAGCCAGATGCAGTGATGTATGGCTGTAATCCCAGCTACTCAGGTGGCTGAGGCATGAGAATCACTTGAACCTGGGATGGGGAGGTTGCAGTGAGACGAGATCACGCCACTTTACTCCAGTCTGGGCAACAGAGCGAGACTCTGTCTCAAAAAAAAAAAACAAAAAACAAAAAAGACCTGAGGGCCAGTAATGGGGAAAGAGTTAACGAGACAGACATGCAGAAAGATTCACATGTAAATTGCCCTGGTAATGGAAAAGTGAACAGACCCTCAAGTTTAATACACAGACCCGGAATTGTTAATTTTCCACCCTCAAAACCCCGAATTCTGTCTCTAGATCAAAACCCATTAATAGTGGAACGGATAACAGATTCCCAAGTTCAAGGTAAAATCAGGGATTGATTTTAGACCCCCAGGTTGGAGAGCACAGATAAGATACTTTGATGGTGGAATCGCTAACAACGCTGGGGTTTAAGGTCAGGTCAGATGGATATGGATAGGGGAAGAGTTCAGAAGGACGTGGTTTGAGTATAGACCAGATGGGTATCAATGGTGGAATATTTCAAAGATGCCTCTATTCATTTCCTATTGCTGCTCTAACAAATTATCACAGACTTACTAGCTCAAAACAACACAAATTTATTATCTTACAGTCCTGCAGGTCAGAAATACGACATGGGTTTCACTGGGCTCTCCCTGCAGAGGCTCAAGGAGAAATTCCATTTCTTTGCTTTTTCAGCTTCTGCTAGAAGCCACCTGTGTTTCTTGACTCATGGTCCCTTCCTCCATCTTCAACGCTGGCCGTGTAGCATCTTCACATTTCTCTCTGACAGTAACCTTCTGCTTCCATCATCACGTCTCCTTCTCTGACTCAAACCCTTCTCCTTCCCTGTTTTTTGTTTTTTTTTATAGAGACAGGATCTTGCTCTGTCACCCAGACTGGAGTGCTGTGGTGTGATCAGAGCTCATTGTAACCTTTAATCTAGGGGCTCAAGCGGTCCTCTCACCTCCACCTCTAGAGTAGCTTGAACTACAGGCACACACCACCATGCCCTAGCTAATTTTTTAACTTTTTGTAGAGATAGGGTCTTGCCAGGTTGCCCAGGCTGGACTCCAACTCCGGGCCTCAAGAATCCTCCCCACTCAGCCTCCCAAAGCACTCCCTCCCTCTTATAAGGACGCTTGATTACATTAGGCCCGTCTAGGTAATTCAGGAAAATCTCATCTTAAATCCTTAATAACATCTGCAAAGTCCCTTTGCCATGTAAGGTAACATAGTCATAGGTTCTAGGGATTGGGAGAGGGACATCTTTGGGGACTATTAGTCTGTCTATCACAACACCCAATGTTTAAGTCAAACCAGAGGGCCAATGGGGGTGGAGGTTTAATTGAAGCATAGCGTATTAACAAGAGGAAACTATCGATGGTTTGAATCAGATTTGAATTCATATAAGATGGGCATAGATGAGGGGTCCAAGCTGTTATGTCAGAATTGCTTCGAAGGCCTGCATTCAAAGTTAAAACAAGGAAATTGATGGACTCTCAACAGAGACCCTGAACCCTGGATCAAAGCCCCAGGAGCACTGAAGCATTGATGGTTTAAAAAAAAATGTTCACAGAGGCCCAGGTTTAAGATCTAAAATATAGACACATTAATTATGGAATACTTAACAGAGTCCTGGGTTTGAGGTTGAAACTGACGGTCCACCGGGTGCAGTGGCTCACATCTGTAATCCCAGCACTTTGGGAGGCCAAGGCTAGCAGTTCCCCTGACGTCAGGGGTTCGAGACCAGCCTGGCCAATGTGGTGAAACCCCGTCTCTACTAAAAATACAAAAATTAGCTGGGTGTGGTAGCACCTGCCTGTAGTCCCAGCTACTCCAGAGGCTGAAGCAGGAGAATCACTTGAACCCAGGAGGCAGAGGTTGCAGTGAGCTGATATCACGCCACTGCACGCCAGCCTGGCGACAGAGCGAGACTCCGTCTCAAAAACAAACAACAACAACAACAACAAAAACTGAGGGTCATTGATGATTAAAGACTTAACAGAGTCGGGTGCAGTGGCTCACACCTGTAATCCCAGCACTTTGGGAGGCTGAGGCAGGAGGATCACTTGAGCCCAGGAGTTCAAGACAACCTGGGCAACAAGAACCCATCTCTACAAATAAAAAATTTAAAAATTAGCCGAGGGCGGTGGTATCTGCCTGTAGTCTCAGCTACTCCAGAAGCTGAGGCAGGAGGATCGTTTGAGCCCAGGAGTTCGAGGCTGCAGTGGGCTATGATTGATTGTGCCACTGCACTTCAGCCTGGGTGACAGAGCAAGATCCTAAAAAAAAAAAAAAAAAAAAAAAATAGCAGCCGCCAGATTCAATGTCAAAAAATGGGAACATTAATGCTAAAATCTATAACTGAGCTCTAGGTTTAAAATATAAATCAGAGTGGGAAAACTAATGTTGTCTAAGAAACCTGGATTTAATTCACAAATCAGAAGAGGCATTGATGGAGGAAAAAAAAAGAAGTCAGGTTTGGTTTTCATGCTAGAAATGAGTTGATGATGAAATAGTTAACAGAGACCTAAGTTAGATGCCCCAACAACTGGGGCATTAGGGGCGGAATCATTAACAGAAGTAGGCATAAAGAGAAAACTCAACAGGCCGGGCACAGTGGCTCATGTCTGTAATCCCAGGACTTTGGGAGGCCGAGGCAAATCACTTGAGGTCAGGAGTTTGAGACCAGCCTAGCCAACATGATGAAACCCTGTCTCTATTAAAAATACAAAAATTAGCCAGGCATGGTGGCACATGCCTGTAATCCTAGGTAGCACGGGGACGCTGAGGCAAGAGAATCACTTGAACCCGGGAGGGGGAGGTTGCAGTGAGCTGAGATTGCACCACTGCACTCCAGCCTAGGTGACAGAGTGAAACTCCATCTCAAAAAAAAAAGAGACAGAGAAAACTGAACAAGAACCAGGTGCAAGGTCAGACCTGAGTGGCAGTGAAGGTGAAAGAGTTAACAGAGGACCAAGATCAAGGTTCAGATCTGAAGACCATAGATGGTAAAAATCTGACCCAAGGCCCAGATTCAATGTGGAGAAGAGAGGACACATAATCTGCTGTGTAGCCCTAACTAAAACCACAACCATGTCTAGACTTCATTAGTGTCATATAGTAGCCTCTGTGGACTGAACTGTGTTCCCTCAGAATTCGTATGTTGAAGCCCTAACACCCTACAAGACTGCATGGGAGATACGGCCTTTAAGGAGATGATTAAGGTTAATGATGTAGGAAGGTGGAGCCCTATTGGAGACAAGAGACACAAGAGATTCTCTTTCTGTTCTGTGCTGACACAGCATGAAGGCAGCCATCTGCAAGCCACAAAGAGAGGCTTCACCAGAAACCAAACCTTTCTGGAACCTTGATCTTGGACTTTCCAGCCGCCAGAACTCTAAAAAATAAATTTCTATTGTTTAAGCCATCTATCTATGGTATTTTGTCAAGGCAACCTGAGCAGACTAATACAATAGCTATGTACATCTTTAAGATTTCACACAAATATGTGGGAAACTATGTATGACAGGACCTCTGGAAGTTAAGAATTTTCATGATGATCAAAGCCCTTCTCAATAATTTTCTGATGCTTCTCTCTAGACACGTCCACAGGAATTTTTAAAAATATAATGTTTAGGCAGAGCACAGTGGCTCACGCCTGGAATCTCCAACATTTTGGAAGCCCAAGGCAGGAGGATAGCTTGAGCCCAAGGAATTGGAGACCAGCCGGGCAACACAGCGAGACCCCATCTCTACAAAAAATGTAAAAATCTTAATAATAATTTAAAAAAATGATTTTTACAAAAATTTTTGATGCAGTAAGTAATGCTCTTCATGCATACTCCTGGATTCTAGACCCAGAGCTTCTCATCCAATAACTCAAGGATGAGATCCAATAATCTGCATTTACGTTAATGCTTTATTTGGCAATAATTTCAAACTTACAGAAAAAGTTGTAAAAATAGTACAAAGAACTCCTATACACCCTTCATCCAGACTCCCCAAATGTGATTATTTTACCCCATTTTCTTTACATATGTGTACATATATATGTATGTATATATGATAGATAGGTAGATAGATACATAGCTAGCTAGCTAGACAGACAGATAGATAGATACAGACAGACAGACAGATATAGATACTGACAGACAGACAGATAGATAGATAGATAGATAGATAGAAATTTTTCTAAATTATTTAAAAGTAAACGTTGAGCCGGGAATGTGGCTTATGCCTATAATCTCAGCACTTCAGGAGGTCAAAGTGGGAGGATCACTTGAGCTCAGGAAACCAGCCTGGGCAACATAGCAAGACTTCATCTCTACCCAAAATACAAAAAATTAGCTAGGTGTAGTGGCACACACCTGTGGTCCCAGCTACTCAGGAGGCTGAGGCAGAGAACCACTTGAGCCCAGGAAGCGGAGGATGCAGTAAGCCGAGATCACGACTCCACATTCCAGTCTGGGCAACAGAGTGAGACTCTGTCTCAAAAAAACAAAAAAAAAAGAAAAAGCAAGTATGGAAGGAAGGAAGGAAGGAAGGAAAGAAAGAAAGAAAACAGTAAAGTCTCTAAATAATAGTGTGTCTTTGCTAAAGAAAAACAAAGAAAACAGGACATCACCTGACATAACCACAATATAATAATCAAAGTCAAGCAATTAACACTGATACAACACAATTATCTAATCTTTAAACCTTTTAGGCCAGGCACAGTGGCTCACACCTATAATCCCAGCACTTTGGGAGGTCGAGGCGGGTGGATCACTTGAGGTCAGGAGTTCCATCCTGGCCAACATAGTGAAACCCCATCTCTACTAAAAATACAAAAATTAGCTGGGTGTGGTGGTGGGCACCTGTGATCCCAGCTGCTTGGGAGGCTGGGCAGGAGAATCTCTAGAACCTGGGAGGCAAAGGTTGCAGTGAGCCGAGATCACGCCACTGCACTCCAGCCTGGGTGATGAGAGTGAAACTCTGTCTCAAAAAAGCAAAACAAAACAAAAACAAAAACAAAACTATTTAAAATGTACCAATAGTCCCAACAATGCCCTTTACAGCAAAAGAAGACTTTTTTCTGTCCTGGATCCAGTCCAGATTATGCTTTGCATTTACCTGCCTCATCTCCTCAGTCTCCCTTAATCTGTACTTTCTTCATCTTTTATGACATTGGCCTTGTTTGAAGGACATAGGCAGGTTGTTTTCCAGAATGTACCCTGGGTTCACACTGACATCTCTGATTCCAGTCCAAGGTCTAGGATTATTCTAGCCTTACCTCCTTTCCAGATTTGCAATGCCTTTCTCAGACAGTGAGAAACATGGCTCTCATTGTCTGTATTTTACTCATTTGCTCAATCCTCATATACACATAAAGTAGTCTCAGAATTCCTAACCATACCCTTGTGTAAAAAAAAAAATTACTAACTAAAGTACAACATTTGGCGGAGCATGGTGACTCGTGCCTGTAATCCAAGCATTTGGGAGACCGAGGCGGGAGGATCACTTGAGCCCAGGAGTTCAAGATCAGCCTGGGCAACCTGGGAGACCCCATCTCTCTATTTAAAAAATAAGAATTAGGCCAGGCACAGTGGCTCACACCTGTAATCTCACACTTTGGAAGGTCGAGGCGGGTGGATCACAAGGTCAGGAATTCAAGACCAGACTGGCCAAGATGGTGAAACCCCATCTCTACTAAAAATACAAAAATTAGCCGGGCGTGGTGGCAGGCACCTGTAATCCCAGCTGCTTGGGAGGCTGAGGCAGAGAATTGCTTGAACCAGGGAGGCAGAGGTTGCAGTGAGCCGACATCAGGCCACTGCACTCCAGCCTGGACAACAGAGCAAGACTCTGCCTCAAAAAAAAAAATTAATAAATAAATACAATATTTGTGTGCAGTCATTTTTGCTTTTTGTCTTATGGTATCCAGTCAAAATAATTGTTTCCCAAAGTTACTTAGTTATTTTCTTCCCCCATGCCTGTTAGCGTGGTTATGTTATTCATTTGTAATATGCTTAGGTTCCTTTGTTTTCTGTTTCTGTTCCATTTTGGGTACCCCTCAATCCTAGTTTATTTAATGTATTTACTTTTTTCACCCACTTCCTCACTTTCCTATATCTATTTTTGGAATGTGTGAAACATTACTATGCTTCTAAAAGAGGCAAAACTATATCAAAAGAATAAGAGTGTTCCTCCCTGCTCACCCCTACTTTCCATCCCCTCCTTTCCACCATGTTCCATCCCATTCCCTTTAGGTAACAAATCTCGTTAATTATTGTTTCATGTGCAAGCTCAGGATGACAGTGTTGGGCCCTGGGATGTGGATTCTCATGATTTCATGCTCTGATTCCCTCTGCAGTAAATGTATCCAAAGTCCTGACTGCAAATTTCTATGCTTTTTGGATTTCCTGGGTATAAGGTATTGAAGAGCGTGGGGGAATTCACCTGAGTGCATGGTTGTGAGATCACCCAGAAATTAAGGAGTTTCACCATTTTATTTAGTTTAGGGTTTAGAAAGGGGAAAGTGTGTTCTATATAGCTGCAGGAAATCAAGTGCAGTGGCAAAACTAATGCCATCTTAAAGCAAACCTACCCATCACGACCAATGTTTGACTCCTGCATACCGAGGTATTCTGCAGCAAGGTTTTTAAAGAGTTCCTGTACTGCAGATAACCTTAATAACAATATTTATTTAACCTCCCCCCAGTTTTCTTCTTTTTTTTTCTTTTCTTTTTTTTTTTTTCTTCTTTTTTTTTTGTTTTTGAGACAGAGTCTCATCTCTGTCGCGAAGGCTGGAGTGCAGTGGCATGATCTTGGCTCACTGCGACCTCCTCCTCCTGGGTTCAAGCGATTCTCCTGCCTCGAGTCTTACTCTGAGTGGCTGGGATTACAGGCGCCTGCCACCACACCTGGCTAATTTTTGCATTTTTAGTAGAGACAGGGTTTCACCACGTGAGCCAGGCTGCTCTCAAACTCCTGACCTCAAGTGATCCACCCACCTCGGCCTCCCAAAGTGTTGGGATTACAGGCGTGAGCCACTGTGCCTGGCCTCCCCAGTTTTCAAGAGTTTTGGCAAGAAGTTCTAAGACCAGACTAGCTGGACATGGCTTCACTCTAAAAACATGCTATAGAAAGATACTTTCTGATAGGCAGACCAGGGTTTCACCCTCTAAGACTCCCTGAGACATGGCTTCTATTCTTAAGTCCCTATTAAATATTACTTTCTGGCCGGGCATGGTGGCTCACGCCTGTAATCTCAGCACTTTGGGAGGCCGAGGCAGGCGGATCACAAGGTCAAGAGTTTGAGACCAGCCTGGCCAATATGGTGAAACCCCATCTCTAATTAAAGATACAAAAAAATTAGCCAGGCGTGAGGTTGCAGTGAGCCGAGATCATGTGATTGCACTCCAACCTGGGCGACAGGGCAAGACTCCATCTCAAAAAAAAAAAAAAAGCTTTTCTAAGAACTGTGGGTTTGTCAGCCTCATTCTTTGGCCTTTAGGGGTGGGCTTGCATATACCAGGTATTGTGGAACATTTGCTGAGCCAGGCAGGAGCTGAAGAACCAAAACATTGATCCTTTTGTGGTTCCTAAGCATGATGATTGGGTGTTCATGTGCTTATGTGAGATGAGTCTCTCTCAAACCTTATTACAACATCAGCACATTATTCATCTGATATGAAAAAAATAAAGAAAGAAATGGCTAAGAGGAATGACGCATCTGTGCGTGAAATCCCAGGGTGGCCAGCAACATCTATGTGGGGTGGCATTATACCTCTGTTAGATGCTTGTGGACCTCCGCATGAGTAACAGGACATCCCAAAAACACAAGAGGAATTATTACCTGAAAGCCATATAGTGCACTGTGGTAGGGAAGGATGGTGGATAACCTATCCAGTGGGCTAGACACCTCTCTGGGCTGTTCATTTGGCATCAGCGGCCCAGCTAGCAGCAGAAGCGAAAACTAAATGGCTAGGGAAATAATTGTAATGAGAAAAAGACATGTGACTTTCGACTTCTCTCCTTGCATCAAACAGAATGAAGAAAATTGACAACCAAGAGAACAAAAATTAAAACCTTAGCATGTAGATAGATTGGTCCGCATAGGAGGAATGAAATGGAAATGACCAGAAATCAGAACTGCCACACCTAAGCCAGATTGAGATGTGAAAACTTGAAATCCCTGGGGAATGTTTCTGAGAGGAATATTCCAATGACATAGAAGTCATAGCTGGATAGGAGAATGAAGATCATTGGCAAGCTCGCCCCTCATGTACAGGAAAGTGAAAGCTGAACAACTCCAGCAAACTGGGAGCTGACCAATCCAGGAGACTCTCATTATCAGGGTATATCACTCTCACTATCACTATCTCACTGCAACAGAACTCGTAAATATTGCAAAGATGTTTACTCTCATTATCAGGGTATATCACTCTCACTATCACTATCTCACTGCAACAGAACTCGTAAATATTGCCAAAGATGTTTAAACAACCACCTGAGGAACCACTGACCTCTTGGATGGTCCGATTGTGAGACGCAGGGTTCTTCTTTAGCTGGGAATCAAGCAGAGAAAATGAGTAACATCATCACCCATCCAGCCCTGCGGTGACACCTTCATAACCCAGGAAGAATAGCCTTATGGAACGGATTATTCTAGCTATGAGAGAGGCTTGGCCTAATGAAAAAGATTTACCATGAGGGACTACCTGCTGGTGGTCAATCGAATAGGCCCTGGGGCTTCTCTGGGAATTAGGAATGAGGCAAGCCTTGATAGAGAAGTTTTTACTGCCAGGGTGAAAAAGAAATTGCTACAGCATGCACCAAGAGAATGCTATGACCCTTGGCTGTCTTTGTTTAGGCCTGAAGTGGAATAAGATGTGTATGATGTGGGACAGCCATTGCAAATTTGGAAAAAACTGAGCAAACCAGGCACAGAGTAAGCTTGGGAACCCAACGAGGGCTAGCAAAGGGAAAAAGAAAATCTCACAGCAAGAAAGAGGAAAAAAAGGGAAAGGGATAGAGATAAGAAGCACATGTTAAGTAAATGTGGCATGATTTACTGGGAGCAAGAATCACCCAATAAAAAGTAGACAACCTAATGCTGTATTAGCAGTCTCATAGAGGGATCTACAGCCTAAACAACCATTTCATTGCTTCCTTTCTGCCCCTCCTGCAGAAGAGGAAAGATGTACACCCTTCTTGTAATGCCCCAGCCTATCAGGGTGGATCCCACCCCAGGCTCCAAAATTAGTAGGGCTGAGGTTAATCCCATGCTTGACCAATAGGGGGGCGACCAGAAGCCCCATATTGAGCTCATCATTTGCTGGTCTTGAGAAAAAGAAGACTACTGCCTTACTAGATACTGGGACAGAATGTACTTTAATCCATGTACACATTCAGAAAGACCCCTTGGTCAATGTGCTGCCACTGATGGTTATGGGGGACAAAAGATCCCGGTAAAAAGGACTTTAATACATCTCAGTTTGGGGAAAGCGCCCCTGTCCCATATATGGTGTGTACTTCCTCTATTCCATAAAATGTTTTAGGCATGGATATTCTGTTAGGAAAGACTGTGTAAACCTCAGTGGGAAAATTTAGATTAAAGGTGGGTATAGTACAGGTATTCTAGAGAGGAGGGTGAAAATGGAAACCCGTACAATTCTCTGGCCCTAGGCAGGCTGTCAGTGTTAAACAATACAAATTCCCGAGGAGCATGCTGTAGTAAGTGCAGCTACTGAGGAACTAAAAGGTGCATATTATCTGGCCAGCTCAAAGCAAAATTATCAGTTCCATCTGGCCTGCATGCAAACTAGACCGTTCCTGGCTGATGACTGCGGGTTACCAGAAATTGAACAAGGTAACCCTGGCTATACAAGCTGCTGTTTCTTAAATTACTCAGGTAGCCAACCACATCGTGTCTGTCCTGGGTACACATCATGCTGTCTTAGATTTGGCTAATACCTTTTTCTGCATTCTACTGTACAAATAATCACAAAACGAATTTGCTTTTACCTGGCAAGGTTTCCAGTGTACCTTTCAAGTGTTGCCCTAGGGCTATTTCACACTCCTACAGTTTGTCACCTGATGATAGCTAGAGACTTGTCTTTGCTCTCACTCCTGACTTCTCTTTTTTGGTCTTCTTATATTTATAATATGATGTTAATCTCTGAGATGTTCATGTGTATTAGGAAAGTCTCAGGGCATTGTGCAATCATCTTCTGGAACAAGAAATAGGAAATCAACCCTTCAGAAGATCCAGGGCCCAGGGCCTGCAGTGAAGTTTTAGGGGTTACATGGTGGGGTAAGATTCCTTTGATATTGGGTACATTAATGGACAAAGTCCAATAACTTTCAACTCTGAAAACAGCAGAGAAATCCAAACATTTGTGGGTCTTTTAGGATATTACAGAGCATTTATCCCACCCTTAGCCCAATGTTTGAGGCCACTATATGGACTTACTAGAAAAAGGACACATTGAAACTGGGACACATCACAGCAGGGAGCTTCGAACAGGCTAAAGTGCCAGTATAGCAGGCAAAAGCCTCAGGCACCCCTTTAGAAGGAGTAGCAATGACTTTGGCTGTGACTGCTACTCCTGTGGGCAAGAGTTGGGCCTTATGGCCACCATAGTTTGGTAAATCAATCCCTTTAAGATTCTGGTCACATTTATGGAAAGGAGCGAAACCAGATACTCAAAGAGGAAATTCTCCCCTGACCCCTTCATAGGCCTCATGACGGGTGCCTTGCTTACTCAGCCCATAGCTCTCAACCCCTTGTGGGATGGGGAGCATGCAGGTGAGCAAGTGTGAGAGCCAGGGCAAGTGCTTTTGGGTGCTGGCAGGAGCAAAACTTTGTGCACGCCCCAAGGCAGCGTCTAAGGGGGATAAAACACCATCGCCCCAAAGCCCCAGAGGGCATGTGTTACAGTGAACTCTTTTAGCTTTACTGTCTGCAGATGGCTTAAGTAAGTGTTTAACAGCTCAGTGGACCCTCTGCCTTTTCTTGAGGGCAGAGGGTTACTATGACAGCCCTTTGTATCCTGAGCTCTTGTCCAGCGTCCAGGAAAAATTAGATTGCACGAACGAATTGAAGGATAGCAAATGCGGGGGATTTTATTGCCTATGGAAGTGGGCTGTCAGCAGGAAGGGGAGCTGGAAAGAGGAAGCAGTGGGAGGGTAGTCTTCCCCTCAAATCTGGCCGTCTTCGGCCAGACTATCTCCAAAGTCCTGCCTTCAAGCCATCCCTCCTGAAGTCAAACTGCTTCTCTCCAATGTTCAGCTGCTTCTTTTCTTCTCCCCCTTCTCTGCTCTTGCCAGTGAAGCCTGGGTTTTTTATGGGTACAGGATGGGGGAGCAGGGTGGGCCAAGGGTGGTTCTGGAAAAGGTAACATTTGAGCAGGAAAATGGGACGTAGAAAGTTCATTTTGGGCTGCAGTTTCAGGCTTCAAGGCGGGGCCTCGTCAGGAACTTCACCTTTTCTGCCTAGAATTTCTGTGCTCCTATCCCCATCAATACTTTCCCATTGAACAAGTGCTAGCAGTGTTTAATGCTTTACAGCAGGGAATCATTGGCAAAGACCCTTCCCATGACTGTGAGAGACTGGTCTACCCATCAAGATATGGATAGAAGGATTATTTAAATCACCCACCTCCTTTTAAATCCCAAACACCTACTTTGAATAAATGGCATGCCTATTTGCAACAATGAAGTGTCCTGGTAACCAATCCCTTAAGGCCAGAATTGCATGCTGTGTTAGGCCTTGTTACATGTGAGCAACCAATCCCTTTGCCCCTTCCTACTCCAGTGCCTAGCACAATAAGAAAAGGAGTGAGCATCCCTGACCATGCTTGGTATACAGATGGCTCCAGCAAGGGAAACCCCTGTACTTGGACCGCTGTTGCTATGTGACCACAAACTGATACAATCTGGGTTGATATAAGTACCCACCACAATAGACAGTGGGCTGAGTTGCAAGCTGCTTGGTTAATAATCACACATAATCCCTGGCCCCTGGCTCTTTGCACTGATAGCTGGGCTACATTCAAAGGCTTAATTATGTGGCTAGCCCAGTGGGAACAAAAAAATGAATGTTTATGCACAAACCCATATAAGGCATAAACATGTGGCAAGACATACAGAGAAGCGGCAACACCCTGTAGCTGATGAAATAGTTAGTACATCATGTAGTGGTGCACAACAGGACTCAGTTCCATGAAATATAGAAGCTGACACCCTAAGAACAATTAGAAGCATTGTGCTGTTCCAAGCCAATGACTAATAGACCTGGGTACATAACAAAAGTAGTCATAGAAGTGCAAAAGTAGGCTGGGAAATAGCCAAGAAGGCAGGATTGCCCTTAAAATATAGCAACCTCCCAATAGCTGTTAAAATGTTGATATGGTTTGGCTCTGTGTCCCCACCAAATCTCATGTCAAATTGTAATTCCCACATGTCAGGGAGGTGACTGGATCATGGGGGCGGTTCCTCCATGCTGTTCTCATGATAGTGGGCGAATTTACGAGATATGATGTTTTGTTTGGCAGTTCCCTCCTTGCTCTCTTTCCCTCCTGCCGCCATGTGAAGAAAGTCTTTGCTTCCCCTTCACCTTTTGCCATGATTGTAAGTTTCCTGAGGCCTCCCCCAGCCAAGTGGAGCTGTGAGTCAATTAATTTTCTTTCTGTTATAAATTATGCAGTTCAGGTAGTTCTTTATACCAGGGTGGAAATGGAGTAATACAAATGTTTACCACATTCTTTTTTTTTTTTTTTCAAGATGGAATCTTGCTCTGTTGCCCAGGCTGGAGTGCAATGACATGATCTCTGCTCACTGCAACCTCTGCCTCCCAGGTTCAAGTGATTCTCCTGCCTCAGCCTCCTGAGTAGCTGGGACTACAGGTGCGTGCCACCACGCCCAGTTAATTTTTTGTATTTTTAATAGAGACGGGGTTTCACTGTGTTAGCCAGGATGGTCTCGATCTCCTGACCTTGTGATCCGCCCACCTTGGCCTCCCAAAGTGCTGGGATTACAGGTGTGAGCCACCGCACCGAGCCTACCACATTATTGATTGCATCCACACTGTATACCATATCACGCAAGGCACATTCATAGGGCTGTCTACCCTGTTACAGATCAGCAAGTGAATTATATAGGGCCTCTTTTTGTAAGTCAAGACAAAAAGTATGTATTGGCCTGTGTAGATACTGCTACTGAGCTGCTGTAGGTTTGTCCTTGTAAGTGAGCTAATCAAGCCAGTACTATTAAAGGTTTGGAGGCTCTCAGTACTATGGATGGATATCCCTTGACACATTGACAGTAACTGAAAGATCCATTTTGCTGAACATGATGTGTAGGACTGGACCAGGGAACACAATAGATCATGGCACTTTCATCTCCATGTAACCTCCAAATAGCAGAGTTACTAAAAGGCAAACTGGTCTTCTGAAAGCAGAAATTCAAAGTTTCCTGGGGGAGGCCGGGCATGGTGGCTCACGCTTGTAATCCCAGCACTTTGGGAGGCCAAGGTGGGAGGATCACTTGAGGTCAGGAGTTTGAGACTAGCCTGGTCAACATGGTGAAAACCCGTCTCTAATTTAAAAATACAACAATTAGCCGGGTGTGGTAGCATGCACCTGTAATCCAAGCTACTCGGGAGGCTGAGGCAGGAGAACCACTTGAACCTGGGAGGCAGAGGTTGCAGTGAGCTCAAAGCATGCCACTGCACTCCAGTCTGAGTGACAGAGCGAGACTCTGTCTCAAAGAAAAGTTTCCTAGGGAAACCTACAGTATTAATCTGTCTCACATTGCTATAAAGAAATACCTGAGACAGGCCGGGCATGGTGGCTTATGCCTATAATCCTAGCACTTTGGGAGGCCAAGATGGGTGGATCACGAGGTCAGGTGTTCAAGACCAGTCTGGCCAATGTGGTGAAACCCCGTCTCTACTAAAAACAAAAAAAAATTAGCTGGGCGTGGTGGTGTGCACCTGTAATTCCAGCTACTCAGGAGGCTGAGGCAGGAGAATTTCTTGAATGCAGGAGACGGAGGTTGCCACGAACCAAGATCGGACCACTGCACTCCAGCCTAGGCGACAGAGCGAGACTCCATCTCAAAAAAAAAAAAAAAAAAAAAAACCTGAGACTGGGTAACTAGAAAAAGGATTCATTGGCTCATCATTCTGCAGGCTATACAGGAAGCATAGCAGCTTCTGCTTTGGAGGAGGCCTCTGGAAGCTTCTGATCATGGTGGAAGGCAAAGAGGGCACGGAGCATCTCACATGGCAGGAGCAGGAGCAGAAAGAGTGAGGGAGGAGGTGCCACACACTTTTAAACAACCAGATCTCACAAGAGCTCACTCACTGTTGTGAGGACAGCATGAAGGGGGTGGGGTTAAACCATTAGTTGAAGTAACCCATCCCCTTGGTCCAATCACCTCCCACCAGGCCCCACCTCCAACACTGGAGATTACAATTGGACATGAGATTTGGTGGAGATATGATCCAGACCATATCATCTTATCACCTACCTTGCTAGAGTGGATGCATGTGTTATCTGCAGGCTTTATTTATTTAACTTCAGCCAAAGTGGGGATGCTTGCTCCATCTGACTGGTTGGGCCTACCGTGCCCTAGCCTACCACTGTTTGCATACGGGTAACTGAGAAGACTGCTTTGCTCCCAAACCTGGGTGACAACCAGCATATTTTGCACATGACGGCACTGACAGACACTATCAGGGGAGAGGACACTGCACTGGGGCTTAGAATGGCAAATCCCCCAGGCTGGATAGGCTTTTTCCTGCCATAGATGGAGAAATATTCTCAACAGTTAGAGTGGTTCCCATTTATCCTATCGAATACTAGACCCACGATCACCCACTATAAATGGTCAGGGGAAACAGAATCCTAAGCAAACTAACGCAGGAACAGAAAACCAAATACCGCACGTTCTCACTAGTAAATTGGAGCTAAACATTGAGTACACATGGACACAAAGAGAGAACAACAGACACCAGGGCCTACTTAGAGGGTGGAGGAGGGAGGATCGAAACACTACCTATCAGGTACTAAGCTTCTTGCCTGGGTGATGAAATAATCTGTACACCAAACTCCTGTGACATGTAATTTACCTATAAAAGAAACCTGCACATGTACCCCTGAACCTAAAAGTTAAAAAAAAGCACAAATTCAAACTTTCCTAGAGACACCTACCTTGCAAAGGTGGATAATATGTGATCTGAAGCCCTTATTTCTTTAACTTCAGTCAAAGGGATGAGGTGCTTACCCCATATGACAGGTTAGGACCACCATTCCCCAAGCCTACTATTGTTCACACACGGGAACTGAGAGGACTGCTTTGCTTTCAGATCTGGTTGACACCCACCATATTTTCTGCATGAAGATACTGACAGACATTCTACCAGGGGAGAGGATAGTGTACTGGGGCTTAGAATGGCAAATGCACCTAGGCTGGATAGGTTATTTCCTGCCAGAGAGTGGGGAATATCCTCAACAGTTAGCATGGTTCCCATTGATCTTATTGATTACTGGCACCCGATCACTTGCTATAAATGGTCAGGGGAACACGCATACCCCATGGTACGGTGGTGAGCTCTCTGATATGGTATACTCTCAATCAAATTACTTTAACCACAGCTTCTGACACTTCATCCCTGGGCAACATGGATGGTATATGGCCCGTCCCCTTTACAAAAGCCAAGAGCTGTCTCTGTGCTAACTACTCTAAATGAATGGACTGGTGTCATTCTAATAGATGGAGAAGAACATTTCTTGCAAGTACCCACTAAGTTTGTTTCCTCCATCCTTAATTGTCATATTCTGTAAGTACTATCACCAGTTGCCACCTATGGGCCCAACATTATGCTGCTGGCTCACAGAAAAACATCTGTTGGGGCCAGGCACAGTGGCTCACGCCTGTAATCCCAGCACTTTGGGAGGTTGAGGTGGGTGGATCACTGGAGCTCAGGAGTCGACACCAGACTGGCCAACATGGTGAAACCTTATCTCTATTAAAAATACAAAAATTAGCTGGATATGGTGGCAGGCACCTGTAATCCCAGCTACTCAGGAGGCTGAGGCAGGAGAATCACCTGAGCCTGGGAGGTGGAAGTTGCAGTGAACCGAGATGGCGCCACTGCACTCCAGCCTGGGCAACAGATCGAGACTCCGTCTCAAAATAAAAAGAAAAACATTGGTTGGATATGGCCTCATGCCACTCTTCTGTGTTTCTGGCATGCTGTGGGGTATCTCCCTTCCAAGGACAAGATTGGAGAGAATATATAACATAAATGACCAATTTCTCAGACTGAACCCCCATTTTCAATGCCTTAGTTGTTACTGGCTTCATAACTGGTGTTGGTCCTGGGGCACCTGGTGGCAGAAGCTACTTCTTGGTTTAGGTGCTGTGCTCCTGTGTTGCTTATTGTCCTGGTTTTGCCTTTATCGTTGCTGCAGCGTCTTCCTCCAATGAAGCCAGTGCGCTGCTGCTACAGCTATACAATATCAAGCACCCTCCCTCTAGACCCAGGGACTATCAAGGAACAGATGGGTGAATGAGATTGCGAGGACCAGTACTGAGGAGTGGAGTGTAGGTACACAGCCTGCTGCGTGGCTGAGGGATTTCATCTTGAAGGGAAAACATCCTGATGACAGATGTTTGACTCCCGCATACCAAGGTATTCTGCAACAAGGTCTTTAACACTGCCCGTAGCATAGATAACATCTCATAAAGATCCTTATCTAACCTCTCCGGAGGTCAGGAGTTTCCACAAGAAAGTGTGAAGTATGGCCAGGTGCTCATGTTTTAGCCTGTGTCCCAGATTTCTCAGCAGATGGCCTAAGCTACTTTGCTATACAAAGTAGACTTTCGGCCGGGCGCGGTGGCTCACGCCTGTATTCCCAGCACTTTGGGAGGCCGAGGCAGGTGGATCACTTGAGATCAGGAGTTCGAGACCAGCCTGGCCAACATAGTGAAACCCCATCTCTACTAAAAATACAAAAATTTAGCCAGGCATGGTGGCACGTGCCTGTAGTCCCAGCTACTCGGGAAGCTGAGGCAGAAGAATCGCTTGATCCTGGGAGGCAGAGGTTGCAGTGAGCCAAGATCGAGCCATTGCACTCCAGCCCGGGCGACAGAGCAAGACCCCATCTTAAAAAAAAAAAAGGGATACTTTCTGAAGGACGGGTGTGGGTTCCATCCTCTTGCAGCCACTGGAGACATAGCTTCTGTTCATAGGTCCCCATTAAATGTTTTTTTCTGAGAAACTGAATTTGTCAGCCTCTTTGGCCTCTCAGTGCCCTCAGCCTTTGAGTGTAGGTTTACATAGGCCTGCTCCCCCATGGAACAATACCAATGTGGCCAATATATTGTCATTATTTCTAGAGCAATTACTACAACAGTAGAAAATAAAAGGTTACAAAGTGTTGTCTTCCTGTCTTCCTTCCTTCCTTTCTTACTTTTTGAGATGGAGTCTCACTTTATCGCTTAGGCTGGAGTGCAGTGCCGTGATCTTGGCTCACTGCAACCTCCACCTCCCGGATTCAAGCCATTCTCCTGCCTCAGCCTCCTGAGTAGCTAAGATTACAGGCACCTGCCACCACACTCAGGCAATTTTTGTATTTTTAGTAGAGATAGGGTTTCACCATGTTGGCCAGGGTGGTCTTGAACTCCCGACCTCAGGTCATCCACCTGCCTTGGCCTCCCAAAGTGTTGGGATTACAGGCGTGAGCCAACGCGCCTGGACTGCTTGATCTCTTTCTGACGCATTCTTTCCATCTCCATCTCTCTAAACCCTCTCTAACAGACTCTCAGACTTTCCTCTCCCTCCTACACTCTCTTCCTTTTCTTTTGTCTCTCTTCTCCTCATGTCTTGGTTAAAGATGTTGGCTGCTACATCCCTAGCCAATGTCCAAATCCTAATGCAACAACAAATATGGCCAGTGACATCTGCCTTTAAGTACTTGTCACATACTGAGGGACTCCAGCAGGGTCCTAACACCCTGCCGAGGTCACCTGTGCATCATCCACTTCCCAGCCTCCAGTGAAACAATCCACTGTAAACCACCTCTGGAGACGTGGCACCAACTACCAGGGAGGCAACCAGGGGAAAGATGAGGAACTCTCAGCATCTTATTTCTGCTCGGACCAAGCTTCCTGAACCGGAAAGGGCCCATCTGCTCAGCCCTTCCCCATCACCCTACAATACTGCAGGGTTTCATGAAGATGTTTTTTTCACTACTCGACACCTACAAGCTTCTCACTTTTGTGAAACAAACATTGTAAAGGTTTTTTTTTTTTTCATAATTAACTAGATTTAATTTAGAGGAAATTTTTTAACTTATATTTTTTAGTTAGAAAAACACCATCTTGGACTGGGCATGGTGGCTGTAATCCCAGCACTTGGGAGGCCGAGGTGGGTGGATCACATGAGGTCAGGAGTTCGAGACCAGCCTGGCCAACATGATGAAACCCCGTCTCTACTAAAAACACACAATTTAGCCAGGCATGCTGGCACATGCCTGTAATACCAGCTACCCGGGAGGCTGAGGCAGGAGAATTGCTTGAACCTGGGAGGCAGAGTTTCAGTGAGCTGAGTGCAGTGAGTCAAGATTGCGCCACTGCACTCCAACCTGGGTGACAGAGAGAGACTCCGTCTCAAAAAGAAAGAAAGAGAGAGAGAGAAGGAGGGAAGGAGGGAAGGAAGGAAGGAAGGAGGGGAAGGAAAGAAGGAAGGGAGGGAGGGAGGGGAAAGAAAGAAAGAGAGAGAAAGAAAGAAAAAAGAAAAAGAAAGAAAGAAAGGAAGAAAGAAAGAAAAGCAAGAAAAGAAGGAAAGAAATCAACAGAGTGGGCTACTCCGTAAGGCAGGATGGAAAGTTTCCTGCCTGAGGCACACCCACCCAACTCACAGGTGAAACTGGAGCGGAATCGATGAGGATGTAAGTCAGGGATCTGGCTACTCTAGCCTCTCCTGGAGGACCCCTTGCCCTGCCATCAGTCCCACTGAGACCCCCCCCCGTCCTCCTCCAGGACAAATTCACGTATCTAGGGGACTCCATGGAGAGCCCTCCAAGGCAAAAAGTCAGGAACTGCAGGCTAATGCTTCCCTCCCACTGCACAGGACTGGGGAAGACTGGGAAGGGCTAAGGGAAGCAGAGAAACTGCCCTCTCTGCCCAAGAGCAGCAGACATATCTGCAGGGCAGGAGTGAGGGACCCCACATCTGACACACTTGGGATTGGGCTTCAGAAAGTGTCCCCTCCATGTGCTGTTTGTGTCTCAGCAGGTGATTTTGTCCAAGCCTCTTCCCCCAGGTACCAGGATGTACCAGCTGCACCAGCAGATTCAAAGGCCTCAGGGGACGACCCTGTGTCCCAGATTTCTCAGCAAATGGCCTAAGCTACTTTGCTTTGCAGCTCTGCAGGCTGAAAGGAATTACCCCTAGGGGCCAGGGGCCAATGAAGCTGTGGGAACTTCTGGGCCAAGGAGGAGAGCACTTGATGAATTATTCAAGATTTGATGGACAGTGGTATCTGAATTTTGCTATTGGCAGGCAGTGCAGATCTCAACGTCCACCTGAAAAAGATGCTGAGCCTGGGTACCAGTGCCACCACCTTTCAAGGATGCTGTGCTTGGTGGTCCGGCTGGGTTGGGCTGCTGTCATAGAAACCCAAGTTACACAGCCCCACTAACACATCAGTTTTGCCAGAAGGTTCAGGCCACAGGGCTGGGCCACCATCTGGACATTAAGCCCCCCAGGTTCTGAGGAGGTTGCTCATGCAAAAAAAAGGAGGAGCAAGGTCACTGAATGTAGAGAGTGTTTCAGCCAAGGATGTTCATAAATTCAGTCCTTCACTCAGCTCACCCTGCCCCATCCTTCAGAGGCTCAGCTTGAGAAGCTATTCACCTCCACTCCCATTCCTCCAGTCTCTGGACTAGCCCAGTTTCACAGAAACGCCTCCTGAAATGGAGAATCTGATTCCACACCATGAATTTATTCTAGCTTGATAAATCAGCTAGAAAGCCTGATTTATCAGCCTAAGAGCACCAGGAACAAACTCGTAATCTGACAATGTCAAGTTTATTAACCCTTTGCAATGAGGGAGGCTGCACACCAGAAGGACCATGGAATGTCTCACCAAACATGGAAAGGATAAAGATCTTATAGGATCCGAGGAAATGATGAAACTTATGTGAAATTACACAAACCCTGCCACATCTGCCCATGCCATGTTGTCTATCAAGTATATTAATTGTGAGGAGCATTATACGCAATCTGTGTATAATGTAGATACACAATCTGTGTATCTACTTTTAACGCAGAGTTTCTCAGCCTCAATGCTATTGACATTTTATGCTGGATAATTCTTTGTTGTGGGGGCTGTCTTGTGCATGGTTGGATGTTTAGCAGCAACCCTGACCTCCACCCACTAGATGACAGTGCACTCCCAGTCCCAGCTACGACAAATGCAAATTTCCTAGACATTGCCAAATGTCCCTTGGAAAGCAAAATTACCCCTGGGTTGAAAACCACTGCTCTAATAGTTTATTGATAGTGGCAGTGAGTACTAAGTAAAAGGTTTTGTGGAATGGCTTCTATTTTTAGGAAAAAAAAATATTAAATGAGGGGCACATTAAAATAACAAATTTGTGGTTAAAGGTAAGCTCATTGTTAAAATTAAAAAATAATGTCAGCCGGGTGCAGTGGCTCATGCCTGTAATCCCAGCACTTTGGGAGGCTGAGGCGGGCAGATCACGAGGTCAGGCGTTTGAGACTAGCCTGGTCAATATGGCGAAATCCCGTCTCTACTAAAAAATACAAAAATTAGCCGGGCATGGTGGCGAATGTCTATAGTCCCAGCTACTCGGGAGGCTGAGGCAGAAGAATTGCTGGAACCCGGGAGGCAGAGTTGCTGTGAGCTGAGATTGCACCACTGCACTCCAGCCTGGGTGACAGAGCGAGACTCCATCTCAAAATAATAATAATAATAATAAGTCAGGCACAGTGGCTCACTCCTATAATCTTAGCCCTTTGGGAGGCCAAGACGGGAGGCCAAGATGGGTCGATCGCCTGAGATCAGGAGTTTGAAACCAGCCTGGGCAACATGGGGAAGCCCCTGGTCTCTACTAAAATACAAAAAATTAGCCTGGCGTGAAGGTGCATGCCTGTAGTCCCAGCTACTCAGGAGGCTGAGGCACAAGAATTCCTTGAACCCAAGAGGTGGAGGTTGCAGTGAGCCGAGATCGTGCCGCTGCCCTCCAGCCTGGGTGACAGAATGAGATCCTGTATCAAAAACAAACAAACAAACAAAAAAATAGCCGGCCCGGCACAGTGGCTCACTCCTGTAATCCCAATACTTTGGGAGTCCAAGGAGGGCAGATCACTTGAGGTCAGGAATTTGAGACCAGCCTGGGTAACATGGTAAAACGCTGTCTCTACTAAAAATATAAAAATTAGCCACATGCGGTGGCGCTCACCTGTAGTCCCAGCTACTTGGGAGGCTGAAGCACTAGAATCTCTTGAACCTGGGGCGGAGGTTGCAGTGAGTCGAGATCGCGCCACTGCACTCCAGCCTGGGCCACAGAGCTAGACCCTGTCTCAAAAATAAAAAATAAAAAAGCATTTACAATAGCATCAAAAATGTGAAATACCTAAGGTTCAATTTGACAAAGGATGTGCAAGACCTGTACACTGAAAATTACAGAATTGCTGAGAGAAACTAAGACCTAAATAAATGAAGAGCTATACCTTGTTCACAGACTGAAAGAGTCGATATTGTTTAGATGTCAATTCTTCCCAAATTTAAACTATGGGTTTAACACAATATCAATCAGAACTCTACCAAGATTTTTGGTAAAAATGGCAAGCTGATTCTGAAATTTATATGGAAATGCAAAGGATCAAGAATAGAAAAAACAACTCTTAAAAAAAGAAAAACAAAGCTAGAGGGTTTAACACTACCCAACTCAATAATGATTATAAAGCTGTAGTAATCAACACTGTGTGATACTGGTGTAAAGATCAAATAGATAAACAGAGCAAAGTAGATACTCCAGACATAAACCCATACATATATGGACAGCCCTTTTTTAAGGTGCAAAGGCAGTGATGGAGAAAGGATAGCCTTTTCCACAAATGGTGCTGGAACAACTGGATAGCTTTATGCAAAAGAATGTGCCTGGATTTATACCTCACACATCGCATACAAAAATTAACTCCAAATGGATTTTAGACCTACATGTAAAACCTAAGCGTATAAAACTTCTAGAAGAAATGACAGGAAATAAAGTTTGTGACCTTGGATCAGGCAAAGATTTCTTACATGTGACACCAAAAGCACAACCCAGAGAATAAATTGATAAATTGGATTTCATTGAAACAAAAAAAAATCTGCTCTTTAAAGGACACAGTTAAGAGAATGAAAAAAAACAAAACAAGCCATGTGTTAGGGAAAAGAATTTTTGTAAAGCATGTAACTGTTAAAGGACTTGTATCCACAGTATAGAAAGGACTCCCAAAACTCAAATATAAGAAAGTAACCCAATAAAAAAAGCCAAAAAGATTTGAGCAGAAAATATACAGATAACAAATAAGTACATGAAAAGTACCCAACATCATTGTCATTAGGGATATATAAAAATATAATGATATGCCACTATACACTCCTTAAAGTGGCTAAATTTAGGCCAGGCTTGGTGGCTCACACCCTAATCCCGGCACTTTGGGAGGCCGAGGCAGGAGGATCACTTGAGTCCAGGAGTTCAAGATCAGCCTGGGGCAACTTGGTGAAACCCCATCTCTACCAAAAATACAAAAATTAACTGTGCATGGTGGCTCGTGCCTGTAGTCCCAGCTATTCAGGCTGGGATGGGAGAATTGTTTGAACCCAGGAGGCAGTGACCCACTGTACTCCAGCCTGGGTGACAGAGCAAGATTCTGTCTCAAAAAAAGAAAATGGCCAACCATAGCAAACGTTGACATAGATGTGCAGGAGCTGGGATTCTCATACACAGCTATTTGGAACGTCAAATGGTACAACTGCTTTGGAAAATAGTTTGGTAGTTTCTTTGAAAATCTAACCATGCACCTAGCATATGATCCAGCTATTCCACTCTGATTTTTACCTAGGAGGAAAGGAAACATACGTCCATACAAAGACTTGAACAAAAATTTGCCTAGCAGCTTTATTTATAATAGCCAAGAACTGAAAATAACCCAAATGTCCATCAAGAGGTGAACTAATAAACAAATTGGTATATATTCATGCAACATAACAACATAGATGAATCTGAAAATAATTATGCTGAGTGAAGAAGCCAGGAAAATAAGGGCACATACTCTATGACTCTTAAAACTTTATTTATTTATGTATTTATTTTTGTGATGGAGTCTCACTCTGTCATCCAGGCTGGAGTGCAATGGCGTGCTCTCAGCTCACTGCAACCTCCGCCTCCTGGGTTTAATGATTCTCATGCCTCAGTCTCCTGAGTAGCTGGGATTACAGGCAGCCACCACCATGCCCCACTAATTTTTGTATTTTTAGTACAGACGGAGTTTCACTACGTTGCCCAGGGCAGTCTCAAACTCCTAAGCTCAAAGTGATCTGCCTGCCTCGGCCTTCCAAAGTGCTGGGATTACAGATATAAGCCACCGAGCCTGGCCTCTTATATAAATCTTTATAACGTGCAAATTAAAATGGAGATGGGAGAGCGGGGGTACGAATAGGAGGAAGGGAGGAATCATGGATATGTTTACTATCTTGATTTCAGGGAAATATCTATTTGTCTATCTATATCAATCATATACTCTTAATATGTGCAATTTATTGTATGTCAATCATATTTCAATGACGTCATTTTAAAAACCTTTATAGATAACAAAATCTCTCCAGTGATGATCTATTATGCCGGAAATACATACAAGAAGTTCTAAGTTGGCCAGGCGCGGTGGCTCACACCTGTAATCTCACACTTTCGGAGGCCAGGGAGGGAGATTCCTTGAGGCCAGGACTTGAGACCAGCATGGGTAACATAGCAAGACCCTGTCTCTACAAAAAATAAAAATATATGTAAAAAAAGAATGAAAGTCTAAGTTATTGAACCATAAATTTGACAGATATATTTTTCTTTTTCTTTTCTTTATTTTATTATTATTATTATTTTGGTTTTTGGCTTTTTTTTTTTTTTTTTTTTTGAGACGGAGTCTTGCTCTGTCGCCCAGGCTGGAGTACAGTGGTGCGATCTCGGCTCACTGCAACCTCTGCCTCCCAGGTTCGAGCAATTCTTGTGCCTCAGCCTCCAAAGTAGCTGGGATTACAGGCACGTACCACCACGCCTGGCTAATTTTTGTATTTTTAGTGAGATGGAATTTCACCATGTTGGCCAGGCTGGTCCCAAACTCCTAGCCTCAGGTAATCCGCCCACCTTGGCCTCCCAAAGCGCTGGGATTACAGGTGTGAGCCACTGTGCCCAGCCTGACAGATATATTTTTCTGATGTCTTACTTGACAGCAATGGTTTACCTTGAGGAAGACAACACCATCTCCCACATCTTGGGTTTTCCCACTCTTTTCAAGTGATATAGTTGTGATTTGTGCAATATTTCATCAATGTAAAGTTTACTTTCTTTTTTTTTTTTTTTTTGAGACAGGGTCTTGCTCTGTCGCCTAGGCTGGCATGCAGTGGTGCAATCTCGGCTCACTGCAACCTCTGCCTCCCAGGTTTAAACAATTCTCCGGCCTTAGCCTCCCAAGTAGCTGGGACTACAGGTGTGCGCCACCACCCCTGGCTGATTTTTGTATTTTTAGTAGAAACGGGGTTTCACCATGTCGACCAGGCTGGTCTCGAACTCCTGGGCTCAGGTGATCTGCCTGCCTCAGCCTCCCAAAGTACTGAGATTACAGGCGTAAGCCACTGTGCCTGGCCAAAGTTTACTTCCTAAAAAAAAAAAAAAACTGAAAATACATTATGGATTGAAATATTTTGGGGCTCAATGAATAATATTCTTGGGTAATCATGGGGAACTCCAGGAGCTACATAATGCTGGCCTTTCTCTTTTTTTTTAAACATGGGGTCTCGCCATGTTGGCCAGGCTGGTCTCGAACTCCTGGGCTCAAGTGATCTGCCCACCTCGGCCTCTCAAAGTGCTGGAGGATTACAGGCATGAGCCACCATGCCCAGCCAATGCTGGCTTTTTCATCCATCCATCCTTGGGTCAGAAGGTTCGCAGCATCTTGGGTCCTAGGGTAGGCCCTGCCCTCACACAGAGATTTGTCACCACCACCAGGGCAGAGGGGCTCTGCTGCTCTCTGTGGAAAAGAGCTGCACAAAAAGACCTCCACCATTCTGGTTTCTCACACCACAGTCTGCAGCCCTGACAGTCAGCAAGTCCCTGCACACAGCTGGCCACAGACTTTCCTGCCTGTAGAAGTGTTCCTGTCATTTACACGTGCTCTCTGCAGACACTGGAGTTTAGAATCTCCTATGGTGGAGAGTAGCGTTGTGGGGGAGAATCAACCAGACAGGTCTTTGCCCTTCCTCTATTGTTTGTTGACTGTTGAACTCTGGACAAATCTTAGTCTCTGAGTCTACATCTGTGGCATGGGGCAATAAGGCCATCTACATTGCATGTTTCTGGGGATTATGTTTTACGACTCCCTGTGAACCTGGAACAGAGCAAGCACAGAGTAAATGCGTGGTATTATTCTCATCATGTTTGTGGTTTAATAACAACAGCTAATTGTTTTTTGATCACTCACAATGTGCCCAGTCCTATGCTAAGCGCTTTGCAAGCACACCTTACAACAGCCTTGTGTGGGAAGTGCAATCATTGCATTTCAGAGGAGGAACTGGAGGGCTTGGGAGGTTGAGTGGCCTGTCCAAGGTCATCAAATGTTGGGGCTGTGAAGTGAACTCAAGTCTGTGTGACTACAGAGCCCATATCCCTCCTGTGTTAGTCTGTTCTCACACTACTATAAGGACATACCTGAGACTGGGTAATTTATAAAGGAAAGAGGCTTAATTGACTCACAGTTCCACATGGCTGGGGAGGCCTCACAATCATGCTGGATGGAAAAGGAGAAGCAAAGGTACATCTTACATGGTGGCAGGCAAGAGAGCATGTGCAGGGGGAACTCCCCCTTTATAAAACCATCAGATCTCATTAGACTTATTTGCTATTACAAGAACAGCACAGGAAAAGCCTGCCCCCATGATTCAATTACATCCTACCAGATCCCTCCCATGACACATGGGGATTATGGGAGCTACAATTCAAGATGAGATTTGGATGAGGACACAGCCAAACCATATCATTTCCCAACAGGCTGGACTGCTTACCACCCCATGTGGCCTCAGAGAACCCCAGTCACTCCTTTACAAACCCAATCAACCCAGATCTTTAGAACAAACATTTCTGACTTACTCCTTGTAATAGGCTAAATAATGACTCACAAAGATATTAGGGTTTAATCCCCAGAACCTATAAATATTACCTTATTTGGAAAATGGTTCTTAGCAGATGTGTTAAGTTAAGAATATGGACATGCAGAGATTATCTAGACTATCTGAGTGGGTGTATTGGTCAGGGCTCTTCAGAGGGCAGAGCCAATAGGACATATGTATATATAAAAGGGAGTTTATTAGGGGGAATTGGCTTACATGATTACAAGGTGAAGTCCCATGATAGGCCGTCTGCAAACTGGGGAAGAGAGAAGCTACTTGCATAGCTCAGTCCAAATCCAAAAGCCTCAAAACTAGAGAAGCTGACAGTACAGGCCCTAGTCTGAGGCCAGAGGTCCAAGAGCCCCTGAAAGGCTGCTGGTGCAAGTCCCAGAGTCCAAAGGTCAACAAACCTGAAGTCTGGCATCCAAAGGCAGGAGGAAAGGAAGCCAAGAGGAAGAGAGAGAGCAAACAGACTCAACCAAGCAAACTGCTGTTCTTCCACCTGCTTTGTTCCAGCTGCACTGGCAGCCAGTTGCATGGTGCCCATCCACACTGAGGGTGGGTCTTCCTCTAACAGTCAAACACTGACTCAAATGTCAGTCTCCTCTGGCAACACCCCTCACAGACACACCCAGAAACAATGCTTCACCAGCCATCTATGCAGTCCTCAATCTCGTCAAGTTGACACCTAATAGTAACCATGACAGTGGGCTCTAAATGCAATCACGTGTATCCTTATAAAAAAAGAGGCAGAGGGAGATTTGAAGAGGTATATAGAGGAGAAGACAATGTGAAGATGGAGGAGAGAGAAATTTGGCCTTCAAGATTGGAGTAATTGATATAGTTTGGATGTTTGTCCCCTCCAAATCTCAGGTTGAAATGTGATCCTTAGTTCGATCGGTAGCGGGAGCGGAGAGCGGACCCCAGAGAGCCCTGAGCAGCCCCACCGCCGCCGCCGGCCTAGTTACCATCACATCCCGGGAGGAGCCGTAGCTGCCGCAGCCGGCCCCAGTCACCATCACCGCAACCATGAGCAGCGAGGCCGAGACCCAGCAGTCGCCCGCCGCCCCCCCCCCCGCCGCCCCCCCCGCCCCTCAGCGCCGCCGACACCAAGCCCGGCACTACGGGCAGCGGCGCAGGGAGCGGTGGCCCGGGGCGGCCTCACATCGGCGGCGCCTACCAGCGGGGACAAGAAGGTCATCGCAACAAAGGTTTTGGGAACAGTAAAATGGTTCAATGTAAGGAACGGATATGGTTTCATCAACAGGAATGACACCAAGGAAGATGTATTTGTACACCAGACTGCCATAAAGAATAACCCAAGGAAGCACCTTCGCAGTGTAGGAGATGGAGAGACTGTGGAGTTTGATGTTGTTGAAGGAGAAAAGGGTGCGGAGGCAGCAAATGTTACAGGTCCTGGTGGCGTTCCAGTTCAAGGCAGTAAATATGCAGCAGACCGTAACCATTATAGACGCTATCCACGTCGTAGGGGTCCTCCACGGATTACCAGCAAAATTACCAGAATAGTGAGAGTGGGGAAGAACGAGGGATCAGAGAGTGCTCCCGAAGGCCAGGCCCAACAACGCCGGCCCTACCACAGGCGAAGGTTCCCACCTTACTACATGCGGAGACCCTATGGGCGTCGACCACGATATTCCAACCCTCCTGTGCAGGGAGAAGTGATGGAGGGTGCTGACAACCGGGGTGCAGGAGAACAAGGCAGACCAGTGAGGCAGAATATGTATCGGGGATATAGACCACGATTCCGCAGGGGCCCTCCTCGCCAAAGACAGCCTAGAGAGGACGGCAATGAAGAGGATAAGAAAATCAAGGAGATGAGACCCAAGGTCAGCAGCCACCTCAACGTCGGGCACCGCCGCAACTTCAATTACCGACGCAGACGCCCAGAAAACCCTAAACCACAAGATGGCAAAGAGACAAAAGCAGCCAATCCACCAGCTGAGAATTCGTCCGCTCCCGAGGCTGAGCAGGGCGGGGCTGAGTAAATGCCGGCTTACCATCTCTACCATCATCCGGTTTAGTCATCCAACAAGAAGAAATAAGAAATTCCAGCAATAAGAAATGAACAAAAGATCGGAGCTGAAGACCTTAAGTGCTTGCTTTTGCCCGTTGACCAGATAAATAGAACTATCTGCATTATCTATGCAGCATGGGGTTTTTATTATTTTTACCTAAAGATGTCTCTCTTTGGTAATAACAAACGTGTTTTTTTAAAAAAGCCTGGTTTTCCTCAATACGCCTTTAAAGGTTTTTAAATTGTTTCATATCTGGTCAAGTTGAGATTTTTAAGAACTTCATTTTTAATTTGTAATAAAAGTTTACAACTTGATTTTTTCAAAAAAGTTAACAAACTGCAAGCACCTGTTAATAAAGGTCTTAAATAATTGTCAAAAAAAAAAAAAAAAAGAAATGTGATCCTTGATGTTGGAGGTGGGGCTTGGTGGGAGGTACTTGGGTCATGGGGGGAGATCCCTCATGACTGGCTTGGTGCCCTTTGCACAGTACTGAGTGAGTTCTCGCTGTTAGTTCACATGAGAGCTGGTTGTTTAAAAGAAATACCATTTGACCCAGCAATCCCATTACTGGGCATATACCCAAGAGGATTATAAATTGTTCTATTATAAAGACACATACACACATATGTTCATTCTGGCACTGTTTACAATAGCAAAGACTTAGAACCAGCCCAAATGCCCATCAGTGATAGACTGGGTAAAGAAAATGTGGCACATGTACACCAGGGAATACTATGCAACCATAAAAAAGGATGAGCTCATGTCTTTTGCAGGGACATGAATTAATCTGGAAACCATCATTCTCAGCAAACTGACACAAGAACAGAAAACCAAACATGACATGTTCTCACTCATAGGCAGGTGTTGAACAATGAGAACCATGGACACAGGGAGGGGAACATCACACACTGGGGTCTGTTGGTGTGTGGGGAGCTAGGGGAAGGATAGCAGGGGGTGGGGCGGTTGGGGGAGGGATAACATTGGGAGAAATGCCTGATGTAGGTGACGGGGGAGGGAGGCAGCAAGCCACCATGGCATGTGCGTACCTATGCAACAATCCTGCAAGATCTGCACATGTACCCGAGAACTTAAAGTACAATAAAAAAAAATAAAATAATAAATAAATAAAAGAGTATGGCATCTCTCTTGCTCCATCTCTTTGCCATGTGACATGCCTCCTCCCCCCTTCACCTTCCACCATGATTGGAAGGTTCCTGAAGCCCTCACTAGAAGCAGATGCTGGTGCTATGCTTGTACAGTCTGCAGAACCGTGAGCCCAATAAGCTTCTTTTCTTTATAAATCAACCAGTCTCAGGTATTATAACAATGCAAAATGCATTAAGATGGTAATGCCGCTGGAAGCCAAGGAATGCCAACAGCCACCAAAAGCTGGAAAAGGCAAGAAAGGATTCTCACCAGACATATGGTGGCTCACACCTGTAATCCCAGCACTTTGGGAGGCCAAGGTGGGTGGATTGCCTGAGCTCAAGAGTTTGAGACCAGCCTGGGCAACATGGTAAAATGCTGTCTCTATCAAAAATACAAAAAATTAGCCTGGTGTGTTTGTGCGTGTCTGTGGTCCCAGGTTCTCAGGAGGCTGGGGTGGGAAAATCACTTGAACCTGGGAGGTGGAGGTTGCAGTGAGCCGAGATTTCACCACTGTACTTCAACCTGGGTGACAAAGTGAGACCTCCATCTCAAAAAAAAAAAAGAAAGAAGACAGGATTCTTCCTAGAGCCTAAGAAGGGAGCATGGCCTTCTGACACCTTGGTTTTGCCCTAGCAAAACTGTTTTCACACTTCTGCCCTCCAGAACTCTGAGAGGAGAATGTGTGTTGTTTTCTGACCACCAAGTTTGCGGCAATTTATTACAGCAGCCACCAGAAGTTCATACCAATTTTGGCACCTAGAGGGGGGAGTGCTGCTGTAGCAAATACCTAAAAATGTGAAAGTGACTTTAAAATTGAATAATGACTAGGTAGGGGCCAGAAGAATGTTGAAGAACTTGATAGAAAAAGCTCCGATTTACGTGAATAGACTGTTGGTAGAAATGTAAACATTGAAGGCAAGTCTTGATGAGGGCTCAGAAAGAAGTGAGGAACACGGGAAAGAAAGCCAACATCATCTTCAGAGAATACAGACATCATCATAAGCAGAATGCTGGTAGAAATAGAAACATCAAGGTACGTTAATAGGGGCTCAGAAGGAAATGAGGAGCATGTTATCGGAAACCAGAGGAAAGGCAATCCTAGTTACATACTTGATAGAAAACTTAACTGAATGGTGTCCTACAGCTATGTGGAAAGTAGAAATTACAAGCAATGTGTGTTATCTGAAATCCAAGAGAGATTGTAAGTGATGATCTTGGATATTTATCTAAAGAGGTATTACAAGCAAAGTGTTAAGGATATGGCCTGATTTCATCTTGCTGCTTATAGCAAAATGTGAGAGGAAAGAGATAAACTAGGAAAGGACTATTAAGCAAAAGGGATCCAGGACTTGATGATTTGGAAAATTCTAGCCTATCAAGATGGCATCACGCCTGTAATCCCAGCACTTTGGGAGGCTGAGGCGGGCAGATCACGTGGTCAGGAGATCGAGATATCCTGGCCAACACAGCGAAACCCGGTCTCTACCAAAAATACAAAAAGTTAGCCAGACATGGTGGTACATGCCTGTAGTCCCAGCTACTCAGGAAGCTGAGGCAGGAGAATCGCTTGAACCCGGGAGGTGGAGGTTGCAGTGAGCCGAGATCACACCACTGCACTCCAGCCTGGGCAACAGAGTGAGACTCCGTCTCAAAAAAAAAAAACAACAACAACAAAAAAAAAAACTGCAAAAGACACTAAACTTAAGAGAGGCACTGTCAGGAATCATGCTCTAGAGACAAAGTCAAGAATGTTTGCTAGTGCTGAAGAGATTAGGCACATGACTCAAGGAGCTCTTCACTGTGCTCAGCCATAGCCAGTAATAGAAATGATATTATCTCGGAAATATACACAAAGGACCTGCTGGTCTAAAAGTGTGAATCCCTATGACATACATTCTGAGAGGAGGGCCATAGGACCAGAGGGAGA
This sequence comes from Ateles fusciceps, assembly GCA_036589455.1. NCBI lineage: Eukaryota > Metazoa > Chordata > Mammalia > Primates > Atelidae > Ateles > Ateles fusciceps. The sequence goes on along the minus strand of JAZHEH010002806.1, from coordinate 638,449 downwards.
GCTTCGAGCTACAGAGGATTATTCTGAGCTACAGAGAATTATTCTGAGTCCTTGAAACCAAATGGAATTTGTCCTGCTAGACTTCAAAATGGTTGGAAGCAGCGACTACTTCCTTTCTTCCATTTTCTCCTATTTGAAATGAAAATATCTGTAACTACTAGCCTACACTTGTACCACCACTATATTTTTGGAACAGATAACTTGTTTTCTGGTGTCACAAATTCACAGCAGGAAAATTTTGCCCCAGGATGTTTCGTAACCAGAGTCTCAGCCATACCTACTTTAGATGAGGAGATCTGATACTTTTGAGCTGATCATATTTGGATAAGATATTGGACTTCAGCTAATGTTGCACAGGTTGAGATATTTGAGGATTTGGGGATGCGGTGCATGTATTTTGCATGTGGGAGAGATGCTGAACCCTTGGGGCTAGAGGGCAGACTGTGGTAGACTGAATAACGCCCCTCCAAAAGAAAACCACATCGTAACCCCTGGAACCTGTGAGTGTTAACGTACAACAACAAAAGTGATTTTGTCAAAGATCTTGAGATGGGGAGATTCTCCTGGATTATCTGGGTGGGCCCTAAATGTAAGAATGAGTGTTCTTATCAGATTGAGGCAGGGAGATCTGACACAGACGTAAGAGAAGAAGGCAGTATGACTGCCATGGTTTGAATGTCCCCCCCCAAAACTTGTGTTGAAATTTAACTGCCACTGTAACAATATTAAGAGGTGGGGCTGGTAGGAATGATCAATGCCGTTATCACAAGAGTGGATCAGTTATCAAGAGACTGGATTTGATATAAAGGGAGCTTAGGCACGTTTTCTCTGTCTGTCTCCTGCACTTGCTTTCGTTCTGCCTTCGTCCTTCCAGCATGGGACAACCCTCACCAGTTACCAGCACCACACTCCCGGACTCCCCCCAGCCACTTGAACTGTACTCCAAATAAACTTCTATCCCTTATAAATTACCCAATTTGTGGTATTCCATTATAGTAACAGAAAACAAACGAAGGCAATGACCATGGAGATAGAGATTAGAGTGATGCAGCCACATATTAGTCCATTCCCACACTCCTATAAAGAGCTGCCCGAGCTGGGTGCAGTGGCTCACACCTGTTATTCCAGCACTTTGGGAGGCTGAGGCAGGAGGATCACCTGAGGTCAGGAGTTTGAGACCAGCCTGGCCAACATGGTGAAACCCCGTCTCTACTAAAAATACAAAATTAGTCGGGCATGGTGGTAGGCGCCTGTAGTCCCAGCTACCCGGAAGGCTGACGCAGGAGAATCTTTAGAACCCAGGAGGTGGAGGTTGCAGTGAGCGGAGATCGTGCCACTGCACTCCAGCTTGGGCGACAGACAGGGCGAAACTCTGTCAAAAAAAAAAAAAAAAAAAAAAGCAGAACTGCCCAAGACTGGGTAATTTATAAAGGAAAGAGATTTAATTGACTCACAGTTCCACATGGCTGGGGAAGCCTCAGGAAACTTATAATCGTGGCCAAAAGTGAAAAGGAGAGGAAGCAAGGACTTTCTTCACATGGTGCCAGGAGAGAGAAGTGCAAGCAGGGGAAATGCCAGATGCTTATAAAACCATCAGATCTCATGAGAACTCACTCACTGTCACAAGAACAGCATGGGGAAAACTGCCCCCATGGGGATTTGTAATCCATAGGGGTTACAATTTGAGATGAGATTTGGATGGGGGAAAAGAGCCAAACCATATCAAGCCACAAGCCAAGAAATGCTGGCAATCACCGGAAGCTGGAAGAGGCAAGGAACAGATTCTCTTCTAGAGCCTCTGGAGGAGTGTAGCCCTGCTGACAACTTGGTTTCAACTCAGTGAAACTGATTTCAGATTTCTGGCCTCCAAAATTGTGAAAGAACAAATTTATGTTGTTTATGCCACAAAGTTTGTGGTAATTTGTTATAGCAGCCAGAGGGAATTTGAGGTGACTGTAAGGAGTAATGTAAATTATGTTAAAGAACCTTTGCGGTTGTAAGATGCATCCATTCATTCCACAAATAGTCGAGGCAATATAGAAGAGTAATTAAAAGCACAGACTTTGAGACCAGGCGTAGGGTGGTTCACTCCTGTAATCTGTGTTTCAGGTGGCCAAGGCAGGAGGATTGCTTGAGGCCAGGAGTTCCTTCCAGATCAGCAGGGGCAACATAGCAGGACTCCATCTCTACAAAAAAAAAGTTTTAATTAAAAATAAATAAATACATAAATAAAAGCACAGACTTTGGACTCAATTCATCTTGGGGGTGAATCCCAGCTGTGTCACCCACTGACTAAGTGACCTTGAGCAGATTGCTTAAATTCTCTGAGCCTCAGTCTCAACATCTGCAGACTGGGGGATGATAATAGTATTTAACTCAAGGGAAGATTGTGGAAATTAATGGGAAGATGCACATAAAGGGTTTCGTGCTGGGCACAAGGGCCACTGCCCTGTCCCTGCACTAAGAGAGCTCACTGTCATTCTGGGAGAATCTTAGAGAGATCAGGGCTGTAGATGGAAAGCCCAGGGAGAAATGGGGACTTGTTGGAAGTGCTAGGGATGAGGGTAGGAGAGACTTTCTAGAGAAATTGACTTATGAGCTCCCTGAGGAACACAGTAAGCTCTAATTACACACTCTTTTTAATACTATTATCATAAATATTATTAGTATCAATGGGTAAAATATATTTCTGGTTCTTTGGTCTTCTAGAAAAAACATATATAGAAGTGGTTTTTTTTAGGTTTAAATTTCTTTAAAAAAAAACTTTTTAGGCTGGGCGCAGTGGCTCACATCTGTAATCCCAGCACTTAGGGAGGCCGAGGCGGGCGGATCACCTGAGATCGGGAGTTCGAGACCAGCCTGACCAATACGGAGAAACCCCGTGTCTACTAAAATTACAAAATTAGCCGGGCTTGGTGGTGCACGCCTGTAATCCCAGCTACTCAGGAGGCTGAGGCAGAAGAATCACTTGAACCCGGGAGGCAGAGGTTGTGGTGAACCGAGGTTGTGCCACTGCACTCCAGCCTGGGCAACAAGAGAAACTCCATCTAAAAGGAAAAAAAAAACATTTTTTATAGAGATGGGGGTTTTACTGTGTTGTCCAGATTGTTCTAGAACTCCTGGCCTCAAGTGATCCTTCCACCTCCTGCCTTAGCCTCTCAAAGTGTTGGGATTACAGGCATGAGCCACTGGGACTGGCTCATTTGAATCAATCTTTCTTTCTTTTCTTTTCTCTCTCTCTCTCTCTCTCTCTCTCCTATCTATCTATCTATCTCTCTATCTCTCTCTCTCTTTTAGACAAGATCTTGCTCTGTGGCCCAGGTAGGCAGCAGTGGCTGGTTCATGGCTCACTGCAACCTTGTACTCCTGAGCTCAAGCGATCCTCCTACCTCAGCCCCCTGAGTAAATGGGACTACAGGCACACCACTCTGCCTTTCTAATTTTTTATGTTTTATTTTTGTAGAGATAAATTTCTTTTCTTTTTTTTTTTTTTTTTCTGAGACAAGGTCTCGCTTTGTTGCCCAGGCTGGGGTGCAGTTGCATGTCATGGCTCGCTGCTTCCCAGGTTCAAGCAATTCTCCTGCCTCAGCCTCCTGAGTAGCTGGGATTACAGGTGCCCACCACCACACCCGGCTAATTTTTGTACTTCTAGTAGAGACGAGGTTTCACCATGTTGGTCAGGCTGGTCTCAAACTCCTGACCTCATGATCCGCCCGCCTCGGCCTCCCAAAGTGCTAGGATTACAGGCGTGAGCCACTGCCCCGGCCACAAAATTTCTTTCTTGTTTTTTTTCTTCCTTGATACGGAGCCTCAGTCTATCACCAGACTGGAGTGCAGTGGCGAGATTTCGGCTCACTGCAACCTCTGCCTCCCAGGTTCAAGCGATTCCCCTGCCTCAGCCTCCCAAGTAGCTGGCATTACAGACATGCATGGACATGCCTGGCTAATTTTTTGTATTTTAGTAGAGACGGGGTTTCACCACGTTGGCCAGGATGGTCTAGATCTCCTGACCTTGTGATCTGCCCGCCTCAGCCTCCCAAATTGCTGGGATTACAGGTGTGAGCCACTGCGCCTGGCCTACCAAATTTCTTGTTGCTACAGAGTTCCTAGGAAAAATTCCATACCTGAAAAAGTTAGAAACTGACAGGAAGAATTTAAGATGGCAACCTGCCTCATACACACTACTTACTGAAACTGGATAACAAATGCACGGGTGCGGGGGTGGATGGGGCGCAGGGAGAATGGAAAGAGAAAATCGGCGCCTACGTACTCTGATTTTGGAAGAATCGAAAGAGAAAATCAGAACATGCGTACTCTGAACTTGGAGTAGCCAATCCCAGGAGACGCTTTAGGCGGGAAAGTCAGAGTATCCGGTCTCTGGGCCCTGGACTGACAGACCCCACACCTGCTGTGCCTGTCCCGCCTACTGTTCTGACTTCTGATTGGCAAGATGGGGTCCACTCCCTGCCCTGATTGGTCCATCATCTTTGGGCGTTGATGTTGCAGAATATTATCTCCTCCTACAGCCATACTTTACCGCCATTTTTGCCGACCTCCCCGCTTGCTGCAGACATCGCCTTCACTGCTGCAGACCTTGCCGCAGCTGCTTTGTCTCTGAGGTAGGTTATCTTTTAGGAACACCCTAGATGGGCTAAGGGGGGCAGATACAAAGGCGAGAAGCCTCTTGAGACCCCTCAAGTGCTTGGGGTTCTGGAAATCTTGAGGACAAAGACAGCTAGTCCTCTAGCCTTTCAGGACCGCCATGATGGAGGATCCTGCCGCCTCGGCCTCAGGTCTACAGGCCCGTGCCATCCCGGCCCCGCGAATTTATTTTTTTGTATTTTGATAGAGACGGGGTTTCACTCTGTTGGTCAGGCCAGTCGCAACCTCCTAGGCTCAAGCAATCCTTCCACCTCGGCCTCAGGACTACAGGCATGCACCACCCCGCCCATGCTGTTTTGATTTTTTAAAGTAGAAATGGGGTTTCGCCATGTTAGCCAGGCTGGCCTTGACTTCAGGGCTCAAGCAGTCTTCTCGCCTCGGCCACGGAACTGCAGGCGCAACCACCCCGCCCCCACTAAGGTTTTTTTTTCCTTAGGTGAGTTGTTACACACTCCTCAGCGGATCCCGACTTCCATGGCCACCGTCCTGCTTATTTTTTATTTTTTTAGTAGAAACGGTTTCGCTATATTGGCCAGAGTGGTCTCGACCTTCTGGACTCAAGCTATCCTCCTGCCTCAGCCTCGGGACTGCGGACATGCACCACCCTGCCCACGGCATTTTTTGTTTTTTAGTAGAAACCGGGTTGCGCTATGTTGGCCAGCCTGGCCTCAACCTCTTGGGCTCAAGCGCTACTCCCACCTTGGCCTCAGGACTACAGGCATGTGCCATTCCGCCCCTGCTACTGCTGGTTTTTTCTTTTTTTGGTAGAGATGGGATTTTGCTGTGTTGCCCAGGCTGGTCTCACCTCCTGGGCCCAAGCAATCCTCCCACCTCGTCCTTGGAACTACAGGCCGGAGCCACCCCCGCCCCCGGTACATTATTGTTGTATTGTTAGTAGAAATGGGATTTCCCTGTGTTGGACAGGCTGGCTTTGACCTCCTGCCTCCTGGTCTCAAGCAATCCTCCCGCCTCAGCCTTGGGACTATAGGCAAACACCACCCTGCCCCTACTAATATTTTTTATTTATTTATTTGTTTATTTTTTGAGACGGAGTCTCACTCTGTCGCCCGGCTGGAGTGCAATGGCGCCATCTAGGCTTACTGCAACCTCCGCCTCCCGGGTTCAAGTGATTCTCCTGCCTCAGCCTCCCAAGTAGCTGGAACTACAGGCGTGCACCACCACTTCCAGCTAATTTTTGTAGTTTTAGTAGAGACGGGGTTTTACCATGTTGGCCAGTATTGTCTCAATCTCTTGATCTTGGGGTCCCCCTGTCTCGGCCTCCCAAAGTGCTGGGATGTTAGAGGCCTACACCACCACCCCCAGCTAATTTTTTTTTTTTTTTTTTTTTTTTTTTGTAGAGATGGGGGTTTTGCTGTTTCCCAGGCTGGTCTCGACCTCCTGGACTCAAGTGATCTGCATGCCTCGGCCTCCCAAAGTGCTGGGATTACAGGCCTGAGTCACTGCACCTGGCTGATTGCTGCATCTTGAAATGCCCCACATTCTCTCCAAGTGATGGCGGGCTCTCGTAGTCTCGGAGATTCTAGCTCTCTTCCTCCTAATAATTTACACATAACCCAGTAATAGCCTCTAAATCCGTTCATATTAGCAATGTTCATTTCTCTCATTTCTCTTCAACAGAACAGAACCCCCCATCCCTCTGCCTGATCAGATCCATCACCAGAGAGACCATGTGATCTCTGGGACTCACTTCCCTTCCTTTAGTGAGTTGAGGTGTCAGAACACCCCCCACTCAATAAAATTACAGTCATGTCCCTGCCTCCCCCAACAAGGGTCTGTACATCTTTCAGGGTAAGTCTACCTCTAGGGAAACGACAACAACAGTAGCCAACCCCCTCCAAAGACTCGAGGCTGCTTTGCCCTTAGGAAACCTGTCATCCCCAATCAATACTTCTCCCAGAGACCCTTGGCTCCCTGTTTTCATCTGACTTCTCCCCATATCCTTACTCAGGGACAGATAAGCCACGGATGGAGAAATGCAGCACCTGACTCCAGGTGACTGTGGCCGACCTTCAGTGATTTCCCCCCTCCACAGGGCCTTTATCTCAGGCTGTTTCTCTTGCAGGTCAGACTGCTCCTGGAGCCATGAACAAAGACGACAGCTCTGCAAAGAAACCCAGTGATGATGAGCAAATATCAGAGAGTAAACGCAAGGTGAGGTGACCTGGAGGGGGGCAGAGTAGTGGCCCAGGGCACAGTGTAGGGTGACCACAAGTTTCCGAAGGAGGGGAGGACAGAGGTGCTGGGGACAAGGAGCAGAGTCTCCAGGAGATCTGGGCCCTTGGGAGTCTCCCACCCTCCCTCTGTCATCACCTAGCATCCTTGGGGACAAGTCTGTTACCTGGCACTACATTAGGTGACTCTCAGTCCATTCTGGAAGGTGGAAAGAGAGCCAACCAGCAATATTGAAGCCCTACTGTGTGCCAGGGGAGAAGCTAGGGAAGATCGCCCGTGCCGTCTCAGTTAGCTGTGGCATCAACCAGGAAGGATTACCATCCCCCACATCCAGCACACAGGAAGCAGCTCCCCTGGATGGCAGACATGCCTAGCTGAGTGACTGCCAGAATTTCTTTCCCTTTTTATTTTCTAGGCCTTTGATGATATTGCCCAATACTTCTCTAAGAAAGATTGGGAAAAGCTCAAATACTGGAGAAAATCACCTGTGTGTATATGAAGAGGAACTATGAGGCCATGAGTAGACTAGGTAACAAAGTTCTAGATACAGCCAAGTCTGGGGACACATGAGCATCCCTTTTCCTGCTTTGGCTACTTCTCAGGCTGCCGAAAGTACCCCACATTTTCCTTTAGTGCAGGGAAAAATCCCAGGCCAGCTTCTGGGGTGTTCTGCTCCTCTGTAGCCTGTCAGGGCTGAGGGCAGGGACTGGCCAGTGGAGCTCATACCTGGACCTCCGTGGTTCCCCTGTAGGCGTCTGTTCTGATGAGCACATCTGTCCATTGCATCGTGGCCCCCACCCTCGGCTTCTCTCTCTCTCTCTCTTTCTCTTTCTTTCTCTCTCAGCTCCTGTCTCTCTCTCTCTCTCTCTCTCTCTCTCTCAGCTTCTCTCTCTCTCTTTTTTTTTTTTTTTTTTTTTTTTTTGAGTCGGAGTCTCGCTCTGTCACCCAGGCTAGAGTGCAGTAGTGCAATCATAGCTCAACTGCAGGCTCGAACTCCTGCAGCAATCCTCCTGCCCGAGACTCTGGAGTAGCTGGGCTACAGACATGTGCCACCGTGCCCAACTAATTTTATTTTATGTTTTGTAGTTATGGGGGTCTTTATGGTGCCCAGGTTTGTCTTGAGCTCTTGGCTTCAAGCAATCCTCCCACCTCAGCCTCCCAAAGTGCTGGTACTACAGACATGAGCCACCATGCCAGGCCTAAGCTTGTCTCTTAAGGAATAAGCATTTTGCTTCTTTCTAGGTTTCCAGGTCACCCTCCCACTTTTCATGCGTAATAAACAGGCCGAAGACTTCCAGGAGGATGATTCTGATAGGAACTCTAACCCTGGGAATCTGGGTGAGTAGATGGGAAGGGCTGGAAAGGGTCTCCTCAAGCCCAGCTACTTTTCCGCTCAGCTACCTGGGAAAGATCCTCAGGCATTTGCCTCCTCATACACATCAGGGCTGAGTGAAAAAAAATGCATTCAGAAAGTTCTATAGAGGCCACTCATATAAAATTCTAAAACATGCAAAACAAGAATATATATTATTATGGATAATAAATAAGTAAATGGTAAATGTATAAAAACATGAATGCGAATAAAAAGCCATCAAACTCAGGAGACTGGCTGTAAGTGGAGGAGGGAGGGTAGGGATTGGTGAGGGCTGCACAGACAGCTTCAGCTGTGTCTTGTTTATAGTGGTTTTGGAGGTTTGGGGTTTTTTTTTTTTTTGGTTTTTCTTTTTTTGAGATGGAGTCTTGCTCTGTCGCCAGGCTGGAGTGCAGTGGCACAATGTCAGCTGACTGCAGCCTCCGCCTCCCAGGTTCAAGCTATTCTCCTGCCTCAGTCTCCCAAGTAGCTGGGATTACAGGCACCTGCCACCACGCCCGGCTAATTTTTGTATTTTTAGTAGAGACAGGGTTTCACTATATTGGTCAGGCTGGTCTCGAACTCCTGACCTTGTGATCTGCCCGCCTCAGCCTCCCAAAGTGCTGGATTACAGGCGTGAGCCACTGCGCCTGGCCTGTTTATAGTGTTTCTAATATTCTGAATAAATAAATCAGATCTAACATAGCTGTGGGATAATGTTGAGATCTGACTGGACTCAATATTATTCCACATACTTTTCTGTGTGTTTGAAATACTTCTTTTAGGCCAGGCACGGTGGCTCACGCCTGTAATCCCAGCACTTTGGGAGGCCAAGGCGGGCAAATCACCTGAGGTCGGGAGTTTGAGACCAGCCTGACCAACATGGAGAAACCCTGTCTCTACTAAAAATACACAAAATTAGCCGGGCGTGGTGGCGGGTGCCTGTAATCCCAGCTACTCGGGAGGCTGAGGCAGGAGAATCACTTGAACCCAGGAGGCAGAGGCTGCAGTGAGCTAAGATCATGCCATTGCACTCCAGCCTGGACAACAGGAGCGAAACCTTGTCTCAAAAAAAAAAAAAAAAGATACGTCTCTTTTTAAAAGGACATGCTGTTCTTGCTGAGCAGTGTTAATGAATCAAAGGCCAGTTAAGAAAATGTTAAAAGTGGCCGGGTGCGGTGGCTCACGCCTGTAATCCCAGCACTTTGGGAGGCCGAGGCAGGTGGATCACGAGGTCAAGAGATCGAGACCATCCTGGTCAACAAGGTGAAACCCCGTCTCTACTAAAAATACGAAAAAAATTAGCTGGGCATGGTGGCACGCGCCTGTAGTCCCAGCTACTCAGGAGGCTGAGGCAGGAGAATTGCTTGAACCCAGGAGGCGGAGATTGCAGTGAGCCGAGATCGCGCCATTGCACTCCAGCCCGGGTAATGAGCGAAACTCCATCTCAAAAAGAAAAAAAAAAAAATGTTAAAAGTGAAAAGAAAATGTTAAAAGTGTAGATCCGCCAAAAACTTCCAGAGTTTGTTTCATTAACGGCATGTAGGTATTGGATAAATTTCTTACGAAAGAGGATGATAAACACATTATGTAACAAAGATTGCTGTTTATCTGTATTTTATCAAAACCAAATAGTCTTCTCATTCCCAAACAACCCCGATTCTCCGTGTTGAGCTTGGAAGAGGGTTTGAAAGAGTGATCCCTCATCCAGCATACAGAGAGCTTTCCCATTGGTCAGTGAGCAGGGTGAAAAAAGACAGATTCCAGGTTAGAGATCTTTGTGCATTTCAGTATATAAAGGGGACATATGTGTTTACTTGCTCTTCTGCTCTGACAACACAATTACAAAACAAGGTCAGAATGTCCCAACTGTCCAGTAGACCTATTACTTCCCAGCTAAACAGGCCAGATTCTACAATCTCCCATAATCACTTGTAAGAGGTCTGAAAATTCAGTGCTTGAGTATCTGCCAAGTGGCTGACATTAAAGGAGTGGCTTTCTACTGAAAGTATTTCAGAGCCACTGGACTAAATCATCCATGGTTCATCACACATTTCGCAGCTTAATTGACATACCATAAGATTCACCCATTTTAAATGTACAGTGATTTTTAGTTGTTGCACATCTTGAGTGGGTACAGTTCAGATTCCCAACCAATTTAATCATTTGGGGAAAAGTAAAAGACGTGTAATGGAATAAGATGAGACTGTGATGGGTTTAGTCCCCCATTTGCTAAACAATGAGAAGGAAAATTCTGAATTGATGCCACAGGTAAATGCACCAACACATTGCTAAAGATAACTCAGAAGCAAAATCTCAACTCCTAAACAATGAGTGGACTTGTAACCCTCTGCTGCAGAATACCGTGATGCTATGGAAGTCTCTCTAGAGTTTGGAAATATTTACCGACAAAGAAAAATTCTGATATATTCTCTTTCAGTTGAACGTCGTACAGTGGCTTTTGGCATGTTCCAGGGACTCTTCCCCGCAGGTCAGTATCTCCCAAATAAGTACCAGAGAACCTTTGTCCCCTCCATGGTTGTGAACACTGGTAAGAGTGGAAGAATATAAAAAATGCCCTCACTGCCCCCTTCTCCCGGTGTTTATCACAACACCTGATGTAGCATCGATGGCTTGATAATACTAACAGTTATGATGGTTAATACTTCTTTTGTTTTCATAGTGATGCCAGATATTATTTTAAGCAGTTCACATGGATTAATTTATTTAATCCTTAAGAAAACCTCCATGAGGTTTCTATTATTATCTCCAAATAATGAGTCACACACTTCAGTTGTCATCCATATAAAAGCCATGCAACTTGGCGCAAATCTTCTATTTCTCTGAGCTCCAGATTCCTGGTCCATGAAATGGAAGTAAAGAATCATAGTTGGCCAGGCACCATGGCTCACATCTGTAATCCCAGTACTTTGGGAGGCTGGGGTGGGCACATCACGAGGTCAGGAGATCGAGATCATCCTGGCTAACACCGTGAAACCCTGTCTCTATTAAAAATACCAAAAGTTAGCCGGGCGTAGTGGCATGTGCCTGTAGTCCCAGCTACTCCAGAGGCTGAGGCAGGAGAATAGTTTTAACCTGGGAGGCAGAGGTTGCAGTGAGCCAAGATTGCACCAGTGCACTCCAGCCTGGGCGACAGAGCAAGACTCCATCTCCAAAAAAAAAAGAAAAAAGAATCGTAGTTCATGTTACAGATCATAGTTATCAGCAAAATAACAATAAAATGAGGCTATCGTGGTACAGAGATAGATGTTAAATCATTTGCCTGAGGCACAGTAGTAGCGATAGTCTAATCCAGGGCTCCAAGCCGTTTAAAGCTCATTGACGTTTTCATTTTGTTGATGAAGTTCAGCTGTTGCTCACTAGGGCTTTACCCGGTAGGGGCTGCTGGTGCTTCCATTTAGACACCCACTCTCGCAACAGAAAGGACCAGCTGGCCTCTGCTCTGTTACCGGGGCCATTCACATGGATTAGGAATCACTTTCACTATTGGCCCCTCCCTACTGTGGGCTGCTTGAGGGCCCTGTCTGCACCTGGGGAATCTTGGAAGCCCCAGTCCCAGCCCAGGGGGATCCCTCAGAGGCCCCTGAATGAGTGATCCCACAACTGCAGATTCAACTCTGGTTTAGAGGGTAAAGGGATCTGGGAGTTGGGTTGCCAGTGTGGAGACCGAATTCAAAAAAGGATCATGAAAGATATTAATTTTTATTATTACTACATTCAAACAGTGCTCAGAGAGGACTTTCCCTTAGCCTATTTTACATGTATTGTTTCACTATTTCATAAGTGAGGAAGCTGAATAAAGTACCTTAAGACTGTTGGTCAGTGACACATCCCACTGCAACCAAAGTTGGTATGGGTGCCACCTCAGTTAATTCCACATTCAATGTTGGTGCCTCAGTAGGGTGGTATGCCATATCTGGTACTGCTTTCTTTGCTGCCTAGACTAATTTCTGCAAACCATTTAATTGCCTCTCCCTCCCCTGTGTTCACCTCCCCACACCATCTTTTCCAGCAGTGTTTTGTCCCTCTCTCTGTTTTACATTTACTCAGCAGCTGTCTACAAGCTTATATGGGATACCTTGTATTTTATGGAAGCTCTTCCTTTTGTAGACCTTGTGAATTCTTGGAATGCTATTCTTTTCCAAATCTTCTGTATACCACTCTCTCAGTGACATGGAGATTTTTGCTGTTGGCAAGGATGTCAGTCTTAAAAAGTGTGGAGATAAGCATTCTAGCCCTGGAAACCCCATTTGTTTAGGCCATGCTTTTCCCTTCTAACCTCCGAGGTTTCTCCTAATTTAGGTATGTATAACTCTCCCAGCGTTGTTGAGAACATTGATTAAGGTAATGCCTGTGAAGACACTTTGTAAGCTCTAAAGCACTATAGAAATGCCACTGATACTGTTTATCTGTGACCTTCACATTACAAAGATCGTGCCCAGGGAGCCACCAGAGGAAGAAGCAAATGTTTCGGAGGCAGTGCCAGAAACATCTGGCACACAGAATGATGTGAAACCGCTGTGCTCCCCACTGTGCACCCCGATGTGCTCCTCCGGAAAGCCAAGTACCTCTGAGAAGATTAACAAGATACCTGGTAAGAGGAAATAATTTGGGAACAACCCCTCTGGCTTCCCTGGCTATGTTCAGGTGTGTGGATTGGGTGTGTGGCATGGACCCAGACAAGCCTGGGTCCAGGCTGGGCTGAGGAGCTCGCCCAGCTCCAGATGAGATGTTAGACATGACTTCCAGAGACACAGACTTGAGTTGTCATCCATATAAAAAACCACGTGACTTGGGGCAAGTCTTCTAAATTTTTTGAGCTCCAGATTCCTAGTCCATAAGATGGAAATAAAGAATTGTAGTTCATAAATTATTTGGAGGCATTAAATTAAATCTAGAAGGCCTGATGACATGAAATGTGCTCAAGTAATTCTATCTGTGATAACCTGGGATCATATCTTACTCAGCTCAGTGTCTGATAACCAATACAGGTGTACCTCAGAGATATTGCAGGTTCGGTTCCAGACCACTGCAATAAAGTGAGTCACACATTTTTTTTCACAGTGCATAAAAACATGTTTAAACTATACCGTAGTCTACTAAGTGTGCAATAGCATTATGTCTAAAAATGTACATACCTTAATTTTAAAATAATTTATTCTTTAAAATGCTAACAATCTTCTGAGTCTTCAGTGAGTCACACTCTTTTTGCTGGTGAAGGGTCTTGCCTCGGTGTTGATGGCTGCTGGCTGATCAAGGTGGTGGTTGCTGACGGTTGGAGTGGCTGTGGCAGTTTCTCGAAAACAATGAAATTTGCCACATCGATTAACTTTCCCTTTCATGAAAGATTTCTCTGTAGTATGTGGTGCTGTTTGATAGCATTTTACCCACAGTAGAACTTCTTTCAAAGTTGAAGTCAATCCTCTCTAGCTATGAAAGTCCGAGATGGCATCTTCTTCCAATATAAGGCTATTTTATCTACACTGAAAATCTGTTGTTTAGTGTAGCCCCCTTCATCAATGATCTTAACTAGATCTTCCAGATAACTTGCTGCAGCTTCTCCATCAGCACTTGCTGTTCACCTTGCACTTCTATATTATGGAGACACCTTCTTTCCTTAAACCTCACGAACCAACTTCCGCTAGCTTTACACGTTTCTTCTGCAGCTTCTTCACCTCTCTCAGCTTTCACGGACTTGAAAAGTGTTCGGCTTTTGCTCTGAATTAGACTTTGGCTTAAAGAAATGTGGTGGCTAGTTTGATCTTCTGTCCTGATCACTCAAACTTCCTCTGTTTCAGCAGTAAGGCTGTTTTGCTTTCTTCTTTGTGTGTTCACTGGAGTATTTGTGGTGTTACTACCTTCAAGAACTTTTCCTTTGTATTCACAGGTTGGCTGTTTAGTGCAAGAGGTCTAGCTTTCAGCCTGTCTTGGCTCTCACCATGCCTTCCTCACTAAGCTTTGCCATTTCTAGCTTCTGATTTAAAGTGAGAGACATGTGATTCTTTCTTTTATTTGAACACTTCGCGGCCATTGTAGGGTTGTTAATTGTCCTAATTTCAGTATTGCTGTGTCTCAGGACATAGGGAGGCCCAAGAAAAGGAAGAGAGACGGTGAACAGCTCATCGGTGGAGCAGTCAGAACACACACCACATTGATCGATTAAGTTTGTCATCTTCTGTGGGTGCAGTTCCTGGTACCCCCAAAACAATTACACACAACAGGGTGACTATAGTCAATAATAACTTAATTGTACATTAGAAAATAACTAAAAGAGTCTAATTGGATTGTCTGTAACACAAACGATAAATGCTTGAGGGGATGGATACCTTATTTTCTATGATGTGATTATTATGCGTTGCATGCCTGTATCAAAACATCTCCCATACTCCGTAAGTATATACACCTACTGTGTACCCACAAACATAAAAAACAAAAATTATCTTAAAAGATTAAAAAACAATTACAATAATGACATCGAAGCTCACTGATCACAGATCACCATAACAGATATAATAATAATGGAAAAGTATAAAATTGGTGAGAACTTCCAAAAAAAATTGCAGTATCTGTGAAGCACTATAAAAATGTGGTGCTATAAAACAAGGTATGCCTGTGTGCCCTTAACAAATACCCGCTGAATGAAAGAAGGTATGGGTGAATGTTCCCATAAGTGAAGAGGTTGAGAATCTAAAGCTGACAACGGAAAGAGCCCAAAGCTAAAACTTTGTCATTTGGCCTGTATTGGTGTGGGTCTAAGGTCTCAGCCTCTCTAAGCCAGAGAATGTGAAAAACTGGATAAAAAAGGCCCATGGGCACTTGGGAGGGGGGAGGCATCTTCTTCTTTTGAGAAAACAGAGCCTAACAAACACTCTCAAATCTACCCAACTCTCATATTCCAACTCTTCATCATAGGACCCAAAAGGGCGAAACATGCCTGGACCCATAGACTGCGTGAGAGAAAGAATCCGGTGATCTATGAAGAGATCAGCGACCCTGAGGAAGATGACGAATAACTCTGTAAGTGAATCTTCAGCTCATCCCCCACATCCCTGCAGATATGCAATTCTGTTACAGTACTGGTATCCCATCTTGTCACTTGTTCCCCAAATCATTCCCTTCTCATAATTTTCTGGGGTAGAGCATTGAGGCTGAATGGTGAGATTTCCCATGCTCTTTCTACTCCCTGCCCTGTATATCCAGGGATCCTCCCTACCCAGGATGCTGTGGGTTCCCAAATCCCATGTCAGCCTCAGACCTGATATGCGGGCCACACCTTCCTCTAGCCTAGGAATTGATAAACCAGGCGAGGAGGTCACGGTGGCATGAGCGCATTGTTCACTTCGAGGAACAGTGGAGGGTGTGTGTAGGTCCTCAGGTAGGGCAGAATCGGAGTGTGCAGGGTCTGCAGGTCAGGAGTTGAGATTGAGTTATCTGGCAATAGGAACTCACTGCCACTTTTCCTTCTCTCTTCTTGCCTCAGCCCCAGGGATATGACACATGCCCATGATGAGAAGCAGAACTTGGTGACCTTTCGCGAACATGGGCATGGCTGCAAACACCTCGTTATCAAGTGTATAGCAAGTGTTCACAACAATGAAAAGTTGAACATCATTTTTCTTAGTGTGCCAAGAGTTTGATGGTAGCGTTTCCGTTGTATTTTCTTACAGTGTGCTATTGGTAGATACTAGCATTTCCGTTGATGAGCAAGATATACTTAATACATATTTCAATTTGTGTATCCATGCACCTACCTTAGAAAGCAAGTATTGTAGTATTGTCAGGTATTCTCTGCATAGAACAGCACTGCCCTCCCAGATGTGACTACTGAGGGCAGTTCTGAGTGTTGAATTTCAGATCTTTTCCTCTGCATTTACACATACCACACACACACACACACACACACAGACACACACACACACACCCCAAGTACCACTATAAGCATCTCCCATCTGGTTTTCCCCACTGCCATGTGTCCTGGTTAAGCCTCCCTCACTCTGTTTCCTTTTCAACACACACTCCCTGCTGCAGACTTCCCTCAATGATTCCCTGTATCAGTTACAGTTAATAAACATTTGCAAATTATCCCCAGTTGTTTGTGCCTCTCATTATTGTGCACACAGCACTGTGCACGTTTGTGTTTCTTTAGGACAGATTCTTTAAAGTGGAATTGCTGCGTCAAAGGAGTCATTTATTCAATGAAAACCTAATGAATGCGTACTGCTGCTGAGTGCTGTTCTAGGTGCTGGAGAGACATCAGGGAACAAGGCAGACGTGTTCCTGACTACCATTCTAGAGGAGGATGTTTCCAGTTGTTGGGTTTTTGTTTGTTTGTTTGTTTTTTCTAAAGATGGGGTCTTGCTCTGTCCAGGCTGGAGTGCAGTGGCGTGATTATAGATCAGTGCAGCCTTGAACTCCTGGGCTCAAACAATTCTCCCACCTCAGTCTCTGGGGTAGCTGTGACTATAGGCACACACCATCGCACCCTACTAATTCTTTTAGGTTTTTTCAAGAGAGTCTCACTATGTTGCCCAGGCTGGTCTCAACTCCTGGGCTCAAGCGATCCTCCCACCTTGGCCTCCTAAAGTGCTGAGATTACAGATGTGAGCCACTGCACTTGGCCTCCAGTTTTTATTTTGATAGAGCCTATACACTTCAGTACTGGAGCAGGATTCTGCAGCAGGTAGTTAGGCATCTTGGCCTTTGCTCTCTAATGATTTTTGGGTTCAAGGGCTGGGACAGTCCATTTGGAAGTATGTAGGAGGAGACAGATGAAATTGTGAACTGCAGAATGTGGAGGAATCAGGAAGATGTGTCCACTGTAGACCCTATGGTGGACAGGGAATAGAAGAGTCCACAGTCTACATGCAGAGGGAGCAATCGTGAAAGTCCACTGTGCAGAAGCATGAGGCTGGCCATCAAGGGTCTCACCAACCAAGGGCCTGGGGGCTGGGATGGGGACGATGATTTGGGAATGGGACAGTTCTTTCTCAGATGTACCGTTGCACAGTGCAGAGGTGAAACAGTTCTGGGGAAGGGAAGGGCAGAGGGGGAGTCTATTTTAGAACAAGTCGTTGTGCGTGAATGGAAACATTAAGGCTTCATTCACACACAACGGACTTGAAACACCAGCCCCAGGTGGAGGCAGGATTGGAGCTGTTTTTGTGTTACGTATTTTGTTGTTTTTTTTTTTTTTTTTTTTTTTTGAGACAGAGTTTTGCTCTTGTTTCCCAGGCTGGAGTGCAATGGCACGATCTCAGCTCACTGCAACCTCCACCTCCGGGATTCAAGCCATTCTCCTGCCTCAGCCTCTCGAGTAGCTGGGATTACAGACACCCGCCACCACACCCGGTTAAGGTTTGTATATTTAGTAGAGACAGGGTTTCACCATATTGGTCAGGCTGGTCTCGAACTCCTGACCTTGTGATCCGCCGGCCTCGGCCTCCTAAAGTGCTGGGATTACAGGCGTGAGCCACCGCACCCAGACGATTGGAGCTGTTTGGACCGCCCATGGCCCATCACCTTGGCCTCCTGGCTTCTCCCCAGCCTTGGAAGGAGGACACTATCATCATTATGCCTATATTATAGATGAGAGATGGAGTCCCAGTGAGATGGTAGGCATCTTGTCAGAGGTCCTACAGCTGGCAGGTGCAGGAGGGGCTGAGTTTGGAGCTCACTGACTTCAGAAACATTAAGGAGGACAGGTGTGTGTGATGGAGGGAGGGAGAATTGAACAAGCCCCGGGTTCTGTCCCCAGTTGCAAGGTAGAGGCTGTGGGATCATTTTCCCAAAACAAGGAGCCCTCGGAGAGGGAGGGCACAGGGAGGGAGAGGCAATCCTGGTCATAGTGGGGATAGTGGGAGACAGACACACAGGGTGGGCAGAGAGGGGCAGGTGAAGAAGCAGAGGAGACCCAAGGCCAAGTGTGGGCTATCACAGCCACCAGAGGGAGAAGGTGCCAGGAAGGAGATTGTGGGTCTTCAGGAGCAGCAGAGGTTCCCCAGATCTGAGAGCATACTCTGCCTGGAACTGCTGGAAGAGGTGGCTGCCACCCAGGTCACTGTGGATGTACCTCTACCTGTGGCTCAGAGGAAACAAATTCTATTTTATCCCAATATAGTTCTGTATTACACAAATGTAACATTTGGCTACTAGATATGAGTGCCTTATCCTCCATGCAAATAGAGAAGAGGATACCCCAAAAGAGGTACTGAAGGATTTGATTTTTCTTTCTCCCTGGGAAAATGGGATCCATAAGTTAGGTCCCCCAGCCCACAAGACAGGTGCAAGGAAGGGTGGCTGGAAGATTATGTTGTGACAGGGAACTTTTTTTTGGGGGGTTCCTTGGGTATATAAAGCTCCCGACTATCTGTCTATCATGGATAAAGAGTGAGCATGGTCCCCTCTCCACAAATGTGTTTCTCTCCTTCAGTGAAGGGCTGAAGTTATATCAAGTTCTGATACATTACTTTTTTGTGTTTTTTTGAGACAGGATCACACTCTGTCGCCCAGGTTGGAGTGCAGTGATGCAATTACAGCTCACTGCAGCCTGGATGTCCCAGGCTCAAGGGATTCTCCCACTTAAGCTTTCAAACTAGCTGGGACTACAGGCACACACCACCACATCCAGCTAATTTTTGCATTTTTTTGTAGAGACGGGATCCCACTATTTTGCCCAGGCTGGTCTCGATCTCCTGGTCTCAGACAGCCCTCCTGCCTCAGCCTCCCAAAGTGCTGGTATTACAAGTGTGAGCCACCTCGCCAGGCCTTCACTTTCTTTAATGAACAATTATCAGAGTTTCATCTTAGAGGCAAAAGTGGCTACTGCCAGCCAATCTGTGTGTGGTGTTGGAGGGGGAATCTGACTGATTCAGACGTTTCTAATGAAATTTTCGGATTAACCTACCTGATGATTATCCTAAGGCCCATTCCTGCTCCATGTTTTTTTTTGATTCTGGGTTTGGAGTTTTTCAGAGGCTTTGTTACAAAGAGCATCTCTTGGCCTGACGTGATGACTGATGCTGTAATCCCAGCACTTTGGGAGGCCGAGGCAGGCAGATCACTTGAGGTCAGGAGTTTGAGATCAGCCTTGCCAACATGGCGAACCCCTCGTCTCTACTGAAAATACAAAAATTAGCTGGCCATGGTGGCAGGTGCCTGTGAATCCCAGTTACTGCGGGGGCTGAGGCAGGAGAATCACTTGAACCCAGGAGGCACAGTGAGCCGAGATCACACCACTGCACTCTAGCCTGGGTGACAGAGTAAGACTGTCTCAGAAAACAAAGAGCATCTCTTGCCTATAGTGTTTTGAGCTGTGGTCTTGTCTCCTTGGGTTTCTCTATCAATCTGATCCCATCTATTCTATCTCCCAGGAATGCCTCGATATTTCTGGTGTACCACTGACATGTTTTCTTATTTTCCTATACTGTTAAGAATTTACCCTTAAACATTTTCTTCCCAGTTCAATGGAATGTTGAGTGCGGCACGGGGATATATCTGCCATCTTGCCCCAATCATCTGTTTTTAGATATTTTATGTATTTTTGTCACTATATAAGTGTAATTTTTCTCGATTTGGTTTTCTAAGTGGTTATTATTGCTATGTGGAAAACCTATTATTGTATATACTATTTTGTTACCTGTCTGGGTGCAGCTTCCCCTGCATTTTGGCACAAGATTCAATCTGTTTTATTCTCCAAAAGAAAACTGACAGGATGGGTGCGGTGGCTCACACCTGTAATCCCAGCACTTTGGGAGGCCAAGTCAGGTGGATCACCTGAGGTCAGGAGTTTGAGACCAGCCTGGCCAAGTTGGTGAAACCCCATCTCCACTAAAAATACCAAAAATAAAATAGCCAGGCCTTGGTGGCGCACCTGTAGTAGGGCAGCTGAGGCAGGAGGATCACTTTAACTCCAAAGGTAGAGTTTGCAGTGAGCCAAGATTGTGCCACTGCACTCACTCCAGCCTGGGCGATAGAGACTCTTATCTCTTAAAAAAAAAAATTCACTTCATAGGCAATAGATAGTTATAAAAGGACAATTTATGAAAGATTTCATAGGGGAGCCTGATGGAAAGAAAGGAAGTTTATAACAATGCTCCTGCCTCAGCCTCCTGAGTAGCTGGAATTACAGGCATGCACCACCATGCCCAGCTAGTTTTTTGTATTTTTAGTAGAGACAAGGTTTCACCATGTTGGTCAGGCTGGTCTCGAACTCCTGAGCTCAGGTGATCCGCCCACCTCGGCCTCCCAAAGTGGTGGGATTATAGGTGTGAGCCACCACCCCCGGCCGAAAGGAAGTATATATTTTACAGAGCTGAGCAGTTCACTGCAAAAATCACCAGAACTGCTTTTTTCTCCAAAAATATTACCCTTAAGATATTCTACTACTGGCTCTTCTAGTCCTTCCCTCTATTCCAAATCCTCAAATTTTCCATTTCCTTATTGTGATAATTTTCCTCTGCCCAGATCTGGGTCCTCCACAACTCTTAACACTGTGTTTGAGTGTTTGAATGCCTGTTGTTTTAGCTCAGGTTCTCTCGGAAACAGTCTTTGGGCCATATAGGACACCTCTAGACAGACTATACTTGAGAAACCATACTTGGAACAGTGCATGGGACAGGAGAGGAGAGGGAATTTATGTGCCTGGCTCTCACTCCTGGTTTCTTTTCTTATTGGTCAAAATTTACCCCACAGGCATGAACTCCCCCACACTTCTAGATTGCATCATCTGCCCCTTTGGCAGCTAACTGGGAAGCCAGATCCCACACTTTGAAGTGTAGTGTTTCATACAATCCAAAAGTGGTAGCAGAGGCCAGGCGTGGTGGCTTACACCTGTAATCCCAGCACTTTGGAAGGCCAAGGCAGGCGGATCGCAAGGTCAGTAGTTCGAAACCAGCCTGGCCAACATGGTGAAACTCTGTCTCTACTAAAAATACAAAAATTAGCTGGGCATGGTGGCAAATAGCTGTAATTCCAGCTACTCGGGAGGCTGAGGTAGGAGAATCGCTTGAACACGGGAGGCAGAGGTTGCAGTGAGCTGAGATTGCACCACTGCACTCCAGCCTGGGCGACAGAGCGAGACTCTGTCTCAAAAAACGAAGCAAACAAACAAAAAGTGTTAGCAGAAACCAGAAAGTCCAGGTATGTAGCTAATTGGCTTAGTTGTACAACAGCAGCCAAGGGTGAAAACTAAATACTCCCAGGCAAGTCCTAAGTTCACATAGTAATTGGAGTAGCCATCTGTGCTAGTTAATTGCCTTTATCTGAAGGGAAAATAAAACTCATATCTCTATGACAAGCAGGTGCTTACAGCTTCGAGCAAGGCACCTAGGCTAAACTCCCCTGGTGACAGGGAGACAGGGACATCAGCTTCCTCGATGTTCACATTTCAAAGAGATGGCTCCAAGGCCCTGAAGAAAGACATTCCTAGGGGCTGGGTGTGGTGACTCACGCCTGTAATCCCAACACTTTGGGAGGTTGAGGCTGGAGGATCACTTGAGGCCAAGGAGTTCAAGTTCAAGACATTGCTAGGTTGTAGGCTGGCAAGAGGCTTATATATCAAAGGAAGAATTTACAAATACAAATTTTCTCAAGGAAATGCTCTAAGAAAAGTGAAATGGGGAAAGGACTCTTGTCCTTTTGGCATCAGGAAGAATTCAATTTTATGTTTAGTTACCCTTACAATTTCCTCCTTTTGTTATTTTATAGTAACACAACAATTTTCTAATTATCTCCACTGCTGTTTCTATCTTTCTCTGGGTAGTTTACAGCCACGTAGATATCCGACAAGTCCATAGTAAGATGCAAAGCTAAACAATTATCAGGATTATAATAGAAAGCATTTTTTTTTTTTTTTTTTTTTTGAGATGGAGTTTCGCTCTTGTTCCCCCAGGCTGGAGTGCAATGGCATGATCTCAGCTCACTGCAACCTCCATCTCCTGAGTTCAAGCGATTCTCCTGCCTCAGCCTCCCTAGTAGCTGGGATTATAGGCATGTGCCACCATGCCCAGCTAATTTTGTATTTTTAGTAGAGATGGGGTTTCACCATGTTAGCCAGACTGGTGTTGAACTCCTCGCCTCAGGTGATCCACCCACTTGGCCTCCCAAAGTGCTGGGATTACAGACATGAGCCACCATGCCCAGCCTAGAATGAATTTTTAAAAACAGTATAATACTCACCTTGTCGGGGTTGGGGGAACCTTTAAATACATCACACTGGTTAGTTGTGTCAAAGTCAAAATAAATTATAGAGACAAATCTCTAAATCAAATGCTCTATTTGGGAATCACAAAATTGCAATTCAGGGCGTACACACAGACTGGGGTGGTCTTCAGTACG
This sequence comes from Ateles fusciceps, assembly GCA_036589455.1. NCBI lineage: Eukaryota > Metazoa > Chordata > Mammalia > Primates > Atelidae > Ateles > Ateles fusciceps. The sequence continues at coordinate 615,888 of JAZHEH010002806.1, read as the reverse complement.
TCCAACGAACAAAGAGAAGCTGAAAGTTTTATTAGAAAGAAAAACATTACATATTGTTTTGAAATAGGGCTCATTGGCTCTGGAGAAGCTGGTTCATTCACACAGTCAGCTTTCACATTCCCTCTTTGATCAAGATCTTTCTTTGAAAACCTCACTGATCAACCATCTTAAAGGTAAGCTTAATTGTCCCTGCATGCCAAGATGGACCTGTGGCAGTTGTCTTTGTCCGATGTCAAGGGAAAGGTAAGGGAATCTATATCAGGGACATGGGCCACATTTGAGCAACAAAAAGGCCAGAAGGAAAAACAAAAATTCAGGCAGGTTTGTCTGGAGTTCAGCATCAGGTTCCATCTTATTAGTCCCATCTATGTTAGCAAATATCTTGAAGCACTGGGCCAACAGTATCCTGTTGGGGAGAACTGGCTGAACAAATATCAGACAGGCAACAAGAACGGAGTTCAAAGATGATAATACAAAAATAATTAGCAATCATTTTATTTTACTTTATTAAGATGGAATCTTGCTCTGTCACCCAGGCTGGAGTGCAGTGGTGCCATCCCAGCTCATTACAACCTCCACCTCCCCAGTTCAAGCGATTCTCGTGCCTTAGCCTCCCAAGTAGCTGGGAAAGGTGCACACCACCACGCCCGACTAATTTTTGTATTTGGTAGAGATGGGGTTTTACCTTGTTGGCCAGCCTGGTCTCGAACTCCTGACCTCAAGTGATCCACCCGCCTTGGCATCCCAAAGTGCTGGGATTACAGGCATGAACCACAACACCCAGCTGTAATTAGCAATAGTACAATACATTTAGTTTGTACAGTGGTTTTGAACCAAGATCCCAAGCCTAGGGGCCACCAGCTAAACAAATCAAAAGATCATGGGGGGAATTGAATGAGACCTGATGGAGTCTTTGAGTAGCATTTTAGGACTGGGTTGAATTAAAGCCGAGTGCCGATTCTATAAAAGGGACCACTAGGTGAATTAAAGGATTTGGGGGTCAGATTCTGTCAAGTGAAAAATGTAGACATTGGGGGGTAAGAGTCTCATCAGGATGTGAAGACTTACTGTGACATCTTGGGAAAAGCTGTCTACAGTGTGGAAACATCAGCTTCTCATCCTGATTTGTCGTTCGAATGTCTCTGTATGGCGTTGGACAGTTTGGTGATCTTTCTGTGTGGTCCATACATCAGGCACGAGACTTGTTCCTTAAAATTTGTGCAGTGTGATCCTATAGGACTTGCAAACCAAAAATAAAATCCTAAGCACCCCCGCCCCACCTCCCGCAACCATCTGAATGGACTTCCTCCTCAGCCAGGGCTCTTTTAAAATTGAACCTGAGAGACTGTTTCAGGCCATGACAGGAAGTGGGGGCCAGACATGCCTCACTATACCTCTCTGGCATCAACATCAACACAGGCTTTCAGTCTGATAAGAAACATATTACAATCTATTCTCTCTGAAACCTAGTACCTGAAGGCTTCCTCTGAAAATAAGAACTTGGGTCTCCACAATCCTTTATCTTAACCCAGGCATTCCTTTCTGTTGATCCTAGGGTTTTGTTTTGTTTTTGTTTTGAGATGGAGTCTCGCTCTGTTGCCCAGGCTGGGGTGCCATGGCGTGATCTTGGCTCACAGCAACCTCTGTCTCCCGGGTTCAAGTAATTCTCGTGTCTCAAGCAGCTGGGACCACAGGCGTGGGCCACCATGCCCAGCTAATTTTTTGTCCTTTTAGTAGAGACAGGGTTTTGCCATGTTGCTCAGGGTGGTCTTCAACTCCTGGCCTCAAGTGATCGGCCTGCCTTGGCCTTCCAAAGGCCCCTGAGCCCAGCATACCCACCACCTCATGCAGGCACTGCCTACAGGTAGTAATGAAACCATTCCCTCCCCCTCCTCCCCCTCCCCCTCCTCTCCTCTCTTCTCTTCTCCCAAGCATATCCACCACCTCATGCAGGCCCTGCCTGCAGGTAGTAATAAAATCATACTTTTCTTATCTTCTTTTCTCTTCATTTTCTATTGATTTGGTCCAGAAATGCAGGACAACTCGAAGCAGGGACTTACAGCTTATAGGTAGATTTTAAAATTTCCTAGTTGAAAATTGGTTGGGTTTATCTAGAAACCTAGGATTGGCCAGGTACGGTGGCTCACACCTGGAATCCCAGCACTTTGGGAGGCCAAGGCAGGCATATCACCAGAGGACAACAGTTCAAGCCTAACCTGGCCAACATGGTGAAACTCTGTCTCTATTAAAAATACAAAAAGAATAGCCAGGTGTGGTGGCAGACACCTGCAATCCCAGCTACTCAGGAGGCTGAGACAGGAGAATTGCTTGAACCCGGGAGACAGAGGTTGCTGTGAGCCAAGATCACACCATGGCACCCCAGCCTGGGCAACAGAGCGAGACTCCATCTCAAAACAAAAACAAAACAAAACCCTAGGATCAACAGAAAGGAATGCCTGGGTTAAGATAAAGGATTGTGGAGACCCAAGTTCTTATTTTCAGAGGAAGCCTTCAGGTACTAGGTTTCAGAGAGAATAGATTGTAATATGTTTCTTATCAGACTGAAAGCCTGTGTTGATGTTGATGCCAGAGAGGTATAGTGAGGCATGTCTGGCCCCCACTTCCTGTCATGGCCTGAAACAGTCTCTCAGGTTCAATTTTAAAAGAGCCCTGGCTGAGGAGGAAGTCCATTCAGATGGTTGCGGGAGGTGGGGCGGGGGGTGCTTAGGATTTTATTTTTGGTTTGCAAGTCCTATAGGATCACACTGCACAAATTTTAAGGAACAAGTCTCGTGCCTGATGTATGGACCACACAGAAAGATCACCAAACTGTCCAACGCCATACAGAGACATTCGAACGACAAATCAGGATGAGAAGCTGATGTTTCCACACTGTAGACAGCTTTTCCCAAGATGTCACAGTAAGTCTTCACATCATGATGAGACTCTTACCCCCCCAATGTCTACATTTTTCACTTGACAGAACCTGACCCCCAAATCCTTTAATTCACCTAGTGGTCCCTTTTATAGAATCGGCACTCGGCTTTAATTCAACCCAGTCCTAAAATGCTACTCAAAGACTCCATCAGGTCTCATTCAATTCCCCCATGATCTTTTGATTTGTTTAGCTGGTGGCCCCTAGGCTTGGGATCTTGGTTCAAAACCACTGTACAAACTAAATGTATTGTACTATTGCTAATTACAGCTGGGTGTTGTGGTTCATGCCTGTAATCCCAGCACTTTGGGATGCCAAGGCGGGTGGATCACTTGAGGTCAGGAGTTCGAGACCAGGCTGACCAACATGGTGAAACCCCGTCTCTACTAAAAATACAAAGATTAGCCCGGCTTGGTGGTGTGCACCTTTCCCAGCTACTTGGGAGGCTGAGGCACAAGAATCACTTGTACGCAGGAGGCGGAGGTTGCAGTGAGCTGGGATGGCACCACTGTACTCCAGCCTGGGTGACAGAGGGAGGCTCCACCTCAGAGAAAAAAAAAGTCTAATAAATACAGTTAAGAAACTATCTTAAAACACAAAATCTCCATTTTTTTAGACTGATTATTTAAAAGGTAAGAAAAAACAGATTAACATGTTAAGAAAGGTTATTTCAAACATAGAGGAGCAGACTCACCCTGCTTCAGTGCACCCTTGACACTAATGTTCCATTTTTAGAAAAACTGATAAACAATTTCATTTCAATCCCAATCAACCTGATCATGTATAAGACTCCCTTTACAAGGCTCATCCTTCATAGACCCTCAACAACTTGCCTAGACATTCCGTTAATTTTTCACCCCCAGTCTTAGTCCTATAATTTTTCATTTTTATATATTCGACTCCAATCCAAGTACTAACCAAGCCTGGCCCTGTTTAACTTCTGAGATCAGACAAGATTTGGTGCATTCAGGGTGGTATGGCCGTAGACTGTTTTTTATATTAAAACAACTGATCATTTTATTTTAGGATAAAAATGTATTTATCGGCCAGGCACAGTGGCTCATGTCTGTAATCCCAGCACTTTGGGAACCCGAGGTGGGCAAATCACCTGAAGTCAGGAGTTCAAGACCAGCCTGGCCAACATGGTGAAACCATGTCTCTACTAAATATACAAAAATTAGGCGGACGTGGTGGTGCGCGCCTGTAATTCCAGCTACTCGGGAGGCTGAGACAGGAGAATCGCTTGAACCCGAGAGGCAGAGGTTGCAGTGAGCCAATATCACGCCATTGCACTACAGCTTGGGCAACAAGAACAAAACTCTGTCTTAAAAACAACAAAAACAAACAAACAAACAAAAAGAATTTTCTCCTCAATAGGTAATCTTATGAAGGTGGTGACCCAAATTTTGGGTAAAGCAGTTTGAGTCAGTTACCAACATATTGAATTAGACAAAGAATAGTTAACTGAAAAGATGTGACTGAATTATGGGAAGAGGCCCAAAAGATAAGAGGTATTCTAATCAGCTTTGTATACAGTTCTCTTGGTCTCAATTCCTCATTCTTGAAGATAAGAGTGTTGTCTTTCCTTTTAGTATAAGAAGGAGATTTTTTTACATGGGAATTTCATCTTTTGCTTTTAAGAAACAGTACAAAGATCAGTGATTTTATTTATTTATTTTGTATATGCTGTTTTTCAAGTGTCTTTATTTTAATAGTACGCCAGAGTAGTTGAGGAGTTTTGGAAACAGAGTTTTGCTTAAAGAAGAATAAAGGGGAAGTGGTATAGGAAGGAGAGGGGACGGCTTTGGAGAAGAAAGTCTCAGCTAAATTTAGACAGTATTTTGCAGTGAGGCAGTGTTTGAGTCTCGAATGCGTTTTGGAGCCTCAAGATACCAACTAAGATAGGAGTCCCATTTGGACAGTATTATTTTAGTTTAGTTTGAGGAAACAGACTGTGTGAATGATCCCCATAATGTTGGCACATATTATCAGCTGGCGTCCCAGAAAGAGGGGAACTACGTTGGAATGCCTTTGAATTTTGAGAGCCTGTTTGTAAATAAATTAATCTAGGTGATTTGGTTTGATGCCTAATACACAAAAGTCAAATTAAACTCTAAGCATGCAAATGATTCAGAAAATAAAGTACAAACTTACCAGGAAGTATGATAAGCCTTTTCTAACAGAAAAATCCCTGTAACCAGACCTCATAACCAGGAGGGAGAAATCCCTCTTAAACAAGCGGTCTCTGGCTGGGTGAGTGGCTCATGCCTGCAATCCCAGCACCTTGGGGGGCCGAGACAGGTGGATCACTTGAGCTCAGGAGTTCAAGACCAGCCTGGCTAATAGGGTGAAACTCCGTCTCTACTAAAAAAATGCAAAAATTAGCCTGGCGTAGTGGCGCACGCCTATAATCCCAGCTACTTGGGAAGCCAATGCGTGAGAATCACTTGAGCCTGGGAGGCGAAGGTTACAGTGAGCCCAGATCACGCCACTGCACTGCAGCCTGGGCGACAGAGTCAGACCTTATCAAAAAAAAAAAAAAAAAAAAAGAGAGAGAGAGAAGAAAAGAAAAAGAGAAAAAGAGGAGGTATCATAACCAGGAGAGAGAGAAAGACCCTTCCTAACAAATTCCCAAATAAAACTGAACTCACCCCCCCCTCAAAAAAATGTAGTTTGATCCAAGAGACATTCACCGTGGGGAAAGAGGCAATTACAAAAGCAAAAGGCTCAAGTGGCCCAAGTGTGCAGATCTCAAGCCTTAGTTCCAGGGGTCATTGATTCATTGATCTTTCCAAGGTGAGTCTGCTTTGGACTCCACTTCTGGCACCACAAATATCAAAGTCAAAAACTATGGAGATGAATCTCTTCTTTTTAATTACAATATTAAGGATGTATTTTACGGGTTTTTTTTCTTTTGGAGACAGAGTCTTGCTCTGTCGCCCCGGCTGGAGTGCAGTGATGCAATCTCAGCTCATTGCAACCTCTGCCTGGGTTCAAGCGATTCTCCTGCCTCAGCCTCCTGAGTAGCTGGGATCACAGGCATCTACCACCAAGCCCAGCTAACTTTTTGTATTTTAGTAGAGATGGGGTTTCACCATATTGGCCAGGCTGGTCTCAAACTCCTGACCTTATGATCCACCCACCTCGGCCTCCCAAAGTGCTGGGATTACAGGCATGAGCCAACGCACCTGGCCAGTTTTTTTTTTTTTTTAATTTATTATTTTTCTTCTTTTTTAACACCAACTCTGATTCTGGTCTAACATGGCCAGTTTTTTTTTTTTTTAAGACAGGGTCTCACTCTGTGGCCCACCCTGGAGTGCAGTGGTGCAGTCTCGGCTCCTGCAACCTCTGCCTTCCCAACTCAGCCTCTGGAATAGCTGGGATTACAGGCATGCACCACCACATCCAGCTAATTTTTTGTATTTTTTGTAGAAACAGGGTTTCACCACGTTGCCCAGGCTGGTCTCAAACACTTGGGCTCAAGCGATTTGCCGGCCTCAGCCTCCCACGGTGCTGGGATTACAAACGTGAGCCACCATGCCCAGCCATGAATCTCTAAACATTTTATCTGAGAATCATAGAATTGTAATCTGAGGCACACATACAAACTGGGTAGTCTTTGGTATGTCCAAAGAACAAAGAGAAAGTTGAGAGTTTTATTAGAAAGAGAAATGTTACCTATATTTTTTTAAAAAAGTCCATTGGCACCAGAGAAGCTTTTGGGAGCTGGCAAGCTCTGATTGGTGAGTGCAGACAATAGGTAAAACAAGCCTTAGAGTCATTACAGGTTGTTTCAGCAGTTACTAGGTAAAGTTGGTCTAGGGTGGCAGCAGGCCATTTCAGCCACCAGCCTTGTGGAAAATTCAATTTTTGGAGCAGGGGCAATGTGCCCTGAGTGCTTTTGCCCCTGGCCCCTCAACTGTGACCTAGTTGTATATGTCAAGAATGACTCAATTCGGGCAGGGCACGGTGTCACACATCTGTAATCCCAGCATTTAGGAGGCCAAGGCAGGCAGATCACTTGAGGTCAGGAGATCGAGACCAGCCTGGTCAACATGGCAAAACCCTGTCTCTAGTGAAAATATAAAATTAGCCAGGAGTGGTGGTGCATGCCTGTAGTCCCAGCTACTCGGGAGGCTGAGGCAGGAGAATCACTTAAACCTGGGAAGCTGGGGTTTCAGTGAGCTGAGATCATGCACTGCACTCCAGCCTGGGTGACAGAGCGAGTCTCCATCTCAAAAAAAAAAAAAAAAGAAAAAAAAAAACAGAATGATTCAATTCACAGAATCAACTTTCACAATGGTTAAAGCAGATTCCTGCTTAGCAATGCACAAAAATTCTCCTTTGTCATCCTTTCATTTTACTGCTGTTGTCTTTATTGCTTATGCTTTCAGACAAAGACACTCTCCTTGACCAAACTTGAGTCGGGCTCCTCTGAGTCCTGTTTCTGACGAGTCCCAACCTCGGTTCTATCCTTCATCCAGGAACTCTGCCCATTTAGTCTGTTTAGCAAACATCCTGTGAAGTCAGTTTAGCCGGAATCCCCCTGCACCTGATGTTTCTCCTAGTGATTTCCCATCTTCTGCACCCCCCCCCCACCCTACTTCTTGTCTATAAATTCCCACTTGTCCTTGGTGGGGTCGAAGTCGAACCCAGTATCACTCTCCCCACTGCAAGACCCATTGCAGCGGTCCCTGTACCTATCAGAGTAGTCCCCCTCTGAGTAAAATCTTCCTTTGGATCTTTTTTTTTTTTTTTTTTAGAGACAAAGTCTCACTCTGTCACTCAGGCTGGAGTGCAGTGACTCAGTCCTAGCTCACTGCAGCCTCAACGCCAAGCAATCCTCCTGCTCCAGCCTCCCAAGTAGCTGGGACTACAGGTACACACCACCACACCCAGCTATTTTTTTAATTCTCTACAGGAACTTGATATGCCCAGCTAATTTTTGTATTTTTTGTAGACAAGGTTTCACTGTGTTGCCTAGGCTGGTCTTGAACTCCTGAGCTCAACCAGTCCTCTTGCCTTGGACTCCCAAAGTGCTGGGATTTCAGGCATGAGCCACGGCACCTGGCCCTTCCTTACAGTCTTTAATAAGTGTCATAGATACTTGTTTGCTTTAACATTTCCCTATGTCTTCAATCTCCTGAAGTCTTATATGCCTGACATTGTCCTTACTCCACCTGGTATAAAATTCCTTTCTTTCGCCGGGCACAGTGGCTTACGCCTGTAATTCCAGCACTTTGGGAGGCCAAGGTGGGCAGATCACCTGAGGTCAGGAGTTCGAGACCAGCCTGGCCAACATGGCCAATCCCGTCTCTGTTAAAAGTACAAAAATTAGCCAGGTGTGGTGGTGTGCGCCTGTAGCCCCAGCTACTTTGGAGGCAAAGGCAGGAGAATCACTTGAACCTGGGAGGTGGAGGTTGCAGTGAGCCAAGATCATGCCACTGCACTCCAGCCTAGGTGACAAAGCGAGACTCTGTCTCAAAAAAAAATAATTCCTTTCTTTCAACACTTTGGAGTTATTATACCATTGCCTCCAGTGTGGCGTTTTAGAGATCCAATGTCAGTTTAATTATTTTTCCTCTGTAAGTAACCTGCTATTTCTGATTGTTTTTAAAATATTTTTTGTCTTCACAATTTTACATTTTACCATTCGCGTGTGTGTTTGTGTGTGTGTATGTGTGTGTCCTATGATCCCTTTAAATCTTAAGTCATTTGTCTAAATCTGAGAAATTCTCATTCATATAAGGCTACTTATTAAATGTGTTTTGACATTTATTCTCTATCCTCCCTATTAACTTTTCTTTCATTTACTTCATCTCTATCCATTACTGATTACTTTTATGAATTCTTTAGACTCATTTCCTCAGCTCAATAATTGCTTTTTCAATGATACCGTTTTAATATCCAACCTGTTCCACTGAATTATTTGAGCAGTTAATGTTTTCATATCCAATCTATCCAATAGGTTTTCTTTTTATTTATTTATTTGAGTCTTGCTCTGTCGCCCAGGCTGAAGTACAGTGGCGTGATCTTGGTTCACCGCACCTCTGCCTCCTGAGTCCAAGCAATTCTCCTGCCTCAGCCTCCTGAGTAGCTGGGATTACAGGTGCATGCCACCACACCCGGCTAATTTTTGTATTTTTAGTAGGAACAGGGTTTCATCATGTTGACCAGGGTGGTCTCGAACGCCTGACCTCAGGTGATCCGCCCATCTCAACCTCCCAAAGTGCTGGGATTACAGGCTTGAGCCACCCGGCCCAGCCATTTTTTTTCTTTTTCTTTTTTTTTTTTTAAGACGGAATTTCACTCTTGTTGCCCAGGCTGGAGTGCAATGGTGTGATCTCGGCTCACTGCAACCTCTGCCTCCCAGCTTCAAGTGATTCTCCTGCCCAGCCTCCTGAGTAGCTGGGGTTGCAGGAGTGCACCCCCACCACGCCCAGCTAATTTTGTATTTTTAATAGAGATGGGGTTTCACCATGTAGCCCAGGCTGGTCTTTCAGAAACTCCTGAACTCAGGTGATCCTCCCGCTTGGGCCTTCCATAGTGCTGGGATTACAGGCATGAGCTACGGCACCTGGCCTAGCCAGTAGTTTTTCTGTATCACTCTTTGTTCCTGGGAAGATGTGTAAGCCCAGACACTCCACGTGAGTTGTAGGGTTTGTGGACTGATAGGTCTTAGGGTACAGAGCCTCTAGTGCTGAGCTGAGCCAATTCTCTTTCCAGTCCCTAGCCTATGAGCCCCCAGAGAAGCTTCCGGGGATTTCTGCCTTCCAGTGTGGAGGGAGTCTACGGGTGAGTGATATCTGTTATAATTGCCTAGCCCAGAGGGGGAGAGGGAGGGGGTAGGAAAGGAATGCTCAGTTACTGGCCAGCTTCGATGAGACTGCACTTTTTCTAGGAGCTTTCCAACTCCACTGTTGCTTAATGCTATCACGCCACTTTGGGCTAGCACTGGACCAGCCCTGCCAAGCGTCTGCTGTATAGCGTTTACAGAACAGGTAATAAGCCTTCCAGAAAACAAGGAGAAGAAAAGAATGCAATTTAGAAAGCTCCACCTGGAGGCCAGGCGCGGTGGCTCATGCCTGTTATCCCAGCACTTTGGGAGGCCGAGGCGGGTGGATCACTTGAGGTCAGGAGTTCGGTATCAGCCTGGCCAACATGGTGAAACCCCGTCTCTATTAAAAAAAAAAAAGAAAAAGAAAGCTCCACCTGGGCTGATCCTCCATCTGTGGCCTTCTGACTCTAAGCCATCTCATCCCCCATTGGGGACCAAACCATCCAGGGTTTTGTTACTGGGAACTGTTCTGAACTCCAGCCACTTCTTCTCCTCGTCTGTGGCATCTGCAAGGTTGGGTTTAGGAAGGAATCCGAGCAGCTATTGCTGGTTCACCATCTTCTTCTGCAACCAGATATGCCTTTACATTTTAAAAGTGGGTCATTACTAACAACAACTAAAATATATATACCACTTAACCGCATGACAGTAAATGCTTTGCATGTATTTACCCATTTAATCATAGCAATCAAATGAGTGAGATAATACAGTGATCCCCAGTTTACTCTTGAGTAGTCTGAGACACAGAAGGGTTATATGACTTACACAAGGTCACACAGCTTAATAAGTTGAAAAGCCAGAAACTGAACCCAAGCTGTGTGTCTCCAGAGTTTGTACTCTAAAATGCTAGCGTTAACGGGGCGCAGTGGCTCACGCCTGTAATCCCACAACTTTGAGAGGCCGAGGTAGGAGGATTACTTAAGGACAAGAGTTCAAGATCAGCCTGGGGCAACATAGCAAGACCTTGTTTCTACCAAAACAAAATTTTTTTTTTAAATTAGCCAGGCATGGTGGTGCACGCCTGTAGTCCCAGCTACATGGGAGGCTGAGGCAGGAGGATCACTTGAGCTGAGGAGGCTAGGGCTACAGTGAGCTATGATTGTGCTATGGAACTCTAGCCTGGGGAACAGAGTGAGGGCTTGTCTAAAATAAAACAAAATAAAATGCTAGCGCTTCTAACCATTCTACCATTCTACCATTCATTAGCATCTGTATCCGTTCCTTGGACAACAAAAGAATTTCTCTTTTCTTTCCTTCCCTCCCCCCCCCATCTTCCATGTTTATAATACCTGGAATTTTAGTTCAAGACAATAATTTTTTAAATTTACAATCAAATGTTTACACTTTTCAATAAATTTTACTATTTTTCTCCTCACCATTGCTTGGTGAAATCACTGCCTTCCTTTTAAATTTACTTTTCTCTTCTCATAGGACTGTATACCAATAATTATTTCTGAAGAGTATATGGGTCATGAATTTTCTAAAAAAATTTTTGGCCTCATTCTGGATTATCCTGGCTATATATAGATATCTAGGTTCAACTTTTTTGTTTGTTTGTTTTTGTTTTGTTTTGAGACAGTGTGCGGCAGGCTGGAATGCAGTGGCACAATCTTGGCTCACTGCAATCTCCACCTACTGGACTCCAGTGATTCTCCTGTCTCAGCCTCCCAAGTAGCTGGGACTACAAGCACGTGGCACCACACCTGGCCAATTTTTGTATTTTTTGTAGAGATGGGTCTTGCCTTGTTGGCCAGGCTGGTCTCCAACTTTTGAGCTCAAGCGATCCTCCCGTCTTGGCCTCCCAAAGTTCTGGGACTTACAGGCGTGAGGCAACATGTCCAGCCCAAAGTTATTTTTTAATCAGCTGCTTGAAAAACTTCTCCATTCCATTCTCTCTTCCCTCTTTCTCTCTGGGGTCTTTCAAGATTGTATCTTTATCCTAGAAATTTTACTCCTAGGGAGTGTGTGTGTGTGTGCGTGCGTGCGTGTGCACACTTGTGTTAAGCAGGCTCAGAACTAGGTGGCTCTTTTCAGTTTGAAGATTTATGTCTTTGTTCAGTTCAGCAAATTCTAGAACATTATTTCTTCAAGTACTGCCTTCTCTCCAGTCTTTCTATTCTTTTTTTTTGTGTGTGAGATGGAGTTTTGCTCTGTCCCCAGGCTGGAGTGCAATGGCATGACCTCAGCTCACTGCAACTTCCGCCTCCCAGGTTCAAGCGATTCTTGTGCATCAGCCTCCCAAGTAGCTGGGATTACAGGTGCCCACCACCACACCTGACTAATTTTTGTATTTTTGGTAGAGTCGGGGTTTCATCATGTTGGCCAGGCTGGTCTGAAACTCCTGACCTCAGGTAATTCACCTGCCCCAGCCTCCCAAAGTGCTAGGATTACAAGCTTGAGCCACCGTGCATGGCCCAGTCTTTCTATCACCTATGCCTGGAAGTTCTATTGGATGAACGTTGAAACTTCTGGGATCTAGTCTCCATTTCTTTTATTGTTTTCCTTTTATACTTTCTATTTCTTAATCCTTTTGTGCTATACTGTGAAGTAGTGCCGTGCCTGAACACGTTTTTTCATTGAGTTGTTCCAGTTTTTATTATTGATATGCAAAAGCTGTTGTATATTAGAGATGGTTACTTTTAATTTGTTGCGGATGCGTCACCATTTTCCCCAACATTTGCCTTTTTAAACAGTTGTTTATGGTGTCTTTTGACTTAGACGATACTTTAATTTTTACATCTTTAAATATGTCAGATTCGTTGTTCAGAGCCTTGGTATAATGTCAGGAGGTGTCTATGCCAATTCAAGATGTATTATACTGTAATATTTTCCTAAATTGTCATCTAGTTCTTTCTGAGCTCACGTTTTTACATGTAAGTCTCTGAATTTTTAGAATTTATTATTTTATGTGGTTTAAAGTAAGGATTTAACATTTACTTTTTCAAATGGATAGACACTTGTCAAGCAATCGTTTATTATACAGCCCATCTTTTGGCCACTGTTTGGAAATGCATGCTGAAGTTTGCATATAGATTAGTCTGTTTCTTGACTTTCTATTTTGTTTCATTAATTAATCTGTTTCTATGTGTATTCATTTTTGATTGTTGCTGTAGCAGATTGTCAGTAGCTAAGACAACACCAGGCGCTGTGGCTCACGCCTGTAATCCCAGCACTTTGGGAGGCCAAGACGGGAGGATTGCTTAAGGTCAAGAGTTCGAGACCAACCTGGCTAACTTGGTGAAACCCTGTCTCTACTGAAAATACAAAAATTAGCTGGGTGTGGTGCCTGAAATCCCAGCTACTCGGGAGGCTGAGGCAGGAGAATGGCTTGAACCTGGGAGGCGGAGGTTGGAGTGAGCCAAGATCGTGCTGCTGCACTCCAGCCTGGGTATCAGAGTGAGATTCTGTCTTGAAAAAAAACTCAAAGGTAAAAAAAAAATCGAACAAATAATCCAATTTGAAAATGATCAAAAGATATAAACATACATTTCACTGAAGAGGAAATAAGCAAATAAGCACATGAAAAGATGTTCAACACTAATTTGCTTCACTAGATGCAAATTAAGACCACGATGAGGTATCACTACACACTTATTGCAGCAGCTAAAATAAAAAGACGTAGTGCCAACAGCAAATGCTAGCAAGGATGCAGAGAAACTGGACATCCTGTAAAATGCTGCTGGGAAGGTAAAATCTTACACCGCTCTGGAAAACAGTTTGATAGCTTCTTATAAAACTAAACATGCAATGACCATATAATTCAACAATTGCACTTCAGAGAAATTAAAGTTTACGTCCATCCAGAAACTTGTACATAATTGTTCATAGCAGCTTTACTTGTAATAGCCAAAAGCTGGAAATAATCAATATGTCCTACAATAAGTGAATGGTCAAACTGGCACATCCATACCGTGGAATACTACTCAGTAATAAAAATGAACTATTGACACACAAATATTAACATCTTGGATGAATTTCCAGGGAATTATGCTGAGTGAAATAAGCCTCTAAAATGATATATACTATAAAATTTTGTTTGTATAGCATTCTAGAAAAGACAAAATTGTAGAAATGAAAAGCAGATTAGTGGTTGCCAGGGGTTAGGATGGTGGATGAGAGGAGAGTATTATTAAAACTGAGTAGCACAAGGGATAGCACTGTGGTGATGGAAATGTTCTGTACCTTTTCTTTCCCCCAAGACAGAGTCTCTGACTCCCAGGCTGGAGTGCAGTGGCGCCATCTTGGCTCACTGCAACCTCCGACTCCCGGGTTCAAGTGATTCTCCTGTCTGAGCCTCCCGTGTAACTGGGATTACAGGTCAGAGGTCAGCTAACGTTTTGGGAAGAGGGCCAGAGAGTCAATAGCTCAGGCTTTGCAGGCCATATGGTCTCTGTTGCAAATCCTCAGCTCTGCACAAGAAAGCCATAAACAATATGTAAATGAAGAAGACACTGTAAGTGATATGTAAATAATTTACAGACACTGAAATTGATATGTAAATGATTTAGACACTGAAAGTTGAATTTCATGTAATTTCCAAGTGTCACAGAATATTATTTCTTTTAATAATTTTTTTCCTTTCCTTTTCTTTTTCTTTTTTTTTGAGACAGAGTCTGGAGTGCAGTGGTATGATCTTGGCTCGCTGCAACCTCTACCTCCCGGGTTCAAGCAATTCTCCTGCCTCAGCCTCCTGAGTAGCTGAGATTACAGGCATGTGTCACCACGCCTGGCTAATTTTTGTATTTTTAGTAGAAATGGGGTTTCAGCATGTTAGTCAGGCTGGTCTAGAACTCCTGACGTCAGGTGATCTGCCTGCCTCAGCTCCCAAAGTGCTGGGATTACAGGCGTGAGCCACGGCGCCCAGTCCCTTTTCTTTTTGAGACAGGATCTCACTCTGTCACTAAGGCTAGAGTCCAGTGGCGTGATCACGGCTCACTGCAGCCTCAGTCTCCTGGGCTCAAGCAATCCTCCCATCTCAGCCTCCCAAGTAGCTGGGACTACAGGCATACGCTACCACACCTGGCTATTTCTTTTAATATTTTTTGTAGAGATGGGGACTTGCCATGTTGCCCAGTCTAGTCTCAAATGATCCTCCTGCCTCAGCCTCCCAAAGTGCTGGTGATTACATGCATGAGCCACCGTGCTGGGTTCACCTTTTTTCAATCATTTGGAAACATGAAAGCCAGTCTTAGTTCAAGGGCCATACTTAAATAGACAGCAGGCTAGATTTGCCCAATCTTGTGGCAGAACATCAACTCCAGGGCACTACTGTCTGCTTCGTTCACTGCTACATCCCCAGCACCTACAACAGCGCCTGGCACCCAGTAGGCTTTCAGTAGATGTTTACTGAGTGAATGAGTGAAGTTTTTTTGTATGTGTGAGATGGAGTCTCACTGTGTTGCCCAGGCTGGAGTGCAGTGGCACGATCTTGGCTCACTGCGACCTCTGCCTCCTGGGTTCAAGCGATTCTCCTGCCTCAGCCTCCTGAGTAGCTGGGACTATAGGCGCACACCACCTTGCCCAGCTAATTTTAGTATTTTTTAGTAGAGACGAGGTTTTGCCATGGACAGGTTGGTCTCAAACTCGTGACTTCAAGTGATCTGCCTGCCTTGACCTCCCAAAGTGCTGGGATTACAGGCGTGAGTCACTGCTTCTGACCAAGTGAGTGAAATGTGAAGTTGAGTAGCAGGTTACTGAAAGAGTGAAGGGAGTGAGTACATGAGCAGACACTGTCCCACTCGCAGGGTTTCAGTGTGCTCCAGCCTGGACTCCAGCAGGCTCCACCAACAAGTCTCAGAGAAGATCAGAAGGCCGAGTCCAGAGTTGTATCTCAACATCTTTATTTTTCCGCTTTGGCCCAAGGGTAATCCTGACAAATGGCTTCAGCCAGGAGGAGGCAGAGAGGACTGGGCTAGGCAAAGGCTCTGCCAGGACCTGGCGTCCTCCTCCTCTTCTTCCTCCTCCTCCTCTTGTGGGGTTGGGGTTGGGATTAGGGCCATGATCGAAGCTTGGCATCCCTGGGGGAGGAGGGAAGTGGGCCAGTCTGCAGCCTCTGCTGTCCCCTGCGTCTGACAACCACATTCATGGGAACCAGCCACCTCCACGTGCCAGGCAG